>CM070785.1:36939062-38139062 GCA_036346955.1 Dipus sagitta | reverse complement strand
CTCTATCTCTCAAATAAAATATTTTTTAAAAATAGAAGGAAAAGTGAAACATTTCCCCCAGAACCTTAAGTAAGTTTCTGGAAATCCCAGTAGTTGATACAGTCCATCTAGAGATGAGGCGGTGCCCAACCCTGAGACAGTATCTCTTTTTAATTCATTTTCTATTAGGTAGAAACTTTGTATGGACACAGCACGTGTTGGTACCATCATTTCCCTCCTCCCTGCCCCCACTCCACCGAGGGCCCTCCTCCGTCAGATTGCTGGTGTTCACCGTGGAGTTGTGGGTTATGAGTTGTGGGAGGAAAGCGCTTCATGAGCTGCTGAGGGAAAATGGCCAAGAAGGTTGAGTGCTAGCAGGCAACACTACCCTGTGAAAGCAACCAGCCTGACAAGACGTACACACCAACAGTGCAATAGTGGCACCCAGCCTAGGTGGGTAACCAGTGGCTCTCTGATTGGCTAAGTATCTCTTTATCCCCTGGCAGTGTGCAGCTGTGGTGGGCGCCTTTGTGAAGAGGTGACGGGACAGTGCCTTTGCCCTCCCCGCACAGTAAGGCCCCAGTGTGCGACCTGCGAGATGAATTCCTTTAACTTCCACCCCGTGGCTGGCTGCGAAGACTGCAACTGCTCCAAGAGGGGCACCATCACCCAGCCTGGCATCTCCGAGTGCGACGGGCACAGCGGGCAGTGCAGGTGAGCAGTGGTGGGCCAGCAGGGCCACATCCTACCACGAGCAGGTTAGGTGCTTTGTGTACGCGTGCTGGCCATGATCATTTTCCACGTCCCACCTCTGCGCTGTTGTTAACCTTGGGGTAGGAGCTGCTCAGCCAGCATGGGTTACGATGGATGGGTTGGATGGTCTGCTCTGGCTCAGGGTAGCCAGGCAGAGCCTTGGGTGGCTGCATCACCAGCCACGGCAAGCCTAAAGCGGCCTTGTATATTTACCCCGGGATTGTGCTCTGAGAGTATGTCATCATCCAGAAGGAAGGGAAGCACTGTGTACGTGTCATGAGTTACTAGTGTCTTTTTTGTTTGGGGCTGGAGAGATGGCTTAGCAGTGAAAGTGCTTGCCTGCAAAGCCAAAGGACCCAGGTTCAATTCCCCAGGACTCATGTTAGTCAGATGCACAAGGTGGTGCATGCATCTGGAGATCATTTGCAGTGGCTGAAGGCCAAGATGCCCATTCTCTCTCTCTCTCTCTTTCTGTATCTCCTTCTTTCTTGCTCTTAAATAAATAAGTTAAAATTTAATAAATTAAAAATTTATTTATTTGTACTTGTGAGTGCATGTGCACACACGCGTACCAAGGCTTGTGGGGGTTAGCATGTGCCCAGCCCTTATCCATGCTTTTTGCTGTGAGGCTGTGTGGTAAATATTTAGCTTCCATCAGCATTGAACGCTGGGCTCTCCTCCATCAGTATTTTTTAAAAATGTTTTATTTATTTACGAGAGAGAGAGACAGAGATTGATTAGGTGTGCCAGGGCCTTCAGCCACTGCAAACAAATTCCAGGTGCATGCACCACCTTGTGCATCTGGCTCACATGTGGGGAATCGAACCTGGGTCCTTTGGCTTTGCAGGCGAACGCCTTAACTGCTAAGCCATCTCTTCAGTCCTCCTGCTCTATCAGTATTAATCTTGAGGCTCCAGTTCTCTTTGTAACATTAGCACGTAGCATGATCAAGGACAATGCATGACAAAGCCCTCACTCTTTGGACCTGCTGCCCTAACTCAGACACAGGAGCGTTTGGTTGGGAGTGGGAAAGTTGGCAGAATAGGCTGCCCTCAGACACCACCCAGTAAGCAGTCCAAAGATGCCCTCAGACACCACCCAGTAAGTCCAGAGATGGTGGCAAACTTCCGCTTGAGCAGAACTAGCAGATTAGTTCCAGCAGGCCAGGCTCCGCTGGTAGATAGAGGCTGGCGTCATGTGGTGCCAGGGGACAGGCCTGGTTTCAGCAGGGCTGGCCAGTGGCTTCAGGAGATGAAGAATAGAATTGAGACTCCTCGAAGAGGCTGGTGAGCATTTGATTTTGGGGTCTGGGAAGGTGGCTCAGCGATTGAGCACACTTACTATGCAAGAATGAGCACCTGAGTTTGCTCCCCGGCACCCACATAAGAAGCCATGCGTGGGCTGGAGGGATGGCTTAGCAGTTAAGGCGTTCGCCTGCAAAGCCAAAGGACCCAGGTTCGATTCCCCAGGACCCACATTAGCCAGATGCACAAGGGGACGCACGCATCTGGAGTTTGTTTGCAGTGGCTGGAGGCCCTGGCGCGCCCATCCTCTCTCCCCCTCCCTTTCTCTGTCAAATAAATAAATAAATAAATAGATAGATAGATAATTTAAAAAAAAAAAAAAAAGAAGCCAGGCATGACCGTGCATACCTGTAACTCCACTGCTGATTGGTGAGAAAACAAAAGGGTCCGTAGGACTCCCTGGTGAGTCAGTCTAACTGAAACATGGCACGAGGTCCTGGTTTACCGAGAGACTCTGTGTCAGGGGGAAGAAAAAAACATACAAAGGTAGAAGACGAATAGAGGAAGCCACCCAATGTCCTGCTTTGGCCTCTGCACACGTGAGCGTAGGGTGCCCTTATCCGTGTGTGTCTGCATGTGCCCACGTGTGCACACACCCAAACTAATCTGACGAGGGGTTTTACAGCAGGAAAAAAAAAAAAAAAAAATGAGACTGCCCAGGCTGCCTGGTTTGTACAGGGGAGAGCCTGATTGGCCATCTGCGTCATTCCAACTCCACCAGCCCCAGGTACGTGGACAGGGGTGTGAGAGCCGGGAGGGGCTGTGCTGCTCTCGGCGGGTCTCTGGGCCTCCAGCTTAAGGGCAGCCAGATGAGCTTCCTGTGGCTGCCGCGACAAATAACACGAACCGGATGGCTTAAAACCAGAACAGTGATGTGAGGCCAGAAAACTGAAAGCAAGGTGCGTTCAGGTTGGGTTTCTTCTGGAAATTTCGGAGGGAGAGCCTGCCCTGTGCCTACCTGCATCTTATTTTATTTATTTATTTATCTATTTATTTATTTATTTATTGGTTTTTTCAAGGAGGTAGGGTGTTGCTCTAGCCCAGGCTGACCTGGAATTCACTCTGTAGTCCCAGGCTGGCCTGAGACTCACAGCGATCCTCCTTCCCCTGCCTCCTAAGTGCTGGGCTTAAAGGCCTGTGCCTGCTTTTCAGCTTCTGGTGTTGCCCGCATGCCCAGAGCCCCCTTGGCCTGTGGCTGGCATTGTTCTGTCTCTAGCCTGTTACCACGCTGCCGTTTTCCCTGCAGGGCTATCTTCATGTGGCAAGTATTCCTCTCTGTGTGTGTCTGTCTCGTCCCACTTTGCTGTAAGAACGCCGCTGGTTCTAAGCCACACTGGTTTAGAACCCACCTCACTCCATAGAGCTTCATCCTAATCATGCAGAGCCAAGTAAAATCTAACCGCTGGGCACTGGGACTTAGAATTTGGATATCCCCTTGGGGATCATATACAGCTCCCCACGGTAGTGCTGGTCACTTTTCTTTCCTTTCCCTTTCCCCTCCTTTCCCTTCCCTTCCCTTCCCTTCCTTCCCCTCCCCTCCCTTTCCTCTCCCCTGCCCTCCCCTCTCCTTTTCTTCTTTAGAGAGAGAAAGAGAGAATTGGCACGCCAGGGATTCAGTCACTGCAATCGAACTCCAGAAGCTTGCGCCACCTAGTGGGCGTGTGTGACCTTGCGCTTTCTCATCTTTGTGCGTCTGGCTAATGTGGGCTCTGGAGAGTCGAACATGGGTCCTTAGGCTTCGCAGGCAAGCGCCTTAACTGCTAAGCCATCTCTCCAGCCTGCTGGTCACTTTTCTAAGGAAGGACCCTCACTATGCCTTTGACTGTTGTATGGTACCTGCCAACCCCATCACACTGGCTGAGACCTTGTAAGGAAGCTGAGAGAAAAACTTGAGTCATGGAATATTCCAAGTATTTAAAAAACCTCAGCCGTGAGTCCTGTCTGAGTCAACTAGTCGCTTAGCTATCAGGGATGGGCCCCTGTCTTAATCACAGGAAGCAAAGGAACCGAGAAGTGGCTTGAGGACTCACAGTCCTACAACACAACAGCTGCTCAGCAGAACCTCACTGTTACTCTGCGCTGCTCCCGGAGGGGGTGGCAGAGCTTTGAAACCTTTGAAACCAGTTAAAGTATTCAGGATATGACGGGTGGATTTACTGTGCTAATTTTTTGAGGGGGAATCCCAAGGAAATTTTCACAAATGATTTGACAACTTAATAGACTAGAAGTTTCTTAACTCAAGTCCATGATATATGATTCCACCCAGAAATAGCACTTTACTGACTTGCGACACACAGCAAGATGTGAGGTTGTTCCCTTTGACACTGTCAAAGAGACTGCAGTCACCTAAGGGGAATACATGTGTATGTGCGATCAAAGTAAGTTTCTGCTAAAGGAAGCAGTAGCAGATAACATTTTTAAAAAACTTGCATTTTATTAAATTACAGTAAACTGTACAAATTCTGTTTTTCATATCGAAAAAAAAAATTTTTTTTTTTTTGGCTCTTAAAGGTAGGGTCTCACTCTAGCCCCAGCCTGAGCTGGAATTCGCTATGTAGTCTCAGGGTGACCTCACACTCACAGTGATCCTCCTACCTCTACCTCCCCAGTGCTGGGATTAAACGGGTATGCCACCACGCCCAGCCAAAAAAAAATTTGTTTTGATTGCCTAATAAGATAATTGACTCCACCTTTCTGATTGAACGGCCCCTGGGTCCCCAGCTCCCGAGTCCTTTGCGCTAGAGGGTGAGTGCACCGAAAGGTAGCGAGACCCAAGGAGACAAACCACCTCTCACATCTCAGTCAAGGCCCAGGTGAAACCGCAGAGGAAGCGGGGAGACGAGCAAAAGTGCTGCCTCCGTGGACAGCCTGACAAGCAGCACCAGGGGGGACGGGGAGACAGACACTGAGGACACTCAACACATGCCGAAGCAGAGATCCAGAGGCTCCTAAGAGCTCACCACTGAAGTAGACTTAAAACTCACCCTCTGGACTTCTGGCCAAGATGGCGACCGCCTAGCTGTGCTGCAAATCCCGGGGAAAGAAAGATGTCGATCTTAAGGAGAGAGCCACCCCATCATACCTCAAAAGGGCCCGGCTGCAACTAAGAAAAATTGGCAATACAAGCAAGGGTGCTGTTTTCCTGATGAACCGGATACCAGCACAAGGGGGAAGGAGATCAACACAGAGAAAAATCAACTCCTACCAAATCATAGAGCCAGAGCCTCAGAGATCCCCAACACCTCATCACTGAAGCAGACCAAAAATGAACCCAACATGGCTCAGGGAAATGTTGCGGAAGAGGGGGCAGAAAGAATGTCAGAGCCACATGTTGGGTCATGATATGCAGAGACATTTATCCTACCCATAACTGTGGGCTAACTCCACAATGCATGACCCGTGTACCTCAACAAGGAGGGGCCAAGGGGAGGGGGTAGGTCACGGATGAGCCTAATAATGGTACCAAACTGACTGTATTTGCTGAATACAAAAGTAACTAATAAAGAAAAAAAAGGAAAAAAAAAAAAAAACCACACTCACTAAGGCTCAGGGAATTTTGCAGAAGTGGAGGCTGGAAAGATTGTAGGAGCCACAGGTTGGTATGTCATACCCAGAGGCACTGCCTCCCCCCAAGAGCTGACTGCTGCTCCCACAACCCATAACCCACAACTCCTTGGGGAATACCAGCAACCCCACTGAGGAGGGCTTCCTGTGGAAAGCAGGCAGAGAGGAGGGAGAGATGGTACCAACATATGATATGTCCATACAAAGTATGTTCTTAACTTAAAAAACAAACAAACAAAAAAAACAAAAGAGCCGGGCGTGGTGGCACACGTCTTTAATCCAGCACTCGGGAGGCAGAGGTAGGAGGATCACAGTGAGTTCAAGGCTACCCTGAGGCTACGTAATAAATTCCAGATCAGTCTGGGCTAGAGCAAGACCCTACCTCAGAAAACCAAAAAACAAAAAAATAAAGGGAAAGAAAATACAACACACAAAACAGGATAATTTCTTCTGAAAATCTTCTTGGGGCTGAGGAGATGGCTCGGTTGGTAAAGGGCCCACCATGCAAGCACGAGGACCTGAATCCACATCCCCAGTGCCCACGTCAAGCTGAGTGCGGTGGCATGTGCCTGACATCCCAGTGCAGGGGTGGCAAGGCAGGAGGATCCTTGGAACTTACTGGCCAGTTGGTCCAGTCAAATCAGTGTGTTCTGGATTCAGTGACAGACCTTGTATCAAATAAATAAGGCGGAGAGCAATTCAGGAAGATACGTAATGTTGACCTCGTGCCTCTACACGCACGTACACTCCTGTGCACACACACTCACTCGGTAGAGTGCCTTTGACCACTGAGCCATCTCCCTAGCCCCTATTTTCAGGTTTTTGATAAGCTTTCATACTGTTTTCATAGTTGATGTCCTAATTGTTGTCTGTCCATATACATGTTTTATTTTCGTCAAACTCTATGTTCTGTTTTTGGCTGTTTAATGTGTGTCTGAGATCTACTGGGGAAATTGACACGAATTAACAATGACAGCTCGGCGTGGTGACCTCCATAGTGTGGGGGATGTTTTGGTTACGGGGCTTCATGTGGCATCATTTCCGTCTCAGCATTGATCAAGAAGCTTCTTTGGTTTCTGTCATCTAATCACATAATGGTCAGTCTTCCCTGGCCATCTGGCCCACACCTTACTCTCGCTTTACCTCCCCCCGCCCTTCTACTTTTCCACTTCCCCCAGACACTTTTGCATACATTCAGGTCTCTGGTTGTGAACGGCCTCTTTCTTCCTCTTCTGATGCACTCATATTACACCAAAAAAAAAAAATCCTTTAAGGATTTAAACCAATAATTTATTTTATTTTTTTTATGAGAAAGAAAGAAGGGAAGGGAAAGGAAGGGAAGGGGAATGAATATGGGTGCTCTAGGGCTTCTTGGCACTGTAAACAAACTCCAGATGCAGGTGCTAATTTGTGTGCCTTGCTTTACATGGGTGCTGGGGAGTTGAGCCAGGGCCTGCAGGCTTTGCAAGCAAACACCTTTGACCACTGAGCAATTCCCCCAGCACAAGGATTTTTGTATTAAGAATACAAACTGGGGCTGGAGAGATGGCTTAGCGGCTAAGCGCTTGCCTGTGAAGCCTAAGGACCCCGATTCGGGGCTCTATTCCCCAGGACCCACGTTAGCCAGATGCACAAGGGGGCGCACGCATCTGGAGTTCGTCTGCAGTGGCTGGAGGCCCAGGTGCGCCCATTCTCTCTCTCTATCTGCCTCTTTCTCTCTGTCTGTCACTCTCAAATAAATAAATAAAAATAAAAATAAAATTTTAAAAAAGAATACAAACTCACAGAAAGTCTTCTGCAAATCCATGGAGATAGTCCGATCTTTTTATTGTCTGTTCTTTTTTGTTGTTGGTTTTTACTTTTTCGAAGTATGGTCTTACTTTGTCCCAGGTTGACCTGGAATTCACTCTGTAGTCTCAGGATGGCCTCGAATTCACAATGATCCTCCTACCTCTGCCTCCCAAGTGCTGGGATGAAAGGCGTGCGCCACCATGCCTGACTCCCATCATTTTTCTTCTTTCCTTCCTTCTTTCCTTTCTTTCTTTTTTTCAAGGTAGGGTCTCACTCTAGCTCAGGCTGACCTGGAATTCCCTATGTAATCTCAGGGTAACCTCGAACTCATAGTGATCCTCCTACCTCTGCCTCCTGAGTCCTGAATGCTGGGATTAAAGGTGTGCATCACTATGCCTGACTCCCATTATTTTTCTTTCTTTTTTCCTTTTCTTTGTTTTTTTTTTTTGTTTGTTTTTGTTTTTTTTGAGGTAGGGTTTCACACTAGTCCAGACTGATCTGGAATTCACTATGTAGTCTCAGGGTGGCCTTGAACTCACGGTGATCCACCTACCTCTGCCTCCAAGTGCTGGGATTAAAGGTGTGCGCCACCACATCCGGCTTCCAGCATGTTTCTTAAGCCAAGCAACTTCAGTGCTTTCTGTGCCATCCTTCACACTAATACTTAACTTTCTACATTGTCAAGTCTTCACTGACAATGTCTGAAGTCAAGATGAGCTTAGTCTACCTTGTCCCCTCCCTTCCATGTCTCCTGACATAGAGAGTGCATGTAAAAGATACCAATATTTTTCCATGTGTATATGTGTGTGTGTATGCATGTATGTATGTTCAAATCCATATGGGTACACGTGTGTGTGTGTGAGTGCACATTGTTGTTGGATCCCCCAAACAGCCCTTGGGGGTGGGGGTAAGAAGGCGCAGAGTCAAGGACACAGACTCCAGGAGTCAGGTGAGAAGCTGAAAGCAGACTGGTTTATTGAGGAAAACAGACATCTCTGTATACCCCCTCCCTGCTTCCCATTAGTCCTTTTGCATACCCTTTCCCTGCTTCCTATTGGTTGTTTCATTGTTTGGCATTGTGTTGGCCCTTTTTCATTGGCTCGTTTCCTGCGTCAGCGGTGTCCATGTGTTTATGCAGGGTTTAGGTTGGCTCTCAGGAGAAGTAGCAGTTGTGCATGTGCTGTAATCTCAGGGCCTCGACCCAGGGCCACCCTGGCTGTGCTTCTCCTACACACATGTGTTTGTATTTGCATGTGGAGGCCCGAGATTGACACTTGGTTTCTTCTTCGGTTGTTCTCCACCTTATGTACTGAGGCCAGGGCTCTCACTTTGAACCCAAAATTCACCTAGGTAGCTGGTGTACCTTGTCTGGGATCCCGTCTCTGCTCCCTAAGCACTGGGATCACAGGAGAGGGTCACCACACCCACCTGGCATTTATGTGTATACTGGAGATCTGAACTCAGGTCCTTAAGCTTGGGTGCTTTCATCTACTGAGCCATCTCGCAGCTCCTATCAATATTTCTTTTTTATTTTTTTATGATTTATATTTTTATTTATTAGAGACAGAGAGAGAGAACGAGAGAGAGAGAACAAGAATGGGCACACCAGGGCCTCTAGTCACTGCAAACGAACTCCTGATGCATGCACCACCATGTGCATCTGGCTTATGTGGGACCTGGAGAATCGAACCTGGGTCCTTAGTCTTCACAGGCAAGTGCCTTAACTGCTAAGCCATCTCTCCAGCCCTCCCATCAACATTTCTTGAATGAGTAAATAAATGATGAGGTAGACTTTGGGCTCTGGATCCAAACTGGAGTTTGATATGAGTATAATGTAAAGGGACCTGCAATATTTAATAACAAAAAGATGAAATTCTCCCCAACACACCTGGACCTGGTTTCCTACAAGATGCTGCAAGCTCCCACACATGTGCAGATGTTACGTAATCTTTGGTTGGCCACAAGCCCATTGCCTTGGAGATGCCTCTGTGGGCATACATCCTGGAGTTGCCACGCTGCGTCTCCAGGCAGCAGGAGCAGTGACTAGAACCTTCTGGCCTTCACCGTGTGGGCAGCTCCTTGGGTAGCGAGGACTCTCTCTAGAGAAATGTGCAAGGTCGGGCTGACCTTAGGTCCTTTGAAAAGATATTCAGCTAGAATTCAGAGAGCAAGTATCCTTTCTCTTCCAGGTTGTCATGACACCACCCAAAACTCAGTTTCACATAGGATTTGTAAACTCAGTAAGCTAAACACTATTGCTCTGGAATATAGATGTTATGCTTCGGGTTCTGGTTAGCTCTGCCCGTCAGTCCCAGCTGGGCTGTGTGGGGACCAGTCTGAAGGCCACTGTCACTGTGTGTGGGTGTGTGTATGTATGTGTGGGTGTATGGGTTTGTGTGTGTATGTGTGCATGAGTGTATGTGTGTGTGTATAAGTGTGTGTGCATGTGCATGTGTGTATGTGTGGGGGGAGTGTGTATGTGTGTATGAGTGTATGGGTGTGTGTGCATGTGTATGGGTGTATGTGTGTATGGGTTTGTGTGGATGGGTGTATATGTGTGTATGTGTGTGTGTGTACGTGTGTATGGGTGTATGTGTGTGCAGGTGTGTGTATAGGTGTGTGTGTGTATGTGTGTATAGGTGTGTGTGTGTATGGGTGTATGTGTGTATAGGTGTGTGTGTATGTGTGTATGGGTGTATGTGCGTGTAGGTGTATATGTGTCTATGGGTGTATAGGTGTGTGTGTATGTGTGTGTGCGTGCACATGTTTGGGTGTGTTTCTCCTCTACTCTTTGAGCTTTCACCTGGTTCATATGTGCCAAGTGAGGCTCAGGGATGAGTCCAGTGACCGATGTGGCCACACCCTCTCTGCCACCCCTGCTTCACACAGAATCAGCTCACGGGCATTCTGGACACTGGGCAGAGAGGTTAGTCTTCGCTTGCCCTCCATCTTACCTACGCAAGCACCTCCTACAGCTGCCCTGGCTACAGCATGTTCCTGTACCTTTCTTTTCAGCAAAGTGGACGTAGAACAGCCAGGCTGGCATCAGCAGGGCCTCTCCTTCAGGTCCTGGCATAGGCCCTTGGTGTGCATACAATGCTATTGGACCTACAGTATTGAGTATCAGAAGGACGGAGCTTAACCCAACACACCTAGGCCTGCTGTCTAAGAGATGCTGTGAGCGCCCACACATGTGCAGATGCTCTTACATAATATTTGGTCACAAGCCCATTGCTTTCTTGGGGATAATCAACCACATCCGGTATGAGAGCGAAGACATCAGTTACACATCGTTTGGTGCCAGCATTCAGCTAATGCTTCTCTGGGCCCAGAAGCCCTGCTGCATGCTTACTCAGAGAAACATACTGGGTCTAGAGAGATGGTTTAGCAGTTAAAGCACTTGCCTGCAAAGCCTAAGGACTCATGTTTGACTCTCCAGGTCCCACATAAGCCAGACACACAGTGATACAAGTACAATGTCACACATGCCCACTAGGTGGCGCAAGCATCTGGAGTTCTATTGCAGTGGCTGAGTCCCTGGCACGCCAATTCTCTCTCTCTCTCTCTCTGATAAAAAGTAAAAAGAAAAGAAAAGAAAAAAAAAAGAAACATACTGGACCTTGGGACCAGGTGATCAATTGTTGCTTCCTGACCATGCTATGCCCCTAGAATATCTTTTTCTTCATCACCAAGAGATGAAGGGTCCACATAACCTAAATCAGGTCATCTCCAAAGTCCTTCTACTCTAAGATTCCTCTTTCAGATCTTCTTTGTTTGGGTGTGAAGGTTTGAATCTGAAATGTCACCCAGGGTCTCACGTATGAACGCTTGTTCCTAATGTGATGGTGTCATTTTGGCAAGCTGCGGAACCTGAAGGAGGCTGGGCGTTGCTGGCAGAAGTAGTCACGAAGGGGGTGGCCTTTGAAGGTTATAGCTGACCTCTGGTTCCGGCCATGCTCTCTCCTTCCTCCTGCTATGATGTGAAAGCCTCCACCACACGTGCCTGCCACTGTGGCTCGGCCTTCTCCACTACCATGGGCTGAATCAGCCCTCTGAAACCGTGAATCGGAAACACATCTTACCTCCATCAAGTTGTATGTTAGGCATGGTGAGGAAAAGGTAATTCATACACTGAGTTTTCTATCTTTTTCTGTCTCTGGACTAGTTAATGCACCCTTGGGCCAGGCTTCTTCTGTTTCACACTTGAAGGCATTCCAGGAATAGATCAGCATCTGGGAACAGGCTCTGTAATTTTTTTGGTTTTTCAAGGCAGGCTCTCACTCGTAGCCCAGGCTGACCTGGAATTCACTATGAAGTCTCAGGGTAGCCTCGAACTCTTGGCAGTCCTCCTCCCTCTGCCTCCTGAGTGCTGGGATTAAAGGCGTGCACCACCACGCCCAGCTCCAGGCTCTGTCATTTTATTTGCTTGACTGCATTTAGTCTCAGGCTCATAAGAAAAGAGTCTTATTAACTTAGGACCCAGAAAGGTTCTGGTAGTGAATGCAAATTGTGTGTGTGTGTGCGTGCGTGCAATCATATGCATATGTGTGTGTGTACACACACTTGTCTGAGAAGATGACCCATGGCTTATCCAGCTTCCAGCAGTGTCACTGGTCCCTTCTCAAAGTTTCCAGTGCACTGCATCAGCATGATCACTTCAAGCAGAATATTTACACTTTTCACGTATACCTCACACATCACAGCTAGATTGCTCTAGGTGTCGTTTGAGGACCTCTTACTTACGAAACAACCTCTGCAGTGCCAGGCGGTGAGGAGGAGAAGATGGAACAGACCTGACATTTGATTTGTCATAAGGCCTTGCAGGTATCACTGGCTGTCTTTTTGGGTGTGCTGGGGGCCCATCTTCTCCACTTCGCTAACATCACAACAAGAATAACCACAGATCCTCCTTGTATATGCAAGACACTGTTCTGATTTATTAGTTTACGGATCTCACGAAGTAGGTGTTACTAGCTCCACTTTATACTCGAGGGAAACTTCTTGTAAAAACATTAATTTGCTCAAAGCACCACATTCAGAGATCAATAGAGGTGGGATTCGAATGTAGACTGCCTGGTTCTAAGTTTCCATTCTTTTTTTTTTTCTCCCACATGAGTGTATGTGTGCCCGTGTGCCCGTGTGTGCATGTGCATGGGTGTTTGCTCATGTGTGGAGGCTAGAGTTTGACCTCAGGTGCCATCCTTGGGGACACTTTCCGTGTCCTTTCACGTAGGGTCTTTCATTGGCCCGTAGCTCTGAAATTATAGAAAACCGGCTAGCTAGTGAACACGGGGATCTGCTGGGATTAAGATGTGCGCCACTACACTCAGCATTTAAGTCCTCGTGCTTTTTTATTTAATAAGTAATTTTTTTTTGAGGTAGGGTCTCACTCTAGCCCAGGATGACCTGGAATTCACCACGTCGTCTCAGGGTGGTCTTGAACTCACGGTGACCCTCCTACCTCTGCCTCCCGTGTGCTAGGATTAAAGGTGTGTGCCACCACGCCCAGCCACTATTTAATAATCTTATTACATTTTATTTTTATTTATTTATTTGAGAGAGAGAGAGAGGCAGGTAGAGGACATATAGAAAAGACATGCCAGGACCTCAAGCCACTGCAGACAAACTCCAGATGCATGTGCCATCTTGTAAGACTTACATGGGTCCTGAGAATGACCTGAGTCCTTTGGCTTTGCAGGCAAGTGCCTTAACTGCTAAGCCATCTCTCCAGCCCGCCTCATGCTTTTGAGGTAAGAATTTTACCCACCGAGCTGTCCCCCCATTGTGTGCATTCGTAAGAACAAAAATCCTCTGTGTGGTGGTTAAGAGCAGGTGCTTGACAAAGGCATCCGAGCTTACTTAGGTGCGGAACACAAGGGACTGAGCTGTTGCAGTCTGACACACAGCCCCAGTTCCCTTCCCTGGTCTCCTGGTTGGTGGACCCACCCCCCGCCCCCAGGATTCTGCTCAAGACCAAGGGTCTTGTCCCGCTGATCAGCCGTTTCTGGTCCAGTCTGTGTTTCAGTGACTGCTGGTGGGCGAGCCTGAATGCCCGTCCTTCCCATGCCGCCCTTCACCATTCATCTCTTTATTCTTGGCCTCCCGTGGGGCTCTGGGCTGCACACCATCACTGAACTGGAAACCTGGGGGTCTCCCTTGCCTTCTTATCTTTGTTCTCCCCGCGTGCAGGACGTGACAGCTCCCAGCAACTTGACCTCACAGTGCTCTTAGGGGACACCCCTCCTTTCCAGCTCCAATCCTTCTGCTTCAGTCCAGCCCCTTACCTTGCCCCTGACCCGATGGCCTCCTGCTGGGATCCATCTCCTCAAATCCATTGTCCACCCAGTTCAGCTACACCCTTCCCTCTGGAGCACCTCTACATCCACGATGCGTGTTTGCTTTTGTTTATATATTTGAGAGAATGAAAGGAAGAGACAGAGAGAGAATGGGCGCGCCAGGTCCTCTGACCACTGCAAATGAACTCCGGATGCACGCGCCACCTTGTGCATCTGGCTTATGTGGGTACTGGGCAGTCAAACCTGAGTCTTTAGGCTTTGCAGGCAAGTACCTAAACTGCTCAGGCCATCTCTCTTTGAGAGGCGGCCACGAGCCAGTCGCGATGCTGGAAGTTTGGAAGTACTGCCACATCACAGAAGTCATTCAAGAGCTTACAAAGACAGTGCTTTTCATATTTCAGAGCTGGATTAGAACCTTGCCAGTCTACCTTCAGTGCACAGGTCTCAACCGCTGCGCTTTGCTACATGGGATAGGGGCCAGGCCCTTCCTTGGCATGATCAAGCCCCCTCTCACCTCTGCCGACTCCAGGCTCAGCATTTCCTGGCAGGTTTCCTTCCTGTACACCTTCGGTCTGAATGATCAGCTCTGTACTGTGCCTTACAACATTGCCCTTTAAGGCTCAGCTTAGCCACCACCTTGTCCATGGAAAACTGCTGACTCTCCTGGGCTGGGTGGGCCACTGCTTCTCGAACTCTGCTTGGATCCTGTCATTTCCACACACAGGCTTTGTGGGGAGCCCTCTAGGCTTGGCAGCTGTCCATCCTTGTACCCCATCCCCTAACGCAGAGTCCAACACAGGGGCCATGCGCTATCTAAGGTGGTCATCATTACCTGTTTTCTACGAGTGCTTTTCCCCCGCCCTTCCCTCCTCTCTCCCTTGGATATAAGCATCCCTTGGATAGCCATTGTGTTTATGAGCTGGTTTCATATAGCAACTGCCTTGCCACAGCACGGGGTTGGGGGGGCGTTAGAACTGTGCATAGAAACGTGATGGGGACCTTTGCTTTGCTTGGCCTACAGATGCAAGCCGAGAATCACAGGGCGCCGCTGTGACAGGTGCGCGTCTGGGTTCCACCGATTCCCCGAGTGTGTTCCCTGCAATTGTAACAGAGACGGGACTGAACCGCAAGTGTGTGACCCAAGGACCGGGGCTTGCCTCTGCAAGGTAAGGCGCGGTGTGGGATGCCAGGGTCACTGTTCCCACTCAGGGAGCTCTTCAACTCCCCATGATAGGTTTTGATAATGTAGCATTAGCCTCACTTCATAAAAATAATTAGGAGGCCTCTCTCGTGGTTTCAAAAGGCCACAGACCCCCTTAAGAATCTGTTGACAAGGATTGATCGCTTCCAGAAAAATTAGCATGAACTTTTATTTATAACGTCAGGAGGCCCATAGCTTTTCTAGAAGCCCATTCATGGGCCGAGGGCTCCAGGTTACCTTCCCAGATCCAAAGAGTCCCACCAGGTTACAAGCTGTCTCTAACCCCTAACATGTTTCCAGCTATGGGAAAATTGTTCTGTCAGCACTGTGAGTCCTTGTAGTGCCTTCAAAATGCCAAAGGGCACCTGAAAAACTTCAGGGAATTCTCTCTTCTGTTTGTGTGTTATAGAAGTTTAGATGAAGTACCATTATATCTTAACGATTATGTGTCTTTAATGTTTGTTCGCCTGACGTGGTAGCACACACCTTTAATCCCAGCCCTTGGGAGGCAGAGGTAGGAGGATCGCTGTGAGTTCAAGGCCAACCTGAGACTACAGAGTGAATTCCAGGTCAGCCTGGGCTAGAGTGAGACCCTAACCTCAAAAAACAAAAATAAAAAATATATTAAATTTTTTTTTAAAAGTTGCTTAGGGCTTGAGAGATGGCTTAGCAGTTAAGTGCTTGCCTGTGAAGCCTAAGGACCCTGGTTCGAGGCTCATTTCCCCAGGACCCACGTTAGCCAGATGCACAAGGGGGGCACACGTCTGGAGTTCGTTTGCAGTGGCTGGAAGCCCTGGCGTGCCCATTCTCTCTCTCTTTCTGCCTCTTTCTCTCTCTGTCTGTTACTCACAAATAAATAAATAAAAATAAACAGAAAAAAAATTTTTTTAAAGTTTGCTTATATCCCTGTCGTAACATCTCATGTGGTTATTGAATTTGTGCCATCAGGGAATCTTTGGAAAAAAAAAAAAATCATGTGTTGTTTCTTGTGTTTTATTTCAACAGGAAAACACAGAAGGCCCAGAATGTAACATGTGTCGAGAGGGATCGTTCCATCTGGACGCAGCCAATCCCAAGGGTTGTACAAGATGCTTCTGTTTTGGAGTGGATAGTCGTTGCCACAGCACACATAAGCGAAGGGCTAAGGTATGCAAAGCATTTGTGTTTGGGCTTTTGTTCAGTCTTTCTGATGGAAACAAATGGAACTGGCATGAAGTGTGGGCCATTCTGCATATGGAGGGATACAACGGTCAGTGTTGCCTCACTGCTCTTCGGCCTGCGGCCTCCTCTCCACAGATGTCCTCATGATTGGTCCCCAAGTTAGTTAGGTTTCCCATCAATGTCACATGCCTATGGGGCCTCCCCATCCCACTCCCTGTAAAAGACCTCGTTCTGGGAACTCTGCATTCCTGCCCTTGTTTTCTCCACAGCGTTTAGCAGTCTCTGACGTAACGTAGCTTTAATTTTAAAAACTGTCCTCTTTGGAGATGGTAAAATGGCTCAGCAGTGAAAGGCGCTTGCTTGCAAATCCTGACAACCCAAGTTCGATTCCCCAGTACCCCATCTAAAGCCAGATAGATACACAAGGTGGCAAATGCACCTGGAGTTTGTTTACAGTGGCAGCAGACCCTAGTGCGTCCATACTTATTCTCTCTCTGTCAGCCTCTCTGTCTCTCTTGAATAAATAAATAAATAGTCTTCCTCCATCACTAGACTATGAACTTCTTCCTCTTTCCCAGAACCGATGACGGGATCTGGGATTTAAACACGTCCAGCAAATACTTATGAAACAAATGCAGTATTCGTCAGCTTTCTGTTACTAGGACAAAGTACTGGAGACAGTTTCGCTTTCAAAGAGGAAAGAGGATTCTTTTCTGCTCACGGTTTTGAAGGTTTTAGTCCTCAGTTGATTGGCTTTTGGGCCTGTGGAGAGGCAGTTCATCACGGTGGGAATGCATCATAGAGCAAAGCTGATTATCTCATGGAACCTGAAAATCCAAGGAGAGAAAAATGAAGGGGCTAGTGCACAGGGTCCCTGTGACCCATCTGCCCTCACTAGACACTCCTCTTATGGGCTCCACTATCTCCCAATACCTCTAAGCTGGACACCAAGCTTTTGACATGCAGCCCTTGGGGAGATTTATAAAACTCAAATGACTGCAGGTATTTTTCCATGTCAAAAAAAAAAAAAAAGAAATTCCTCTGGGCTTGGGGAGATTGCTCAATGATTAAAACACTTGCCTGCAAAGCCTAAAGGACTGGGTTCGAGACCCCAGTACCTACGTAAAGCCAGATGCACAAAGTGGCACATGCATCTGGAATCCCTTTACAGGGGCTAGAGGCCCTGGTGTGACCATTCACTCACTCTCTTGCTCTTCTTGAAAATAAATAAAGTATTTAAAAAAAAAAAATTTAAAGGGCTGGAGAGATGGCTTAGTGGTTAAGGTGTTTGCTGTGAAGCCAAAGGACCCATGCTTGATTACCCAGGACCCATGTAAGCCAGATGCACAAGGTGGTATATGCATCTGGAATGTGTTTACAGTGGCTGAAGGCCCTGGTGTACCCATTCCCTCTCTCTCTCTCAAATAAAATAAAATAAAATAATTTTTTAAAAAGCCATCTGTTTCTATACTTACAGTGCTTTGATAACAAATATGTGAGTTGAGGATTCTCATATCAAGCACTTCTGCAGTTTTCTCTCTAGATAAACAAGTAGTTAACTTGTTTACAGTTTTATCCAATTCTCACTCTGTTTATCTAGGGCTAGCATAAAAATCCATAGGTTAAGGGTTCAGTCCCATAAAACTGCCGCCATTTCATTTCACCTTTGAGGCAGGATCTTAGCCCAGGCTGGTCTGGAACTCACTCTAGTATTACTATTATTAATTTTTGGTTTTTCAAGGTAGAGTCTCACTCTAGCCCAGGATGACCTGGAATTCACTTTGTACTCTCAGGGTGGCCTTGAACTCACAGCAATCCTCCTACCTCTGCCTCCCGAGTGCTGGGATTAAAGGTGTGCGCCACCACCAGAACTCACTCCATAGGCCAGGCTGGCCTTGAATTCATGGTAATCCTCCAACCTCAGCTCCTGATTAAAAAGCATGTGCCACCAGGCCCGGCTATGACTACCCCATCTTAAATGTTCTAGGCCTCTGCTGCTTCTGAGCAACATGGCTGTAACTCAGTAGTTCCCACAACCTCCTCCTCAAGCTTGGTGACCTGCTGTAATGGCGAAAAGAACTCAGTGAAGCGTTTTCCTTACCATAAGTGCTGTGCTGTAAAGGGCTTGATAACATGACACTCATAAAAATCCAGAGGAAGGGCTGGAGAGATGGCTTAGCGGTTAAGCGCTTGCCTGTGAAGCCTAAGGACCCCGGTTCGAGGCTCGGTTCCCCAGGACCCACGTTAGCCAGATGCACAAGGGGGCGCACGCATCTGGAGTTCGTTTGCAGTGGCCGGAGGCCCTGGCGCGCCCATTCTGTCTCTCTCTATCTGCCTCTTTCTCTCTATGTCTGTCACTCTCAAATATAAATAAACAAAAAAAATTAAAAAAAAATTTTTTTAAATCCAGAGGAACAGGTATTGGGTTAGGTCCAGAGGGCCCCAAAGCACACGAACAGCTATTTCCCACGGAGTTGGGTTATGCCACTCTCTTGAACCCTCCCAACACCACTGGGGATTTTTACAGAAGCAGTCCCATGGTGTAAGCATGATTGATTTGAATCATTAGGTATTATTAGTAAGTAACTCAATCTCCATGCCCTTTCACTTCCCCGGAGTTGGAGATAGGGCTGACATTTCTAGCCCCCTAAACATGTGTTGGTGTTTCTTTTCTTTCTTTTTTTTTTTAATTTATTTGAGAGCAACAGACAGAGAGAGAAAGAGAAAGAGAGAGAGAGAGAGAGAGAATGGGCACGCCAGGGCCTCCAGCCACTGCAAACGAGCTCTAGACACGTGCGCCCCCTTGTGCATCTGGCTAACGTGGGTCCTGGGGAATCGAGCCTCGAACTGGGGTCCTTAGGCTTCACAGGCAAGCGCTTAACTGCTAAGCCATCTCTCCCGCCCGTGTTGGTGTTTCTAATCACCAGTCCCTGATCGGAAGCTATCTGTGGCCCCTAGTCATCACCTCATTAGCATACAAAGGGACACTTGTGTTATTCTGGAGAGACCCTGATCTTAACTGAGCTTTAGTGACAGGAACTGAGCACTAAGGCCAAATAAGATGTTCCTGTCATCCTTTCCACTTGGGAAATTCCAAGAGGTTTAGGGGATCTGTGCCCACAACAGGAAAGAAAAATCCCTGGTCTAGATGTATATCGGGGTCCAGTGGACACCTGCCAGGATTTCCAGATGTCCTGGAATAAGGCAGTGGACAGGACAGGTGGTTAATGGTAAAAGCAGAGATGGGGGCTGGAGAGATGGCTCAGCAGTTAAGGTGCACGCCTGTGAAGTCTAAGGACCCAGGTTTGATTCCCCAGGACCCACGTGAGCCAGATGCACAAGGTGGCACATGAGTCTAGAGTTTGTTTTCAGTGGCTAAAGGCCCTGGTGTGATCATTTTTACTCTCTCTCTCTCTCTCTCTCTCTCCTCCCTCTCTCCATATATAAAAAAATTAAATATTTTTGTAAAGTAGAAATGGTTTATTAGGAAAATGAATGTTTCCAGGAAAGGAAGTGGGCCGGAGCTGAGGAGAAGCTCAGTGGCACTGATGCCCAGCAGACTGGAATCTTTATAGGTAATTTTGTACAGTGTGTGCTTTTTTATTCTTTTATCTTATTTATTTATTTTTTCTTTTTGGTTTTTCGAGGTAGGGTCTCACTCTAGCCCAGGCTGACCTGGAATTCACTATGGAGTCTCAGGGTGGCCTCGAACTCACTGCAATCTTCTTACCTCTGCCTCCTGAGTGCTGTGATTAAAGGTGTGAGCCCCCACACTTGGCTTTCTTTTCTTTTTAAGTTATTTTTCAAAAAATATTTTATTTATTTGAAAGTAGAGAGAGAGAGACATAGACAGAGAGAGACAGAGAATGGGAGGGACATCAGGACCTCCAGCTATTACAAACTCCAGATGGATGGGTTGCCTTGTGCATCTGGCTTTACGTGGGTACTGGGGAATTGAACCTGGGTCATTAGGCTTTGCAGGCAAGTGCCTTAGCTACTGAGCCATCTCTCTACCCCAGTGTGAGCTATTTTTCTGAGCATGCTGTTATATGTCAGCCTTGATGGAAAAGGGTTTCCAGTCTGGTTTCTTTTCTGTGCTAATCTTATATATGTATATGCATACATATATTTATTTTTATTTGAGGCAGAGAGAGAGGGAGAAAGAGAGAGAGAGAGAATTGAGCATGACAGGGCCTGTAGCCACTGCACACAAACTCCAGATGCTTGCACCACCTTGTGCATCTCTCTTACGTGGGGCCTGGAGAATTGAACCTGGGTCCTTAGACTTTGCAGGCAAGCGCCTTAACTGCCGTGCCATCTCTCCCTGTGCTAATCTTTCTAAATTTATTTGTTTCAATTAATTTTTGACAGTTTTATATATGTATATATCTTGATGGTATTCAGTCTCTTATTTCCAGTCCTCTGGCCCTGCTGAAATGCTTCTTTCCCCCAAGTGGTCCCCCTTCTATTTTGATCTCTTTTTTTGTGTGTGTGTGTGTGACCCCCCATTAAGTTTAGTTAAGGTTGCCTATATGAGCATGTGTTCGGGACTGACACTGCGGCAACTCCCCAGTGTCTATACCACTGAAGAAAACGTCCCTCTTTCTCCCCACTAACTGCCGGTAGCTCCCCGAGGAGGGATGGGGCCACATGATCCCCTCCACCACCCATGACGGAACACTGATGGGCACACGGGTCTTGTGCAGGGAAGTCCAGCCGCTGTGGGGGCCCGTGAGCAACAGACCCGTCATAACCAGAGGACAGCGCTTCCTGGCACTGCTCTCCGTCCTCTGGCTCTTACATTCCTTCTGCTCCTTCTTCCGTGATGTTCTCTGAGTCTTGGAAGGGATGATATAGGCGTCCCGTTGAGCGCTGAGCTTATTCTTAACGCAACCGTCGCTCATTCCCTCTACGCTGGCCAGTTGTGAGTCTCTGCAGTAACCATTGCCCTCTCCTTAAAGAAGCTTCTCTCACCCAGGCTGATGGAAGAACTAATAGCAAGCTCAAGGGAGGATGAATGGGGCTGAAGTCGTGGCTCAGTGGAAGAGGCCATGCTTTGCATATTAAAGTACCTGGGTTTGATCTGTAGTACACAGACACACACACACACACACACACACACACACAGAGCTAAGTGGCCACCCCATGGTGATATATAATGCAGCTGTCACCCAAGCGATACTCATTGCAGCCATCACTCAAAAAGCCACAACTGGGCTGGAGAGATGGCTTAGTGGTTAATGCACTTGCCAGCGAAACCTAAGGACTCATGTTTGACCCTCCTGGTCCCATGCAAGCCAGGCACACAGTGACGCAAGCCTGCAAGGCCGCACACGCACACAAGGGGGCGCACAAGGGAGTGCACGGGTCTACAGTTTGATTGTAGTGGCTGGAGGCCCTGGCACACTAATTCCCCCCTCCCCCACATAAAAAAAATAAAAGGCCAATCTGCTGGGCTTGCTTAAAAAAAAGGAAGGAAGGAAGAAAGAAAGAGTGAGCCACAACTATGTATTACCCTAACTCACTTCTGTGTTCCAGTTTGTAGACATGATGGGCTGGCGCCTGCAGACAGCGGGTGGCGTTGATGTCCCTGTCTCCTTCAACCCGGGCAGCAACAGCGTGGTGGCGGATCTCCAGGAGCTGCCCTCATCAGTCCACAGTGCCTCCTGGGTGGCACCTCCGTCCTACCTGGGGGACAAGGTAATGGTGACCCGCTGTTCTTCTGAGCCCATGGTGGGCCTCATCTGTCACCGCAAAAGCATTATTTAAGAGGAGTCTGGAGGACAGCATCTAGAAGCTCAGGCTGCTAACATTTCAGAAATGAAGCTGAGCAGCAAAGAAGCAGCTTCCTTGCTCCTGTCACGAGAGCTGAATAAATACGTCACACCCCTTGTCCACTCACACACACGACTCCCCTCCTATCGTGAGAGCTGAATACATACGTCACACCCCTTGTCCACTCACACACACGACTCCCCTCCTATCGTGAGAGCTGAGTAAATACATCACATCCCTTGTCCACTCACACACACGACTCCCCTCCTATCGTGAGAGCTGAATAAATACGTCACACCCCTTGTCCACTCACACACACGACTCCCCTCCTATCGTGAGAGCTGAATACATACGTCACACCCCTTGTCCACTCACACACACGACTCCCCTCCTGCCACGAGAGCTCAGTAAGCACCTCACATCCCCTTGTACAGTCACATACACGAGCTCCCTTCCTGTTAAGAGAACTCAGTAAGCACCTTACACCCCCTCGTATACTCACATACACGGGCTCCTAGCAAAGACATCACAATGTTCTCTTCTTCATTTTTACTTCCTACCAAAGAATTTTTTTTGTTTATTTTTATTTATTTGTTTGAGAGCTACAGACAGAAAGAGAGAGAGAGGCAGAGAGAGAGAGAGAGAGAGAGGATGGGCGCGCCAGGGCCTCCAGCTACTGCAAACGAACTCCAGACGCGTGCGCCCCCTTGTGCATCTGGCTTACGTGGGTCCTGGGGAATCGAGCCTCGAACCGGGGTCCATAGGTTTCACAGGCAAGCGCTTAACCACTAAGCCATCTCTCCAGCCCCCAAAGAATTTTTTAAAAAAATATTTTTATTTACAGAGAGAGGAAGCGAGCATGTAATTACCAGGGCCTCTTGCCCCTGTAAATGAACTCCAGCTGCCCGTGCCATGGTATGTGTCTGGCTTTATGTGGGTGCTTGGAGAACCAAACACAGGGCCGGCAGGCTTTGCATGCAAACACCTTCAACTGCTGAGCCATCTCCTAGCTTCTACGGAAAAGTTTTCCTCTAGGGAAATCTATCAAGATTTTTTTTATTTTTTTTTTATTTTTTTATTTTTTTGGTTTTTCGAGGCAGGGTCTCACTCTAGCCCAGGCTGACCTGGAATTCACTATGGAGTCTCAGGGTGCCCTCGAACTCTCGGCGATCCTCCTACCTCTGCCTCCCAAGTGCTAGGATTAAAGGCATGCGCCACCACGCCCAGCTTTCTATTAAGATTTAAGTAATACCTGTTGCAAATAGGTGTTTCCAAAGGCCAGCTCTAAGGTTTCTTTGTTTGAAAGCAGAAAGATTCCCTGACAGGGAAACAAAAGCTGAGAAGCGACTCAAAAGCTTATTAGCAGAAGGGCAGCGTCTGTGGCTGTTCGACTCCAAGGCAGAATCACACACACGTACTCCGTTTGAGACTCTCCCAGGAACTTAACAAATGAACTATAAGCATTATCATTCCATTGCCTGGCCAACTCCACTCAGACCTCCTATGGAAACATCACCAGGGTGACAAAGGCTTTACGTTTTGGCACGTAGAGGTTATGAGAGGGGTGGATTTCACAAGGCCCAGCTCATGCGACGTCATAATGTTACACCAGCAATAACTAAATATTAAAGTGGTTGTGGAGGTCCTACTAGGTAGGCTTAGTTAATTAAATCAGTCATCGGGAATTAACTCCATGTGCATGAGCTAGTTAACTCAGTGATAATTAACTAGGTCTTGGCCTGTGGTCGTTGATTCTGTTTGTAGGACTGTGGGTTTTCACATCCGAGTGTCGCTTAACTGAGAACCCCCTTTCCTTCTCAACGGTTAGCCTGTGTGTGTTGTTTAATCTGATCACTGATTAGCGAGTTATGCCACCTCTTGCAGGTTAAAGCAAGCCACACACAATTCTGCTGCAGTTTATGCGGCTCAGGGAATCCAGGAAGTCTCTTGGAGGTTGTGATAAGGATGGTTGCCGGGGCTGCTCATCCGGGACTAGAAGGTCCACTTGCCAAGTTCACTTTCGAGGTGGCTAGCAAGTTTCTTTCCCTCGCTGGCTTTTCCCAGAGGGTTCAGCTCCTCATCACATGAGACTCTCCCCAGGGTCTTCCTGGCAGGGTGCTTGGCTTCCACAAGTAATTCGTAAGACAGACAGATGCTGGGCGTGTGAGGTGGTGCACGCCTTTAATTAAATCCCAGCACTAGGGAGGCCGAGGTTAGGAGGATCATTGTGAGTTTGAGGTCAACCTGAGATTTCATAAGGAATTCCAAGTCAGCCTGGGCTAGAGTGAGACCCTACCTCGAAAAACAAAACAAAACAAAACAAAACAAAAAAGACAGATGAGATGGAAGGGATCAATGAAAACACACAAGACACAAGCCACATATATTTTTCTCATAAACTAATTTTGGAAATGCTGTCCCCTCACTTCTGCCTTATTCATTAACTTTTTATAAAGTTAATAAAGTTTATAAAGTCGCTAAATCCAGCCCACACTCAAAAGGAGGGCAGTTACTTCACTTCCTAGAGGAAGGATCAATAGGATTTGCTCATCAGATTTTAAACATTTAAACGTGTTTAAAATCACTTGAGCCCATTATAAAGGCAACACGTAGCCAGGCGTAGTGGCGCACGCCTTTAATCCCAGCACTCAGGAGGCTGTCGTAGGTGGATTGCCTTGAGTTCGAGGCTACCCAGAGACTTCATAGTGAATTCCAGATGAGCATGGGCTACAGCAAGACTCTACCTTGAAAAACCAAAGGGAAAAAAAAAAAAGGCACCACGTGGGGCTGGGGAGATAACATGCCGTGCGAGTATGAGAACCTGGGTTCACATCCCTAGCACCCACGTTAATGCTGGGAGTGGTGGCATGCACCTGTGATCCCAGCACTGGGGAGGCGAAGGCAGGGGATTCCCCAGGGCAAGCTGACAACCAGCTAGTGTGGCCAAATCAGGGAGCTCCGGCTGGGTTCCGTTAGAGACACCGTCTCAACAAATGAGGTGGAATGTGACCAAGAAAGAAACCTGGCAGTTAACCTCCGGCCTCCACAGTCTCTGCACACACACATTCACGTATGCACCCGCACGCATACAAACATGCACACGTGCGTGAATGTGTTCCACACATATACATGCAGAAAAAAAAAATGAGTGAAAAAGACAGCACTTAAAGTCCACGGGATGCTTTCCGTGTTTCCTGGAGATACTTCCAGAATGGGAGGACGCGGCTCTGAGAGGCTTTGTCGGGCTGCAGACCATAGCAGGAGCTTCTGCGGATGGAGTCCCTCGGATGTGGTTGCTTATCGCACGTCCCCAGTAGTCGGGGCTTCCCCAGAAGGGCATTTTGCTCAAGGCTGAGGTGACATTGCGTCTGATGTCCCTCCTCTCATCACTCCCTCATAATGGAGAGATGAAGCAGTGACAGGAAACAATGTCCATGTACTCTACCTCATTGTCACCATGGTTACGCCATGCAGACACAGCCCGTAGCTCTGGGGAGCAGCTCTCCCGGGTTCCGTGTCTCCAGAAGAATTCACAATCGCTTGGGAAATAGTCACAATTTGCTTTTAAGGGATTTTTTTTGGGGGGGGGTGGGGATTTATATGTAGAGGTTTGTTTGACAACTGATACTACCCAATTCTCCCAGTTAAATAAGAAACCAGTGGTCTACATTTCTCAGAACTGCTGTGGATCAACCAAATAGTTTGGGTCATCTAAAACAACAAAAAGAGATCTTGGTCTGGGGAGATTGCTCAGTGGTTAAAGGCACTTGCTTGCAAAGCCTGATGGCCCAGATTCAATTCTCCAGAACATATATATGTATGTGTGTATACATGGAGAGAAAGAGAGAGAGAGAGAGAGAGAGAGAGAGAGAGAGAGCCAGGCACAATAAATGGCACATTGCATCTGGTGGCTGTTTGCAGCAGCATGAGGCTCTGGCGCACTCACATGTGAAAATAAATAAAATTATTTATTTTTTGGAAAGATCTGATTTGTGCCAGCATGACTGCTATTTTTTTTTATTAAGTAAAAGTATTTTCTTTCTTATTAAAAAAAAAAGCACGCCCATGCAAAACATTATCAATGATATAAAAAGAATGGAATAAAGTAGAGGTAAAAATAGTATCCTCTACTCTCCACATATCAGCTTTGCCCACAAGTGAGTTGTTTCATCTTTCAGGCAAAATGAACCTATGCCATTTCTACGCAGGTTTAGATTGGTCCCAGCTTTATTTTATTTTTCAGAGACAGAGACAGAAAGAGGGAGGGAGGGAGAAAGAGAGAGAGAGAGAGAATGGGCACACCAGAGCCTTTCAGCTGCTGTGAACAACTCCAGACGAGTGCGCCCCCTTGTGTGCATGTGCAACATTGCATGCTTGAGTCACTGTGCGTCTGGCTATGTGGGAACTGGAGATTCGAACATGCGTTCTTAAGCTTCGCAGGCAAGCGCCTTAACCGCTGAGCCATCTCTCCAGCCCGGTCCCAGCTCTTTTAATGCTCATGCTGTTGGTGTTCTTCATTCAATTTCAGGTGTCCTCATATGGTGGCTACCTGACCTACCAAGTCAAGTCCTTTGGCTTACCCAGTGACATGGCTCTTCTGGAAAAGCAACCAGATGTGCAGCTCACTGTAAGTGTCGGAGCACAGCCCACATATCAGGAAGCAGTGATTACAATTGGGGTTGAGCTAAATGACAGGCATTGTCTGGAGTTCTTTTGCAGTGGCTAGAGGCCCTGGCATGCCCATTCTGTCTCTCTCTCTCTCAATCTCTCTCTCTCTTTCTGTCTCTGTTCTGTCTTTCTCTCTCCCTCTGCTTGCAAATTTTGAAAAGTATTTTTAAAATATTCCTTATTTACTTGCAAGCAGAGAGAGACAATGGGAGGGGGAATGGGCACACCAGGGCCTCTGACACTGCAAATGAACTCCAGATGCATGCATCACTTTGTGTATCTGGATGCTGGAGAATCAAACCTGGGATGTCAGGCATTGTAAGCTAGCACCTTTAACCAGTAAGCCATCTTCTCAGCCCTAAGAAATATTTTTGTTTATTATTTGAGAGCGAGAGAATGGGCACCAGAGTCTCTTACCACTACAAACAAATTCCGGATGCATATGCCACTTTGTGTGTCTGGTTTTATGTAGGTACTAGAGAATTGAACCCAGGCCATCAGGTTTTCCAAGCAAGTGCCCTTAAGTCTGAGCTATCCCTTTAGCCCTAAATTGCAGACATCTTGCTATGTGGCCTGCAAAACATTTGGCTTGAGTTGATTCTGACATTTGGAAGAAACTGACATAGAAGTTTAGAGCACACAACATCTCCACAGGCTTCTGAATCTCTAACCAAAGGGTTCCTCTCTTCTAAGTACTTAGTGACTTGCTTAGGCTTCTCACAAGTGACTACCTCATATTTTATACTTCTATCTTTCCATTTAGCCTGAGAGATGATTTTGAGCCTATTCTGTATCCAAGGACACATTGTGGGGCTCTGAGAAAGAGGGAATTGGAGAAATATGCATTTAACTTCAGTCCAGTAGGAAGGAAGTGGTTGAGGAGGGCAAACGGGGCTGTATCAGTGCTGAGTTGAGTGAGGTAGAATTCATGAGGCTACGGGGCCCTCAGAAGGCTTCATGGGTGAGGGTAGAGTTCACGAGGCTGACAAGCCCTCAGAAGGGCTCATGGGAAAGGTTCACTTTGAGCCAAGCCAGTAAGAATGGGTACAAGAGAGTGTTTGACCCTCTGATGGCAAGAGCTAATGGAGACCCAGGCCTGGGGCAGTGCTGGACAGGAGGTTATGCCCAAGGGTTGGCCACTTCAGCTAGGCTGTGTCGTCAGTGTGTGTTGAGTCATTGAGAGAGAAGTGGAAAGGGTCAAGATGAAGGTATTTCATGCCATGTGAGGAAGTTAACACAGAGACTAGCAAGAGGTCACTTTTGATTTTTTAAAGGATATCCCAGGCTATGTGCCAGTCCAGAGCTACCCACTCCTGGAGATGGGGACAACGGCATTTCTTGTATATAGAACTGCCCTGTATATAGAACAAAATCTTTGGACTGCAGGTTAGGGTGCATAGCTTGAAGCTGACTCCAGTTCCACTTTATTTGGGGTGGAGGGAGATGCTGGGAATTGAACCTGAGGCCTCATGCATGCTCATGTAATGAGTGATTTTTTTTTAAAACCTCTGAACTCCTTCCCCAGCTCCAATTCTGTTCTGTTTTATGTAGAGCAATGGATGCCTGCACCTCCAGCTTCCTTGGGGGGGGGGGTCCCCACAACCCCCACAACCATTCCCTATTAGCAGGGCCCAGCAAGTCCCACACCTCCTCAATTGCTGGGTAGATCTTTGTGCTTAGGTACTGCTGTTGTGTTTTGTCGAATGGTTCTAAAACCTCCAAGGAACTTGCACAGAACATAATGAAAATAAAGCAAAAAGGAGGTCAGAGTTAAGGAAAAGGTCTTCAGGAAAGAAATAGCTACATGATTAAACTATTTCAGTTTCATATTTTACAGAACACCTCAGAAAGCTCAGGCTATTGGTGTGCGTGTTGTTTATTATTTTATTTCAGAGAGAACGCATGTGTGTGAGAGACAGAGAAAGGGAGAGAGAGAGAATTGGTGCGCTAGGGCCTCGGCCACTGTAATTGCACACCATATGCTTGCGCCACCTAGTGGGCATGTGTGGCCTTGCGCATGCCTCACCTTTGTGAGTCTGGCTTATGTGGGATCTACAGAATAGAACATGGGTCTTTAGACTTCACAGGTGAGTGCCTTAACCACTAAGCCATCTATCTTTCCAGCCCTGTTTTTTTTTTTTTTCTTAACTGGAGAATTTATTATATCTGCTATTGAAATTCACTAGGTGGTGATGAGCAAACTTTCCCTTTAATTTTACCTTCAGACATGGAAAATAATTTAAGCACATGAAACATTTTCTTTGCTGCTTTGTTCTAAGCCTCTGTAATTAAGAGCCTCTGGGGCATGCTCCTTAGATTAAGGTTTTAAGTGATTTTTGATCTTAGATAATGCTCTCTTTTCTGAACTCCCAACCCTCTTGACTAGTCTGCCTTTGGGTTTGGAGCCACTAGAGGGAAAAGCTAGGCTGCGATGTGTGAACTATGATGTACTGTGTACTAGGAAAGACATGGTCTGGCACGTTCTGCCCTTGCTACAAGCCCCTTGAGAGCCACTTTCATGGGGTGGGGAGACTGAGACAGAGCAAACCCCGATCTTGCAGGGTGCAGAGCCAGAGCTGCAGACAACATTCCTTCCCCCACACTCCGGCTCTGCTGTGTGCTTGCTGGCTGACTGTGCGAGCTGGCATAGGCAGGCTCTGCCACCCCTCCCCTCCCCCACCGTCCTTCTCTCCCCCCTCCACTTCCAGTCACCCCCTCACCAAAGCATGTTCCTCCTCCCACAGTCTGGCCTTGTAGGTAGTCACGAAAACAGTACTTCCTGCATTTAGTGCCAAGTATGATTTTAAAAAGTTTTTTTTTTTAACTTAAAAAAAATTTTTTTCCTACATCTTTTTAAAACCACTTTCAGTCAGGGTAATGATCCTGATTTCCTGTGTGTGAAAATGTACCATATTAACTACTGTTCGTCTCTTTCCGTGTTACTAATCCTTTCACCAGTTGAGTCTAAGCTATGGTTTAAGAGTCTGTTGTCTCGTGTGATGTAGACACATAGAAATTTGTTTTTATGTCAAGTGTTAATTGCACAATATCCCATCCAAGGCACTGATGCACTCATATTTTTATTGAAACAGGGTCAACACATGTCCATCATCCATAAGGATTCCAGTGACCCACGGCCTGACCGGCTGCATCATGGGAGAGTCCAAGTGGTTGAGGTAAAGGAGCCATAAGAAGGTTCTTGACACTCCTTTTTGTTCTGCGTTTTACTCATCTCCATCATTTTTACTTATTTTAAGAATATTTTGGATTGGAGAGATGGCTTAGCACTTAAGGCACTGGCCTGCAAAGCCTAAAGACCCAGGTTCAACTCCCCAGAACCTACGTAAGCCAGATGCACAAGGTGGCGTATGCATCTGGAATTCATTTGCAGTGGCTGGAGGCTTTGGTGCACCAATTCTCTTTCTTCTCGCTCACTCCTGCTCTCTCTCTCTCTCTCTCATAAAAAGTATAGAAGACTATTTTAAGTATAGATTACATTTTTGTAGAAACAAACTTATATGTAGGTAGAATTAAAAAAAAACACAATCTAGTATATTGACTATAACATGACTGATACAAACATAGCCTTAGGTCATCTTTATTTTGGGTATATATTGTTGTGTGATGTGTGTGTATGTGAGTGTGGGTGGGTGTGCATGTGCCATGGCGGGCATGCACATCAGGGGACAACCATCAGGTGTCATCCGTCTCCTTTGAGGCTAGGTCTTACATTGCTCACCACTGCTTTTGCCAGGCTAGCTGGTCCATGGGCATACAGTGATTCCTCTCTTTCCACCTCCCTTCTCACTCATCGGTGTGGATGGGTTACAATCCCTGCCACATCATCTTGCATTTTACCCGAGTACTGGGGTTTTGAACTTGGCTACTTAACGTTTGCATAGCAAGCGCTTTACCCTCTGAGCCATCTCCCTGGCCCTTGCTGTTTCATCTTCTTGGCGCTTTAACAACATCTCCCCCACTTCACGGATTCATACTTGGCTTATAAACACAATGGAGCTTTTAAATATCACATGGCTCCCTCTGGTCCTTGTGTCTCCCTTAGTGTGTAGGACCTTGTCAGTGCCTCAAAAATGCTGGGCGTGGATAGGTAGAAAGACTATGAAACTATGTTATATCAAAAGAAACGAAAGTTATGGCGATAAAGAAATGAAACCCCATCAGACCATAAAATGTTATGATATACTTATTTGATTGCAGATTGTCCTTTAAAATAGCGTTCCATTGATATAATTAACTATAGCCAATGTCTCAAGGTAAAATTCTGTGAGTTTGTTGAGCTTACAGACATTTAAAATTTTCCAATAGAGGGCTGGAGGGATTGCTTAGTGGTTAAGGCATTTGTCTGCAAAGCCAAAGGACCCAGGTTCTACTCCCCAGGACACACGTTAGCCAGATGCACAAGGTGGCACATGTGTCTGGAGTTATTTTTTGCAGTGGCTGGAGGCCCTGGGGTGCCCATTCTCTCTCTCTCTCTCCCTCCCTCCCTCCCCCTCTTTCTCTCTGTCAAATAAATAAATAAAAATAAAAAATATTTTAAAAATTTTCCAGTAGAACATTATTGATGGTACTTATCACAATGTGGATAAACCTCAGCAAGAGAAGCAAGACATGAAGGGCTACCTATTCGCTGTTCTTCCTTTTTCATGTGTGTGTGCTGTGTGCATGCATGTTGGGCACACATGTGTGGGGATGTGAGTGGGCATGTGCAAGCGTATTTTCAGTTGTTCTCCATCTTAGTCTTTGAAAGAGGGTCTCTCACTGAACCCAGAGCTCACTCACTAGGCTAGACTGTCTGACCAGTGAGTACCAGGAATTCCCTATCCTCACTTCTCCAGCGTTGGGATTACAAATGCATGCCAGGACACCCAGCATTTTACATGGGTCCTGGGGATCTGAACTCAGGTCCTCATACTGGTTTGGCAAGAACTTTTACCTCTGAACCATCTCCCTAGCTCAAGTATGAGTCGTTTAATGTAAGAAAATACACCTCCCACCCCCAAAATCCTCTCCTCCAGAAAAGTAATGAGATACAAACAACAACAACAACAAAAAACTATGATTGGGCTGGAGAGGTGGCTTAGCAGTTAAGCTGCTGGCCTGTGAAGCCTAAAGAACTCATGTTCGAATCTCCAGATCCCACATCAGCCAGACGCACAGTGACACAAGCACACAATATCGCACACAAGGGGGGCGCACACATCTGGAGTTCGTTTGTAGTGGCTGAAGGTCCTGACACACCCATTCTCTCCCTCTCTCTCTCTGTCTCTGTCTCTCTCACTCTCTCAGATAAATAAATAAAAAACTGTGATTAACTTTGTTAGGCATTCTAGACTTGCAAAGTGCAATAACTGACATGAACAATTCCCTAAAAGGCCCGTGTGGGTTGAACTGTGCTCTCCACCCATTTATGTGTTGAAGCCTGTTCCAGTTTGGATGTTAAATGCCCCCCTGTGGGCATATGTATTTGAACGCTTGGTCCCTAGCTGGTGGCTATTTAGGAAGGTTGTGAAACTATTAAGATGTAGAGCCTCGCTGGAAGTGGGTCACTGAGCTACAAAACCTAGCCTCACTTCCTGTTCGCACTCTGTATCCTGCCTACCAATGTGATAAGCTGGTTTTCTTCTCCTGCCGCCACGCCTTCTCCACTACGGAACTGTAAGTCAAAAGTAAATGCTTTCCTTCCATACCTTACTTCTGGTCAGGTATTCATAGCAACAAGAAAAGTAACGGATACCAAGCCCAAGCCTCCAGTGTGGTTGCATTTGGGGGTGAGGAAGTAATTAAGGTTCGATGAGGTCATAAGGTAGATCTCTGGTAGAATTAGTGTCCTTTTCTCACTCTCTTTGCATCACGGGAAGATATATTGATAAGATGACCATTGGCAATTTAGGGACCAGAGCAGCCAGTGTGGAGAATTCACAGCCTCCTGAACTGTGAGAAAGTGATTTTCTTGTGTTCAAGCCACCAAACATAAGGTATTTCATTATGATGGCCCGAACTGACTAACACAGGAGCTCAACAGCAGACATGGACAGGCCAAAGGATGAACTGCCAAGTTTGAAGAAGGTCAAATAAGATTATCTAGCCAAAGAAACAGAAAAAAAAAAAATACACAAGAAAAACAAACAGACTTTCAAAGGTGTGGGACACAATTAAACGTACCAACAAGTGTAACGGAGATGCCAAGGAGAGAGAGAAAGCTATCTGAAGAAGTAATTGCTCACCACGTTTGGAGGAAGTCGTTCATTCAGCTGCACCGGAAGCTCAATAAGCTGTAAGCAGGATAAATGCGAGAGATCCACATAAGCATATCGCAGTAAAGCCTGCTGAAAGACAGGGCCGGAGGGTCCTGAAGGCAGTGATGCCTCACGTGCAAATGACCCTCTGGAAGCCCAACAGCTGATTTGTCAGAAGGCCCTGGCTGAGGTCAGAAGGTGCAAAGGTCAGCAGAGGACTATGGACCCAGCAAAACATCCTTCAAAAATGAAGGAAAAATGAAGACAGGGCTGGAGAGATGGCTCAGCGGTTAAGGCGCTTGCCTGCAAAGACTAAGGACCCATGTTCGACTCTCCACATCCCATGTTAGCCAGACATACAAAGGTGAGGCAAACGCAAGGTCGCACATGCCCACTGGGTGGCACTTAACATCTAGAGTTCAATTGCAGTGGCTGAGGCCCTGGCATGCCAATTCTCTCTCTCTCTCTCTCTCTGTCTCTCTCTCTCTCTAGAAAATAAAAATAAAATCAAGACAGTCCATTAGGAATATACATACAATAACCAGAAAATTCATTGCTGGCCAGCTTTCCTTACAAGAAAAACCAAAGGCAATCCTTCAGGCAGAAATGAACTTAAATCCACGTGAAGCAACAGAACACAGGGAAAAGCAACCACAGAGGTAAATACAAAGGACAGACTATCTCTTACTTGTCATTCTGTTTTACCTTTGATTTAAAGGCAACTACATAAAGGAGTAACTATAAATCTGTTGATAGGCATACAACATATAAAGATATAATGTGTATAACAGTAAAAGAACAGAGGAGCAAAAGGTCATAGAAATAAGGTTTATGTGTTCTAACCAAATTAAGTTAGTATTTATATAAATCTTCCAGTGTGGGAAAGTCCATAAAGGCAGAATAGAGCTGCTGGGCGTGGTGGCACGCGTCTTTAATCCCAGCACTCAAGAGGCAGAGGTAGGAGAATTGCTATGAGTTCAGGGTCAGCCTGAGACGACAAAGTGAATTCCAGGTCAGCCTGGACCAGAGTGAAACCCTACCAAAAAAAAAAAAAAAAAAAAAAAAAAAACTGGGTAAGACCACACACGTCTATAACCCCAGTCCTTCAGGGAGCCAAGACTGGAGAAATACTGAATGAGGCGTATTGACTGAAAAAAAATGACAGTTCCAAGTTGAGTGTGAGAGACTCTGTGTCAAGGAAACAGGCAGATGCGTGAAAAGAGGACATCTGATGTTCTCCTCTGGGCTCCATGCATGAGCTCATGGGGTGTGCACATGTATACACCACACACACACACACACACACACACACACACCACATATGCCAAAAAAGTGATTAAGGAGAAGACAGTCAGCTATAGAAAGGTGAATCTTGATCTATTAGAAAGGTCCTGGGCTGGGTTTGGTGGCACACATCTTCAATCCAAACACTCGGGAGGAAGAGGTAGGAGGTTCACTGTTGAGTTTGAGGCTACCCTGAGACTACAGGTAAATTCCAGGTCAGCCTGGATCAGAATAAGACCCTACCTTAAAAAAAAAATGGACATGAAACTTGATGCTTAGTGGCATATACATCTGTAATCCCAGAGCCCTTGGGCCAGCTAGTCTGCCCTTCACAGCTGCAAAAGTGAAATAAAATAAAATAAAATAATAAAATATCAAAAGATAGACCCTGTCTCAAACGAGGTAGGAGAGGACCACCGCCCTGAGGTTACCCTGTGCCCTCCCCATGCATGTGGTGGCACGGCACACAGGTGAGCACACACACTCACAAGTAGTTATTTCCAACTGTAAAGGATGGATAGAGTGTTGGAGAGATAGCTCAGTGGGTTAAGTGCACTTTCTGCGCAAACATGAGGGCCTGCAGGGGCCTGAAACCTTCAGAGTCTGAACCTCCAGGATACACGTAAATAGCTGGGCATGGCCCTGGGTGTCTGTAACCCTACACTCCTGCAGAAGGGACCAGAGACCTAGGAATCACCGAGACTCGTACCCAGCAGCCAGCTCCAGTGTCAGTAAGAGATGCCAGCTCAAAATAAGACCAGGCAGAAGGACAATGGGGCAGGACAGCCAGCAGTCTGCTCTGGCCACTGTAGGTGACTGTCCCCTCCTGCAGGTGAGTGTATGGGGCAACGCAAGGACACATACATATGCATACACTACACACACACAAGGAAAAAAAGTATGTTGGTAAATTTCATGGCTTTTTTTTTTTGGTTGTTGTTGTTTTGTTCTTCAAGATAGGGTCTCACTCTGGCCCAGGCTGACCTGGAATTCACTCTGTAGTCTCAGGGTGGCCTTGAACTCACGGCGATCCTACTACCTCTGCCTCCTGAGTGCTGGGATTAAAGGCGTGCGCTTTTTTTAATGGGAGAGAGAGAATTGGCCCACCAGGGCCTCCAGCCACTGCAGTCGAACTCCAGAAGCATGTGCCACCTTGTGCGCATGCGTGACCTTGCTCACGCATCAGCTTGTTCTTCCGGTTTAAGCGGGATCTGGGGAGTCGAACCTGGGTCCTTTGGCTTTGCGGGCAAGTGCCTTAACTGCTAAGCCATTTCTCCAGCCTGTCATGTTTCCATTATAATGAACATTGAGTAATGTAAAGAGGCTCACACCCGTCATCCTAGCAGTTTGGAAGTGGAGTTTGAAGGATCATGAGTTCAAAACCACTCTGGGCTACATTGTGAGTTCCAGGCCAGCCTTAGCTACATGGTAAGATTCTGTCTTGGAAAAAACACAGCAGGTGGATTGATCACAGAATAAAATGAGTGTGTATGCAAGAAAAGAGTATGCCTTCTGTCCCAGTTACGTACGCTTAATGGTTGCTGCCTGGCTCCTTGTTTTCAATGTGTCTTCCTATATCGTTACCACTCACTTGATATTTGCCCAGACAAAAGTGCATTTAAAACAAGTATGGCCCTGCACATTTCATTTCTTTGTTCTTTATTCCTGGCCTGCCTTATCCCTCTCCTCTTGGCATTCTCCCTCCTGGGGAGTAGCTTGGTCTGACTGGTGAATACTCAAAAGAGAACTTCTTGATTTTTCAAAAAAGTTTTATTTATTTGACAGAGACAGAAATAGAGAGAAAAAATGGACACACCAGGGCCTCTAGCCACTGCAAACGAACTCCAGATGCATGTGCCACCACGTGCAGCTGGCTTACATGAGTACTGGGGAATTGAACCTGAGTCCTTAGGCTTTGCAGGCAAGTGCCTTAACTGCTAAACAATCTCTCCAGCCCATGATTTTTTAAAATTTTGCCGGGCGTGGTGGCGCACGCCTTTAATCCCAGCACTCAGGAGGCAGAGGTAGGAGGATTGCCGTGAGTTCGAGGCCACCCTGAGACTCCATAGTGAATTCCAGGTCAGCCTGGGCTAGAGTGAGACCCTACCTTGAAAAACCAAAAATAATAATAATAAAAATAAAATAAAATAAAATAAAATAAAATTTTTTGTTTGTTTATTTATTTATTTGAGAGTGACAGAGAAAAGGAGGCAGAGAGAGAGAGAGAGAATGGGCGTGCCAGAGCTTCCAGCCTCTGTAAACGAACTCCAGATGCATGCGCCCCCTTGTGCATCTGGCTAACGTGGGTCCTGGGGAATGGAGCCTCGAACCGGGGTCCTTAGGCTTCACAGGCAAGCGCTTAACCGCTAAGCCATCTCTCCAGCCCTGATTTTTTTTAAAAAAAAAATGCATCCTAAATGAGTTTTCCTTCACTCGTTCTTGCACCTGCCCCTGTGAACTCCCGCAGTGAGCGGGCCTCAGGGAGTCTTTGTTCACTTGTACAGGGGAACTTCAGACATGCTGGAAGCGGTGCCCCGGTGTCCAGGGAGGAGCTGATGACCTTGCTGTCTGGACTGGAGGGGCTGCGCATCCGGGGCCTCCACTTCACCGAGACGCAGCGCCTCACGCTGGGGGAGGTGGGGCTGGAGGAGGCCTCTGCCACCGGAAGTGGACGCAGAGCCCATCATGTGGAGATGTGCGCTTGTCCCGCTGACTATACGGGTGACTCATGTCAGGTAAGAAAAATTCCCCATTCCTCAGGAGGCCTGTCCCGGGGCTGTCATTTTTCTGGCCGTTGTCCAGCCCCACAAGTTAGTTGGGGGCCCCATCGTCCCAGTTCGTGCAGGGCCAGAGAAGTAATGCCTAGATTACCTTCAAGGATTCAATGTGTGAAAGACATCACCGGTGTCTCAATAGTCATAGGAAACCGCAGGAGCCCAACAGATGCCAGTTGTAGAAATAAGAGTTAGGGAGGAGCCCAGTGTTTGCATTGGTGCTTCTTCTATGAGGAAAAGGCTGGTGTCTTTTCTGGAATCCAGACTCTCCCTCCTGCTGCCCCGCTGCCCCCAGTGCCCTTGAGTTCCAGAGAATTTCCTGCAGTCTGTGAGGGGAAATTACACTAGTTGCCCAGCTATCAGCAGGTCCTTATTATTTAAGCTTGTCCCTGGGTATTTAAGACATGGCAGAAAATAAAACTGTTCTCTGTCTCAATCTGTAAATATGTTCCTAAAAAGAGGAATGTTAGTTAATAGTTAGCAGAAAACAGCACATATGTAATTCTGTGGATCCCATGTACTAAATAGATGTACACTTAGCAAAAGTCCTCACTTTCCTTCAGACCCCTTCATAGCAGAAAATCCAAAGGTGATTTCTACTACTTAAATATATATATACACACACATGCACATACATACATACATACTTACGTACATATATACTGGGCTGGGGAGATGGCTTAGCGGTTAAGGTGTTTGCCTGCAAAGCCAAAGGACCCAGATTCGATTCCCCAGGACCCACATAAGCCAGATGCACAAGATGACACATGCATCTGGAGTTGGTTTGCAGTGGATGGAGGCCCTGGTGAGCCCATTCTCTCTTTCTCTCTCTCTGCCTCTGTCTGTCAAATAAATAAATAAAAAATAAGTAAAATAAGTAAATCAATAAAATATTTAAGAAAACAAAAACAAAAAACATTCATATATATATATGTATATATATACATATATATATATGTGTGTGTGTGTGTGTGTGTGTGTGTGTGTATTTACTTATTTGAGACAGAGAAGCAGATAGAGAGAGGATGGGCACGCCAGGGCTTCCAGCCACTGCAAAACCATGCCTCCAGCCCATTTTTCTAGTACATCTTTTTTAAAAAAAATTTTTTTTATTTATTTGAGAGCAACAGACAGAGAGAGAAAGAGGAAGATAGAGAGAGAGAGAATGGGCGCGCCAGGGCCTCCAGCCACTGCAAATGAACTCCAGACGCGTGCGCCACCTCGTGCATCTGGCTAATGTGGGTCCTGGGGAATCCAGCCTTGAACCGGGGTCCTCAGGCTTCACAGGCAAGCGCTTAACCGCTAAGCCATCTCTCCAGCCCTCTAGTACATTTTTTAAGCCAGCAGGCATCTTTCTTGCCAGTGTCCTGGAGACTCCTGTTCCTGTGACATTAGCCCACAGGTTGCCTACCCTGGGTCCCCTCCAGGCCATCTCCCTTCCAGCCCATGTAAAATAGATAGCCCTAGGCAAAGGAGGGAAGGGTGGATTGCACCCTCCTGCCCAGGGTGTGGGCCTTGCGCCTGGGTGACTCAGCCTGTGATTTATGGCTGCTCTAATCGTCTGGCCCCCCTGTCTGCTGGGTGAGGTGGGGAGAAGGAGGTGACGTCTGCCCCACCTCTGAGGAATTACAGAGCGGTGAGTGCTTACCCCGCTGCTGGGACTGTTATGTAGTCTCCCGACACAGGCTGACTCATGTGTGAAGTTGAAAGGTGGGGCCCCCTGCCGCAGCCAGCCAGCCATTCTTACCTGAGTCAGGCAGGCCCGGGCACTGAGCAGGAAGGGCAGGTATAAAGAGGAAGAAACAGAGCTTTGTTGCGCAGCCAGCAGGACGTCCAGGGACCAGGATGCCCCCCGCAGTGAGGCGGCCAGCCTGGAACTTGAGATGCCCCTGGATCTTCGGGGTGGCCCTGCTGGGCCAGTGTCTGGGGTACAATTCACAGCAGCAAAGGGTAGCATTTCTTCAGCCTCCAGGGCATGGTCAACTGCAAGCAAATTATGTGGAGCTTAGACCCAGCCAGGTAATGTCCCCTTTTTAAAATTTCGGTTTGGGGCTGGGGAAGGGTTTCCAAACATTTTGAGTAAGGTAATTTGACCAGTAAATGGGTGGCCTGGGGGAGGGGGCAGATGGCTTCCCAGTTACAATGACTGGCAGTGTTTATTACAGTACCTGACAGATTGCTCTTCTGAGCTATTAACCGCAAGCCCTATAAACATCAGCCCACCTGGGATGGCCTAGATGGTTAAGAGCTTGAATGCTTGTGGGATGTTAATATACTATGAAACCCTGTGCCCTTTGGGGAGTAACACTTAAGTCTTAACGACTTGGGACAAAAGAATCCACTGCCTATAGGTTTCCAAATTTTGCATGGGAGAAAATGTACCCACAAAGAAAACTCAAGAAATAATCAAAAACATGCCTAAGAAAAGTAGTTAAAGTTTGCATGTCTAACAAACATGTTTTGATTTGTCAGGCATGAACCATTAGTGAATCTGATCTTTTCTTTAAACTTCCTAGCTGTTATCTGTATTCTTACAGAGAAATTAGCTCCCGTGGCTCCCGAAAAAGCCCCGGAAAAGGCATTATTTTATCATTTATAGTATGGGAGTTGACTGGGATTTTTATTTTTAAAATAATCACCACTTTATAGACAAGAATCCCTTTGTTGAACTAATGTATTAGGGTGTATTCACTTTCATTTAGAGTAGGTCTTTAATATGTTCTGAATGTGTTCGCTTGCTTTGTAAAAGTAAGAAAATGATCATATTTCAGTAACTGACAAATATTCTGGGAGTCACATGACATATATATAACTCATGGAGAGTATTTTTCCTGCTTCTAATCCAAACCAATTAAGATGGATGATTTCGTTTTGATCACGATAGACGGTCCTTCCCCAAAGCACATTTAATTAAGTTTTTTTTTTCTAATCTTTTTTTAGGTTTTTTTTAAAAAAACTATTTGTTTATTTATTTGAGAGAGAAAGAATATGGGGATGCCAGAGCTTCCGGCCACTACAAATGAGCTCCAGACACATGTGCAAACATTTTCATCTGGTTTACATGGGTCCTGGGGAATCAAACCTGGGTCCTTAGTCTTCACAGGCAAGCGCCTTAACGGCTAAGCCATTCCTCCAGCCCTAACTAAGGCTTTCACTCAAGGTGTCATAAACTCACCAGATCTATTTGTTTATCTGAGTAATTTGTCCTTTATCAAGTGTAATTATTTTAGAAACAGGTAATGTCATATGTGATCATAACCAAAAGGCAGTTGTCATTTAATCCTGGGGCTTGTCTGTTGTAGGTATGATCATACCATCATTACCTGGATTTCATTCAGATGTGTCTTAAAAGTTGTACTATCAGCAAAAAAAAAAAAAAAAAAAAAAAAAAATTCCATTCATACTTTGATTTTATTTTATTGATTTTTATTTTTATCTTGAGAGAGAGAGAGAGAATGGACACACCAAGGCCTCCAGCTACTGCAAATGAATTCCAGATGCGTGTGCTACCTTATGCATCTGGCTTCCTTGGGTACTGGGGAATTGAACCTGGGTCCTTTGTCTTTGCCAGCAAGTACCTAAATCACTAAGCCATCTCTCCAGCCCTATTTTTATTTGTTTATTTGAGAGGGAGAGAGAGAGAGAGAATGAGAGACTGAATGGGCATGCCAGGGCCTCTTGCTGCTGCAAACAAATTCCAGATGTATGCGCCATTTGGTGCATCTGGCTTTATGTGGGAAGTAGGGAATCAAACCCTAGCTGGCAGGCTTTGCAAGCACGTGCCCTCAACCAGTGAGCCATCTCCTCAGCGCTTAAATATTTTTGTGTGTGAGTGCGTATGCAGGTGCTCATGTACGTGTGTGCACACGTGAGTGGAAGCAAGGGGACAACCTTGGGCGTCATTCCTCAAGAACAGAAGTCACTTTTATTTTCCCCCTTTTTCTGAGGTAGGGTCTCACTGTAGCTCAGGTAGACCTAGAATTCACTATGTAGTCTCAGAGTGGTGTTGAATCACGGCGATCCTCCTACCTCTGTCTCCCCAGTACTGGGATGAAAGGCGTGCACCACCACATCCAGCTTACTTTATTATTATTATTTTTTTTAGTCTTTTGAGGTAGGGTCTCACTGTGGTCTAGGCAGACCTGGAATTCACTATGCAGTCTCAGAGTGGCCTCGAACTCATGGTGATCCTCCTACCTCTGCCTCCCTAGTGTTGGGATTAAAGGCGTGCACCACCATGCCCGGCTTTTATTTTATTTTATTTTATTTTTTGTGGTAGGGCTTCACTCTAGTCCAAGCTGACCTGGAATTCACTCTGTAGTCTCAGGGTGGCCTCGAACTCATGGCAATCCTCCCACCTCTGCCTCCCGAGTGCTGGGATTAAAAGTGTGCGCCACCATGCCTGGCTCTTTTTTTTTTTTTTTTTTTTTTTTTTTGATACAGGTTCTCTCATTGGCCCAAGATCACCAATTAGACTAGACTGCTGGACATGAGCTCAAGGGATCCTCCTGTCTCTGCCTGTCCGGCACCAGGATCACAAGGGGTGCCACCAGGCCTCTTTTTTTTTTTTTTTTTTGAGGCAAGCCCAATAGAATGGCCTTTTCTTTTCTTTTCTTTTCTTTTTTTTTTTATGGGAGAGAGAGTGAGAGAGAGAATCAGTGCACCAGAGCCTCCAGCCTCTGTAGTCGAACTCCAGACATGTGCACCACCTTGTAGGCATGTGCAACCTTATGCATGTGTCACCTTGTGCGTCTGGCTTACATGGGATCTGGACAGTCAAACAGAGGTCCTTAGGCTTTGCAGGCAAACGCCTTAACTGCTAAGCCATCTCTCCAGCCCTCTTTTTGTTTTGTTTAACATGGGTTCTTGGGATTGAATTTAGGTCTTCATGTTCATATGGCAAATGCTTTACCCAGGCCCAGAAATCTAAACAATTTCTAGTGAGTGATTAAAAAAAAAAAAGAATCATTGTTTTCAGATGGCTTAGTGCTTAAGGCTGTTGCCTGCAAAGCCACAGGACCCAGGTTTGACTCCCTAGCACCCAAATTAAGCCAGATGCGCAGGGTGGCACATGCACTTGGAATGTGTCAGCAGTGGCTAGAGACCCTGGAGCACCCATTCTGTCTCTCTCTACCTACCTCTTTCTCTCTCTCAAATAATAAATAATAACATTTGAAATAAAAAAGAAGAATCGTTGTTTTTAAATCTATTGATAGTATCCTTTTAATTTTTTTAAAAATATTTTATTTATTTGAGAGAAAGAGAGAGAGAGAGAGAGAATGGATGTACCTAGGGCCTCTAGCCACTGCAAACTAATTCAGACACATGTGCCACCTTGTGCATCTGGCTTATGTGGGTCCTGGGGAGTCGAGCCTGGGTCCTTAGGCTTTGCAGGCATGTGCCTTAACCACTGGGCTATCTCTCTAGCCCCTATTGGGGGTATTCTTAATTAGAATCTATGAAAAAGGTGGTGTCAGGTCATGAAAAGAAAACTATGATTCTCTTCATCCAGATAGAAAATACTAGTCCCTCCCCCCTTTCCATTGTACCGGAAGGAGATAGGAATAATCAAACAATATTGAACAGGAAAGCAATGCTAAGCACAAGGAACCTCTCTCGGGCTGGGTTTCTGTATATTCAACATGGACCAAAAGTACTGACTGTGGACTCAAGCATCTCTACCTCCCCTGGTCTCCCTGCTGACCACTTACTAGTGAGTGGCATTGAAGTGATGCCAATGATTCTGCCACTATTATGGAGACCCCAGTGAAAACTTCGTAGTCCTATTCCACCCTCCGCTGCTTCTCTCACCAGTCCAAACCCGCGCTTGGAGAAGGACAAGCCATCAGGAGAACTTGAACATGAGGTGGTTCGCTTAGCTATCCCTCCCACTAAAGACTGGGCTCCTGAATCTCTTTATTTCCATCCTTCCAACCTCCCTTCAACAGAATGGTGTGAGGAGGTGGGGGGGGGGGTCCTCACCCACCAGCCGCACCCCTGCCCTCTCTCCCTCTCAGAGTTAAGACACATCCTCACCAGAAAGCTAATGGATCAGGCTAGTGGTTGAAACTAGGAATCTGCCCAGCAACAGGACGAAAGATTAAAAGGCGACTTCTTCACAGACAGAATTGTGACAGGCTCTTTTTCTTGGTATTGATCAACGCACTTTGTCTGAAAAAATAGGGCTGTAGCCCCGGATACTATCGGGATAACAAGGGCTTGCCGATTGGACGGTGTGTCCCCTGCAGTTGCAACGGACATTCCGGTCGATGCCAGGACGGCTCCGGGATATGTATCGTAAGTAAAATGATAGTCTGATGTTATCAGCAAGTAATCTGTTTCTCTCCTCTTCCCCCTTACTGTACCCGGAGATGTCAGTGTTACATTGCCTCCCAAGGTCTAACCAGAGGTTACAATGACCACGTGAGAGGCTTCAGCGCCATCAGGCCGGGTTACGTATTTCACACTTCATTTCTCCCCCATCTTAACATGCTCCATTAGAAAAGAACACCTGTCTAAAGAGTTACACGCCACCCCACCTTCCGCGTCGGCACCTCATTACGTGATGCTAATAGGTGGGCCGTGGGCCTTGACTCTTGGCGGGATATAATGAGACAGAGCTGTTAATTTGGGGCCCAATTTTGGTAGCAGGAGGTTGCGAGAGGGGGGCTTGCAGCTGTCAGATGAGCAGTAACTCAAGCAAGCAATTAGGGGTGCTGCTAGGTAGAATGCAGTGCCAGGCACCAGTGCCATCACTGCTGAGGTGAAGGATGGGAAAGGGGGGTGAGGAGGGCGGGTCAGGGACGAAAAAGCACGGTCTTGCCTCTCCTTCCTCACAAGCATCCTCAAGCCTTAGATGTAACGTTCTTCTTGTCTTAAGGCCTCAGGGTAGGATGGTTACAACGTATCTGCCTGCAAATGATCTTATGTAGAATATTTTATTTTATAAAATTCTCCCCCACAAAACCGGCTTCACTTTTTCAAGGATTTTTAAAAATAATTTTTAAAAATGTATTTTAGAGAGAGAATTGGCATCCCAGGGCCTCGGCTACTGTCATTGAACGCTGGACACTTGCACCACCTGGTGGGCATGTGCGGCCTTGCGCTTGCGTCACTGTCTGGCTAACGTGGGATCTGGAGAGTCAAACATGGGTCCGTAGGCTTCTCAGGCAAGCCCCTTAACCGCTAAGCCATCTCTCCAGCCCCAAATTGGCTTCTTAAGCACATTTTTTTTCTTTTGTATCCCAAAGGAGAACCTCTCGCCCGGCTTGAGAACCTCTTAAAATTTCTGTGCTTCATTCTTCCCTTCCGTCTCCCCACCTCACTCCAATCAAAGGAGAGAGCGTGGACACCCCAGGAATGCTCTTGGAAATTCGCTGTTCCTGGCATGGGCTTCCTTTGCAATTGTGTAATGCACCTAGCATGCATTGTAGCTCCTTGAGTTCCTAGACTGTATTGAGCATGTCCCTGGGATCTGCTTCCTCTGCAAGATGGGACAGGCCAGAACAGGAGAGTGCTGCCAAGGACCGTCTGATAGGATATTTTGATAGATAATAACCTTATAAGTTCAAATAAGAATAAGAGACATCCACAGAGGTTGTTTTTCAGCTCATAAATATTCCTGTACAGCAGTCTCTGACAGTGTAGCGTGTGTAACACGGGGAGGGGGTGTGTGTGCTTTTACAGAGTAAATATTTATCTTATCACCGAACCATTGCTCAGTGTCGAGTCTACCTTACAAAAACTGACAAAGAACAAAGGGAGTTTTCTCCAGAGTCTTTTCCCTCCATGAAAAGACCTTCATAATTCATCTTTTTATCAAAGAAGATTTTCTTCTCCATTTGCTTTTTTAAATTTTTCTTGTGGCTCTGCCTTTGCTTGGATCCAAAGGACACATGGCCCCTAGAGACACACCATTCACTCAGGAAGTCTGAGCACTCGCTATTGATACCGAGATAAGTATTAAAACAATTCGACACAATCCCTCCCTTCACATGTGCTGTACACACGTGCGCACACATCCACACACGTGCACGCATGGTGCCCCTGTCTACACTCAGGAAACTGCTCAAGGGCAATTTCGAACGGCTGACGCTGCTCTGAAAATGTGGCCATTGCATGAACTCTGCCCTCATCCTCCAAGAGCAGGGCCGAGGGACCCACACACACTTTCAAATACCAGATGGCCATTCTAGCAGATCCCTGCTGCACACTGACCCCTCAAGGTCCCAGGTATGTTTCTAAAATCGACCTTCACACATGCGCAGATCTCCCCATTTGACTCCCGAGGATAGACTCTGGAGTGTGAAAAGCAGCTGGATCCTTGCTGGAAAAGGCAGTGTGAGTCCTGCTGGGAGGGCGGGGTTAGCTGCACTTATCTCAGGCAGCCGCCCTGCCCTGCCCTCTCCTCCTGGCCCATATTTTCTCCTCTCATCTATACCCGCTGTCACCTCTTTTGCCACAATAGTCTGATGTTCCTCTTTCTTGCACACCTTCGCTTTTCTCTTCCAGTTTTCTTCAGTTGCCTGTTTTTATTCATGTTCGTCTCCCTGGCTGACCCCAAAATGAGCTATCTGAAACTCACAGCGGAAGCTGTGCCTCCCAGTGGCTCACAGGGAGGAGGAGGAGAAGGCCCACAGCCCTCGGTGTGGCCTCAGGGGCCCAAATGAGCAGCACCTCACTCACTTGTATATAGCTCCTGGTATAGCCCTTGCTTCTCGCCCCCCCACCCCGCCCTCATCTCCACAGCGATGCTGTCACAGAGCTGGTTTCTATAGGCTGTTTCCTGTGCCCCGGATGTTCTTCTCTCGCTTCTCCAATCAGACTTTTCCAATAATTTTCAGTCTCAGTGCTAAGTAAGCACATGACTAAACTATATCTATCCAGACATGTTTAAAATGGTCATTTGTGTTAAGACAGAAAGAAAACTAAAGTGAATATGTAATTGATTCCAAAGATGGGCTCTTTTTTTTCTAATTTTTAGGAAATGTTTACTTATTTATGAGAGGGGGAGGGGAGAGAGAGAGAGAGAACGGGCACACCAGGACCTCTAGCCACTGCAAATGAACTCCAGGTGCATGTGCCACCATATGTATCTGGTTTACATGGGTTCTAGGGTTTTGACCCTGGATTCTTAGGCTTCAAATGCAAGTGCCTTAACCGCTAAGCCACCTCACCAGTTCCAAAGAAGTGATCTTTTATGAAGGAGACAGAGCCCACTCAACAAAGGAAAAATGAAGGAAGCTATGAGGCCCTCACCTGACATCTGAGAGATAATGGGGTGAGGAGAGCAGATAACTGCAGGGTAGATTTGCTCCTGGGGTCAGAACCTGGGACAAAGGAGGGTCTCACACTGCAGTGAGAAGGAAGGAAGGATTCCAGGCAGGGTGAGCCTTCTGTGAGGATCAGATGGGAACAACATCCTACTTTAAAACTTCTCATTTTCTAAAATATTTGCTCATCTCCTGTGGATAGTATAACTCTATATCTGGGGGGGCATGAAAACTTTTTAAGCATTTAGTTTATTTATTTGAGAGAGAGAGAGAGAGAATGGGTGCACCAGGGTCTCCAGCCACTGCAGATGAACTCCAGACACATGTACCACCATGTGCATCTGGCTTACGTGGGACCTGGAGAATCTGACCTGGGTCCTTAGGCTTCATAGGCAAACACGGTAACTGCTAAGTCACCTCTCCAGCCCCCCCCCAAGATTTTAACATCTTAGTGTTTCATCTATTTTAAATTTTCTTAAAAATTTAATTAACATATAATTTTCCATACTAGTAAGTTAATGCCCTAATTAGCACATTTGGGAACTCAAATATCATTTCTTGTGCTAGAATCACACAGACCCCTTTGAGACAAATATATATGTTTATTTATAGCTCTATAGAAAATAGTACACTTTATTCTCCTAATCATGTTTGATATAATTTCCAGCAGCTCACGGTTCACAAAGGATGCACTTGTTTAACCTGGAAGAAACAATGACCCATGTAATCAAAGGACAGTATATTCCATTGGGAAAGACACCTCGTTATCCTGTGGTACCTGTGTGTTTTGATTTTCCCAGCCTGGCCACATATATTATTTAAAAATTCACACCCATTAAAGTTAAAAGTACATGTATCCGTTACCTTCTCAGGACAAAATACCTGACCAAAAAAAAAAAAAAAAATCAATTTAAGGGAAGAAGGATTTATCTCAGTTTATAGTTCCAGGTCACAGTCCACCGTGTCAGGGAAGGCATGGTGGGTGACAGGAGCAAGGGGCATCTGGTCACGTTTGGTTCACAGTGAGGAGGCAGAGAGCAATGAATGCTAGTCCGCCAGCTCCCTCTGTTTCTACAGTCCAGGACCCCAGCCTACAGAATGGTTTGGCCCTTTATGATCGTTCTTTCCACCTCAGTTAGCCCAATCACAGGCATGCTCAGAAGCTGATCTAATAATCTAGATGATCCCTCGCACTGATTCTAGGTCCTGTTAAGTTTACAGTGACCATTAGCCATCACAACACGTAAGTAAAAATTTAAAAGTAAATTCAGTCTAAGACATCTCTGAGTTATAAGTGTCTATAGCAAGGGGCATTTTCCTAGATGGTTTTGCATGTCTAGAGCTTTATTGCTAAGCCAAGAAGGATCATATAGACTAAAAATTCCACGAAATAAATAAATCCTACAAATCCATCCAGTTCCCCATCAGTAGACAGCTCAGTTGCAAAGTTGTGTCATGAAGGCCCTTCACTTTCAGGCAACTTTGCACGAGGTGTTGACTTCCTTGTAAACATAAGTGGATTTACATACATAAAATGCTTAGCAGCAACTTCTTCTTGGGACTTAAATTGAGAGATTTCTTCAAACACTGTGTAATTCTATTATCGTCCCAGTTCCGTGTGTTGAAAATCTAGTTAGTTGTCATTTGCTCTTCAGCATCTCATGTTAAGTGAATTGTGAGATAAAATGAGGCCGAGCTTCTCGGGGAGCAATTCTAAAAGGAAGAGGAACGAGAGTCCATAGTTCCCAAAGGCCTGGTACGCTTTCCTTTCGTTTAGTGCGTCCAGCAGCTTTGGGAAGTGGCATTATTCTAAAGATGACATATTTTAGAAAAATGGCAACTGCATTTAGTCACATGTAAGTAAAACTGGTGTAAGAAACAATCAGCTCAGAGAAGGGAGGGAACTGACCCAAGAAGCCACAGCTGTGAAATGTCACTGTGGGATATAAAACAGCTGATCTTCCTCTACTGTACTACGCCTGGGACAGCCAGTGGAAGGACCTCTGTGTCTTTGTGGTGTCACCAACAGTGATAGGGTCAAACGTAACAGAACTGATGTCTTCGTGCAATCAGAGGACTGCTGTTATAAGATAAGAGCTGAGACTGTCGTTCCATCGTAGAGATTTGCCTAGGAAGCGTCCAAGCCCTGAGTCTGATCAGTAACAGCGACGAAAGGACTTGTGTACAATTATAATAACCTGAAAAGCAGTCCGAGCAATAGAGCGTTTCATGTCATTGTCCTGGTCGTCTGTCCCCAGAACTGTCAACACAACACTGCTGGGGAACACTGTGAGCGCTGCAGGGAAGGTCACTATGGGGACGCCGTCCACGGTTCCTGCAGGGTCTGCCCATGTCCTCACACCAACAGGTACGGTGCAAGCTCGAAAGGGAACCACGGAGACAGGACGTGGTGTGGTGGTCGCCTTAGAAATGGGAGTGAGAGGTGAAGTCATGGCAAGAGGAAAATGACTGCTAAAGGGTGGTAAGGTTTCTTTTGGGGAGTCATGAAAGTGTTCGACAGCCGGCTGTTGTGGCTGGTGGCCGTACACTTCCATGACTGTGCTAAGCCATTGAGGTGTAGACGTTGTATGTGTGAATTGAATGGCGTGTGAATTATATCTCAGTAAAAAGCAGGTATATTAAAAATGAACCAATACAACATGCAAGGAAAAGTAATCATCAAACAGAAGCAGTCTTTCTGAACTGAATCCTCCCAGACTTTTCTCATATATATATATATATGTATATATATATATATATATATACACATATATATACACATATTTTATATTATATTATATATAGTATATTATATATTTATACATATATTTTATATATGTATATATGTATATACATATGTATATACACATATACATATTTTATATATATATATATATACATTTTTTTTTCCTTTTGCCACATACTTGGACTTAACTGATTTTTCTCCCCAAGCATCCACTATGGGGTCATTTACATGCTGCGGAGACTAAGGGACAGTCAAAGATGGCAGAGTCTGATGTCCTGGGGATTTACCAGAAGCAGGTCAGGGAATGAAAGAGGGTCATCAGACTCAGTAAGTGCACGCAAAAAAATAAGCAAAGTAGAATCTCAGACAGCGTTAAGAATTCTGAAATAGCGTTATGTGATTTGATAGTGACAGTGGTATAGAGAGGGTGGTGGAGGAGGCTCGGGTTTGTTAAGAGGAGACATGAATGTTGGTTGAACTTGGCCTTGGTAATATCTGAGCCACAAGATCCCAGAAAGGAAAGGCTGTGATGATGTTCTCACAGACAGGAGGAGGGCCTGAAAGGCTTTGCAGGCAAGTGCTACCCAATCAGGCTTCTTTGTTTGATGCACACTATGCCAGTCACTGAAATGATGAGTCTTACTGAAGAGAAAGGGGTTAATGTACGAGGCAGCCGTGACTACAGGCGGGACCAACAGGAAATCTCAAACTTACCCCCATTCGGGTGGGGCTTCAGAAGTGAGGGAAGGTGACGGGAGATGAGTGAACGCAAAGCTATCAGTCATCAATGCGCGTGTCATTGATCATAGCTTTTCACGGGACACGTTTGGAAAACGGCAGCATGGGCGTGAGGTGAAGGCTGGGTTTTGCTGCCCCTTGGCATTCAGATATGGCCCCCACTGGACATTTGGATATGCTCAAGAGGAAAGTCAGTGGTTTCAACAAAAGCAGCCTTTGAGTCCCTGACAGTCACCTAGGCAACTGTTGTGATGACTCACATGTCAGAGGTGTTACCTATAGCAAAGCTCCTGGGAGACTAATAATATATTCATCATCTGTGTGATCTCCTAATTAGTGATTTTTATAAATTTATTTTTTTAATTTTTATTTATTTGAGAGTGACAGAGAGAGAAAGAGGCTGATAGAGAGAGAGAGAGAGAGAGAGAGAGAGAGAGAATGGGCGCGCCAAGGCCTCCAGCCACTGCAAACGAACTTCAGCTGTGTGCGCCCCCTTGTGCATCTGGCTAATGTGGGTCCTGGGGAATTGAATCTGGGTCCTTTGGCTTTGCAGGCAATTTCCTTAACCGTTAAGCCATCCCTCCAGCCCTAATTAGTGATTTTTAAAGTGAACTAGAGGCATGTAACCTTGGGCTAAAACCTTGCGGATGGGATGTAATCAAGTATCTGGGTTTAATTCTTTTTCTTTCTTTCTTTTTTTTTTTTTTTTTTTTTTTGAGGTAAGGTCTCACTCTAGCGCAGGCTGACCTGGAATTCACTATGTAGTCTCAGGGCAGCCTTAAACTTATAGCGATCCTCCTACCTCTGCCTCCCGAGTGCTGGGATTAAAGATGTGCACCACCTTGCCTGGCTGGGTTTAATTCTTAATGTGCTAGAAACCTTGGGACAGTTCTGAACCCTCCCCCCCCCCCTACCACCACCACAAGTGACATGACCTTAGCTGTCCTTCAGGACCCAGTGTGACCAAAAGACATGGGGTTTCAAAGTGTCGGGTTTTCTTTTCACGGTAACCCATGTTCCCTTGGGGTGTGGCACCTCGTTACTTTCTTGCCTATCGTGCCGTGTTTACCACGGGTCTAAGCAAAGAATAGCGCAAGATAACTAAGTGAAACAAGAGTGGGCTTGAAAAATCAAGAAGCTGTACCCGATGGAGGAACACAGGCTCAGGTAACAGCAGATTGATATCAGTGGGTTCTTAACCTCCCCGCACGTCACGTGCCCAGGAGCGGCCTCTCTGGAGACCCATGTTTGCAGGGCTCACACCGCTTTCCTAGCCGTGCCCGCGGTGCCTGCCCAGCCTGCCTGGTCCTGCCGTCTTGTTTGTTCGGCGATCTGTCACTCCCACCTGCACAGACTTGCTTGATCAAAAACTGGCAGAAGTAGAAAGCAGCCGAGATTTCCTCTGGGGCGCTTGGGAAAGGATTTTCGGCGTTGGTGGAAGCATCTAGCGCCTAGAGATCGTCAAGGCCAGCTTCCGGCTTTGGTGAAGTTGGAGTCACACGAGTTCTCTGGGATTAGGAGGAAAACGGTCATATCATATAGGGGCTGTGCCTTTTCCAGCAATGCTAATACTGCTGACAATGTGCAGGCTGTCTGTGTGAAGTTACAATTCTGTAGCCATGTCATCAGACAAGGAAGGCTTCCCAAGCATGAATTCTCAACGCTAGCAAGCGTCAGACCAGGCCTTTGTCCCTCGGATGCTCATCCATGTCATGTTCAGTGAACAGACAAAGACATACCACGAAGCAGCAGGGTTCTTTTTTTTTTTTTTCGTTTATTTTTATTTTTATTTATTTATTTGAGAGCAGCAGACAGAGATAGAAAGAGACAGATAGAGAAAGAGAGAATGGGCACGCCAGGGCCTCCAGCCACTGCATACAAACTCCAGATGCGTGCGCCCCCTTGTGCATCTGGCTAATGTGGGTCCTGGGGAATCGAGCCTCGAACCGGGGTCCTTAGGCTTCATAGGCAAGCGCTTAACCGCTAAGCCATTTCTCCAGCCCCAGGGTTCTTTTTATTAATGACTCCTTTTTCTGGAGGCAAAAAGATTTTTTTTCAAATCTACATCAGTGTAGAGCTAAGTGAAAAGAAATCGAAATTCTAGGATTTGGTTAGGGAAAGTGTGAAACCGTCAGCAAAGTGTAGTACAGCAGTAAACTCAGCCGAAAGAAACAGGAATCCACAAAGAGAAAATATTTTAAAAGAATCAGAACTCTTCATTCTCCTTTCCTGCCTAGACTTGTTGTATTTCTTCCCTGTTATTCCTGGGTGGTGGTGGGGGGGGGGGAATGCTGTTCTAATTATCTCCTCCAGAGTGAGTTACTTTGCCCTGTCTCAAAGGAAGGAAGCCAGAAAGAAAATGAACGCCGTTAGCCAATTTGTCCAATGTCAGCTGAAACCATTCGTCTTAAGCTCCACAAAGTCCTAAGGGGGCAAATAAACATTTTTTTTTTTCCCCAACACACAATGTTCCTCGCAATGGGTTTCAGTCTTCACTTCACGGAAGACGGTCCTTTGTGGTAACCTAGCATGAGCAGAAAGCTTGTGGGTTTGTGTTTTCACCGTGGCCTCTTTCTGAATTCCCTGAAGTTTCGCCACTGGCTGTGTCGTGGACGGTGGGACCGTGAGATGCGCCTGCAAACCCGGATACACAGGAGCGCAGTGCGAGAGGTGGGTGTTGTCCCGCGTCGCCGCCCTTGCTTTCCAGCCACCTGCAGGTGGGACATGGTGGGCTGCGGGCGGGGGTGCAGATGAGGGGTACTGCTGCCCCTTTCATTGAGAGCTGGCAGAAGTCTCAGGAAAAGTGTACGACTGCTCACTTCATTCATGTCGTCTTTCTTGTCTTGATCTCATTTTAGAAATCTGAGAGGTACGCGCGTGCGCGTGCGCACACACACACACACACACACACACACACACACACACGGCCCTACATTTCCCCCAACACACACCCTAAGGTGAATGGGTGCGATTTAAGGTTCCCTGTTTTCTGTTATCCAGTTTGAGAAAACAAGCTTTTTCTCGCATTGGTCTCACATTCATTCAATGACAAAATGCACGGAGACCCATGCCTGGCTCTGTGAGGAGCATGGAGACACATTAGCAGCGCATGGGTGACACCTTTGGGACTCTAGAAGCCCGTGGTGGACAGACCTAAAAATTAGCCTATGGGGCTGGAGAGATGGTTCAGCAGTTAAGGCACTTGCCTGAAAATCCTAGGCACCCCAGTTCGATTCCCCAGTGTCCCCGTAAAACAAGATGCACAAAGTGGTACATGCGTCTGGAGTTGATTTGCAGTGACTAGAGGTCCTGGGGCACCCATTCTCTCTCTCTCTCCTTCTTTTTCTCTCTCATAGATAGATAAGTGATAGACAAAAATAAAGTATTTTTTAAGAAATATCCTAGGATCACTGGACTAAGTTGGGTTGCAATTACAGAACCATCTATCCCGTTTTGAAGCATGAGGGAAGGAAGGGGAGACTGGAAGGTTGGGGCTAGAGGGTGGGCTGTGGTATTCCACATCTTGTGACTTTAAAGTTGGGGGCTCACACCTGGAGAGACTTCCTAATTTAATCCTCGGTGTGGCTCTCCACAAACAGTGAAGCCAAAGATGGCAACAGGCTTGATGAGGTAGCCATTTACTTGGCAGGTATCCGACTTGAAATTTTTAATTAACACTCCACCTCTCAGTACATATTACATGTGATGTTTCAAGAAAGGAAGCTATTGTTTCTTAATTTCTAAAAAAAATAAAAAACTTTTTTTTTTTTTTTTTTTTTTTACAGTTAAGTGCCAGGTTGATGTCAACATCTTTCATTTGTTAAACATGAATTGCACACCCTGGCATCATTCCTGGCACTGGTTGTTAAGTACGGAATAACAGATAGGACAGCCAAGGGTGAGAAGAAGTAATATGCTATATATAGAAGTCAGCTGGGAACTGGAGAGATGGCTTAGCGGTTAAGGCGCTTGCCTGCGAAGCCTAAGGACCCAGGTTCGACTCTCCAGATCCCACGTTAGCACAAAGGTGAGGCAAGTGCAAGGTTGCACATGCCCACTAGATGGTACAAACATCTAAAGTTTGAGTTCAGTGGCTGAGACACACACACACACTCTCTCTCTCTCTCGCACTCTTTTAAAATAAAAATAAATAAATAAATAAATAGAAGTCAGTTGTGTAAGGTAAGTGCAGCCTGCCTGGGGTAGGTAAGGAAAGAGGGGCCAGCTCCTTCCATACCCAGTTTCTCTCTCTGTCAGTCACACAGAGACAACAAATGTATTATTCTCTGTTCCTTTCTTGTCATTGTGTCACCTGTGAGAGTGGGAAGCTTTGCTTCTGTCCACCGTCTGGAGTCATAAAAGGAGAATAAGTGACCAGCTATTTATTTTATTTTTATTTTTATTTATTTATTTGAGAGAGAGAGAGAATGGGTGCCCCAGGGCCTCCAGCCACTGCAAACGAACTCCAGACACGTGCACCCCCTTGTGCATCTGGCTAACGTGGGTCCTGGAGAATCGAGCCTTGAACCTGGGTCCTTAGGCTTCACAGGCAAGCGCTTAACCGTTAAGCCATCTCTCCAGTCCCGTGACCAGTTATTTCTTGCAATCAGTAATGAATGCTTTGTAAGAATGAGGAAGGGGAGGAACCAACCCCCCCAAATATATATATATATATATATAAACAGATAGGAGGCATATAATATATATATATATATATATATATATATATATAGTTTGTTTTTATTTTTATTATTTTTGTTTATTTATTTATTTGATAGTGACAGACAGAGAGAGAAAGAGGCAGATAGGGAGAGAAGACAGAGAATGGGCGCGCCAGGGCCTCCAGCCACTGCAAACGAACTCCAGACGCATGCGCCCCCTTGTGTATCTGGCTAATGTGGGTCCTGGGGAATGGAACCTCGAACCGGGGTCCTTAGGCTTCACAGGCAAGTGCTTAACTGCTAAGCCATCTCTCCAGCCCTGTTTTTAGTTTTTTTGAGGTAGGGTCTTGCTCTAGCCCAGGCTGACCTGGAATACACCATGTAATCTCAGGGTGGCCTTGAACTCATGGCGATTCTCCTACCTCTGCCTCCCAAGTGCTGGGACTAAAGGTGTGTACCACCACGCCAGGCCCAAACTCCAAATATTTGTGTGGTGCATGCATTTGGAGTTCATTTGCAGTGGCTAAAGGTCCTGGCATGCTCATTCTCTCTCTTTCTCACACTCATATGCTGAAAGAAGAAAAGAAAGAAGAAGGAAAGAAAGAAAGGAGGAAAGAGAGAAAGAGAAAGAAATACATGAGACATGAAAATAAAGTGTCTTAGAACACAGATCTGCATAGCAGTTTGTTGGGTGGAATATGGGACCTTGTCACTAAGTAAAGCCCTATTACTATTATTTTACCCATTTGCTTAGTAGATTCAGATAAGCCACCCCAACCTACTTACCTTCTAGCTAGAGAATACATGAGTGTTCTGCCTCCTATCTGTTTTCTGAATGTGGTCATTCCAGTGACACCAGCTATAAAATGCATATTTCATCATGTCTTCTGAACATGGCTACTTTGTGCCGAGTGCCTGTTTATGTACAAGCATCATGGTAAATTCTTTACTAAATTTGCTCTTCTATACACTGCTATTATTAGCTATCCATTGATTCACGTATTGGTTCATCCATCCATCCATTCATTTATCCATTCAGCCAATGCTTATCTGACTCCCAGTATATGTCACATACTATCATAAGTGCCAGGGATGCAGTAGTGAGGAAAACAGCCAAAAACCTCCATGTCTTTATGGAACATGTATTTTCATAGTGGGGGGAGGGGAGGTGACGAGGAAACTGAATCTTGGAGAATTAAGATAACATCTCAAGATCACAATAGAAAGTGGAAGGCAGGGGAATCAGTCAGATGTTCTTGACTCAAAACCCATATTCTTTGCCTTATATTAGCAGCGTACCTCTGGGGACTTGTATTGAAATTGTCTGGTTTTTAATTTTTTGGTTTTTCAAGGTAGGCTTTCACTCTAGCTCAGTCTGACCTGGAATTTACTATGTAATCTCAGGGTGGCCTTGAACTCATGACGAACCTCCTACCTCTGCCTCCCAAGTGCTGGGATTAAAGAAAGGTGTGTGCCACCACACCCAGCTTTGTCTGGCTTTTTTAATGTGAAATTTACATTTTAGAGAGTTAAATTTCCTTGATACTTCCATTATAAGATACCATGTATCAACTTAATGAAAATTTGGGCCTGATAGTATGAGAAGTAGAAATTTGGTAAATTGAAATATATTTTTTTAATATTTTTATTTTTGTTTATTTATTTGAGAGAGAGAAAGAGAGACAGAATGGGTGTGCCCGGGTCTATAGTCACTGCAAATGAACTTGAGACGCATATGCCACCTTATGTATCTGCTTACATGGGTACTGGGGATTTGAACCAGGGTCCTTTGGCTTTGCAGGCAAGTGCCTTAACCGCTAAGCCATCTCTGCAGCCTGGTAAATTGAAATATTTTAGTTGACCTCCTGGTGCCAGAAATATTTCACGTATATTTGTTTTATTTTTCTTACCAATCTAATCTTAGAATCAAGGGCATATGATCTTGCAGCTTGTAAGCTGGGACTTGAGTTCTCACCACTGTGTTAGCTAGAATAATTAATAATGGCACAAAGCCAGGGGTAGCAGCTGTAACCGTTCTCGGTAGTTTAAGCCCATTATGTGCCCCGCTGCTGCCATTAGTGCAAATATGAGTTATTCAGTCTTAAAGTAACAGATTAGCAAATGTGGGGAAGGTCCTCCTTCAGGCAAAAATTTGGTATTTATCACTCCTACTCTCAATCTATTTCTGAGTAAGTTAGCCTTAAACTAAGAAGTCGTTAAGTGATGGTTTTAGGAACTCTTGCCTAACAGCCAGTCATCCCTGACTTCCATATTGATCAAACCATCGGCTCTCATGCACATTTAATTCTCTTCATGGTTCATGGTTCCCCATCAACAAGGAGACCCAGGCAGCAGGAGACTTGATGAGATATGCGTTCAGCAACCTGAGTACTTGTGTCCTGGGAGCAGGAAAGAAGGAAAGAGACAATCCTTCTTTGTCCCTTAGTCTTTCTAGCCGTCACCCAACGTATAAATATTCTCATGTTGAGTAGCCTTCATTCTTGCTGATCTACAGATCCAGTTTTAACAGTTCAAACAGGGAGCCAGAGGTTGGGAAAATTAGGTGGGACTTGGGATGAATTATACATTCCTCATCCTTTCTCGATTTTGTGTAGGTGTGCACCAGGATATTTCGGGAATCCCCAGAAATTCGGAGGTAGCTGTCAACCGTGCAATTGTAATAGCGATGGCCAACTGGGTACTTGTGACCCCTTAACGGGAGGTAAGATCAGTGCACACCACTGTTGATGTGCATTTAGAAAATTGTTATATCCAACCACCAAAGGTTTGGAGAAGCATAGTGCATAACTCTAGCTAACAAGCTATCCTTTTGACAGCCCTGGGAATGCTTAGGTAATACATACAGTGTTGGTGAATACGTTACTTCCATTACTTTTATTTTACGTAAATTATTTTTTAAAACTCAACACAGGGATGGAGAGATGGCTTAGTAGCTAAGGCGCTTGCCTGCAAAGCCAAAGGACCTAGGTTTGATTCCTTAGGACCCACGTAATCCAGATGCACAAGGTGGTGCATGCAATTGGGATTCATTTGCAGTGGTTGGGGGCCCTGGTGTGCCCATTCTCTATCTCTCTCTCTCTCTCCCTCTCTCTATCAAATAAATAAATAAGATAAATTTAAAACTCAACACATTACAGCTAAAGTATATAGCTCAGACGTACATTGGTGATTTTGCAGTGGTCTCCCTTTGACACTGCAGGGTTATTTTCATATTTGCTTTTTTTGTGTGTGTGCATCTGAAGAGGTCAACATTAACGATTAGAAGTTTTAATTTGATAAGAAAGGAATGCTGCTGTGCCTGGTGGTACAGACCTGTAACCACAGCTGTTTAGGAGGCTAAGACAGGAAGCTCACACGTTTAAGGCCAGCCTGAGCTGCAAAGAGGTTCGAGGCCAGCTTGGGCATCTTAATGAGACACTTTTTTGGGAAAAAAAGTAAAAGGAGAACTGAAGATGTAGCTCAGTGGTGGAGTGCTTGCTAGCCATGATGGAGACTGGGCTCATTCCATAGTACCAGAATAAGGAAGGAAGGATTGGGAAGGCAGGAGAGAGGGAGGAAAAGGAGAGAAGAAGAGAAAGAGGGAGGGAGGGAGGACAGGCATTACACTCTAGAGAGATGGGTCTTCTTAGAGAAGAGATGGATCATATAATGGAATGTCCACCATGGAAGACCCTGCGCATCCTTTCTTCTTCCCTCTCCTTCCCTCCCATTTCCTTGATTTTCCTTTCTTTCTTTCTTTCTTTTAATTTAGAGAAAGAAAGAGAGAGAGAATTAGCACACCAGGGCCTCAGCCACTGCAATTGAATGCCAGACGCTTGCGCCACCTAGTGGGCATGTGAAACCTTGCACTTGCCTCACCTTTGTGCATCTGGCTTACATGGGATCTGGAGAGTTGAACGTGGGTCCTTAGGCTTCGCAGGCAAGCACCTTAACCGCTAAGTCATCTCTCCAACCATCATTTCCTTTTTCTAAAATGCTTTTATGGACAACTTCCATAAATATGAACCATTTCCCTTTTCTTATTTTATGTGTATATGTGTGTGTGTACATGTTCATATGTGTGTGTGTGTGTGTACCCAGTGGGTAACTTCAAGTGTCATTTCTTTAGATGCTATTCATATTTTTAAAATATTTTTATTTATTTATTTGCAAGCAGAGAGATATAAACACACATACAAAGAGAGTGGATGCACCAGGGCCTCTAGCCACTGCAAACGAACTCTAGATGCATGCGCCACTTTGTGTATCTAACTTAGGTGGGTACTGGGGAATCCAACCCAGGTTGTTGGGATTTTCAGACAAGCACCTTAACCACGGAGCCATCTCTCCAGCCCTGATATATATATTGAATTAGGGTCCCTCATTGGCCTGGAGCTCACCAAGTAGGCTAGGCTAGCTGGCCAGCAAGCCCCCAGGGTTCCTTCTTTCTTTACCCCCCTAAATGCATCCACCTTGTCCAGCTTTTTTTTTTTTTTTTTTAATGTGAGTTAAATTCAGGTCATAATGTTTGCAAGGCAAACATTTTACCAACCAAACTATCTCTCAAGTTCCTTACCCCCAAACTAGTTTTACTGGGAACAAAGTTCAAAGGCACTGGGCTGGAGAGATGCCTTAGTGGTTCAGGTGTTTGCCGGCAAAGCCAAAGGGCCTAGGCTCAATTCCCCAGTACCCACATAAAGCCAGATGCACAAGGTAGTACATGTGCATGGAGTTCCTTTGCAGTGGCTAGAGGTCTTGGTGTTCCCATTCTCTCTCTCTATGTATATATCTGCCTCTTTCTCTATAAATAAATAAAATACAAAAAGATAAAAGGCATGTACAAAGTTAAGTCTTTTTTTTTTTTTTTCATTTTAGATTGTGTAAACCAAGAACCCAAAGATAGCAGCCCTGCAGAGGAGTGTGATGGTGAGAAAAGGAAAGCACACCCACCTTTGCCAAGTTATTGTGTGTAGTTGAGGACACGTGAGCACCACACCGGGCCATGCACTTTCCCATCTGGGACAATGATGGTGGGAGGACTGGAGAGGACAGTATTAGGCTCAAATCCTGCCCCTGTCAACAACCAGCTGTCTGAGTGTCCGCATGCTACCCTACGTCTCCAAGCCTGTTTCATCAGTGACAGAGTGGACACAGTGTCCATTCCTCATACAACTATTGTGGAAGTGCTTATAAATCTCTTATCACAATACCTAGTCTGTTGGAAATAATGACACACACCTGTAATTTCAGCACTCTCGAGGCTGAAGCAGGAAGATCACCAGTTTGAGGCTAGGTATAAGACCCTGATTCAACAGCAACAAATCCAAAGAAACATCTAATACTCAGTTAATAGCAAGCACTTCACAAATAACAGCAATTTACTGTTATTTCACCCACGTTGCCTAGTTTCACCATTTCTATCTTAATCATTTATTTGAGAGAGGGAGAGATGGGCAGACAAAGAGAGTGGGCACACCAGGGCAAATGAACTCCAGACACATGCACTACCTTGTGCATCTGGCTTATGTGGGTACTGGGGAATTGAACGTGGGTCTTTAGGCTTTGCAGGCAAATACCTTAACCACTGAGCAATTTCTCCAGCCCCACTGTTTCTGTTTTTAAAGGCTCCCACATAGAGGGTTCTCCTTTGTGCATGTCCCTGCCCCTGGCACCAGCCAAGCTGTGATTTCTGCCTCTGATGTCCCACATGCATGTGACCAGGATGTGCGGTTCCCCGTGCCTCCCCCGGGCTCCAGCCTATAGCATGTTTGCCTTTCCTTGTGGCCCCTGCAGATTGCGACAGCTGTGTTATGACGCTCCTGAATGACTTGGCCACCATGGGCGAGGAGCTCCACCTAGTCAAGTCACAGCTGCAGGACCTGAGTGTGAACGCTGCTGCTCTGCAGCAGATCGGACACCTGGAGACGCAGGCCAAGGACCTGAGGGTAACGCTTTCGGTGGGGCCCCAGACTGCATTCCCAGGGAATACAGCAGCGTCTTGGTATTGGTGCGAGACATCAGTTCCAGGACCCGCTGCGGATACCCAAACATGCAGGTGTTCTTAGACCAAACGACCTGCTATTTGCTTAAGAGTGGACCTAGGCAATTCATTCCTTGTACTTTCAAGCGCGTCGAGGTGACTTAGAGCACCAAGCACAGTATACCTACCATGCAAATAGCCACTGTGCTGTATTGCTTAAGGAGTAATGATGAGGGGGAAATATCTGTACAGGTTCAGTGCAAATGTAATTGTCTTTCAAAGGTTTTTTTGGACTGTAATTGAATCCATGGCTGTAGAACCATGGATACAGAGGGATGACTATAACTGTTTCATGAGTGAATGCTCCTCAAGCCAGAATTAGAAAGCAGTTGACTCCATTTAAGGCTCAGGGGGATTTCTTTCTCCCTAATACAAATGAATAGATTTCTTTCTCCTGGTGGGACATGCTCACAAACACACAGAACTGACACTTGTACATGCCCATTTATGACTTACTGGATGCTGTCAGGTTCATTTTCTCATAAAGCCCTTTTAAATATATATATATATATATATATATATATATATTTTTTTTTTTTTTTTTTTGAGGTAGAGTCTCACTCTAGCTCAGGCTGACCTGGTATTCACTATGTAGTTTCAGGGTGGCCTCGAACTCAAGGCGAACCTCCTACCTCTGCCTCCCGAGTGCTGGGATTAAAGGCGTGTGCCACCACGCCCGGCTAATATTTTCTTTTCATTTATTTATTTATTCATTTATTTGAGAGAGACAGATAGAGAAAGAGATGGGGGGGGCGGAAAGAGAGGGAATGGGCACACCAGGGCCTCAGTGTTTGACATTCCAAAGATTCAAACTCGGGCTTATGTAACATTATAACTGCTCTTTAAATGGTTGGTAGAATTTACTAGGGAAGTTATGTGAGCCTGAGTTCCTGGATATTCTTCTTTGAATAAACCACATCTTTAATTTTAAGACAATAGACTTTGGACTTAGTTATTTCTTCTTGAGTAATAGTTAATAATCTGTGCCCGTGGCATGCATTCATTTCATCTAACTGGCCAAATATGTGGGTGTAAAATTGTTCATACTGTTTCCTTTGCTGTTCTTTTAATGTCTGGACCATCTGTCATGATGCCCTCTCCATCATTTCTGATATCAGAATTTATAGCTTGTCTCTTTCTCTTGTTTATACTGAGTAAACATTTATCAGCCTCATTGGTTTGTCTGTTTCACTGATTTTTCTCCATTGTCTCTTATCAGCTTTACTGACTTCTATTCTTATTTAAATATTTTTTTTTCTTCTTCCTAATTGTATGGCATACTTTGCTATTCATGTTCTAGCATGTTCTAGTTTCTTAAGATGAAAAAACTTATTTTCCAGCTTAACTGGTCCCCCCCCCCCCTTTTTTTTGGTTTTTCAAGGTAGGGTCATGCTCTAGCCCAGGCTGACCTGGAATTCACTATGTAGTCTCAGGGTGGCCTCGAACTCACGGCGATCCTCCTACCTCTGCCTCCTGAGTGCTGGGATTAAAGGTGTGCGCCACCACGCCTGGCTTAAAACCCATTTTTGTTGCTCATATACACATTTGATGCTATCAACTCTTCTCTTCAATGCTATTTTTGCTGTGTTCCACAGACATTGAAATGTTGTATTTTCATTCCTGCTTAATTCAAGTGATTTTCTACTTTCCCTGTGACATACATATAACCCATGAGTGATTTGGAAGGATGTTGCTTCATTTCCAGACTAGAGAAATTTTTGGATGGCTTTATGATATTGACTTCTAATTTTACAGCAATGTGATCAGAGAACAAACTTTGTAAGACTCCAATTATTTTAAATGGGTTGATCTTTGTTCCATAGCCTGGAATATGGTCCATCCGGGTCAGTGTTCTTTGTGCCCATGGAAAGAAGGTGGCTAGGAGGGTATTGTGAGAAGTAATGGGACCACAGGGTCCGATTCCCGGGGACATACTGAGGGCTACTGTGCCCATTAATGAAGGCTGAAAACGCAGCCTTGAAACTTCACAGGGTCATTGTCGGACAGTGGCCAAATGGAAATAGAGGGAAACTATGGGAATCACAGCTTTTTAAAATTATTTTGGGGGCTGGAGAGATGGGTTAGCAGGTAAGGTGCTTGCTTGCAAAGCCTAAGGAGCCAAGTTCAATTCCCCGGTACCCACATAGGCCAGATGCACATGGTGGTGCATGTATCTGGAGTTTATTTGCAGTGGCTAGAGGCCCTGGTGTGCCCATTCACTTCCTGTCCCCCTTCAAATAAATAAATAAATAAATACTATATATATTTATTTATATAGTATATATATATATATGTATGTATGTATATATAATTTTCAAGGAGAGAAAGCGAATGGGCACTCCTGGGCCTCAAGATGCTGCAGACAGCTCCAGATGTAAGTGGCACATTGTACATCTGGCTTTACGTGGGTACTGGGGAATCAAGCCTGGGTCATTAGGCTTTGCAGGCAAGCACTTTAACCCCTGAGCAATCTCTCCAGCCCAGAATGATAGCTTTTTGACCAGGGCCTGGACAAATCTACAAACCTGGACTTGTGCTGGAATGTCCTTATAGTAAGTGTGTCCTGAAACGGCAGTGGTAGCTGTGGCCCTGGACTAGGGGAGGAACGAGGAGGCGATCGTGGTAATAACATCACTAGAAGGCTGGGGCGGTAGCCCAGTGGTTAAGGTACTTGCCTTCAAAGTCTCACGACCTGGGTTCAGTTCCCCAGTACCCACGTAAGCCAGGTGCACAAAGTGGCGCATGCATCTGAAGTTCCATTTGCAGTGGCTAGAGGCCCTGGCACGTGCATTCTCTGTCTGTCTTTCTCTTTAAAAAAAAAAAAAAAAAGATCACTAGAAAGCCGGGTGTGGTGGCACACACCTTTAATCCCAGCCCTTGGGAGGCAGAGGTAGGAGGATTGCCGTAAGTTCGAGGCCACCCTGAGACTACATAGTGAATTCCAGGTCAGCCTGAGCTAGCGTGAGACCCTACCTTGAAAAACCAAAAAAAAAAAAAAAAATCATTAGAGATGGTACAGGGATTACAGAGGAAGAAAACAACGAATGAGCCTGCAAACACTTCAACAGAACACAGCAGGAAAAATACTCTCCTGAGGCAACAGCTGAAACATGGGCGCACTTTAGAGACGTGAACATAGGACAATGGAAACAGTCAGACCAAAAATATCATCCAATAGAAAGAACGAGAAATTAGGAAACTTGAGGTGAAGACCCCATCAGAAATCAGGCAAGAAATAGAGACGAATAGATCCAGTCAAAAGTCATGGAAATGAGAAAAAAATATATATGTATATTCTCATTGAAGTGAAAAATGCAATAGATGAAGTGAACCCAAGAGTCGAGACAGTGGAAGAGGCCTTAGGGGAGGGCGTAAAGGTTTTTGAAATGTGAGCAGATTCTAGTGGCTCCAGGTGAGAATATATAGCAAAAAGTAACTCCAAGAGAATGGTTCCTTTTGTTCCCTTCAGGGAACTTCAGTCCATGGTTTATAGGCTTCCTGTAGTGAAGAAAGAAAAAAAAATAGCCTTTATGTTGTGAGAATAAAGGTAGCAACGTGAGTTATTTGATTGACTTGATACAGCCCACATTTCGTTTTCATGCACAGATAACTGAACTGGGCCTGGTTGTGTTTTGTTCCAGACTCACAAGCTCTCTGTAAGGAAAACAGTATAGTTTTCACTAAGCAGGCATAAAGAAGGGTTGTTTTTTTTTCTTCCTTGAGTGGTGCTAGTGGAAGATGATGGGGACTTTGAGTGGTGGGCCCAAGAGGTTTTGGGGCCTTGGGTGCGTGCCCACAATATTAAAGGCTAAGCACTTTTTCTTCCTCCCTTCAATCCCTGACTCACATGAGCCACGGTCTGTCATGGGCTCCCACCAAGATGTCCTGTCTCACACAGGCCAAAGGCTGAGGCTAAGTGATCAGGGGCTGACGCCTCTAATACTAGAAGCCAAAATTAGCTTCCCCCCCCTGTCAGTTTGTTGATGATCTTGGTTGTTTATTATGGTGACAGAAAGCTGGCTAGCATCTACTTCACTTTTGAGCCCTATCACAATTTACAAAAGAAAGTGGATTCCTCATGGGAATTATTTCAAATAACCATGTCGCCCTCCCCCATAGAACTGGCATTGGTCCTGCGAAGTGAGTCGTTCTGTTACCACGCGCATCAGGCTGGTAGGATTGACTCCACACTTCTACTCCAAAATGAAATTTAGACGTGTCCTTTTTCCTTTCAGAATCAGTTGCTCAGCTACCGTTCCACCATTGCAAGTCATGGGTCAAAAATGGATGGTCTGGAAAAAGAACTAAGTAATTTGAATCGTGAATTTGAAACGTTACAAGAAAAGGTGATGTACTCAGCGAATTACCTACCTTAACCTTTTATTTTGTTTTTCAAAATATTTTTTTAGTTTGATTTTCCTTCATCAACTCAACTTATTTATTTATTTGTATATTTGTTTACTTTGGTTTTTCGAGGTAGGGTCTCACCCTAGCCCATGCTGACCTGGAATTCACTCTGTAGTCTCAGGCTGGCCTCGAACTTATAGCAGTCCTCCCACCTCTGCTTCCTGAGCGCTGGGATTAAAGGCATTGCAATACCATCCTGGCTACTTAATTTATTTCTAATCAGCTTATTTTTCACATAGGCTCAAGTAAATTCCAGAAGAGCACAAGCATTGCATAACAATGTGGATGGGACAATTCAAAGTGCAAAAGAGCTGGACACAAAGATTAAAAATGCCGTCCGGAATGTACACAGTAAGTCACCCAGCCCAATTAGAAATCCATAGTATCTCCTCTCTTAACATCCTGAAGAATTTCTTTTTGAAAGCTCAGTGTTCCGAGAAAGATCCAGTCGTGTTGTTAAAAATCAAATATCAGGGCTGGAGAGATGGCTTAGTGGTTAAGGCGGTTGCCTGTGAAACCTAAGGACCCAGGTTCGATTTTCCAGGTCCCACATAAGCCAGATGCACAAGGTGGCACATGCATCTGGAGCTTGTTTGCAGTGGCTGGAGGCCCTGGCGTGCCCATTCTCTCTCTCCCTCTCTCTCTCTAATAAATAAATATAAATAAAAAAAATCTTATAAAAAATCAAATATCAGGGCTGGGCATGGTGGCACACACCTTTAATCCCAGCACTCAGGAGGCAGAGGTGGGAGGATCGCCATGAGTTCGAGGCCACCCTGAGACTACATAGTGAATTCCAGGTCAGCCTTGGCTAGAGTGAGACCCTACCTTGAAAACAAAACAACAACAAAAAAAATCAAATATCAAACCATCATAAAAATTCTTGCCTTATTGAAAGTTCTCCTGGAGCCCCGAATTCCCAGTTTAATGAGTTGCTCGGTGTGGTGTTTTCCAGTTCTCCTGAAGCAGATCTCGGGGCAGGATGGGGAAAGAAACACCTTGCCTGGCGGTGACTTCTCCAGGGAGCTGGCCGACGCCGAGCGCATGATGAGGGAGCTGCGGGGTCGAGACTTCGCGCAGCACGTGAGAGAAGCCGAGGCGGAGAAGAGGGAGGCCCAGCTCTGTAAGCACCGGGGCTCCCTCCCCAGCCCACGGGCCCTGAAACCGGAGGGAGTCTTTTCTCCACTATAGAATATAACATCTTACCATTGTGCAGAAGTGATTACAACAACAAAATTCTCCTAAGACTCAAGTAGTCATACCGTATCTCTTTGCCCTCTACTTTCCTTTTGAGACAAGGTCTCATTCGGTCTGATTTGGAACACACTGTGGGGCCCAGTTGGCCCTTGTACTCATAGCAATCCCACTGCCTTAGATTCCCCAGGTGCTGGGATTCTACATGTGAACTCCCATTGCCCGCTCTGTTTTCCTTTATCTGCATACTCATTCTACTGATGTATTCACCTCTTCCCATTCTCTCATATCACTGTTGATTATTATCATTATTATTTTTTAAACATTATTTTTTATTTTTCTTCACTATTTATTTATTTATTTGAGAGTGATAGATACAGAGAAAGAGGCAGATAGAGAGAAGGAATGGGCGCACCAGGGTTTCCAGCTACTGCAAATGAAACTCCAGATATATGTGCCCCCTTGTGCATCTGGCTAACATGGGTCCTGGGGAATCGAGCCTCGAACCGGGGTCCTTAGGCTTCACAGGCAAGCGCTTAACCGCTAAGCCATCTCTCCAGCCCTATTATCATTATTATTATCATCACTTTGGAGACAGTGTTAGGTCACACAGTCCGGGTTGCCCTTAAATGGACAGTCTTCTTGTCCCAGCCTCCCACGTGCTGGGACTCATTACAGGTAAATGCCACCACACTCAGCTTATTAAATCAGTTTTCAATGATCACTTCACCACTATTGGAGTTTTGAGTTACAAATTGATATTGGCACTACAATCTTCCAAAGGGCAATTCTAGAATTTCTCTGAATACATCTAATGGTTTCAATAGGGAAAAATGCCATATTAGGTCAAAACTAAGAGATAGTAACTTGGCACATATTTTCAAGTGATGATTTTCATTCTCTGGTAAAATGATGGTTAGGGCTGGAAGATGGCTTAGCGGCTAAGGCATTTGCCTGGGAAGCCTAAGGATTCAGGTTCGACTCCCCAGAACCCACATAAGCCAGATGCACAAGGTGGTGCATGCTTCTGGAGTTCGTTTGCAGCAGCTGGAGGCTCAGGTGTGCTTATTCTCTACCTCTCTCATAAATATATATATATATATATATATATATATATATATATATATATATATATATAAAATATTTAAAATGATGCTTATCTGTAGGCAGTAGTTTTCTTGCAGCATCTGTGTTGTTTATCATTAGTCTTGGCTTTGAACTATAAGGTGGTGTTAGCAATGGAAGGAGTCTGGTTTATACTCTGCAGCTGTGTCTGAAGTCAGGTAACCTTGAGTGGATCCTCTTATCAGCTACATAAGAATGACAGTTACTCTTCTCATGTGTTGTCATGGAAGCCTAATGAGGCAACTTGCATGTGCACTCAAAGCGCATGATAGGTCTACCTAACTGCCAAGTTTCTCTTCCCGTCCACAAAACGAACAGGAACTCAGTTCTCCTGCTGTAGTCTTTATAACCTAGCTTGAGTTAGATTACCTGCTCACACGGAAAACGTAAAATGATGTGTTGCAGTACTGAGCCGGATACGGAGCTGGCTAGAAACCCATCAAGTGGAGAACAATGGACTCGTGAAGAATATTCGGGATTCATTAAACGATTATGAAGCCAAACTCCAGGACCTGCGCGCTGCCCTCCAGGAGGCAGCTGCCCAGGCCAGGCAAGCCACTGACCTCAACCATGAAAACGAGAGGGCTTTGGGAGCCATCCAGGTGAGCTCACAGTTGGAAGCCTCCCCCTTCCATTGATGGTAAGGATGAGGGGAGCAGGGACTTTTGTTATCAGTGAAGAGGTGTGACCAGCTTCCTGTCTGGTTATGCCACCAGAGACCCTGATCAAACAGGAATGGAGCATTAGATGCAGAACCAGATGGGCGGGAGAGATGGCTTAGCAGTTAAGGCACTTGCTGGCCAAGCAATCCAGGTTCAATTCTCCAGTACCCATGTAAAGCCAGATGCACAAGGTGGCGCATGCGTCTGGAGTTTGTTTGCGGTGCCTTGAGGCCCTGGCACACCCTTCTCTCTCTCTCTCTCTAACAAATATATATAAATAATATATATAAATATATAAAATATTAAAATATTTTTAAAATCATCTTTTCTCCTCCTATGCTACCGGAAAAGATTTGAACTTAAACCACAGGTGAAATCTCACATATCTGCCCGTGGTAGACTGGGGAAAGAATATTGCCAAGTAGGTGAGAAATTTCATCACATCACAGTGCCTTTCTTATTCTTTTCAGTGGTGGTTGATGCCAGATATCAACAATCAGCAGCAAAAACATTTGAAACCATTACATTCCTGCCTTACAGGGACGAAGCTAAGTGCAGGCTACATGCAGAAGTTGAACGGTGGAATTTGGAGCTTAAGATTTCATAGTCTGTGTGTGGGGATGGATGGATGGATAGATTATAGATGGATAGATAGGTGATAGATAGATAGGTCAAAAGTCAGGGCCTCAGACAAGCTAAACAACTGTTCTAACACCGAGACAATACTCCGAAACCCCTTAGTTGTTTTTTGTTTTTTTTTTTAGCAAGTGTATGTGTATGTGGTGTGTAGTATATGTGTGAGTACACATTTGTGCATGTGTGCACATGAACGTGAAGGTCAGAGATTGATGTCAGGGGTTCTTCCTCAGTCACCCCCCACCTTATACTTTGAGACAAGCTCTCTTGCTGAACCTAGAGCTCATGGATTTGTCTAAAGTAGTGAGCCCCAGGAATTCCCTCTCTGCCTCCCCAGCAGTGGGATTCTAGGTGGTGCCACCATGCCAGGCGTTTGTGTGGGCACTAGAGAGCTGAACTCACGTCTTCACGTTTACATGGCAAGCTTACACACTGAGCTATGCCCCCAACCCCCAGAGTCTGTTTTTTTAATATATCTTATTTATTTGAGAGAGAAAGAGACAGAGAGAGAGAGAGAGAGAAAATGGGCACATCGGGGCCTCCAGCCACTGCAAACAAACTCCAGATGCATGCGTTCCCTTGTACATCTGGCTTATGTGGGTCCTGGAGAATCGAACCGGGATCCTTCGGCTTTGCAGGCAAACGCCTTAACCACTAAGCCATCTCTCCAGCCCCGTAGTCTGTGTTTTTGATGGCGGATACCCTATACTAAAGTATCCACAAAAATAACAAAAATTTAGTAAGAGGTTATAAAATGTCAGACTCCCAAAGAGGAGGAACTTGATCAATGAAAATCAGTGATATCCTTGGGGGTGGCAAGGTATTTATCTCCCCATGTGTCCTTCAATAGTAAAATCTCTTTTTGAATCACTGATTGCGTGAAGAGGAGAGAAAGAAGGTCCGCCGGCATGTGTCCTGACTCTTGGAAGCCTCCTAGACCAGGATACTTCTGTCCTGTGTCCTGTCTTCATGGGGACTGGCACACAGAGAGATGCCTCACCTTGGTTTATTTACTTAAGATCGTAATTCCGTTCTGCATACGAGAGCTTAGTAACAAATCGAGTTCGGTGGCCATATGAAACTTCCTAAATATTGGTATAGCATCTGTCTCATGGGAATATAGTGTGAGAATACTATAGTGACACTCCAACAGTGCAGAGAGAAGTGAGTTCCCATCACTTTGTAGTGGTCTAGACCATAGACCATCCTGAGGTTCAACAACACATCCTGGGGCTGGGAAATGGCTTAGCAGTTAAGGCACATGCCTGCGAAGCCTAAGGACCCAGGTTCAATTCCCCAGGACCCACGGAAGCCAGATGCACAAGGGACGCATGCATCTGCAGTTCGTTTACAGTGGCTAGAGGACCTGGTGCACCCATTCTCTTTCTCTCTGCCTCTTTTTTTCTCTCTCTCTCTGTCTCTCTCTGTCATAAATAAATAATTTTTTTTTAAAAAGAACACATTTTGTCTCTGATTTGGGTGCTGTTGCCCCATAACCATGTCTGCACTTCCTGATAATGTGTCATGAGATGGAGTTGCTCGTTTTATCTCTCCAGAGACAAGTTAAAGAGATGACTTCCCTGAAGAGTGACTTCACCAAGTACCTGACCACTGCGGACTCTTCTCTGCTCCAGACCAACAATGTGCTGCAGCTGCTGGACAGCAACCAGAAGGTAGAGGAGGTTGCTAATTTTCTAGAAAAACCTAAAACAGTCAGAATCTATTGGTAGGGGACAATATAATGGGATGACCAATTTTTTTTTTTTGAGGCAAGGCCAACAGACTGGCCTTTGTTTTTAATTCAAGAAAGTGAGAGAGTGAACATGAGAGAGGGAGAGTGAGAGAGAATTGGCGTACCCGGACCTCCAGCCACTGTAATCGAACTCCAGATGCGTACACTACTTTTTGCGCATGTGCGACCTTACGCACTTGCATCAACTTTGTGCCTCTGGCTTATGTGGGCTCTGAAGTGTTGAACATGAGTCCTTAGGCTTCTCAGGCAAGCACCTTAACCACTAAGCCATCTCTCCAGCTTGTGACCTTTTTTAAAAAAAAATTTGAAAAAAAAATTTTGAATGTATGTCTTTTAGATAGAAATGAATACTCAAAATGATGACAGTGGTTCTATTCTCCTAGGGCAGGGTACCAATGATAGGTCTTCTCTGAATCTTATCTGCATTACCTATTTTTTTCCACAAAGAGCAAATCACTTTTGTTATAACAAAAAAGCATTAAAATGCTATTTTAAAAATACCAAACACCTTTCTATGCAAGCACCTTTAACCACAGAGCCACCTCCATAGCCCCAAATATACCTTTCTTTTTTAAAGTTTTTATTTTTATTTATTTATTAGAGAGAGAGAGAGGTGGGGGGTGAGAGAATGGACATGTCAGGGCCTCTAGCTACTGCAAATGAACTCCAGACACATGCGCCACCATGTGCATCTGGTTTATGTGGGACCTGGAGAATTGAACCTGGGTCCTTAGACTTTGCTGGTAAGTGCCTTAACTGCTTTGCCATCTCCCCAGTCCCAAACATACCTTTCTTAACAGAAGACATTGAAGGTGTTAAAAGATTGACAAATGTCTTAAGAGCCAAAAAGAAATGTTGAAAGCGTTTTCTAATAGCCACTTTTATATCTCATACAAGATCCTGTACTTTAGCAGGACTTGACCTTGGTGATGACATTGAGGTTCTATGAAACTTACTAGCGGAGGTACCCGTTAGAAAGAAAATGTTCGGGCTGGAGAGATGGCTTAGTGGTTAAGCGCTTGCCTGTGAAGCCTAAGGACCCCAGTTCGAGGCTTGATTCCCCAGGACCCACGTTAGCCAGATACACAAGGGCGCACGTGTCTGGAGTTCGTTTGCAGTGGCTAGAGGCCCTGGTGCATCCTCTCTCTTTCTATCTGCCTCTTTCTCTCTGTCTGTCACTCTCAAATAAATAAATAAAAAATAAACAAAAATAAAAATTAAAAAAAAAAGAAAAGAAAGAAAATGTTCAAGATGATGGTGAAACTTCGAGGGGGGGTATTGTTAATTGAAATAACTAAGGAAAAATTGGTTTGGTAAATGGGCTTAGAAATGTTAAATTCTCCACTGAAGCAGACCAAAAATGAACCCAACATGGCTCAGGGAAATTTTGCGGAAGAGGGGGTGGAAAGAATGTCAGAGTCACATGTTGGGTCATGATATGCAGAGACATTTAGCTTACCCATAACTGTGGGCTAACTCCACAATGCATGACCCGCATACCTCAACAAGGAGGGGCCAAGGGGAGGGGGTAGGTCACGGATGAGCCTAATAATGGTACCAAACTGACTGTATTTGCTGAATACAGAACTGACTAATAAAAAAAAAAAAAGAAAAAAAAAAGAAAAAAAGAAAATTAGTGAATGGGGGAAAAAAAAAAAAGAAATGTTAAATTCTCAGTGGAAATATCATTCATGGCAGGTTTCGGAAAAAATGGCCATATACATTTGTTGCTTGAATTTGTACTGTCTTTCTTTGTTCACTGGGAAAAATAGGAATATGAGAAATTAGCTGGCGCTTTGAATGCAGTACGACAGGAGCTAAGTGACAAAGTGAGAGAACTCTCCAGGTCGGCCGGCAAAACAGCCCTGGTGGAGGAGGCGGAAAAACACGCACAGTCCCTGCAGGAGCTGGCCAAGCAGCTGGAAGAGTAAGTACCCGGCACACAGAGGCCCCGATGTCATGGGCAGCTGCAGCACCCAGCACCTTACTGGGTGGGCTGGCCGTCCAAAACAGGGCTGAGGGCAGGGTCCAGATGCAAGCCCCATCCAGAACCCATAGACCAGTTCAAAACCAGACTTGCAGCCGGGCGTGGTGGCGCACGCCTTTAACCCCAGCCCAGCACTCAGGAGGCAGAGGTGGGAGGATCGCCGTGAGTTCGAGGCCACCCTGAGACTCCATAGTGAATTTTAGGTCAGCCTGGGCTAGAGTGAGACCCTACCTCGAAAAAACAGACTTGCCATGGACAGCTGACTCTTCAGCAATGCCCCCGGGGCGGAATTGCCGAGTGTCTAGCATCTGGCGGCCCTCACCTCAGAAGGATGGCAGCCTCAGGTGGGAGCAAGGTGCCGGAAGGCCTAAGCCCCACCCCGTGTCATCTTCCAGGATAAAGCGAAATACCAGCAGCGACGAGCTGGTGCGCTGTGCTGTGGATGCCGCTACCGCGTACGAGAACATCCTCAATGCCATCAAGGCGGCGGAGGATGCTGCCAACAAGGCCACCAGTGCCTCCGAGTCCGCCCTGCAGGTGGGTGCATGGGTCTGTACCAGCAGTTTCCCTGGATTCCCTCAGGAGCAAGCTCGTGCTCTTATTCTCTTCTCACGATCATAGAGTTGGGCTGGAGAGATAGCTTAGCCATTAAGACGCTTGCCTGTGAAGCCTAAGGACCCAGGTTGGATTCCCCAGGCCCCACGTGAGCCAGATGCACATGGTTGGCACATACATCTGGAGTTCATTTGCAGTGGCTAGAGGCCCTGGTGTTGCCCATTATCACTCTTTCTCTCTCTTCCTCTCTCTGTCTCTAGTAAATAAATAAATAAAAATAAATCTTTTTTAAAAAGCATTGTTTATTTCCAATCAAAGCTTGTTATATAGAATAGGCTTGAACTTGCTCTAGGTATGACTCATTTTGATGTTTACCTATTTGGTGTCTGGAGGCAGTTCAAGAATTATTTATAAAACCCAGTGGAAATTATATTGGTTATTAATTTTTGAACCCAAACCAATACTGCATCTGGCTTCTCACAAAGTAGGCTTACATGCTGTAAGTATTGACATTTACCAAAAAAGAAAGATTTCTGGAAATCGTTTGTTTACCGTTTCTCTAGTGATTTTGGTCTTACTTTTAGGCCTATCTGTGGAGGCTTATGGGACTTACATGAGCCATATAATATTCCTATAACTGAGAAATAAAATAATAAAATACCAACTATCAGAGTAGGAAGATAGACCTTCTTGGAATGTTAAAGACCTTAAGATTCAAGTGCCTGAAAGTAACTACATTATTGAAGTCATTATGCAAGTGACAGTGAGCAAAAAAAGTCACATAACCAGCCAGTATGTCACAAGAGATGGGCCACAGATGTCTACGGAGAAAACTAATGGCATCATGTGGCAAATGGTGCACTTTTAACCCTCTTCTACTCTTTAAAAAAATATTTTACTTATTTATTTGAGCAAGAGAGGAGGGAGCAGATAGAGATAGATAAATAGATAGATAAGAAGAGAATGGGCACGCCAGGGCCTCCAGCCACTGCAAATGGACTCCAGACGCATGTGCCACCTTGTGCCTCTGGCTTACGTGGGTCCTGGGGAATCAAATCTGGGTCCTTTGGCTTTACAGGCAAGTACCTTAGCCATTAAGCCATCCCTCCAGCCCCCTCTTCTACTCTTTAAAGATTAAAGAAGAAGGGCTGTAGGACTAGGGTAAAAACTGTGCTCCAATAGGCTGACGGATGTTTTGCCTTCAGACAGTGATAAAGGAAGATCTTCCAAAGAAAGCTAAGACCCTGAGTTCTGACAGTGATGAACTGCTAAACGAAGCCAAGCTTACACAGAAGAGGCTACAAGAAGGTATTGGGGTGCGCGGGCTGTTCAGGGGTTTGAGTCAACCTGGGGGACCAGCATGGAGCAAATGTTCATCTTGAATTCTAGTGTCTATGTAAGGACACTCTGCATTCACGATGCGTTTCCATTGTCATCTGCCCCACATTCTAAATGCCCTCACCCATCAAGTGTAAAATCAACTGAAGGCTTATGACGTCCTGAGACGGACAGACGTTTGGGCTAACTTGGGGGGGGGGGGGAGGTGCTTTAAATTGAATCTACTTGCAATGATGGCAGTGGGAACCCAAACATCAAGGTTACTCATTCCAGATTATCACAATGACTTTTTTTTCAAGATTTCCCAAGACCTAAAATCTTAGCAACTGGAAGTGCCAAAAATTACTATCAGCTGGGCGTGGTGGCGCACGCCTTTAATTCCAGCACTTGGGAGGCAGAGATAGGAGGATTGCTGTGAGTTCATGGCCAGCCTGAGACTATCTCAGAGTGAATTCCAGGTCAGCCTGGGCCCTACTTCAAAAAGCCAAAAAGCCCCCCCCCCAAAAAAATTTACTTTCACTGTGGAACATGAGATTTTTTTTTGTTTTTTGTTTTTGTGAGGTAGGGTCTCACTCTAGTTCAGGCTGACCTAGAATTCACTGTGTAGTCTCAGGGTGGCCTTGAACTCACGGCGATCCTCCTACCTCTGCCTCCCAAGTGCTGGGAATCAAAGGCGTGAGCCACCATGCCCGGCGAACATGAGAAATTTTTAAGTATAAATGTAGTCTTTGATAAATTTTAATTTTATTTATTTATTCTTATTTTTTTATTTTTTAATTTGTTCGAGGTAGGGTCTCACTCTGGCTCAGGCTGACCTGAAATTAACCATGTAGTTTCAGGGTGGCCTCGAACTCACAGCAATCCTCCTCCTACCTCTGCCTCCTGAGTGCTGGGATTAAAGGCGTGTGCCACCACGCCTGGCTAATCTTATGTAATTTTTGCACGTATAGGGTATGTGCGTGTTTGTGTATGTGCTTATATGTGTGTGGGCATACATGTGTGTTTAGGCGTGTGTCCCCATGTGTGCACATGCATGTGGGTGCCAGAGGTTGATGCCCAGTGTCTTGCTCAATTGCTCTCCACCTTACCCGTTGTAACCAGGGCTCCATTGAGCGTAGAGCTCACTGTTGCACTTAATGTAGCTAAACAGCTTGCCAGGGAGCACCTGTCTCCACCTCCCCTGGTGTGGAAGGACAGGCTGGCTGCCATGCCTACCTGGGCATTTATGTGGGTGCTAAGGATCCAAGTGCAGATCCTCACACTTGCACGGCAAACACTTTATTTACCAAGCCTCTTTATATAATTGAAAAAAAAATTAAATTGTCTCAGCATGGAGGCATCAGGCAAGGGAAGAACTTTGGCCTACAGACCAAGAATTTTAAATGTATTTTTATTTATTTATTTATTTAAGAGAAAGCAAGAGAGAGAGAGAAAGGGGTAGACAGAGAGAAAGAGAGAACGGGCATGCCAGGGCCTCCAGCCACTGCAAACGAAGTCCAGACGCATGCGCCCCCTTGTGCATCTGGCTTACGTGGGTCCTGGGGAATCGAACCGTGGTCCTTAGGCTTCACAGGCAAACGCCTTAACCACTAAGCCATTTCCCCAGCCCCAGATCAAGAATTTTACTATCTCAAACTCAACAGTCTCTGTCCTTTGAGAGTGCTGTCTGTTGAATTTCTTTTTTCTTTATTTTTTTTTAATTTTTTTTATTTTAGAGAGAGACAGAGAGAGAATTGGCATGCCAGGGCCTCAGCCACTGAACTCGAACTCCAGACACTTGCGCCACTTAGTGGGCATGTACAATCTTGCACTTGCCTCACCTTTATGTGTCTGGCTTACTTGGGATCTGGGGAGTTGAAAATGGGTCTTTAGGCTTCACAGACAAGTGCCTTAACTGCTAAGCCATCTCTCCAGCTCTGTCTATTGAATTTCTGTGGTCATTCTCAGGCATCCAGCTGAGTAGACATCTGAGTTCATGGTCCTCAGTCAGTTTCTTAGTGCTTTCAGAGGGATTAGATGTAGACTTTGTTAATTTAGTTATTGCACATTTTCACCAACAAAAAAGCAAGAAAAATAAAACAGAAAAAAGTACTCACATATGATCATTTGCCCGGCAAATTTCAAAAATTAGTATTTCATGATGCCATATCTCCTTTGCTTTATAAAAATTAGTGCTTAGAGATAACATGTGGTGCTGGGAATCACACTTAGGGCCTTGAACATGCTATGCACACCCTCTACCCTTCCAGGATCTGTCTTTGAAACAGTTGGAATGCTAACTTTGTTGCTAAGCAGAACATTTCTAGAATCATGAAATATCATGTCATTAGTGTGGTCTTCTCATGTCACCAGTGTGTTTTTAAAGCATTTGCTGATCATTTTCCATGACCCAAAGATGGAAGTACCACCAGCTAGAAATGTGTGTCAGTACCTAGTGTTTATTTATTTATTTATTTATTTTTTAGGTAGGTCTCACTCTAGCCCAGGCTGACCTAGAACTCACTCTGTAGTCCCAGGTTGGCTTCAAATTCACATCAATCCTCCGACCTCTGCCTCCTGAGTGTTGGGATTAAAGGTATAACTAGCCACCATGCCTGGCTAGTGTCTAGTTTATTAATGTGTCAGTTTGGGCATCTCTGGGTGAACCCTGAGGTACAGGTTTGCTCGATGGTCTGCCGGAACCGAAACAAATATCTATTGTGTGTCATTTGAAGGAAGCTTTCTCTAAAAAGCCTTTTCTTGCCTGACAGCAGAGCCATCCTTTCTGTGTTATTTATTTTCTCATTCATTCAACAAATATGAACTCATTATTAAAGCCCCATCTTGGGGCTGGAGAGATGGCTTAGCGGTTAAGCGCTTACCTGTGAAGCCTAAGGACCCCGGTTTGAGGCTCCATTCCCCAGGACCCACGTTAGCCAGATGCAAAAGGGGGCGCATGCATCTGGAGTTCGTTTGCAGTGGCTGGAGGCCCTGGCGTGCCCATTCTCTCTCTCTCTCTCTCTCTCTCTCTGTCACTCTTAAATAAATAAATAAAAATGAACAGCAAAAAAAAATTTTTTTTAAAAGCCCCATCTTGTGCCAGCCATCATACTGTGTGTTGGGACCCAGGATCAAATAAGACTGACATTTCTCTCAGTAAAGTCTTCAGCACCCCCAAACTTACCCCCCCCATTTATTCAGCCTCTCCCTTGCTTCCTGCTCGTTTCCAAGAAACCTGTTACCCACAAGCCTCCAATGAGTTTCTGGCCTCTATAGCCAGAGGACCCCAGAGCTGTGTAGTCTAGGCACACGCAGCAATTATCTGTGGGGTGAACCCTAAGGAACATGGTCTGTAGAGCCTGGACACTTCCGAAGCCGCAGATGCCCATGGAGGGTCACAATCCACAAAGTAACTGCCTCTTGCTGTTTTCTTTTCTTTTAGAAATCAGCCCAGCTCTTAACAACCTTCAGCAAACCCTGGACACTGTGACCATGCAGAGGGGCCTGATTAAGTCCAACCTCACCGCTGTCCGCGATGGCCTTCGTGGGATACAGAGAGGTGGTTGTTCCCCCGGACCGCTGTTTATGGCTTCTTTGGTTGAATATTTTAGGTTCTTACACCTCCCTGTGTGTGTGTGCCTAAGGTGACATTGATGGCATGATCAGTGGTGCAAAGAGCATGGTCAAGAAGGCCAACGGCATCACAAGTGACATTCTGGATGGACTCGACCCCATCCAGACAGATCTGGGCAGAATTAAGGATACTTACGGGAGCACACGGAGTGAAGACTTCAGCAAGGCTCTTGCCGATGCCAATAACTCAGGTATCACTCATTCCCTAGATCAAGATCATTTAGGTAGGAAGTGCCTTGGCTCATTTGAGTTCTCTCCTAGTAAAGTCTGATCTTAAGTTAAACTATTAGAAAATAGCTCACAAAAATACATTCAAATAATACTGGTGTTCTATTAAAAAGTCTGAGGAGGGTGTTTTATGTTTTTTAAGCTATTATTGTTATTATTATTATTATTATTATTATTATTTTGGTTTTTCAAGGTAGGGTCTCACTTTAGCCCAGGCCAACCTGGAATTCACTATGTAGTCTCAGGGTGGCCTCGAACTCATGGCGATCCTCCTACCTCTGCCTCCTGAGCGCTGGGATTAAAGGCGTGCGCCACCACGCCCGACTTAAGCTTTTATTTTTATGTATTTATTAGAGACAGAGAGAGAGAGAAGGAGGGAGGGAGAATGGACGCTCCAGGGCCTCTAGCCACTGGCAAACAAACCCCAGACTCGTGTGTCACCATGTGTATCTGGCTGACGTGGGACCTGGAGAATTGAACCTGAGTCCTTAGGCTTTGCAGGCAAGTGCCTTAACCGCTGAACCATCTCTCCAGCCCATGTTTTATGTTTTAGTCCATTGGCTTCGCTGATTTTCTGTAGAGTGGTAAGTTCTTAATCATGATGTGTTTATTAAATTGTGATTGGAAGTTTTAAAATTTATTATTTATTTATAAGCAGAGAGAAAAGAGAGAGAGGGAAGGAGGGAGGGAGAACGAAGGAGAAAATGGGCATGCCAAATCAATTCCAGATGCCTGTGCCACTTTGTACATCAGGCTTTACGTGGGTACTGGGAAATCAAAATCGATTCATTAGGTTTTGCTGGCAAGCGTCTTAACAGCTGAGCCATCGCTCCAGTCCTGGATTCCCCCCACCCCCAAAGGCAGTGTCTCACTCTAGCCCAGGCTGACCTGGAACTTTCTTAATAGCCTGAGGCTGGCCTTGGGTTCCCAGTGATCCTCCTACCTCAGCCTCCCAAATGCTGGGACTGAGGGCATGAACCACCACACCTGGCTTTAATTGTGTTTGATATTTAGGGTAGGAAAACAAATAGTTTTTCCTACAGTGATCAAAGAAAAGGATTTGATACCTATGTTGCGAATGAAACCCCATGATACATTCCGAAGGGGAGTATTACCTGATTGTAATCCATCTTGTTCCAAGACATCAGTAAACAATTATTCTCAGTATGAACACCTATATTTAACCTTTTCTCGATGATACACTATTTCACATTTCCATTTTCTTATTTCACCAACAGTGAAGAAATTAACCAAGAAACTGCCTGATCTTCTGATCAAGATTGAAAGTATCAATCAACAACTGTTGCCCCTCGGAAATATCTCTGACAATGTGGACCGAATACGAGAACTCATTCAGCAGGCCAGAGATGCTGCGAATAAGGTGGGGGTCCCCCACGTTGTCTTAGCTACTGCTAGTTCTCCGACAATCTAGTGACCAGGTCCAGTCCTCGCCCCTCTCCTTGGGATGATGTGAGCTGCTAGCGTGACGGTGTGATGCGTTATGTACAGGCGCCGGGACGCTGCGCTGTGCTTCTGCACAAGGCTGCTCGAATGCAAACGCTATGAACCCGAGAGTTGATATGATCACCACGGTGACTGTGCAGTGGCCATCAGGCAGGTAGCATGTGCAGTGTGGAGACTGGACAAAAGATTCATTCATGACTTGGGCAGGAAACCCTTTCATGGAAAGTGGCAGTGTAAGATTTCTAGCTCTGCTTAAAAATAGTTCACAATAGCTGGGCGTGGTGGTGCACGCCTTTAATCCCAGCACTCGGGAGGCAGAGGTAGGAGGATCGCCGTGAGTTCCAGGACACCCTGAGAGTACATTCCATTACATCATATTACAGGTCAGCCTTGGCTAGAGTGAGACCCTACCTCAAAAAAAGAAAAAAATAGTGCACAACAAAGTGGCACATGTGTCTGGAGTCCATTTGCAGTGGCAAGAGGCTCTGGCATGCCCATGCTCTGTCTGTTTCTTTCTCTTTCCTTCTCTCTCTCTCCCCGCCCCTCTTTGCTTGCAAACAAATAATAAATAAAATACTTCTAAAATAGTACAGAATATATAACTCAGGAGTTAAATCTTTCTGGAATTTTTCACTTAATAATTTTGGACTTTAGTTGGCTGTGAGTAACTAAAACCTTAGAAAGCAAGCCTCAATTAAGAGAGGAACTACTGTAAATTAAATGTCTTATATTTTTCAGTTGGTTCCCATATGAACTTTTGCAGAGAGAGAGAGTGAGGGAGAATGAATAAACAAAGCAAGTAGGAATACAACTACCCAAGAAGCACTGTGGCTGATTTCAGTGTCTCTTCTCTTAAGCATCAGGACATGTCCCTTCTAGGAAAGTGAGGAATAACAGCATAGGGTGTTTCATAAGGAAAGTAGGAGCACAAGGCACAGTTGGAAGGACCTATCCTCTACAACCCACAAGTGCTTTGTAAAAATCAAATGAAAAAGATACATGCCTGTAGTCCCTGCTCTTCGGAGGTGGAGGCAGGAGGACCAGAGGTTCAGAGTCTTTGGATACAGAACAAATTCTGGTCCAGCATGGGCTACATGAGACCCTATATTTAAAAAAAAAAAGGTCTAGAGAGATGGCTTAGTGGTTAAGGCACTTGCCTTCAAAGCCTAAGGACCCATGTTCAATTCTCCAGATTCCATGTAAGCCAGATGCACAAAGGTGAGGCAAAGTACAAGGTCGCATATGCCCACTAGGTGGCGCAAGCATCTGGAGTTCAACTTCAGCGGCTGAGGCCCTGGTACGCCAATTCTCTCTTGCTCATGCATGTGTACACTCTTGCTCTCTAAAAAAACAACAACAACAACAAAAAAAAAGAATGATCTATAGCTGTTTCCTTCCTGTGTTGATTCCTTAATTTATTCAATGAAATGTAAGGTGTTACATAGCACAGTGATTCAGAGCTGGTCAACCAAGCCAGACTGTCTCATTTAATGCTTGCTTTGTCACTTATGAGCTATGAGGCCTTGGGACAATCACTTCATCTCTCTGTACTTTGGTTTCTTTATCTGAAGAACTTATCTGCACCAACCTCAGGAGGTGACATTCATAATAACACCAACCTCAGGATGTCATTAGAATTAAATAAGCTAATGCAGAGCAGTGCCTGGCAGATAGCAGACAACATTAGTGGAAAATAATTTTAAAAAAAAGAAGTTAGCAAGTGCTTTTGAACACCTAGTATGCACTGGTACTGGTACACAGAAGCGGTTAAGCTATGGTACTAAACTCAGGTTGCTCAACCAGCCACTGTTGGTGGATTCTTTTTTTTTTTTAATTTTTTTCATTTACTTTTATTTATTTATTTAAGAGCAACAGACAGAGAAAGAGGCAGATAGACAGAGAGAGAGAATGGGTGCGCCAGGGCCTCAAGCCACTGCAAACGAACTCCAGACGCGTGCGCCCCCTTATGCATCTGGCTAACGTGGGTTCTGGGGAATCGAGCCTTGAACCGGGGTCCTTAGGCTTCATAGGCAAGCGCTTAACAGCTAAGCCATCTCTCCAGCCCATGGTGGATTCTTATACCAACATGCTGAATGGAGGTATAGAATGTGTGTCTTAGAAATGCCCAGTTCTGGGGCTGGAGGGATGGCTTAGCGGTTAAGGCATTTGCCTGCAAAGCCAAAGGACCCAGGTTCAATTCCCCAGGACCCACGTAAGCCAGATGCACAAGGTGGCGCATGTGTCTGGAATTCATTTGTAGTGACTGGAGGCCCTGGCATACCCATTCTATCTCTCTCTCTCTCTCTCTCTCTCTCTCTCTCTCTTCCTCTTTCTCTCTGTCAAATAAATAAATTAAAAATAAATGTTTTTTTTTTTTTAAAAAGAAATGCCCAGTTCTGGGCTGAGGATAAGGCTCAGTGGCAGAGCATTTGCCTAGTACGCATGAACCCCTGTGTGTATTTCTCCATACAAAGAAACAAAACAAAAAGAAAAGCACTCAGTCCTATCTGGAGGGGCTCCAAAAGAGCATTAATAAATAGCACAGATAGGTGCATGTAAGAATGTTTGTTACAACAAAGCTTCTAATTACAATTTTTTTTAAGCCAAGTATTTACAGAGTAAACGCTAATGAGTTGGGATCATGAAAATTTACACAAATCAACATGAAAAATAGTGCCTGGCATAGAAAGCACATCATAGAAGGATGACTATATACCATTTGTATAAAATTTGTAAAACATTTGGCTGGGGAGATGACTCAGCAGTTAAGGGTGCTCGCTTCCAAAGCCTGACAGCCAGGGCTTGATTCTTCAGGACCCACACAAAGCCAGGGGCACAAAGTGGCACGTGCACCTGCAGTTCGTTTGCAGTAGCAGGAGGCCCTGGCATGCCCACCCTCACCTGCAAATAAAAAAATGAAATTTTTTTTTTAATATGTAAAATGTGAAAATCATCACAAAAACTACCTCTCTGAGCACACCCCCTTTCTTACACTAGGATGTGTGACGCCTTATTACTCCTCTCAGGTCGCGGTCCCCATGAGGTTCAATGGCAAATCTGGTGTCGAAGTCAGGCTGCCAGCTGACCTGGAAGACTTGAAAGGGTACACATCTCTGTCCTTGTTTCTCCAAAGACCCGATTCCAGAGAAAATGGGGGAACCGAGGACATGTTTGTGATGTACCTTGGAAATAAGGACGTAAGTACTGCTTCGACATTACTCTCTCTCTTTTTTAAACAGTGTTTTAGAGGTGTGTATTAGTTATTTTCTCTTCTGCAACTAAATATTTGACATTACTCAACTTGGAAGGAAGGAAGGAATGAAGGAAGGGAGGGAGGGAGGAAGGAAAGAAGGAAGAGGGGGAAGGAAGGGGAGAAGACAGGAAGGAAGGGGCTTTATTTTGGCTGACAGCTAGCGGTTGCAGGCAAGAAGGAGCTTGAGGCAGCTGGTCACATTCAATCCACAATGAGGAAACAGAGGGCGATGAACAGCCAGCTCTCTCCTTTTTACCCAGTCCAAGACCCCAGCCCGTGGAATGGTGTAGCTCACAGTATTGGTGGGTTCCCCCAGTTCAGTTAACCAAATCCAGAAAAACCCTCACAGACATTCCCAGAGATATATTTCCACTGGATTCTCAATCCTGTCAAGTTGATTGCCAAAGGGTAACCATCACAAGGCGTGTACTTTTCAGACTTGAGGCACAGCCGTGACAGAGCTCTTTGTCCGTCATTGGAAATCCCACCCAGATATCAACTAGCCCAGCACCCTCTCCACCATGAATGTGAGCTGCGTGTAGAACGGGAAGCCTCACCCCGTGGGCTCAGAATGTGGGCACAATGTGGGCACGTACACACTTACGTGCACAGGGCCAGCACCCTCCCCAAGCTTCAGTGCCAGGTTTTCATGAAAATCAGTAACGGCTTCTCCTTACAGAACCGTGACCCCATCCTCTTCCTCAGTCGGCACTTCCCCAAGTCTGAGTAATGGGGACCATATAAGGATGAGAGCTGGGGCAAAACGAAGTCTCTGATGCCTAAAATAAGAAATGTGTGTGTGGGATGACCTTTTATCATTAAGCCACGACTGTTACAGGCATTTTATCCTTTTTTTTTTTTTTTTTGAGTGTGTGTATGAGCATGTTCTGTGGAATAGGTACATGTGTGTACAATGCTCACACTCCGTGTTCACGCTTCTGGAGGGCAGAGGAGAATGCCAGGTGTCCTCTTACTTTCACTCATCTGTGTTTTCTTTTTTTCGAGGTAGGGTCTCACTCTAACCCAGGCTAACCTGGAATTCACTATGTAGTCTCAGGGTGGCCTCGAACTCATGGCGATCCTCCTACCTCTGCCTCCCGATTCTTTTTCTTTTTATTGAACCCCTCGCTGAACCTTAGAGCTGCTATTTTTCTATTAGACCGTCTGACTAGCAAGTCCCGTCCATTCTTCTGTCTCTGCTCCCCACAGGTCTAGATTTACAGGTGTGCATGACCACACCAGCTACTTATATGGGTGCTAGGGAATCAAACTCAGTTGGTCTCGGGCCTTTATGTTTGTGAGCAAGCCCTACTAAGCCATCTCTCCAGCCCCTGTAGGTATTTTGAATAGTTAATTTCAGCTTTTTTTAAATAATTTTTTTTGCTTTTTATCTTATTTATTTATTTATTTATTTATTTATTTATTTATTTATTCATAAGAGACAGAGGGATGGAGGGAGAGAGAATGGGTGTACCAGGGCATCTAGTCACTGCAGACAAACTCCAGGTGCATGTGCCACGATGTGCATCTGGCTAACGTGGGACCTGGAGAACCAAACCTGGGTCCTTAGGCTTCAAAGGCATGGGCCTTAACCACTAAGCCATCTCTCTAGCCCGATTTCAGCTTTTATTTTGTCCCCCTTTTAAATATGTTCCTCCAAAGTAAGAGACAGAGGAAAAGCTAGTCACTGGGTTCAAGTACAGTTGTTCAAACTGAAATGTCTAGAATACGGTTCTTGGAAATTCTGCCTGATTGGGTCATTGTTGGCTGTCAGCAGTGGACATTATATTTAAAGATTCTTAAGACCAGCACTACTATTGTTAATTGCCCTTTTTGTGCTTTGAGGTGTTGGGAACTTTATTTACAGCTTTCTTACACAGCAGACTTTTGTTTTGTATTATGAAATACATAATACTTAATGCCATCGGCATATTTATGCCTTGTGCAGTGTATTCACAGACTCCACACCACGGATTCAAACAATGATGGTTTGAAAATATTCAGAAAAGGGACCGGAAATGTAGCACAGTTGGTAGAGTGTTTTCCAAGCATGCATGAAGTCCTGGGCTTGATCCCCAACACTGTATAAGACACTGAATGTAGTGAACCCTATTATCCCAGCACACAGGAGATGGTGGTAGGAGGATCAGAAGTTCAAGGTCATCATTGACTACATAGTGAGTTTAAGACCAACCTGGGCTACGTGAGACTCTCAAAAAACTGACAAAAATTCATCTGTAATGGATATAGATAGCCTTTTATCATTATTCTCTGAACAATGCAATATGCCAACTATTTACATAGCATTTGCATTAATGAGATACTGTGAGTAGCCTAAAGAGGTTTTCAAGTCTGCAAGAAGACGTGTATAGTTTATATGCAGATGCTGTGCCAATTTATTTAAACATCTGCAGATTTGGTTCTCCTCAGGGGTTCTGGATCTAGTCCCCTTGTTGATACCGGGGCAACTGTTCTTGTTCTGTACCACATTCTATATTTATGATAAACAAAAATTTATTTCTTGGCTGTCCTGAATGCCCATATTCACTTAAGAATGGTTAATGTGATCAAGTTTAACTCCACATATATTTTACCACAATTTAAACAATTATTTGTGAGCTGGAGATATGTCTCAGCAGTTAAAGGCATTTGTTTGCAAACCCTGCCGGGGCCTGAGTTCAGTTCCCCAGTACCCATGTAAAGCCAGATATACAATGTGGAGTTCCTTCGCAGTGGCAAGAGGCTCTGGTTTGTCCATTCTCTCTCTCTCTCTCTCTCTCTCTCTCTCTCTCCACAAATAAATTTAAATTTTTTTAAAATTATTTCTTTCTTAAGGTCTCACATTGTAATAGGGAAGCTAGCTCCACATATAAGTGACCATGACGATATAATAATGTCATGGGAGGGGCGTATGATGTTAAGAAAGCATTGTATGGTCCTGGGGGAATAAAGGTGGCATACCTCCCTTACAGATAAAGACCTACTGGGCAACTGAACCTATGTCTGTCCACTTTTGGGGCAGGTACTAATGCACTACTAGATATTGAGTGAATGAGGAATCAACAAATAAACCTGAGCATAGACAGGCCAGGCATTAGTAGGGATCCAGTATTCTGTATTAGTCTCAGGAGGGTGTACTTCATGACTCTGTCTGCCCAAGGCTCATTGCACAAAATCCGTGAATTTATGCAGTAAACTTTTTAGGACCTCCCTTGAGATGGAAAAATGAGAAAACATAGCGTGTGAAGAATTCTGAGATGGCCTTTATGTCTCCAGGCCTCCAAGGACTATATTGGCATGGCCGTTGTGGATGGCCGTCTCACGTGCGTCTACAACCTGGGGCAGCGCGAGGCTGAAGTGCAGGTGGACCAGGTGCTGACGGAGAGCGAGACTCAGGAGGCGGTGATGGACCGGGTCAAATTCCAGAGGTACAGACTCACGGGCTCCTGTTCTGTCATCTAGACTGCCTCCTCGCCAGACTCTTCCGCGGACGTGTGTTGCCGGACCCTGGCTTTAGCATCTTGACTTTGAATTGCTTAATTTTTCTTAACGCCTCGTTGTCTCATTTTCGACAGAATCTATCAGTTTGCCAGGCTTAATTATACCAAAGAAGCCACATCCAATAAACCCAAAACACCCCGGTTCCATGACACGGACAGTGGAAATAGCAACTCACTCCTGAATTTGGATCCTGAAAATGTTGTGTTTTATGTTGGAGGTTACCCGCGTGGTTTTCAAGTAAGTACTTGGTGCTGTTCCTCTCAATGAAATACTCAAATCATAGTCTGATACAATGAACTCATGTCTCTATTTTAATTAATTATGTATACAAGGGATTTAATCACATGTTCTTATAGCACACCTAGTGATAACAGCTCAGACCTACGTACTGCCTGTGTGCACTGTTCAAGGCTTAACTATATTAATTTAAGCAGGTGCTATTATCACTCCTACTTCCCAGAAAGAGATGCGGAGGCACAGAGGTTTGATAAGTTTATCTTGCCCAGGTTTAGACAGCTCCTAAATGGCAAAGCCAGGGCATCTAGCTTCAGAGTCCACATTCTATTTCCTTTTGATTGTATTATATTTTTTTAGATTTTTGACATTTTCATACATGTATATAATGTATTTACCAGCTCTTATTCCCTCCTCCTCCCAGTTACATCCTTCTTCTTCCCCACTAGTCTCCATCTTACTTTCATGAACTGTTCTCATTTTAACCCATTGAGCTAAATTAGGGTTTCTTGCATGATCAGGTGTGGAGGGCTATTTGCCGTGGAATGGGCAGTTTACCGGTGGTTACACTATGGGTGAACCTGGCTCCCTTCTCCCAGCAGCCATTAGGCTACATTAGCTACTTTGGAAGGTCTCATGTATCTTCCCCCTGTCAATGGTGAGGTATTGACAGGTTCGATCTTCTGCAGAAAACCACAGCATTTGTGAATTCATGAACTCAACGTCCAAGTCGCACAGCATTGCGCAGTCTTCCTCCCCACCCTCCTGCTTTTGCATTCTTCCTACCCCCCTTCTTCCACGAGGTTCCCAGGGCCCTCATCCTTACTCTACGTTTTTTGTTTTTTTTTCAACACCATCGCTCTTCTTGGTTCCACCCGCAAAGGATTTATTTTGTTTCCTTCTCAGCTTCCAAGCAGACTAAACTTCCCTCCGTACAAAGGCTGCATTGAGTTAGATGACCTCAACGAGAATGTTCTGAGTTTGTACAACTTCAAAAGAACGTTCAATCTCAACACAACTGAAGTGGAGCCTTGTCGAAGGTAGGTGGGGCCTGGAAGCCCGTGTCTGGTGGGCTTGGGGACCTGCACAGGGACCTGTGAGCTGGCTGATGTGGCTTGTTTCTGGGGCCAGTAGCTCTTAACCCTGCAGGCCCTTCCTTCTTTCCTAAAATCTAATGATGACAGGTTTTTATGTTTATTTTTTCTAATCTGTATAAAGCATCAGAGTTAGTAGAGTTTCCTCAATATATTTCAAGAAATTGAGGCCAGGCATGGTGGCACATGCCTTTAATCCCAGTACTTGGGAGGCCTGAGATAGGAGGATCACTGTGAGTTCAAGGCCAGCCTGAGACTACATAGTGAATTCCAGGTCAGCCTGGGCTAGAGGGAGACCCTACCTCAACAAAAAAAAGTTTATATTTTGGTGTCTCCTACAACAAAACATTCAATGACATTAACTGGTTTAGTCACACACTTGAGTATTAGCCTTAAAATTGTAACTATAGTGGTCTACAAAGTGGGTAACTTTCTAGGTTCTCTGTCATCTAAACCCATGGGAAAATTGCTGCCTTAAACTCCTAAAAACCATTCTTCCAACTAAAAACGTCTGGGATAGCCAGGCGTAGTGGTACACACCTTTAATTCCAGCACTCGGCGGGGGGCAGAGGTAGGAGGAGCCCCATGAGTTTGAGGCCACCCTAAGACTACATAGTAAATTCCAGGTCAGCCTGGGCTAGAGTGAGACCCTCCCTTGAAAAACTACAAAAAAAAAAGTTTGGGATATTCCAATATGAGGTGGATAATGTGTTCATTCTTCACTATAAACTTTTATTTAAAAGTAATAGTTTCCGGGCTGGAGAGATGGCTTAGTGGTTAAGCACTTGCCTATGAAGCCTAAGGACCCCGGTTCAAGGCTCGGTTCCCCAGGACTCACATTAGCCAGATGCACAAGGGGGCACACGCGTCTGGAGTTCATTTGCAGTGGCTGGAAGCCCTGGTGCGCCCACTTTCCTCTCTCTCTCTCTCCCTCTTTTTCTCTCTCTGTCTGTCGTGCTCAAATAAATAAATAAAAATAAACAACAACAAAAAAATTTAAAAAGATAAAATAATAATAATAATTTAAAAAGATAAAATAATAATAATAATATCAAGATTTTCAGCTAGTGGGCCACTTCCTCATAGGCAGACATTTCCAGAAGGGGGTCTTGACTATTGTTTTTTTTTTAGTACACCCAGGAGAAAACGCTGGCTGTTTGAACATTTTAGCAGCATTTTCTTTTCATCAACACTAAGGCAACCCTAGACTGTGCATGCCTTGGCTCCATTTTTTTTTCATCATGTCATATTAACAAGCACACCCACACGGTGATGGTAACCCTTCACTGCCACGTTCTCCCTTCTCGTTGTTGTTTGCAGGAGGAAGGAAGAGTCAGACAAGAACTATTTTGAAGGCACAGGCTACGCTCGCATTCCAACCCAAGCAAATGCTCCCTTCCCAACCTTCGTCCAAACCATCCAGACCACAGTGGATCGAGGTTTGCTGTTCTTTGCAGAAAACCAGGTGATGTATATTACGTACACAGACCCTACCAACTCTGTTCACTCTCTGTAGCCATCTGGGGATAACGGGGTTGCTGTAAATACCCAGTTTAGATCTGGAGAAACCTGTGTCAGTGTGACCTACATCCTTTCCCTTGGCCAGTTGTGTTTTCTTTCTGCTGTGGAGGGAGGGAGTAGGGGGAAGTGAATTTGGAGGGGGAGGAGGGATCAGGAAGTGGAGAACGTGCTACCAAAATGAGGAAGGAATCTCTTCTTTTCCTATCCTATTCTCATTGCCAGTTCTAGTCTTTTACAATGACTGCTTGAGCTGGAGAGATAGCTTAACGGTTAAGGTACTTGCCTGCAACGCCTAAGGACCCTGGTTCGATTCCCCAGTACCCACATAAAGCCGGATGCACTAGGTAGTGATTACCGTGGTTAGAGGCCGTGGCGCACCCATTATCTCTCTCTCTCTCTCATAAACAAACAAACAAATAAATAAAATAAAGTAATTTTTAAAATGACTACTTTCCTCATAATCTACTTATTCTGCCTCACAACAAGCAGACTCTCTGGGGTCCCCAAGGTCTAGCCAGCTTGATTTCTTGCATCTTCTGCCTTGGTCTGGTTCTTGCCAGGCTGTGGGGTATCGAGTCTTTATGAGCCTGACCCCTTGACTTTCCAAGACATGGCATTTAAGTTAGGTAAATCCACTCGTTATCATCAGCGCCATCTGCTGGTCGAGGAAAAGTGTTGGCTGCCTGGGGCTTTTAGTGGATAGATATCAGGACCTTCTGTAGTTACTCTCACAAGGGGTGTTTCTGGAAAAATTTGCATCCGCCCATAGGCTCAGATTGGGGACGTGAGAGTAACATAGGGCTTGAGATTTTCCCCGATCCTCCTACCTACAGGGTGGGGACAGAGACCCAGCTCAACTCTTCTCTTAGGGTTGGTCTGGTCCCGTAGTTCTGATGGTTTGAGCGGGTCCCAACCAGCGAGAAGCATGAAGGTAGTTGTTTTCCAACAGAGGTCTTTGTTTGAGTGGACGGTATCTTCCAAAATGTTTGAGATCAGGAATATTTCAAATTTTGAATTGTTTTTCAGTCTTCAGAATACTTGTATGCACGTAATGAGAAATCTTGGGAGTGGTACTTAAGTCTAAACATGAAGTCTGCACATTCATGTTTCATATACAGCTTATACACATATCCTGAGTATAGTTTTGTGCAATAATTTTTGGATTTTCAAAATTACCTTTGTGTGTATGTGTGTTCATGAATGTGAGCACACATGTATCTTTGATGCATGTGAAGATCAGAGGACAACCTTAGGTCCTTTTCTTCTACCTTTTCTTTTCTTTTCTTTCTTTTTTTGAAAGAGAGACAAAGAGAGAGAGGGAGAGAAGGAGAGAGAGAGAGAGAGAGAGAGAGAATGGGCTTGCCAGGGCCTTTCAGCTGCTGTGAACGAACTCCAGACCCATGCGCCCCCTTTTGGGCATGCATGGCATTACATGCTTGTGACACTTGCATCTGACTGCGTAGGATCTAGGGGATTCAAACAGGAGTCCTTAGGCTTCACAGGCAAGTACCTTAACTTCTAAGCCATCTCTCCAGCCTTCCTTCCATCTTCTGTGAGGCAGGGTCTCTTGCTGTTTACTGTGCATATGCCAGACTAGTTAGCCCACAAACTCCCAGGAATTCTCCAGTCTTTACCAACCATCTTGCTATGTGGGGGGCTGGGATTACAGCTTGCCACTGAATCTGGCTTATGTGGGCTTTGGGGATCTAAATGTGGGTTCCCCTGCTTGCATAGCAAGCACTTTTACCCACCAAGCCATCTCAAGCCTTGTACAACATATTTCATAAACTTGTGCATGGAGTGAAGTTTGTGTCACCTTAAACTATCAAACCTGTGGCGTTGTACTGGTGCTCAAACAAAAGGTTTTCAGTTTTGAAGCATGTTACATTTTGAATCTTTGGATTAGGGTTGCTCAGCCTGTCTTGTATTTTAAAATTCTTGGAGATGAAGAACCAGAAATAGTTAGTATTTATATTAGAGGAAAACTTACATAATGTCATTGCATAAGAAATGATTCAAAGAACTACTGCTAAGTAGAGAGCTTATTACTCTCTGGGAGCTGGTGATACCTGGCCTCGTGAGCTGAAGAACTGTCAAGGGCAAAGTTTAGGATTCACACCAAAAGACTGGTAGTCTTGTAGATGGGGAGGCTGCGCTTCCCAGCGAGACCTTTTATCATAGGGACCTGGGCTAGAGCAAAGCCTTCAAGCCTAAGTTAGAAATTCCCCCACCTTTTCTGACCAAATAGCTGATTCAAGTGCATGCCCCGTGATGGAGAAACAGTAATAATGCAGTTCACACCCTCGACAGGGGAAGGCCAGTGTTGCACAGAGGTGCATTGTCAATGGGATAACTATGAATTCATCACAATTTTGAGGAGCAGCGTTGGAGGGACCCAACAGGGACACGGGTTCGAAGAATGCCTGGCAATGGAAAGAGTAGGGGTATTGGGGACCAGAAGGGGGGCTCGGCTTGGCGAGTCGGAGGTTCATGCTGAGGGACAAAGCAAAGAGAAGGGCCTCACCACAACTCTGGGGCGTCTGGACTGTGCCCTGAGAGCAAAGGAAAGTCAGGGGGTCACACTGGCGGGTTCGGAAGGCTTCTCTTGTTGCAGAGTGGAAGCTGATTCAAGAGGGATGTCAGTGGGCTGTTGCTCTGTAGTCAAGCCTAAGGTGACATGGCTGAGACGGGGTGATGAGATTTCATTGGACGGAGGGAAGGAAAGGTCAGGAAGGACTCTTGGGTATGCGGCTTATTCAACAAGGTGCCAAGGAGAGGGAGGGAGAAGCTGAGTGAAGAAAAGAGAGAGAGGCTTGGCATCATGTGAGATGCATGCAGACCATGAATTCCGCCCAGAGTCCTCTGAGTCGCTGTGTCTGTGAGCGAGGGAAGCAGATGTGCATACCGGCCAGGTCCTGGGAACACAGCTCCAGACTGGAGGATCATTGGGGCTTTGTGGGTACAGTTCGGTGGGTACCATGAGAATGACTGTGATTATCACAGGGATCAGAGGGAAGGAGACCTGGTGCAGAACCCCAGAGGGACCCCCGACGCTGAAACAGGTGGTAGAGGGGATGAGGCAGTGAAAAGTTCAAGGAAGACACAGGAAGAAATAGACATCTGGGCATTAAGTCAACACAGCTCTCTAAACAGGAAACACTCGGATTTCTTTTAAATTTTTATTTTAATTTGTTTATTTGAGAGAGAGAGAGAGAGAGCGCCTCTAGCCACTGCAAATGAACTCCAGACACATGTGCCACCTTATGCATCTGGGTCCTGGAGAACTGAATCTGGATCCTTTAGCTTTGCAGGCAAACACTTTAACTACTAAGTCATCTCTCCAGCCCACCACTCACATTTTTTTGTTTATTTTTATTTATTTATTTGAGAGCGACAGACAGAGAGAGAAAGAAGCATATATATAGAGAGAATGGCCATGCCAGGGCCTTCAACCACTGCAAACGAACTCCAGACGCGTGCGCCCCCTTGTGCATCTGGCTAACGTGGGTCCTGGGGAATCGAGCCTCGAACCGGGGTCCTTAGGCTTCACAGGCAAGCGCTTAACCGCTAAGCCATCTCTCCAGCCCAGCACTCACATTTTTAAACAACTGTAACGATCCGCACCTTTTCAGTTTCCGTTTGGCATGCTGGTTCTGGGCGGGATGAAACAAACTCATGACCGTGGCTAGCATGCGTGGGGTCGCCCTGAGTGCCGAGTACTGACCCCGTGATGATTGACAGTAGTCAGCCATCACACACCTCCTGTGAGGGAGGTCCTGCAGCGCTGACCTCCCTTTCCGCTGAGGAGGCAGAGAGTGCTGTGTGATTTGAGGAGCACTAGGGTCCCTGCACGCTGGGTCGTCTTCAGCTGGGTTTCTAGTAATGTGCATTGTTTCCATACTCCAGGATCACTTCATATCCCTGAATATAGAAGGCGGCCACCTCATGGTGAGATACAAACTGGATTCAGAGCCACCCAAGGAGCAAGGAACACCAGAAACTATCAACAACGGGAGAGACCATTCGGTATGTCCTCTAAGTTGGTTTCCTTGAGTTGTCAAATGGGTATGGACCTTTAAAATGAATTCATTGGGGGCTCGAGAGAAGGCTCAGTGGTTAAAAGCACTTGCAAAGCCTGATGGATGGCATATATCCCTAGTATCTACGGAAAGCCAGAAGCACAAAGTAGTCCAGGCATCTGGAGTTTGCTTGCAGAGGCAGGAGACACTGGCACTCTCCTATGTTCTCTGGCTTTCTCTCTGCCTCTACACCCCTCTCTCTGCCAAATAAACAAATAAAAAATATTTAAAAGGGATGGAGAGATTGCCTAGTGGTTAAGGCACTTGTCTAAAGCCAAAGGACCTAGGTTCGATTCTCCAGGATCCACGTAAGCCAGATGTACAGGGGGCGGCGCATGTATCTGGAGTTTATTTGCAGTGGCTGGAGGCCCTGGTGCGCCCATTCTCTCTCCTTCTCTCTCTCTGCCTATTTCTGTATCTCTCTCTCTCAAACAAATAAATAAAAGTAAAATGCTAAATATATATATATTTAAAAGATGGATTTAGTGTCCAAAAACCCAAAACACACACAATGAAACAAACCTATCACAAGATAAACTAATTAAGGGAGAGGACACATCTTTTTAATAGTTGAACATCTAGGTGTGAGCTATAGTATAGAATATGCAAATTGTGACTAATTTCAAGTAAAATTGTTTCTACTAAAATATTTTAATATCAGATCTTTATCCCAATTGGCTGTTGAACAGTCTCCTACCGTGTACATAAATGAATCTGTAGGAAAACAAATTAAAAGCCCAGTAGTGCTGAGCTACTGTGAATAAGATTCTTTCACTTCCCATTGCTTGCTAATTCCTTTCCCGTTTATTTCAGATTTCGATCATAATTGGAAAATTAAAAAAACTTATGTGGATAACTGTGAATAGCCATAACATTAAGATCGAAGGGGAAATATTTGATTTCAGCACATATTATCTGGGAGGAATTCCAATTGCAATCAGAGAAAGGTAAGATGGTATGGTGAAGTGGTTTTAATTTAATTTTATTTTTTTGCTCATGTGCAGTATATGAGGTGTGTGTGGTATTTGTTGTGTGTGGTGTAGGCGTGTGTGTGTGTGTGTGTTTGTGTGCAGATGCGTACACCCTGTGGGCATGCATGTAGAGTCCGGAAGACATTGGGGTGTCCTCCTCTGTTACCCCTCATGCCTTCCTACAGAGTGTCTCACCGAACCTGGAGCTCCTCCTGTATTGGTTAGATCGGCAGAAACTCCATCAGTCCTCTTGTCTCTGCAGCCCAGAGCACAGGCATGTGTGGCTGTAGTAGTCAGGGTTCTCTAGAGGAGAGAATGAATTGTAATAAGAGGGAAATTAGTGGATTCGTTTAGGGCAGTGCAACAATAGTAGTCTATAGGCCCGAGAGTCAGGGAATCCGGGTAGCTGCTCAGTCCACGCGGCTGGATGCCTCAGCAGTCCCAATCCTTCCTGGAAGCTGCTGGTCTTCGGTTCATGCTGGAAGGCAGCCAGCAGCGCCTGCAGCCAGCTGGGAGGAAGGGATTCTCTTTTTCCCCAGAGCTTCCTTAGATAAAGCTGCCTTGGGAGAGGAGCCACCCACTCTGGGGGAAGGGCTCACGGTGGGGGAAGGATTTCCTCCATCAGTTAATCCTTCCTGGGAGCAACCTCAGAGGCCCACTCAAGAGGAACATCTGTGGATTCCAAACAGATCAAGTTGACACCATGACACTTGCTTTTTTTTTTTTTTTTTTTTTTTTTTTTTCTTCAAGGTAGGGTCTCATTCCAGCCCAGGCTGACCTGGAATTCACTATGTAGTCTCAGGGTGGCCTTGAACTCACGGTGATCCTCCTACTCCTGCTTCTGCCTCTGCCTCTGTCTCCCGAGTGCTGGGATTAAAGGTGTGTGCCACCATGCCCAGCACACTTACTTGGCTTTTTTTGCTGTTGTTGTTTTTTCAAGGTAGGGTCTCACTCTAGCCCAGGCTGACCTGGGATTCACTATGGAGTCTCAGGGTGACCTCGAACTCACGGCAATCCTCCTACCTCTGCCTCCCGAGTGCTGGGATTAAAGGTGTGTGCCACCATGCCCAACACACTTACTTGGCTTTTTTTGTTGTTGTTTTTTCAAGGTAGGGTCTCACTCTAGCCCAGGCTGACCTGGGATTCACTATGGAGTCTCAAGGTGACCTGGAACTCACGGCAATCCTCCTACCTCTGCCTCCCGAGTGCTGGGATTAAAGGCATGTGCCACCACGGCCAGCTACTTACTTGGCTTTTTATGTGGGTGCCAGGGGTCAAACTCGGGTCCCTCGTGCTTGCACGACAAGCACTTTCCCTCACTGGGCCATCTCCCCAGCCTGTGATACTGTGGTATAGTGGTTATAGCCACACAAGATCACCTCCTGTAGTGTGATGACTGCCCCAAGTCCTAGTCCCCCTTGCTTGCTTAATTCAAGCTCCAAACAGTTACTGTGGTACTGACAGTGTCGTCAGCAGAGTATGACAGATTGTAAATACCGAATAACGAGATTGTCCATCCAGAAAGGGAGAGAATCTGGAGAACTGGGAGTCCCTCCCGCTGCCATTCTGGGAAAGAGAGAGACAACCATGGTGAGGCTGGGTTGGCAATGCTGCCCATAAGCAGAGGGAAACAGAGGCCTCGTCCACCAAGTGGGTGCTGCATATAGAAACACACCGAGCGTTTCCCGAGAAGTCTGTCTTAAGTGTTTGCAAATAGGAGGCTGCCTCCACGTTCTGAGTAGACTCATGCTGTTACTTTTAATTAGAATCACATGAATGTGGAAAATTCAGGAGACAGAAGCCCATACAAAGCAAGTGAAGGGCTGGAGAGATGGCTTAGCAGTTAAGCGCTTGCCTGTGAAGCCTAAGGACCCCGGTTCAAGGCTTGATTCCCCAGGACCCACGTTAGCCAGATGCACAAGGGGGCGCACGCATCTGGAGTTCATTTGCAGTGGCTGGAAGCCCTAGCGCGCCCATTCTCTCTCTCTCTCTCTCCCTCTTTCTCTATCTGTCACTCTCAGATAAAACAAAAAAAATTTAAAAAAAAAAAAACAAAGCAAGTGAAATTGCTGAGCCATTTCGGGGCCCCTCTTATTCCTCCAGTGGTGGTCCAGCTAGCCCTGAAACCGTCCTCTGTCGTGAGCAGCTGGGGTCGGGGGGTGGGCAGGTGGCTTAGGCACGTTGGACAGTCACACTCTGCAGGGTAAACCAGGCAGCTCGATTCACGCGGGGCTGGGTGCAGCTGGACTGGGCTGTGAATGAGGGGCCTTGAGGAGGGTTGGGGTGGGCATGCCTGACGTGGGACAAAGCACCCCAGAAAGTTATCACTGAGCTACGCTGCTCTGGCCAGGGATTCCAGGGGTGTTTTGCCTCTTCTTCTCTAGCCGTATCTTCTGAGAATGGGGCACCCAGACATTTGAGCGACTTGCTTAAGATCATAGCCAGAAATCGCTCATGCGTCAATCCCACGCGTAGTTAGGAGATGAGGGAGGTCATTGCTAATAACGCCAGGGCATCGGGATGCCGGCCAGAAAAGATTTTCCTTGTGGTATAGAGCGTGATCATAAAATGTGAAAAATGAAGACAACTTGAGACGTGATAAGTTAGGGATCACTTTTTGATTTATTGCACCTTGAAATCTGCCTACCACAGCCGGGGGGGAGAGGCAGGATAAGCTTTAGTGGACAGATGGACCCGGAATATTATACTTTTATAATCCAACAGAGAAAGCCCCTGGTCCGGTAGCACCCAGCCCAGCGTGCTCCTGCGCCTCTGGCAAACGTGTCCAAACCCTGCGTCTTGGAGGAAACATGGAAGTGTAGGCCTGGGGGTGGCTCAGGAGAGAATGGAGGTCTAGCGAGATGGCCCAGTGGTTAAGAGCACTTCTTATGTCAGCACGAGGGCCTGTGGAGGCCAGAAAGACTTCTCAAGTTCAATCTCAGGACCCCATGAACAACTGGGTGTGGCCGTCCATGTCTGTAACCCCAGTCTTGTGAGGGGCAGCCACTGGAGAATCACGAGGGATCCTCCACCATGAGCTGGCCAGCGGTTGGGGTCAGGGGGCGGGCAAGTTCAAGGATCAGTAAGACTCAGGTTCAAGTATGCACAGGTGAAAGAGTGATGGAGGGAACACTACTGTTCCCCTCTGGCCACTGCAGGTGAGTGCACCCCACCATAGGTGAGCCCGTGAGTACAGACACATGCATAAGTCACACACACACACACACACACACACACACCACATTACACATAAAAAAAACATAAGAGAGAGGGAGAGAGAGAATGGATATTAAATATGCATGAAGAAAGCAGCTCCAAGGAGCTAAAATGAACTTCCTTCCTCTTCTAAGGTGAAAAACCATCTTTATAAGATAATTAAGTCATGCCCGGGAGGATTTATTCCATCCTCTTCCTTCGAATGAGATTTAAGTTTATGCATGCCGCCACGTGGCTCAACTGTCCATAATGAATTGGATTGGAACAGTGCAGACACCTTTCTATTTAGACAAGTGAGCCACCTTAGGGACTGAAAATGAAATCAGCACTGGGTTGTCTTAGTACATTATTTGTATAAGAGACACTAATATTTGCATGGCCCTCGGCCATGACTTACGCATTAATGTTTTATGTGAATTCAGCTCCACACAGCCCAGGAAGTCAAGTCAAAGGGGAATGCCGGGGTGCCACACAGGAAGACCTGCTGCAGAAACTGCTGGCATAATCATAATTCATAAGAATACTGGCAGCACAGTCGCGTAGAGGTAGTTACTAGCCCTACTGTGCGCACTCACTCTGCTCCAAGCACCATCACATTAACGTGTTCGATCCCCTGACAACATCACGGGGTGGATGAGCACATCCCCATTGCGTGGATGAGGGCACAGAGGTACAGAGACATCAAGTCTGTGCCGAAGCCAACACAGAACTCAAACCCAGGCAGCCTGGCTCCAGAGCCCAGAGCTCTCTTGTGCTACACTGCCACTTTTTATTTTTTTTTATGAGAGAGAGAGAATTGGCATGCCTCCAGCCACTGCGGTTGAACTCCAGACACGTGTACCACCGTGTGCACATGCATGACTTCAGTGTGCATGCATCGCCTTGTGCGTCTGGCTTACGTGGGTTTGGGGGAGTTGAACCTGGGTCTTTGGGCTTTGCAGGCAAGCGCCTTAACCACTAAACCATCTCTCCAACCCTACACTGCCTCTTGAGCACAGCTCCTGTGTGTGGTCACAAGCACGCCCGCCACCATTCTAAGCTCTTCCTGCCCATCGGCTGGTTTAATCGTCACAAAAATCCCTTGCCCACGCGGCACAGGTAAAAGGTGGAAGATACCTCCAAGCCCAGACCCCACTTTGCACGGTGTCAGCTTGGCATGGATTAAATCAAACCCCATTTTCCATAACTGAACCTAAAAATAACGCTTTGTGTCTTCTGAGTTCCTAGAAGCTGATTTAAGTGTAAACAAACTAAACAAACAAAAAAAAAAAAAAGCAACACATTTTCTGGAACATTCCTGGCTTTCATAATGTGGATTATCAATTTCTTTTTTATTTAAATATTTTATCTATTATAGGGAGGGAGAGAGGAAGAGGCAGAGAAACAGAGAATGGGCACACTATGGCCTCCAGCCACTGCAAATGAACTCCAAATGCATGCGCCACCTTGTGGAAAGCACCTGGCTTTCGTGGGTCCTGGGGAGTCAAACCTGGGTCCTTTGGCTTCGCAGACAAGCATCTTAACCACTAGTCATCTCCCCAGCCCCCATATTTATCAATTTCTCAATGCACATTTTTGTAATATACATTATGTCTTAACTTATTCATATGCTTTCCGTCCACTATACAGTGCCATGACTCTGGGGTGAGGGTGGGCAGTTCTGGACATGGAATAGCTTTTGTTTCTGTACATTTCAGGTACACTTGTCATTTTCTGTCAGTATTATATACATTTATTTATTTATTTTGTATTTTTAGAGAGAGCAAGAGACAGAGATATATAGAGAGAGAACTGGCACATCAGGGCCTCAGCCACTGAAACCGAACTCCAGATGTGTACGCCATCTAGTGGGCACGTGTGACCTTGCGCTTGCCTCACCTTTGTGCGTCTGGCTTACGTGGGATCTGGAGGGTCGAACATGGGTCCTTAAGCTTCTCAGGCAAGCGCCTTTACCACTAAGCCACCTCTCCAGCCCATCAACTTTATTTTTAAAGCTGAAACTGACACAGAAAGGAAGTAGCTTTTCCCAGAAGCATTGTGGGAATCCCAGGACAGTATTGTAGGACTCCCATGGGAACAGATAGGAATAAAGTAGACAGTGGCCAATGATGGGCGAGAAGCGCCCAGCCCGGCGTGACGGATCTCTTTCCTTTCCGTATCTCTCCTCAGATTTAACATTTCCACTCCTGCTTTCCGAGGCTGCATGAAAAACCTGAAGAAAACCAGCGGTGTCGTCAGGTTGAACGACACTGTGGGAGTGACCAAAAAGTGTTCCGAAGACTGGAAGGTAGGTGGAGGGCCCGGACCCTTGTGATAGATTGCATCCCAGCCGGCCCGTCTCCCACACTCACCCACACACCGACGCTTGACTTTTCTCTGGTAAAGCCCACCGTGCTGTGGTGAGCTGGTGAGCTGTCTGACATGCAGTGCCCAGGTACTATCTTTGTAGAAAAGGTAGAAAGAAGGCACGGTAACTGACCTTTCATAAGAGAGACTTAACATTATTTATTTCATGTGGTGGTTCGGATGTGGGATGTCCTTCTTAGAATCACGCTTTTGCTTGACTTCTGGATGGTTGCAATGTTTGGGAAGGTTGTGGAATCGTAAGGAGAGTGTGTGACCGGGGGGGTGGGGGGGTGGGTCTCGAAGTGTTATACAACCACCCTGCTCGGTGCTCTTGTCCTTTCTGTTCCCTCCCTGATGATATGAAAGTGGGAGGTCATCTGTCTGTTCCTGCCACTCTGTTCTTAACATGACAGTCTTTTCCTTGAAAGTGCAAGTTGAAATGAACATTTTCCTTCTATATTTAAAAAAAAAAATGAGGGCTGAAGAGATATTTAGCATTTAAGGCACTTGCCTGCAAAGCCAAAGGATCCCGGTTCGATTCTCCAGGGCCCACGTAAGCCAGAGGCACAAGGAGGTGCATGCATCTGGAGTTCATTTGCAGTGGCCGGAGGCCCTGGCACACCCATTCCCTCCCTCCCTCTCTCTCTGTCTTCCTCTTTCTCTCTCAAATAAATAAAATATAAAACAATACTTTATTGATTTTAAGTAAAAACCACAAATACCAGCTATCCTTACAAAACCTTCTAAATGCTTGGTAATTTAGTATATAGCCACAAACTCATATTCTTTCTGAGCTACACCCATAATTTCAGCTGGTTCCAGTGAGGTGATATAGGTCAACAGACCATATTTCGGTGGCCAGGAAATGATTATAATACCAGTCACTTGCACATTCGCATTTCAGCTTGTGCGATCCGCCTCGTTCTCCAGAGGAGGACAAATGAGTTTCACGAACTTGGACTTGCCATTGCCTGACCGCTTCCAGGCCTCCTTTGGGTTCCAGACCTTCCAGTCCAGTGGTGTATTATTAAATCATCAGACACGGGTAAGAAGGAGTGCATTCATACCGAACAAGATCTCAACCTGACTCAAAGTTGGCTGTCAAAAACAGCAGAGAGATTTTGAAGGTGGAGGAACCAGGTATTTTATCTGTCATCAGAATAAATGCTCTTGCACAATTCAGGCATAAAAGTGATTGTCAAACTGGGGTAGATCCTAAAAGAAATCAGGATTAAAAAGTACATGATATGGTGCATACCTTTGATCCCAGCACTCCGGAGGCAGAGGTAGGAGGATTGCCCTGAGTTCGAGGCCACCCCGAGGCTACATAGTGAATTCCAGGTCAGCCTGAGCTAGAGTGAGACCCGACCTTGGAAAACCAAAACAAACAAACAAACAAAAAAGTACATAATAAAGGCTGTGTGAAAGACCAGATAAAAATTATAATATGGCTGGGCGCGGTGAATTCCAGGTTAGCCAGAGCTAGAGCAGGAGGCTACATTGAAAACAAACAAACAACAACAACAAAAAGAAATAGTGTTGATTTTGTGGTTGGTTTTCCTTTAGGCTGGTCAGTGACGCTAGATAGCTGAGGCTTCTTTTGCGGGCTATGCTCACCAGTCTTCACAGCTTCATTTCTAAATAGCCCCAAAGAAACATGTGCCATTAGACAGTGCATGCAGGTGGCCTCTCATCTAAGACTTCAGCTCCATTTATTCCTAACCCTTGTTTCCTCTGCCACGTGTGAGTACACTTAGATTACAACACACACACACACATACACACACACACACACACACACACACACACCACACACACACACACACACACACACACACGATCAAAAGAAGACGGAAGGATTGGATTAGCAAAAAGTGACATCAATCCTGGGGCAGGAGAGGAGTTGTATAAATTCCTTAGGGACTTGGCTTTCAATTTCATAATGGGTTAGGTTAGCTAAGAAATACACAGTAGCATTCTTTAATCTAATGCACAATGCATATGGCCAAAAGGAGAAAAGAAACATACACGTTTTAGATGAAAAGTTCACTGAGGAATCACATCTTAATGAAAACTGCTGAAATTCTACTTGGTAGACTATCAGCTAATGAGCTTGAAATGACAACTGTATTGTTACATGTTTTTTTAAAATTACTCATTGGCAGAAGGGGTCAAATCATCTTGCCAACATTTAGATCTGTACAGTTTGATATGGAAAATTGGCTTTCTCAGAAATAATAAACCAGAAAATTAATAAATTATAGTAACCAAAAAAAATCATTGGTATAATTTTATATGGAAAAAAAACTGATGCTGTGAAATTTATTCAGAAAAGAATTGATCCTGATGGGAAATCACTTAAGCAAAAAAAATTCAAAAATTAGAAGTGATTTAACTGTATTGTATAAAGTTGAATTACGAATTAGATGGACTTAGTGAAAGTCGTCTAGAAAAAAAGATTTTGACAAATTGATCCATGTTGAAGTAACTTGCATAAGATTTTTATATTCATAAATAGGGAGCCAAAATATTTCACAATTATTTTTGGATCAAAATGACTTAAGTCAAAACCCCCTGTTTGCACATGGTTTTGATCACAAATTTAATGTTCATTCATTTATAATCATTAAGTGAAAATTAATTATTGATGGGTATATTCTGTGAATCTAATTTCAGACAAGTAGCCTGCAGGTCATACTGGAAGATGGCCACATTGAATTGAGAACCAGGGAGAGCAACCAACCAATTTTCAAATCTCCACAGACGTACATGGACGGCTTACTGCACCACGTGTCTGTGATAAGCGACACCTCAGGGTAAGTGGGCTGTTTTTGCCGTCACAGCTATCAGAGGTCGATTTTATTTAGTTTAATAGAAGTTTCCAATATGTCTTTGTCAAAAACTTGTTCCTGATTCTCCTGATAGTTTATGTTTTTGCCTTCTTCCTCATTCTATATAAATTTCCTAACTAAAAAAAAACAATGGTTGGATAAATTAAAAATATGATACATTCAAAATGGACTAGTAGCCGGTGTGGTGACACATGTCTTTAATCCCAGCACTTGGGAAGCAGAGGTAGGAGGATCACCATGAGTTCAAGGCCACCCTGAGACTAATTCCAGGTCAGCCTGGGCTAGAGGGAGATCCTACCTCGAAAAACAAAAAACAAACAACAACAACAAAATGGACTATTACACAAATGTAATGTGGAGGGCAAGAGGTCACATAAAAGAGTACACTCACTCCTGTGATTTCATGTACACAAGTTCAAAAATGGGAGTCGGGGGGGCAAACTCATCTATTGTGGCAGAATCCAGGATAATAGTTACTCAGAGAGGAAAAGAAAGTACAGATTGAACGTGGAACACATGATGGACTTCCTGGGGTGCTGTTTCTTTCTCTGGAGGCTGGTTAAATTGGTTTATTCCTGAAGCACAAAATACAAGAAGCAGAACATTTTGTGACATGTGTGCTTTGACTACATATGTATTATTTAACAAAGACAATATATGTGGGCTGGAGAGATGGCTTAGCGGTTAACCGCTTGCCTGTGAAGCCTAAGGACCCTGGTTCGAGGCTCGATTCCCCAGGACCCACGTAAGCCAGATGTACAAGGGGGCACACACATCTGGAGTTCATTTTCAGTGGCTGGCAGCCCTGGTGTTCCCATTCTCTCTCTCCTTCTCCCTCCCTCTCTCTCTCTCTCTTTCTCTCTCTGTGCCTCTTTATCTCTCTATCTGTCGCTCTCCAATAAATAAATAGAAATAAACAAAAAAAGACAATATGTGTAAAAAATATAGGAAAATATCTTAGATGCTCTTTAATTTGGCCAGTCCTTTTTGGAAGCAGATACTGAATCTAGGTCAAAAACAATAGCTTGGACTGGAGAGATGGCTTAGCAGTTAAGGTGCTTGCATGCAAAGCCAAAGGACCCAGGTTTGATTCACATGTAAAGCCAGATGTACAAGGTGGTGTATGCATCTGGAGTTCATTTGAAGTGGCTAGAGGTTCTAGTGCGCCCATCCTCTTTTTTTCTTTTTCTCCTCTTACCAATCTGCCTCTCTCTTTCAAATAAATAAAAAGTAAAAAGTAAAATAAATAAATAAATACATTGATCCCATGGAGAGGGTATTTCTTCCCTAATAGGTCTCACCCTTGGTTTGCTTTCTTCCTGTTTCAGCCTCCGGCTTCTCATTGATGACCAGCTTCTGACAAGAAACCAAAGGCTACCAGACTTTTCAAATACACAGCAATCTCTCCGCCTGGGTGGTGGTTATTTTGAGGGCTGTATCAGCAATGTTTTCATCCACAGGTGGGTGATCTTTTCTTTGTGGGTAATCGATGAGAAGAGCCTGCCCACATGAAGGAAGGGCACTGCAGTTATCTGGGTAGAAAAGTCAGATTTTTCAACGTGTTCCACAAGGCTCTCATTCCACACATTTTCAAAATACTCCCCCCACTTTTGGGCAATATAGATACATTAAAAAAACAAGTAAGCAATAAGCTCCTAGCAGCTCTGAAGTCTAACCTTGGAAAAGGACTAAATTAAAAATAATGATTAGAGGGGCTGGAGGGATGACTTAGTGGTTAAGGTGTTTGCCTGCAAAACCAAAGGACCCAGGTTCAATTCCCCAAGACCCATGTTAGCCAGATGCACAAGGGGCCGCATGCATCTGGAGTTTGTTTGCAGTGGCTAGAGGCCCTGGAGCACCCATTCTTTCTCTCTCTCCTTTTTTTCTGTTAAATAAATAAATAAAAATAAAATATTTTAAAAAGTAATGATTAGAGAGCTGGAGAGATGGCTTAGCAGTTAAGCTGCATGCCTGCGAAGCCTAAGGATCCAGGCTCGATTCTCCAGGTCCCATGTAAGCCACATGCACATGGTGGCACAAGCATCTGGAGTTTGTTTGCAGTGGCTAGAGGCCCTGGTGAGCCCATTCTCACTCTCTCTCACTCTCTGTGTCTCTATTAAATAAATAACAACAAAAATCTTTGGGTGGAGGGATGACTTAGTGGTTAAGGCATTTGCCTGCAAAGCCAAAGGACCCTGGTTCGATTCTCCATGACCCACGTTAGCCAGATGCACAAGGGACGCATGTGTCTGGAGTTGGTTTGCAGTGGCTGGAGGCCCTGGCGTGCCCATTCTGTCTCTCTGTCTCTCTCTCTCTCTCCCCCTCTTTCTCTGTCAAATAAATAAATAAATAAAAAATAAAATATTTCTTAAAGAATCTTTAAAACAATAACAATCAGATTAAGGCTCTTGAAAAATGTGAATTTTTATCTCACTTTAATCAAAACTGTGTAATCAGATTTGATTGACTCTCCATGTTTTTGTTTGGTTTTGTTTGGTTTTTCAAGGTAGGGTTTCACTCTAGTCCTGGCTGACCTGGAATTCACTATGTAGTCTCAGGGTGGCCTCGAACTCACAGTGATCCTCCTACCTCTGCCTCCCGAGTGTTGGGATTAAAGGCATGCGCCACCTCGCCCGGCTCTCCAGGGTTATTTGAGGCCAAGAAATAGCACGGCCAGCGCAACACTAGGAAACCCATCGCAGGATGCTGAACAGGACCTTCAGCGGAGAGTGGTGCTTGGTGCTTCCATGCTCACAAGCTTTATCATGTAATTCAAAGTGATTTAGATAAGAGCCCGAATTCCCTCCCCACCCCTCCCCCACCTACCTGGTGCAGCAGAGGCTGGTCTCAAATTCTGGTTCTGAACCTTAGGCTGGAACTCACAGGTGGCCTTGTTGGCATTGTCGTCCCTTCCACAGACCATCAGCCACCAAACCTGTGTGGCCAGGATGAGGCTCGCGGCCCTCACTCATGCGCCTGAGTGAGGAAGCCCCTCTCTTGAACTCCTGGCTGTGGGACTTCAGTGGGATGTTGGGGGTGAAACTCAGATAGTTCTCATGAGCTAAGGCAGACGTGGTCAAGACAAATCTCTCCACAAGCTCACCTCTGTGGTTCCTTGATGGTTACCATGGTGCTGTGTCATCCAGTGGCTGTCACTCCCCTTGGTGCACATTTTATTTTCATATTTCCCTATGATGCCCATTCCCAAAATGGAAATAGTTTTCTGCCCCCCCCCCCACACACACACACACATACACTCTCGAGTCCAGAGAAGTTTCTGGAGCCGCACTGCTGATTTGAGGGTGTGACATGCAGGTATGGGGTGACCTAAGACCTGTAACAGTAAGGATGCTATATTTAAAAAAATATTTTATTTATTTATTTGACGGAGATTGAGAGAGAGAGAGATAAAGGGCACACTAGGGTCTCTAGCCACTGCAAACGAACTCCAGACCTCATGCGTCACTGTGTGTATCTGGGTACTGGGGAATTGAACCTGGGTCCTTAGGCACCGCCTTAACTGCTGAGCCACCTCTCCACGGCAAGGATGTTATATTTACCATGAGCTCTCTCTACTTACTGCTGATCCTTCCTCCACGGGTGGGAGTTTGGCAGCAGCCTTCATTTCTGTCCTCATTCTAGGTTATTGCGGAGTCCTGAAGTCCTAGACATGGCTGGTAAATCCACCCAAAGAGATGTGTCCCTGGGCGGCTGCAGTTTAAACAAACCACCTTTTCTAATGTTGCTTAAAGGTTCTGCAAGATTTAACAAGGCCAGGACCTTCGATGTCAACCAGGTAAGTACCAACGCCTTCCCCTTGGGTTTTTACTTCTTCCGATCCTGCCTGGAGCCAGATAGAGGGGAAGAGGAGGTGGGTATGATCGATGGCGGTCAGTCTTTCAACAGGGGCTTTCTTTTCAGTATTTGATTTGTATCTTGATCAGAAAAAAAAAAGATTGGCAGTTTCTCAGTCACAGAGCAGACAGAAGTGTGACTGAAGGCAGTGGGTTCCTCCTTGGTGAGTGCAAAAACCAATAAACCCAACCAGAGATGAGATTAAAGAATGGCTTATTACTTGCAGCTGGTAAGGAGAGCCCTGGGGTTCGTTCTCCACACCGTGCTTCTCCTGGTACAAAGAAAGCAAGGGGCTTTCATTGGGGGAGATTTACGCATATTTATACTGGAAAGATTCCTCGTCACAGGAAGGGGAGGCGCGAAGCTGAGCATGCTCAGTGGGAGATTATGCCTGTCTTCATACATCACTTGTCCAAAAATGGTGGATAGGAACACCCTGTCGGGGGAAGCACTCAATCTTATACTGAGATTATAACGAACATTACTTATAGGTTACCTAGAAGGGGCGGCAGTGTGGCCTTGGCTGGATTAAACCATTTCCTTATGGTTTTCTCTGCAGACCTTTGTATGAAACAAACGAAAACTGCAAAGGGCCCTTAGCAGTTATTTAAAAGGGCAGCAGTTCCGCCCTCCAAGGTGGTTGCCCTGAAAATGACCCGCCTGGCACTAAGAGACCTTCACTTCATAGTGTGAAATTTCTATAGCTCTTCTGACACTTGCCTGTGTCCGCAGCAGGTCCGCTGATTTTTCTCTAGAACGCAGGGGCCCGTGTCCCCACGGATGTCGGCTCTTTCCCTCATGCAACTCTTATGACATGATAAACATGTGCCCCCCAAGGCCTTCTCAGAGCCCGTGAAGCTTAGGCTGGACTGCACCTTATAAACACCCTAGAAGTTTCCAAATCCCAGTGCTCAGGAAGCGATGACTCAGTTAGGTCAGAGGCTTTTGGAGGGATCTAGGCAGTCGTTGATTGCAGAGTTCCCCTGGGTGATTCTGATGTGCCCGCTGAGGGAGAGTGACAGAAAATGATACTGCTGATGTAGACAAAGGGGGGGGGGGGGACTTGTCATGATTTAAACACTTAAGGAATTCCTTGCTCTGCTGAGGTCGACAGCGTGACCTCCTCACATATGAGGTCATCGTCAGTAAGATGAATGGATAAAACTGAGCGTCCTTGGTCTGTCAGGCATCTGGTACTAAGCCCTTTAAGTGGTTTTTCTTACTAAATCCTTGGCCATACATGAAGGATATATATCACTTGCCCCACTTGGCACGAAAAGATGCTGTGATCTGGACAGGTGAGAATTTGCCCAAGACCTGACAGGTGAAAGGTGACAGCAGAGCTGGAATTCCAACCCAGGAGCTGCCCTGTCACAGCAGGCTTTGGGGCTGGGAATATTGGTCTACAGTGGAGCATTTGCCTAGCCTTACATTCAATCTCCAGTAACACTGAGAGAGAGACAGAGAGAGAGGAGAGAGAGAGAGAGGAGAGAATGGGCACTCCAGGGCCTCTAGCCACTGCAAAGGAACTCCAGATGTATGCACCCCCTTGTGCATCTGGCTTAGGTTGGTACTGGGGAATCGAACCTGGGTCCTTAGGCTTCACAAGTAATAACCCTAACCACTAAGCCATCTCTCCAGCCCAGTCAGCAAGCTTCTCCTGCTCACACGCATTTCACTGAATGTCAGGCACATGATCTACCAGTAATTCCCAGCTGACAGTACAGAGCAAGAAATGTCTCGTGCGATTAAGAAGAAATATACTTCATGAATGCCTAAGAGTTTTCATTTTACTGTTAGGAGAAAAATACCTTTAAGAATTTCCCCCACAGAAATGAAGTCACATATTCATTTTCTTTTTCTCATTGTAAGTAAGGTTGGTAGCTGAAGAGACTAAATCAGTACAATGATGGTAAAACCAGACAGGAGGAAGTGGACTGTAGAAACGTGGAGCAGGCAGAGCGCATTTAACTCATACAGTAATAGAATTGGAGAAGCCTGGGAGGCAGGAGAATTCTGAAGCATCCGGTGTGGTGTGGGTCATGGGGTACGTGAAGGTGTTGAGAACTCCTTGGAGATAAGAGGACAAGGATTTGGTGAGAAAGAGGGAATGGAGTTTACAGCACATGGAGTGACTGCTGTTGTAGGCCAACCAGGTCAAGAGAGTTGGTGGGATAAGATCAGGGTTGCTGAGGGAGCCTGGGCAGTCAGGGTGGGACTGGGGCTGTTGCTGTGGGAGATGTTAGTGAATACTTTCTTTCCCACTTCTTTTAAAAAAAAAAAAAACAAACTTTTTTAATTTTTATTTTAGAGACAGCAAGAGAGAGAGAGAATTGGCACACTAGGACCTCAGCCACTACAATCGAACCCCAGACGCTTGCGCCACCTAGTGGGCATGTGTGACCATGAGCTTGCCTCACCTTTGTGCGTCTGGCTTATGTGGGATCTGGAGAGTCGAACATGGGTCCTTAGGCTTCACAGGCAAGCGCCTTAATCGCTAAGCCATCTCTCCGGCCCCTTCTCTCCCACTTCTGTGCTATTTCCAGATTCGATAGAAGGTATTAGCAACATCACTCAAAGGTGAAGTGCTGGACCCCAGGATCTGACTTCCTGGGTTCGCATCAGGCTTGAACACGACTTCCGTGTCAGCGCTGCTCCAGCGTAGATGAAAGTTGGTAATGGTGATCTCTCGTCAGACTGTGAAGATTCAAATGACATAATAACAGAGCACCAAGAAAAGGAATAGAGCAAGCGTGCAGTACCCATGCAGAGCACAATAAAAACAAAAGAGAGGCTGGAGAGATGGCTTAGTGGTTAAGGCACTTGCCAGCAGAGCCTAAGGACCCAGGTTCGATTCCCCAGTACCCATGTAAGCCAGTTGCACAAGGTAGCACATGTGTATGGAATTTATTTGCAGTGGCTGGAGGCTCTGATGTGCCAATTCTCTGTCAACCTGCCTTTTCCTCTCTCTCTCTCTTTCAAATAAATTAATAAACAAAAAAATTAAAAAGAAAGAAAATGAAAGTGACATCACAGGCTACAGGGTAGTTGCTATGGGAATTTCCTGCCACGGACATCAGGGAGGTCCTTCTGCAGGAGGCTGTCTGGGAGCTAGGGCTCTGTGGAGCATGGCTGAGTTTAGATGGGTGGATGCTAGTGCTGAGTGAGCCCAAAGCTGGGACGTGGATATGGGTGGCACTCTTAGGCACAGGACACTCGGCATGTCTACTCTCCCATCTTCCCAGGTACCTTGCAGTCTGCTTCAGCTCACGCCACACCTGCAGCTCACATTCCCTTTCACTCTGAAGGAAGTGCAAACGAACAGGTCCAGAAATTGAATTTCAAACAAGTTGTTTGTTAAAAAGCATCCCCACAGGGTTGGAGACGTAGCTCAGCGTTAAGGCACTTGCCTGCAAAGCCTAATGACCCAGGTTCGATTTCCCCAGTGCCCACGTAAATTCAGATGCACAAAGTGGCACATGCATCTGGAGTTTGCAGTGGCTGGAGGCCCTGGTGCACTCTTTCTTTCTGTCTGTCTCTCTTCTCTCTTTTTTTTTTTTTTTTTTTTTTTTTTTTTTTGGTTTTTCAAGGTAGGGTCTCGCTTTAGCCCAGGCTGACCTGGAATTCGCTACATAGTCTCAGGATGGCCTGGAACTCACAGCGATCCTCCTACCTCTGCCTCCCGAGCGCTGGAATTAAAGGCGTGTGCCACCACGCCTGGCTTTCTTCTCTTAATCTCTCACTGCTTGCAAATAAATAAAAATATTTTTTTAAAAGCATCCCCAAGGACACCCAGTCAGTGAATGGCAGAACCAGAATGCAAACATAGGCCTGTAGAATCCCAAAGCATGTGCCCTGTGAGCCTCTGCGAGACTGGAAGGCTTGGTGAGCAGAGGGTGACGTAGTAGAGAAGCGAGGCTGGCAAGGGTGCTGAGGTAGGGGACCACACACTGGTGCCAGGTCAGGCACGTGACCTACATAACCTGGACACGTTTCTGTAGTCAATGTACAGCAATTGAAAAGAGTTCTTTGGGCTGGAGAAATGGCTGAGTGGTTAAGGCGCTTGCCTGTGAAGCCCAAGGACCCAAGTTCGATTCCCTAGTACCCACGTAAGCCAGATGCATGCGTCTGGAGTTTGTTTACAGCGGCTAGAGGCTCTGGCATGCCCATTCTCTGTCTCTATTTCTCTCTCTCTCCGTCTTTCTCTCTCTCTCAAATAAGTAAATAAAATAAAACAAAATAAAATAAAGAAAGGAGTTCTTTAAGGTGCTTAAAAGATTAAAGATTATTAAACTAGCAGCAACTTGTGGGAAACAATGTTGTTGGAAAATTCCAGAGGCAAGACTTCAAATGGGCCAGTCCTTGCCAAGGTTCAGGCAAGAGAAGAGGGCTCACCATCCAGGAGAGAGGCACAGATACAGGCAGGAAATAGAGGAAGCAGAATCTGTCAACAGGACGTGAAAAGGATGCATGAAAGAGATCGAGGAGGTGGGTGTCCATGGTGACCAAGATTTTAAGCCTGGGTTCTTTCAAGGATGATGATGTCACCAGAAGAATTCAGGGGGAGTTGATGGCAAAGGATATTTGTTAAATCTGTTCCTTTTGATGTTTCATTACCACTGATGGGTAAAGGGGACTTTGAGAGGGAGTGAGGCCCACTGTGGTGAGGCCCAGGCTGAGTTCAGGTTGGTTCTGGATTCCAACAATTCACTTAACTTTCTGCTGGGTATGATCTCCACTGAGCCGTGTGAAAGCTTGGGTTATTTTATTATTTTTATTTTTATTTTGTTCTTTCAAGGTAGGGTCTCACTGTAGCCCAGGCTGACTTAGAATTCACAATGTAGCCTCAGGCTGGCCTTGAACTTAATGGTCTTCCTACCTCTGCCTCCTGAGTGCTAGGATTAAAGGCGTGTGCCACCATGCCAGGTAGTTATTATTTTTTATTTTTATTATTTTAAAAATATTTTATTTATTTATTTGACAGAGAAAGAGGGAGTGGGAAGAGAGAGAGAGAGAGAATGGGCATGCCAGGCCCTCCAGCCACTTCAAACAAACTCCAGACGTGTGCGCCCCCTTGTGCATCTAGCCAACGTGGGTCCTGGGGAATCGAACCTGGGTCCTCTGGCTTTGCAGGCAAACGCCTTAACTGCTAAGCCATCCCTCCAGTCCCAGGGTGGTGGTTATTATTATTATTATTATTATTATTATTATTATTATTATGTGTGTGTGTGTTGGGAGGAGAGGTACTAGGGATTGAAGCCTGGGCCTCCTGCATGCTGGCTAAGAGCTCTAGCACTCAGCGCATTCCCAGCCCTCTGTTTTGCTTTGAGACAGCATCTAACTGAATCGTACAGGTTGGCCTTGAACTTGCTGTTCTCCTGACTTGGTCTCCTGAGTAGCTGCAGACTTCCAAGCCTGTGCCACCAGGCCTGCCTGCCTTTGGATTGTTTTGAATGTTTACTGATATCAAGTAGACCTTCTGAGCACTACATCCAGGATGGAGTCAGGGTGGAAAGCCTAATGGTGAAGGAAGTTAGTTGGGTAGCCTTTAGTTGTTGGCTCCAGGAAACTTTATTGTTTTTTCAAAATGGCTTAAACAGTAATGACAATGATGGCACCTATAAATCAGCTGAGGGGTGGTTGGGACTTGAGGCTTGTCCCACAGTTCCCTTGGCGCCATCCTGCCTGGTTTGGAGAAACACTCACCGACACAAGAAGCATCGCGTCTGCCTGGGTTTCTCCCTATACCAGCATAGAACCCTTTCTCAGAAGCTGTGCCCAACCAGCTTCCCCCTCAAGGGTCACTGGCAAGGAGGGGAGGTCACATGCGCATCCCTGAACCAATCCCTAGCAAGGTAAAGCCTTACCCTGTGCCTGAAGAGATTCCTCACCACGCTCTGGGCCCTGTGGCAAGAGCATCACTCCTTCACCTCAGGGCTCTGCTGAAGCGAAAGCAGGTAGAGGTTGGGTAATGTCAGCTTCTGCCAACAGTTTTTCTAGGCATATTTGATGTTTATTATGGTTGGTTTTGTTCTGCATTAAAACCCAATCCTCAGCCTGGAGAGGTGGCTTAGCAGTTAAGGCACTTGCCTGCCAAACCAAAGGACTCAGGTTCGATTCTCCAGGACCCATGTGAGCCAGATGCAGTAGATGCAGTGGCTGGCGGCCCTGGTGCACCTATTTTTCTCTCTCTCTCTCTCTTCTCTCTCTCAAATAAATAACTAAAATTAAAAACCCAATCCTCAGACAGGGATGCATCTCAGTAGAGTGCTTGTCTAATGTGCACCCAGTCCTGGCTTTGATCCCTAGCACTGCGTAAACCAGGCATGGTGGTCAATGCTTATGATGTCAGCACTGAGGAGTTGGAGGCAGGAAGATCAGAAGTTCAGGGGTAACCTGGGTATGTAATGAATTTGAGACTAACCTAGGCTGCATGAAACTCTGCCCTCCCTGCCCGCCCCCCCCCCAAAAAAATACAAACAAACAACCCTATTGAAAACATCGTCCAGTATAGGACAGACTCGCACACACCAGATAAAAGTGAGTTCAGGGTCAAGTCTGCTGCCCTGCTGCCAAAGCCCAAGGGAACGGCCCGGTAGAGGGGTTGCCAGGTTCATGGCCTGTTGTCACATTAGCCCCTTGTGGATGCCTTGTGCTCCTGGCCATCCACTGGCTCTCTCAGGAGACGCTCTGGTTCTTCCGATACCCCGCAATAGAGAGGAATGTAAGATTTCCCTAAGGGTCCCAGGCATACAGAGCAGCTTCCCCAAGAGGGACCATGCATTCTCTCCAAAAATAAATAATAATAAAAATAATAAATAAAAATAAATAAATAAAACCACCACCAACAACAACAAAAACAACCCAGGAGTGACAGAAAAAGCATATATAGAACTCTTCAAAATGTGCCCCCGAAAAGGACAGTTTCTCCCCACTTCCGGTCCTGTGCATATACACCTTCCTGGAGGCAAATGGCCCCCAACGCAAAGCTGTGCTAGAAAACCCGAGTGGGTTTGGGAACGTCTTCCCCGTCTCCACGCCGCTCCATGAGCCACAGGAAGGGGTGTCAGTGGGGACACTTCCCACCGCTGTTGGGGCTACTTGCAGAGTCTTCCATGTCTCTGTTGAGTGCATCTGTCAGAATGCAGAGTGAGTGCTGAGCAAGGCCCCGGGGGCCCCACAAGCATCCTGACATCCCCTCGGCTTCTTCCTAACGCCTTCCTTTCTCTTGTAGCTGTTGCAGGATGCATCTGAGGGACCCCCAAGGAACACGGAGGTGTGGCAAGATGGAAAATCCTGCCCACTGCCTCTCAGCACCCAGGCCGCTCATGGAGCCTTCCAGTTTGGCGACAGCCCTACCAGCCACTTGCTATTCAAGCTCCCCCAGGAGTTGCTGAAACCCAGGTATGTTTTCCCTGTTCCGGCACCAACCAATTCAGACCCTGCCTGCAGTTCTGTCCTGGGGAAGTCTGGTTCACAGGATCCCGTGTACCTGTCACTCGTGAAGTTGGCACTACCATTTTTTTGGGGGGGGTGGGGGAGAAGTGCTGGCCTGCATAGGACAGGGAGTGTGAAGGCCTGCTGCATCCCTCGTCCCCCACAGCTGGAATTCAAATGTGACTTCCGCCCCCAACTCAGGGCCTGAGTAATCAGCTCAGCTCTGGTTGAGAATTGACGGCATTCTAAAAATAAGACTGATTTTTTTTTTCTTCCCCAAGAGCTGCTATTTATTTCTGTGATAAATCACCTTTCTTCTCTTGCATTCTGTACTGAAAAGAAACTCATTCTTTTAGGTAGCCTCAATACAAGATAGAACATTTTTAGAGAATGCATTTAGACTTTTTTTTTTTAAAAAAATAAGTCTTATTTATTTATTTGAGGGAGAGAGAGAGAGAGAGTGAGAGAATGGGTGTGCCAGGGCCTCCAGCCGTTGCAAATGAACTCCAGATGCGTGCGCCCCCTTGTGCATCTGGCTTACGTGGGTCCTAGAGAATCGAACTGGGGTCCTTTGATTTGCAGGCAAACGCCTTAACTGCTAAGCCATCTCGCCAGCCCGATTATTTATTTACTATTTTTTTTTAAAGCTAACAAGTTGCACCCTTTCCAGGGAGGAGGGAATAAGAAGAAAATACCAGTTATGTCAGTAGAAAGTGGAAAAACAAGGTCTGTCTTTTTTTTTTAGGTGACTTGAAGGACATTAAGGGAAAAAGTGTCACCCCATTCCTTCAGGCCTTTTTTTTTTCTTTTTCTTTTTTTAACAAGGGCAGAAATACCCACTGGCCAGAAAGACTTGAACTCTTGGCTTTTTGTTTTTGTTTTTGTTTTTTTGTTTGTTTTTTTTAGTTTTTCGAGGTAGGGTCTCACTTTGGTTCAGGCTGACCTGGAATTCACTATGGAGTCTCAGGGTGGCCTCGAACTCTCGGTGATCCTCCTACCTCTGCCTCCCGAGTGCTGGGATTAAAGGCGTGCGCCACCACGCCGGGCTGAACTCTTGGCTTTCAATGCCTGCTTAGCATGCATTGCCCCTGTGTCCTCAGGCCGTATGCCAGCTCCGCTCCACTGTGCTGTAGATGCCAAGACAGGTCTAGGTAGGCAAGAGGTTTATTGTGGGAAAGCCTGTGAAAGGCGGCAGGAAAGGGCCAGGTGGGCTCAGAGCCTGACCCTGGAATGGGGCCTGAAGATACCTATGAAGATGGAGGAGGGCTGGGCAGGGGCCCCTAGACTGCAGTACAGCTCTGAAGAAGCCATGCACCACCACCACCACCAGAGGGCGCCTCTGAGAAGGGTCCAACGGCAGGCATACATGGCCAGCCTATAGGATGCTTGTCATGCTCAGACATTGGCTAGAAGTAACCCAAAGAGCCAATAGGGTGATGGCTGGCAGTTCCCTGATCTCTATACCCTGGTAGCAGGCTCTCTTGAAGGAAGCACATCTTTGGGGTCTCTACAATGCCATGTAACTTTCCTAAGCCTTAAGTTTTCCCTCTGGGTCATCTGATGATTTAACATATATATATATATATATATATATATATATATATAAAGTCTTCCCGACCCTCAGTTTTCTCATTGGCTAAAGAGGCTCTACCACTTTCCTGGCTATGGGGACAGATGACAGCGTATAGAAGACTGGTCCTTGGAAGCTCGCATTCAGTGAGCCGAAGGCACGAGTCATAGGCAGATAGATGTGAAGGAAGGGGAAGGCCCGAGCAGACAGGTTTCCACATCTCCACTTGCCCCAGGGAAAGTCTCAAGAGCTCGCCTGTGCTGAGAGTGGGCTGATGGAAGAGCAAGGCAGAGAACCAAGGGGTTGTCCTCAGTCAGCCTTCTCCTGGAGACTTCATGACTTCTGGGGTGGGAGGCCACATTGCCCAGCTCTGTTTTCCAGGTCAGGCTGACCTCAATGACAACAATCTCTCGTCTTTTATTTTTTTGAGGCCAGCCCAACAGACTGGCCTTTGTGTGTATGGGTGTGTGTATATGTGTGTGTGTGTGTGTGTGAGAGAGAGAGAGAGAGAGAGAGACAGAGGGAGAGAGAGAGAGAGACAGAGGGAGAGAGAGAGAGAGAGAATTGGTGCACCAGGGCCTCAGCCACCGTAATTGAACTCCTGACATGTGAGCCACCTTGTGCACATGTGCAACCTTGTGCACTTGCATCACTTTGTGCATCTGGCTTATGTGGGATCTGAAGAGTCAAACATGGGTCCTTGGGCTTTGCAGGCAAGTGACTTAACTGTGAAGCCATCTCTCCAGCCCCCTTTTATCTTTTTTTTTTTTATTAACAACTTCCATGATTGTAAGCAATATCCCATGGTAATGCCCTCCTTCCCCCCATGTTCCCCACCCCTACTATCTTTTAAAAAATTTTTTTTAATTTATTAAAGAGAGAGAGGCAGATAGAGAATGGGTGCACCAGGGACTCCAGCAATCTCAAATGAACTCCAGACACATGTGCCACCTTGTACATCTGGCTTACGTGGGTACCGGGGAATCGAACCTGGGTCCTTGGGCTTCACAGACAAACGTCTTGATAGCTAAGCCATCTCTCTAGCCCGCAATCTCTCACACTAAGGACACAGTGGCTGCAGATGTCACCCTGGATTCCTCCAGCCTCTCGGCCAGCTCTTTGCACATTCCGTGTGGTGAGAGACCTGCCTACTGATGCCTCCACCTGGCGCGTTCTCACCCAGTGCTGTGTTACTAAAAACGCTAAATGTTTTGGGCTGGAGAGATGGCTTAGCAGTTAAGCGCTTGCCTGTGAAGCCTAAGGACCCCGGTCCGAGGCTCAATTCCCCAGGACCCACGTTAGCCAGATGCACAAGGGGGCGCACGCGTCTGGAGTTCATTTGCAGTGGCTAGAGGCCCTGGTGCACCCATTCTCTCTCTCTGCCTTTCTCTCTGTGTCTGTCGCTCTCAAATAAAAAATGAACAACAAAAATTTTTTTTTAAGGCTAACTGTTTTCAGTGGTAACCAGAACAGTCAACCCATGCCTGGTTACCTTTTCTCTTTGCTGTGACAAAAGCAACTTCAGGAAGGCAGGTTTATCTGGGCTCACAGTTTGAGGGCACAGTCCATCCTGGTGGTTAGGGCACGGCGACGGCGTGTGAGGCAAGGTGGCTGGTCATGTAATGTCATGAAGCAGAGAGAGGTGAATGCTGCTGTTCAGCTAGCTTCCTCCTTTTTAGTCAATCTGGGACCCCAGCCCATGCGATGGCGCCACCCTCAGTTAGAGTGGGTCTTCCTAACTTCAGTTAACCTAATAGAAAGTCTTAACAGTCATGCCAAGAGGGCAGGGGTCAGGTAATTTTAAAGTCATATAAGATTGACAAGATTAGGGCTGGAGAGATGGCTTAGCGGTTAAGCGCTTGCCTGTGAAGCCTAAGGACCCCGGTCCGAGGCTCGATTCCCCAGGACCCACGTTAGCCAGGTGCACAAGGGGGCGCACGCGTCTGGAGTTCGTTTGCAGTGGCTGGAAGCCCTGGCACGCCCATTCTCTCTCTCTCTCTCTCTCTCTCTCTACCTGCCTCTTTCTCTCTCTGTCTGTTGCTCTCAAATAAATAAATAAAAATATTTAAAAAACAAAAACAAAAAAAAAAGATTGACAAGATTAGCCATCAGAATTGGTTTATACAAATTGAAAATTATCATAGGCCCGATTATTGTAACAATCATTCTCTTTTTAGGAAGTTGAAAGGTTTGGTGTAGTCTACCGTTCTCACTGTGATTTACATTTAGCCATGTTTGGACTCTTTAAAACTGGGGCCATCCTTTTAACGCTGTGGCGAATGTGTAAAGATGGTCCCGAGCGTTCTCTCCTTCCTCCAGCAACGAGCAGTCACAACTCTAGTGTCAGATTCTGGAATGAAAAATCCACGGCTGCTTTCTTAGGGGTGTTTGTCAGTTAGTCTTTTCTGCAAGAAAAAAAAAAAATGCCATAAGAAGCAGTTGTTCTGGGAGGCAAATGTCACATCCAATCACCAAGCCCACATACACAGAGTACTCTCCATTCTGGATCGCATCCCGATACTCTCCTTAAGTTGGCACAGGCCCATGGACCCACCAGGAGAGACACGGAGCTCTGTACCATCTGGGCAGTTTCCTTAAGCAAATATGGGGATCTTCTGCATTTTGAAGGATGCCGCCCTCCAGGAAACTTTCTAAGCTGGAGACTTAACATGCGTCTCAGCCTCGTGGTTTTAGAAAGCAAAGAGAGGGCTGGAGAGATGGCTTAGCAGTTAAGCGCTTGCCTGTGAAGCCTAAGGACCCCGGTTCGAGGCTCGATTCCCCAGGACCCACGTAAGCCAGATGCACAAAGGAGCGCACACATCTGGAGTTCGTTTGCAGTGGCTGGAGACCCTGGCGTGCCCATTCTCTCTCTCTCTCTCTCTCTCTCTCTCTATCCGCCTATTTCTCTGTCTGTCTCTCTCAGATAAATGAATAAAAAAAAAAAAACTTAAAAAAGCAAAGAGAATTGACTAGACGTTTGTCTTCCACTTCTAGATTCTGCCTCTGGATCTCCCCCTTTCCACCTTCATTGAGTTCAATCACTTGATTGAGTAGCTACTTGTATAGTAGACCCAGGGGATGAGACACGACTATAAGCAGGATAAACGTACTTCCTGCCCTCTGTCTAGGGTGCGCTTAAACAGGAACCCCAGGGAATTGATGGGGACTGCCAGTCGACACCGGCATCTCTACTGTCTTTTCGTGTTGCACCTCTAGAACTTGTGAGTGCATCCATGCACCCTACACAACTGTAGAAATGAAAGTCCAGGCTGGAGAGATGGCTTAGCAGTTAAGGCACTTGCCTGAGAAGTCTAAGGATCCAGGGTGTTTTTGTTTTTGTTTTTTGTTTTTTCGAGGTAGGATCTCACTCTAGCCCAGGCTGACCTGGAATTTACAATGGAGTCTCAGGCTGTCCTTGAACTCTGGCAATCCTCCTACCTCTGCCTCCCGAGTGCTGGGATTGAAGGCATGCGCCACCACGCCCGGCAGGATGCAGGTTTGATTCCCCAGTACCCATGTAAGCCAGATGCTCCCCCTTCCGACCCCCTCCTCTTTTTCTCTCCCTCTCAAATAGAAATGAAAGTTCTTGGCTGCCTTTCCTATGCACTGTGCCTCCTGTGTGCTTCACACTCTGTAAATACGTGTTGGATAGATAGCGGGTTGGATGGATGGATATGAGTTTTCTTTTTAAAAAATACTTTTTGTTTATTTATCAGAGACAGAGAGAGAGGGAGAGAATGGGTATGTCAGGGCCTCTAGCCGCTGCAAACAAACTCCAGATGCATGCGTCACTTTGTACATCTGGCTTTATGGGGTACTGGGGAATCGAATCTAGGTCCTTAGGCTTTGCAGACAAGCACCTTAACTACTGAGCCATCTCTCCAGCCCAGATGTGAGTTTTCATACAAAATTAAAGGCTTGCTTAGCCAGATGTGCCTATGGTATGGGTCCATCATGCAAATGAATGTTAATTCAGTATCTTTGACTGCACAGTATTTTCCAGTTTCTCTTCCAGTGCAGGTGAGGCTCAGAGAAATGCGGGGGAGTGCAAGAGAACGTGAATCTGTGCCTCTGTGCCTTTGTGTTGAATATGTTCTATAGCAAGAAAATACTCGCCTGATGCTTGAGTCACATACTCATTATGCAAGCTGTCCCCTATCCTCCCACCGCTTCCTTTTGTATGACTGTACACAAAATAGAATGCGTAGTCACTGAGTTTAAAAAGTGTGAACTGGGCCAGGAGAGATTGCTTAGTAGTTAAGGTGCTTGCCTGCGACGCCTAAGGACCCAGGTTCCGCTCTCCAGATCCCATAAGAAGGTGAGGCAAGCATAAGGTCGCACATGCCCACTAGGTGGCGCAAGTGTCTGGCGTTCAATTACAGTGGCTGAGGCCCTTGGTGGTGTGCCAAATTTGTCGCTCTGTCTCTCTAAAATAAAAATAATTTTTTAAAAAGTGTGTGCTGCCGGGCTGGAGGGATGGCTTAGCGGCTAAGCCAGATGCACGGTAGCACATATGCCTGCAGTTCGTTTGCACTGGCTAGAGGCCCTGACACACTTATTCTTCCCCTCTCCCTTCCCCTCTCCCTCCCTCTCTCTCTCTCAAGTAAATAAATAAATAAAATATTTTTTCAAAGTGTGCACTGCTAAGGGAACTAAGCCAAGCATAAAAACATGAATGCTTTTTTTTAAAAAAAATTTTTTTTTAGAGAGACAGAGAAAGGGAGAGAGAATTGGCATGCCAGAGCCTCAGTGTGATCCCACTTACATGAGGTACATAGGGCAGTCATACTCAGAAAACCCTGAAAGCAGAAGGGCAGCAACCAGAGCCTCGAGTGACAGAAAGAATAGAAAGTTACTGTTTGGTGGGTGGAGAGTTTCCGCTTTGTAAGATGAAGGAGCTCTTGTACCACATTGTGAATGTACTCCACACCACTGAACTTAAGTGGTAAAGATGGACATTTTTCTGTCATGTGAATTTTACCATAATTTTTCATGTGATTTTTTTAAAGATTTATTTTTATTTATTTATTTATTAGCGAGAGAGAGAGATTGAGAATAGGTGTGCCAGGGCCTCTAGCCACTGCAAACGATCTCCAGAAGCATGCGCCGCCTTGTGCATCTGGCTTACGTGGGACCTGGAGAATCGAACCTGGGTCCTTGGGCTTCGTAGGTATGCGCCTTCACCGCTAAGCCGTCTCTCCAGCCCCTCGTGTAAATTTTAAAGTCCCAGCATATTCCTCCTGCGCTGCCAGCTCATCTGGCTGCAGAGGTTCCGCATCATTCCCCCAGTGTGGTAAGGAAATTGCCCAGCAGAAACGGTTAACTTGCTTTCTGCAAGTCCCAGAGACACAGCTGCGGTGTGAGTCCGCGCAAGCGCGATCCACGCACCTGAAGAACGGGGAGCTCCCCACTGCTTTCCCATCTCTGCAGCGCAGAAACACTCCAGCCTTTATTTCACTTCAACGCCCATTTCTTGCCTTTTCATCATTTTCCCCTTATTTCTGAGAATTGGCACTCACTGGGTAGCCTAAGGTGGACCCCACACTTGCAATCCTCCTGCCTCTGCCCTCTGAGAGCTGAGCCACCATGGCCAGTTCTCTCACTGCCTGTTTCTTTCTTTTTCCCCCCGCAGGTCACAGTTCGCTGTGGACATTCGGACAACATCCTCTAGGGGGCTGGTGTTCTACGCGGGCACCAGAAACTCCTTCATGGCTCTGTATCTGTCCAAAGGATACCTCGTCTTCGTTTTGGGGGCTGCAGGGAAGAAACTGAGGCTCAGGAGCAAGGAGAAATACAATGACGGGAAGTGGCACACGGTGAGAGCTGGGGCTGTATTACCACCTTTTGAGCATTGCGAAAAATCCACAATCCAAAATGGTCCAAAGTCCAAAAAAAAATTTTTTTTTTTTTTTTGAGTAAGGGCATGGTGCCACAAGTGGAAAATTTCACACCTGACCTCTTGTAATAGGCTACACTCAAAATGCTACAGATATTGTGGAAAATCGCACACAGGCTATGTGCATAAGGGCAAAGTGGAACATAAACGGATTTTTTTTTTTTTTTTCCTGAGGTAGGGTTTTGCTCTAGTGCAGGCTGACCTGGAATTCACTGTGTAGTTTCAGGGTGGCCTCAAACTCAGTGATCCTCCTACCTCTGCCTCCCGAGTGCTGGGATTAAAGGCGTGCGCCACCACACCCGGCTCATAAATGGATTTTGTACATAGACTTTTTTTAAAAGTTTCATTATTTATTTATTTATTCATTTGAGAGTGACAGACAGAGAAAGAGGCAGATAGAGAGAGGGAGAGAGAATGGGCACGCCAGGGCCTCCAACCACTGCAAACGAATTCCAGGTGCGTGCGCCCCCTTGTGCATCTGGCTAATGTGGGTCCTGGGGAATCGAGCCTCGAACCAGGGTCCTTAGGCTTCACAGGCAAGCTCTTAACCGCTAAGCCATCCCTCCAGCCCTGTACATAGACTTGAGTCCCATTCCAAGATGTGTCATTATATATGTATGTGTATGAATATTTCAATATTGGAAAACAGTATGATATCTGTTGTGTCCTTCTGGTGCCAAGAAATTCAGATAAAGAATTTTTAGTCTTGGCCTCCAGTTGATGGCGAATCTACTGATTTGCCAGAATTACGAGCCCCACGTTCTTCCCAGGCATGCAGGCACAGGCAGTGGGAGCCCCTGTGTGGCTGGGACACTGGGCACCCAGCACCTGGGTACTGTGTGGACGGCCTCCTGAATGTCAGAATGGGCTTGACCCACTACTTCTGTTACCCCTCTTCTAACTCGTTGGGTTGTCTCCCTCCTTTAGCCCACTCCCGCCCTTGCCTTCTGGGACTGGAACGCCTTCTCCATAGCACAGGCATAAAGCCATCCCTGGCTGCATCCCTAGCATCCCAGCTCTTGCCTGAAGGCATCTCAGATTAAAAAAAAAAATTAGGGCTGGAGAGATGGCTTAGCCAGTAAAGTGTTTGCCTGCAAAGCCAAAGGACCCAGGTTCGATTCTCCAGGACCCGCGTTAGCCAAATGCACAAGGGGTCGTGTGCATCTGGAGTTCATTTGCAGTGGCTGGAGGCCCTGAGTGCCCATTCTCTATCTGCCTCTTTCTCTCTCCTTCTCTCTCAAATAAATAAAAATAAAAATATTTTTAAAAAGTAAAAAGAGCACACATTATAAGGTCAGAATGGAATCAATTTTTTTTTCCTTTTTCTTTCTTTCTTTTTTTTTTTTTTTCAAGGCTGACCTGGAATTCACTATGGAGTCTCAGGGTGGCCTCGAACTCACGGTGATCCTCCTACCTCTGCCTCCCAAGTGCTGGGATTAAAAGCATGTGCCACCACGCCTGGCACATTTTTTTCTTTTTTAAAAAATATTTTATTTATTTATTTACTTATGCGAGACAGAGAGAGAGAGAGAGACAGGGAGAGACTGGGCACTCCAGGACCTCTAGCTACTGCAAACAAACTCCAGACACACATGCCTGTACCTGGCTTACATGGATACTGGAGAATCAAATCTGAGTCCTTAGGCTTCACAGCCAAGCACCTTAATGGCTAAGCCATCTCTCCAGGCCCCACATTTTTTCCCCCCTAATGAGGGAGCTAGTACTCAAAAAACTTAATGGTTTGGCAAATTGTGTTCAACGGGTGCTCAACTAACATTTCATGAGCTGCTGTTGTGAAGCATATAAATAGCAAAATCCCGAGTGCAGCTTCCGCTGCTGATGAGTGTGTGGGGAAACACCAGAGCAAGGTTAGACCAGGGCCCAGTCGGAGCAGGGGGACTGTATTAGGTAAGGGAGTCAAGAAAGGCCTCCTGCAGTGGACGACCACCATGTGAAACGATGGAAAGGGTATTCCAGCCAGGGGAACAGCAAATACAAAGACTTTTTTATTTTTATGTTTTGAGAGAGAGAGAGAGAATGGGCGCGCCAGGGCCTTTCAGTCACTGTGAAAGAACCCCAGATGCATGCGCCCCCTTGTGGGCATGCACGACAATGCATGCTTACATCGCTTGAGTCTGGCTTGCGTGGGATCTGGAGGATTCGAACATGAGTCCTTAGGTTTCGCAGGCAAGCGCCTTAACTGCAAAGCCATCTCTCCTGCCCCACACAAAGACTTTTTGCTGGGAGTTAGCTCAGTGAGTGACCCTCAAGATGAAAGTCAACAAGATTCAAGGAAGAGGAGGCAGAAGCAGGGCCATATCACTTAAGCTTCAGAGATAAGCTAAGGACCTGATTGTTTTTTTAACTGGCATTACTGGGGATTGAACTAGGCCTTGTACATAGTATTCTACCAATGAAGTACATAGACCTTCTTTTTTTAAGATTTTATTTTTATTTATTTATCTACTAGAGACAGAGAGAGGGAGAAAAAGAGAGAGAGAGTGAGAATGTGTGCACCAGGGCCTCCAGCCACTGCACATGAACTCCAGACACATGCGCCACCATGTGCATCTGGCTTATGTGGGACTTAGAGAATCGAACCTGGGTCTTTAGGCTTCGTAGGCATGCGCCTTAACTGCTAACCCATCTCTCCAGCCCTATAGACCTTCTTTTAAAAAACTTTATTTTGAGATAGACTCTTACTAAGTTACCTAGTTTGACCTTTGAGCTCACTCTGTAGCCAAGGCAGACTGAACTTGCCATCTTCCTGCCTCGGCCCCCTGAGTAGCCGGAATTGTGGTCCTGCATTGTCAAGCCCAGGTGTTTATTTGTTTGCTTGTTTATTTATCAATTTATTTATGAGACGGGGCTTGGGCTGTTCTGGAACTATGTGACCCACGCTGGCCTCAAACATGTGATCCTACTGATTCAGCCTCCCAAATTGTAGGATCATAGACATGTCCCATCGTGCCCAGTTGGGACATCAGGTTTTATTAAAACTGTTCCTGAGCTGGGTGTGGTGGCACACGCCTTTAATCCCAGCACTCAGGAGGCAGAGGGTAGGAGGATCTCCATGAGTTCGAGGCCACCCTGAGATCCTCAAAAAAAAAAAAAACCCCAAAAAATAAAAAATAAAAAATAAATAAAACTGTCCCTGAAACCTTTGAAGAGTCTTGAATGGGTAAAGCCAAGTTACCTGAACAGACTTGTACTTTTTCAGACTCTTTGGCTGAAGAAACTGCAGAAGGCTAAGAACAGAAGAGGCTGCAGGAGGGTGGGGAGCAGTGGGTGTCTGGCACGTGCTCCGAAGGTCGAGGGGGGAGATTACAGATGGAGAGCAAGCGAAAGGGGCCAATGCCACGTCCTCTGATTTGGCCCAGCAGTTGTACCAGTAGTTGGGTATTTACTGAGGTGGGGCAGAACAAGAGGAGGTAGATTTGTCCAGAGAAAGAGCAGCTTGGAGCTGGAGACAAGAAGGAGTTCTGTTGAAAGTCCCGCAGCACAAGAGAGAGGGAAGGCAGAGTTCTAGGGGCCAGAGATCCTACTGTGGAGCAAAGCCTTACACTTGCTCCTCACTACAGAAGTGACCACGGCTGCTTGTTGTGGGTGCCCTGGCCCAGGGCACAGGTGACACCCTCCCCTCAACTCTCTCATTATCTCTTCACTCTCCTTCTCTCTTTCCCTCTCCTGCTTCCTTCCCTAGTTCCATCCCAGGGCAGGGATGACTCTGTTCCCTGGGATGCACTTTCTCTCTCTCTCTCTCTCTTTCTCCTCTTTCCCTCCCTTCCTCCCTCTTTCTCTTCTTCCCTCCCTCCCGCTTCCACCCCTGGCTCTACCCCAGGGCAGTGATCTCTCCCTCCTCAGCTCTGTGCTAACTGTTTGTTGCATAGATGGGTTCATTTAAATGCCCTTGGTTGTTCCTCTTTTGTTTCAACTTCCAGGCCTATTGTACCTATTTATTGCTTCCCTTTCAGACGTCCTTGTAATTTAGCTCCCCTTTTATATCAGATTGTTTAATAGCTAACACAATCTCAGAAAACAATGGTGATGATAAACGGGAGAAAAATTTCTTTTTGAAAAAACTACCTGAACACCAGAAAAATAATACATACATATGTTTTTTTTAATTTCCTTGACTGCTCACAATATGGCACCAATTGTCAGGGGTAAATATTTGATTCTTTTCTTTGCTCTGCAGGTGGTGTTCGGGCAAGATGGAAGAAAAGGACGCTTGCTTGTGGACGGGTTGAGGGCTCAGACAGGCAGTCTGCCTGGAAATTCCACCATAGCCCCCACGGGAAAGGTCGTCCTGGGGTCGTCACTCTTAGGGAAGCCAAAGGTATAGATAAGAGAAAAAGCAATCCCTCTCGTTCTAGAGCTGTTGCAATTCTATGAGAAAGATAAGACCGCAAAATACTTAAAAATGATTCTTGGAAATTGTTAGAATTCGGGACTGACCGGAGTGACGTGAGGAATATTAGAAAGGGAGGAGAGCCAGCCTCACCAGCACAGACTTTAATTCAGCTCAGACAGGGGCAGCCTTCTCCATGGGGAATGAGGATGGTCGCTTCCTGGAGTGGGTCTTGGGGATTTTAAGGAGTTAGGCTTCAGGACAGCCTGAGATGGGGTGTGGGGAGAGGGGGTAGAGTCAAACAGACTTTAGGTTGTCTCTGTCTGCTGTTTGCCTTTCTTTGAGCGTGAATAGTGGGAAGACAGAGCCTCTTTTGTTTACTGGTCACCTGCTAAGAGGGCATTAAGGCTGTTTCTTAGGTGGCCCGACAACTCCTGGAGTCTGTCCATCTTCAACCTTGTAAATGTTATGGTCCAAAAGAATTTTCCAGGGCTGGAGAGATGGCTTAGCGGTTAAGGTGATTGCCTGTGAAGCCTAAGGACCTATGTTCGACTCTTCAGATCCCACGTAAGCCAGACGCACAGAGGCGAGGCAAGCGCAAGGTCACACGTGCTCACTAGGTGGTGCAAGCATCTGGAGTTTGATTGCAGTGGCTGAGGCTCTGGGACACCAATTCTCTCCTTCTCTCTCTGTCTCTCTCTCTTTGTCTCACTCTCCAAAATACAAAATAAAAAGAATTTTCCAAGAAGGTAAGTGATTCATAAATCCTTCAGAAATACCCAGTGTTCATGTCCATCATGCCCAAGCCTTTGGTTATGAGGTACAGGTTGAGATGTGACCACAGAAGGGACCTTGAGTCTCCATGGCTTGACACATGAGATTCTGTTAGCTCTCTTCCAGAGAATGCAAATAACAGTTTAGGCTGTAAACCTAAAAAGAGTTTTTTTAAAAAAATTTAAATTGTATTTATTTATTTGAGAGACGGAATGGGAACAACAGGGCCTCTAGCCACTCCAGACAAACTCCAGATGCACGTGCCACCTTGTGCATCTGGCTTTACATGGGTACTGGGGAACTGAACCCAGGTCCTTAGGCTTTGCAGACAAGCACCTTAACCTTTGAGCTATCCCTCCAGCTCCCTAAAGAGGTTTTGGAACTAAGATGATGATATTCCAAGCTTTGGTAGTTTCTGTCACCTTTACAAAATGATAGCAAAAGGAGCATACCCTGAATACTTAACAATCAGTCAGTTCACTGTTGCATTTAAATGTTTTTAAAGGGTCTTTTTCTCTCTCATAAATGGAGACCCAATGTCCTTTGCCATAAATAGTAAGTGACCATAAAAATTAAATCTATGAAAATGTCATTAAAGTCTAGGCAGATAACTTGTCCTGGACCTATTCATGTGAGATGAAAATGAGCTTTCCAAGCAAACAAGGGACATTAAACATCTATTAGCATTAACACAAAGCTGAAATTTGTCCCTGAACCAGTGAGCTACGAAGAGAATTGAAAAGAAAAAAAAAAAAAGCAGAAAACAAGGCTGGGGAAGAGATACGTTTGGCATGAGCAAAGCCCTGAGTTGGATCTCCAACCTCATATGCATTTTAATGTTATTCAATGTCTGAAATAACAACTTATCTCAAGAGTCAAACTTGGGAACGTAGCTAAGGGAAAGTCCCAAGGAGGTGGGCTCATTCAGTAGACTTGTCAAGTGCGAAGAGTTCATTCATAGCCCTCTGTCCTCTCCCTCTGTCTCTCCTGTCCCTCCACCCAAGCGTTCGCCACACAAGGGAGGCCTTGCCCACCCCTCTTCCCTTGGACTTGTTCTTTTCTCCCACAGAGTTAAGTTCATCAGTCTGGTCAGCCGCTCAGGCCTAGGAACTGTCCTCCCAAATGCATTTCTTCACCCTTCCTCAAGAGCCAGGGGCACATTCTGTTGTGATGCTTGCTGACAGTGAGTCAGGGAACCACCCAGACCTAAATCTGGGGCCTGGAGAGATGGCTTAGCGGTTAAGGCGTTTGCCTGCAAAGCCAAAGGATCCCAGTTCAATTCTCCAGGACCCACGTAAGCCAGATGCACAAGGGCGTGCATGCATCTGGAGTTCGTTTGCAGTGGCTAGAGGCCCTGGCATGCATATTCTCTCTCTCTTGCCCCTCTCTCTCTCTCTCTCTCTCAAATAAATAAATAAGGTATATTTAAATCTGGGCCTGGAGGTGGACGTGGTAGAAGCAGACCTCTCTGGATTCTAGACCTACAGGCTAGAATCGCTGCATCGGCCATTGCTGGCCCACTTGAATTTTTTTGCTGAGATTTGGACCAAAGACCCAACAAGCCTTCAAGTATTCTTTTTCTTTATTTTATATAGAAACTTGTGTGTGTGTATCAAATAATGTGTCCATCATAAATAATATATACGTATTTATAGAATATAACACCTGTGACATATTAATCCTAAGTAAAAGCCTTAATGTTTGTTTCTCTTTACTTTTCTTCAACCTCTGTACCTATTCCTATCTCAGAGATACCACGAGGCAGGACAGCTCTTCAAATATGTGATTTGGATATTTTCTTATTTACTTATTTATTTATTTGACAGAGAAAGGGGGGGGAGAGAGAGAGAAAGAGAGAATGGGCACATGTCAGGGCCTCCAGCCACTGCAGAAGAACTCTATACGCGTGCACCCCCTTGTGCATCTGCCTAACGTGGGTCCTGGGGAATCGAACCTGGGTCTATTGGCTTTGCAGGCAAGTGCCTTAACTGCTAAGCCATCCCTCCAGCCCTTGGATATTTTCTTGACCTGGATAGATCTCTTAAAACCACCTCAATCACACCTGGCCTCTTAATACCTAAGACAGATCATAGCCCCTATTAAATTGCATCAAAAAATTTTAGTTAGCATACAGAGTAACAGGTTTCATTATGACGTTTTCATACACATGTAATTGTACCTTAATCACATTCACCCCTACCCTTCCAAACCCCTCTTCTCCTACCTCCACTGGGCCCCTTACTTTTCTCCAAATAGTCTCCCTTCTGTTTACATATCACATATATACATGTATGTCTCTGTGTATATATGCGTGTGAATATTAAAACCAAAACTCTTCAGTCTAGAGATATGGCTTAGCGGTTAAGGCGCTTGTCCGCAAAGTCTGAGTACCCAGGTTCTACTCCCCAGAGCCCACGTGAGCCAGATGCACAAGGTTGCGCATGGGAACAAGATGACACACGTGTCTAGAGGTCGTTCACAGTGGCAAGAGACCCTGGCACATCAGTTCTTTCTCTCTGTCCCTCTCGTGAATAAAATGAATTTTAAAAAATCAAGACTCTCCATATGAAAAGAAACGTAATATTTTTTAATATTTTATTTTTATTTATTTGAGAGAGGGAAAGAGGCAGAGAGAGAAAGAGAGAGAGAGAGAGAGAGAATGGGTGTGCCAGGGCCTCCAGCCACTGCACACCAACTCCAGTGAAAAATATGTTCAAGATATTGTAACTCCTCAGAAGCTGGGTTCCAGGTGGGGAGCCCCCTTATTCCAGGACAGCCTCAGGCAAGTGAAGGGGCTTCCCACAAGGCCTCTGACAACGCACATGGCGTCTTGTTCTAATGCGACCAGCATTCATGATTTTTTTTTTTTTTTTTTTGGCAGCACACTGAGCCTAGCAATGTAGGGAATTGCTTTGCACTTATTATTTTTGGGACACCCTGGCCTCCCTCCTTTTTTATTTTTATTTTTTCTCATTCAGCTGCCTGGCATTGAGCTGTCACGCCGGCTTGCAAAGCTCCAAGCACCAGCTTGCCCCTGCAAAGAATTGTAAGCTCTGTAAACCGAGTGGGATTTTCTCCCAGCTGCTGCTTAGTCTGCGTGGACCAGGGTCAGGTTGACCCTCCTTGTCCTTCTTTCTTTTGTCTTTGGCGCGCATGTGTGTGTGTGTGTGTGTGTGTGTGTAACGTGCACGTTGTTGTAGCACTTTGTGTCTATACAGCTTACGCACGTATGACACCTTCAAACCTTAGCCACACACCACAGCTCTGTTGTATAGATATGTCTTGACACCATGACGAGAAGCCAAATGGCACGGTCAGGTCTACGTGACTCTCTTTTGTTTGTTTGTTTTGGTTTTGCGAAGTAGGGTCTCGCGCTAGTCCAGGCTGACCTGGAATTCACTCTGTAGTCTCAGGGTGGCCTCGAACGCATGGCGATCCTCCTACCTCTGCCTCCCGAGTGCTGGGATTAAAGACATGCGCCACCGTGCCTAGCCTACATGACTCTTTGAAGCAGGAAGAATGAACTTGCTTTTCTTTTTTTCTATTTTTTTTTGTTTTATCTTTATTTATTTGAGACAGACAGAGAGAGAAAGAGGCAGATAGATAGAGAATGGGCGCACCAGGGCCTCCAGCCACTGCAAATGAACTCCAGATGCATGTGCCCCCTTGTGCATCTGGCTTACGTGGGACCTGGGGAATCGAGCCTCGAACCGGGGTCCTTTGGCTTCACAGGCAAGCGCTTAACCGCTAAGTCATCTCTCTAGCCCGAATTTGCTTTTTTTAACAAGCCGAGATGCCCTGCACCTTGGCTAGTCCTGCATCTCTGGGAGTTAAAAGTAACAAACTCTTCTCTTGTGCTTCGCTGCAGAGTCTCCCCCAAAACAGCTTTGTGGGGTGCCTGAAGAACTTCCAGTTGGATTTAAAACCCTTGGACTCTCCTTCTGCAAGTGTCAGGGTTTCTCCCTGCTTAGGTGTTTCTTTGGAGAAAGGCATTTATTTCTCCCAAGGAGGAGGTCATGTGGTCCTGGGTAAGGAGCCATTGGTAGAGTTCACGTTTTGAAGTCTGAAGAATTCTATTATCTTTCATTCATGATGGTTCCTTAACTGTCGTTTTCTTTCCTTTGAAAGCCAAGCCCGTGTTGTTGGGGCCAGAATTTAAGCTCGTTTTCAGCATTCGCCCAAGAAGTCTCACTGGAATCCTAATACACATTGGAAGTCAACCAGGACAGCACTTAAGTGTTTATATGGAAGCAGGAAAGGTGTGTAGCAGGAGGCTCGTGACATGGGCAAAAGAGGGCGGGGGAAAGAGGGCTTCGGTGTCTTGGTGGAAGAAATAGTAAGATGCCTGTGTGTTCCAGGTCACAGCCGCTGTGGACAGTGACGCAGGCGGGACCTTGACGTCGATCACACCAAAACGGTCTCTGTGTGATGGACAGTGGCACTCAGTGGCAGGTATGACGTTGGTTCATGCTCTGAAACAGTATCCTTCCATCTGGGTTTGAGCATCCCCAGGGCAGCCTCAGTCTGTCTGTCTGTCCATCCATCCATCCATCCATCCAAGTTCCTGGCCTGGGCTGACCCACCAGGGTTTCCCTTTCTAATCGCAGCCTTGGCTGGGCTTAGGTCATTCATGGCTACTTCTCTGTAGCATGTTGAGTTTGGGCTTGTTGAGTTTTGTGGGTGGTTTTATTTAGCCCGTAAAAAAAATTGATAGCTATTTTCAGGTTTGAGGTGATGTAACATTGTGGTTTAGATTTTGGTTCTAAAATGAGAAAAAAAGAGAGGCCAGATTTCAGTTCCACCCCTTATTCTGGTCACTTTGGGCAAGTTGCTTAAATGCTCTTTTAAAAATATATATATATGTATATATTTTATTTTTATATATTTACTTGACAGACAGAAAGGCAGGGAGCGGGAGAGAAGGAGGGCTGAGGGAGAATGGGCGCACTAGGGCCTCCAGCCGCTGCACATGACCTCCAGATATATACGCCACCTTGATGCATCTGGCTTATGTGAGTCCTGGGGAATTGAACCTGGTTCCTTTGGCTTCGCAGGCAAGCGCCTTAACCACTAAGCCATCTCTCCAGCCCTTAAGTGCTCTTTTTATCGGTAGCTTCCTTATGTGTAACATGGAGGTGAAAACAGTGTATACCCCTGCGGGTTGTGAAAACTAAACAGGAATGTATGTCCAGTGTGCTTAGCCCGCTTCTGACGCACTAGTTTGGTAAGCAGCTCTTCTAATGCTGGTGAAGTGAGTTTTTCACCCAGCATTTAACATCAGTGCCAACGATTTTGATGAAAGCAGTGGTGGGAAGCAAGCCCATTCTCTCGGATAGAATCTTTTCTGTTACTGTTACACTATGGATGTGAGCCTGGGATGTGGCTCCGCAGGTAGAGTGTCCGCCCAGCTAGCGTGGCAGCCTGTGGATTCAGTGGCCAGCACCGCATACACTGGGTGGGCATGATGGCTCATATCACAACACTCAAGAGATGGAGGTTGGAGAATCACACGTTCAGTGTAATCCTTGGTTGAATAGTGAGTTCAAAGGCAGCCTGGGGTCCACGAGACCCTATTTAACAAAAAACAAACAAACAAAAAGAACCCCACAAAAACAAAAAAGAAACTAGAAAGGAGGGTTGGAGAGATGGCTAAGCAATTAAAGGAACTGGCTTGCAAATCCTGGTGGCCCTGAGTTAAATTCCCCAGTACCTGTGTAAAACCACATGCACAAGGTGGTGCAGTTGTCTGGGGTTTATTTGCAATAGCAGAAGGCCTTTGCACATCATCCATTCTCCTTCTCTCTCTCACTTAAATAAATAATTTTTTTTTTTAAAAAAAAGGAGGGGCTGGAGCTATGGGTCAGCGGTTAAGGCGCTTATCTGCAAAGCCTAAGGACACGAGTTTGATTCCTCAGTCCCCAAGTAAAGCCAGATGCACCAGGGTGGCACATGCATCTGGAGTTCATTTGCAGTGGCTATCTGTCTGTCTGCCACTTTCTCTCTTTCAAATAAATGGATATTTTCAAGAAACAAGGCAGGAAGGAAGGAAAGGAGGAAGAAAGGAAAAGAGAGAGAGGGGAAAAAAGAAATACATGAGCTTACTTCTGCTCAGCATTTTTTTTTTTTTTTTTTGTAAGATCGAGTGTAGAATTACATAACCCTGTACTGGCTGAAACCTGTTTTGTGAGAAGTGGCCTTTTGTGGACGAAAATGAAAGTTAACTTCGTTGCAGTTAGCTACAATGACCCCCATGAGAGGAATTTTGTGTGGAGGCTCACAGTCTGTGTGCACTGTCCCTGACATCAGTCTTCAGAAGCCGAGTGGCTTCCGAGGGTCATGGAGATCATGTGATAATAAGCAAGCTTGGCTTCTGGAAAGAGGAGACCGGATTGGGAATCCTAGCCCTTTATCACTGTGCTTTTGGACCAAGCCCTTGGTGAAGCACAGCTTCTCTTGTGTCGGGATGTCTTCTGTAGAGATTTGCTTTAAGGATTCAATTCAGTAATGTCTGTGGAAATGCCCAGCATGGCCCGGTGTTGAGAAGAAGTGAGTGGGATTTGTACGAAGGCTGAGCGAGTTTGCTGCCTGCAAACGGTGCCCCGAAGGGCCCAGTGGGCATGAGTTCAGGTGAAGACAATTAGGTGACAAGGGGTACTCTTCTCAGGTGACAGACCTAACCAGCTTCCTTTCTTCCAGTCACCATCAAAGAACATGTCCTGCACCTGGAACTGGACACGGACAACAGCTACACAGCGGGACAGTTCACCTTCCCTTCTAACAGCACCCAAGGGTCACTGCACATTGGAGGAGTCCCAGGTAACACTCAAGCCTGACTTGTACGTCCGTATTGCCTCATATCAGCTCCCAGCATTGTCGTGTGCACTGGATGGCTGTGGCATCCTAGCGCATGGGCCAATGACAGAGCTGCCCTTGGCTAGACCGGGGTGGTGGTTAGGCCCCGTGTCCCAACGTCTGGGGCATCACGGGACAGTCCAGGCTACACCGTCACCACCTTCCTGGGTTTCAAGCCTGTGATATATATGTTTCTCTTAAGAGCCGCATTGACCCAGAAGCCTGTTTCAACAAAGAATCAAGAGAATCTGATTTCCAAAACCAATTTCTCCTCCCCGGAGAACCGAGCCGCTGCGTCAGTTGTATCAGGCTGTACGTACAGTGCGCATAGAACCATGAGGCAGGTTAGGATGGAACCAAGTTCGAGACTAGAATTTTTTGCCTGGGAAAAGAGCCTTTCCATCCTTCCTTGTTTTACGTCTCTCCGAATAGTCTGGGTGTTAATTTTATAGGCCTTCCATGACCCATAAAAGGCAGCCAAGTTCGGAGTTGTTATCTATTGATCCTGGCTGGGAAGCTTCCTCTCCTAAGGCTGGAGACCAGCTGTTGCTGATTTGTCACAGCAAGCAGTGTGGGGAGGTGGCCTGGGCTTCCCTTTGGCTCTTTCGGTTTTTTTTGTTGTTTTTTTTTTTTTTTTTTTTTTTTTTTTTATTTATTTGAGAGTGACAGAGAGAAGGAGGCAGAGAGAGAGAGAGAGAGAAAAAAATGGGCGCACCAGGGCCTCCAGTCACTGCAAACGAACTCCAGACGCGTGCGCCCCCTTGTGCATCTGGCTAACGTGGGTCCTGGGGAATCAAGCCTCAAACCGGGGTCCTTAGGCTTCACAGGCAAGCGCTTAACCGCTAAGCCATCTCTCCAGCTGCCCCCCCTTCCCTTTGGCTCTTTTTAAATCCCAGGTGCATTCATTTGATGGCATAAACTCTCCACTGAGTGACTCTTTTCTTTTTCAGCCAACTTGAAGACACTGATGCTCCCCATTTGGAAATCATATTTTGGCTGCCTGAAGAATATTCAAGTCAACCACATCCTTGTCCCTGACACTGATGCCACAGAAGTGCATGGGTCTGTCAGCCTGAATGGCTGCCCTGACCACTAACCTTGAGCTGTTAGACAGCAAGGAAACTCACCTTCAAAAGAACTGAGGGCCCATTGTGCCTCCTTCCCCCACTCAAGGTCATTCTTAACTCAAGACACCATCAGCTCCATTTTAACAGCAAATCTCACTTTGAATTCCAACCACGTCGACCCGTCACTTTGTCATTCAGTGCTATACACATGTATTTTATGTAAAAATCCCCTTTCTTGAAGAAAATGAACAAGTTGTTATTCAAAAATGCACACAATGCTTTTGGTAATATTATTCCCCACTAAAAATTAAATGTGTTTTAGAGAACATTTTTCCACTTGCTGAGAAAAATACATCTCTTTTAGAGCACTTTAAGAATATGAAACTTTAAAATGCTAAATTGCTATAATTTATGGGGTTGAATAAATAAAATGCACTGTTCAAATTATGATGTTTTCTAAGGAAAAAAAAAAACAACCGGGGTTTGATGGTCATGGATAACTATATTATTATTATTTTTTAAATTCCCTTCTGGAATCTAGTCAAAAAAAAAATCCCCTTCCTTGCCTTTTGGTTTTTCTTCCTTTTTAAAAATATATTATTTATTTAATTCAGATAGTGAAGGAGGGAGAGAGAGAGAGAATGGGTACAGCAGGGCCTCTAGCCACTGCAAACGAACACCAGACACATGCACTCCCTGTGCATCTGGCTTATGTGGGTCCTGGAGAGTCGGACCAGTATCTTTTGACTTTGTAGGCAAACGCCTTAACTGCTAAGCCGTCTCTCCAGCCCTGTAACTATATTATTCTTTTAGCACCTGTTCAATATGTGATCTACAACACAATTTCCTTTTTTGGGAATTTTTAAAATTTTTATTTGAGAGTGAGAAAGAGGCAGGAGAAGAGAGAGAGAATGAGTGCACCAGGCTGTCTAGCTACTACAGTCAAACTCCAGAGGCACGCACCACCTTATGCATCTGGCTTATGTGGGTCCTGGGGAACTGAACCTGGGTCCTTCGGCTTTGCAGGCAAGTGCCTTAACCACTAAGCAATCTCTGCAGCCCACAATTTTCTCCAAATAATTATCAAGCTTGTACCAGGAGGCTCTGTGTGTACTCGATACGTAAACAACGGTGACGGTTTAGACGTAGTTCCTTCTCTTAAGCTGTTCCATTGGGGAGACATGGAATGTTCATAAACAGTAACTAGCAAGTTGATTACCGAAGCTACATGGCTTTCCAATCCTTGCTTTCTCCAGTCTGCTACCAACCAAGTCTAAGTTAGGACTGTCACTTCCTTGAGAACACAAACTATCAGATAGGGGAGCTCGAGTAAGCATACGTACTATATAACTGAAGCTTTCTGTAGCAAGCCAACAGGAACCAACAGAAAGGAGGAATCGTTTCTAGATTCCATGATATGACAGACTAGTAGTGTTACCCAACACCACTTTCCCAAACAGAAAAAAAAGAAAGAAAGAAAAACACTGTATTTCTGTATCTTCTGTTTGTTGGGGGGGGGGGAGGGACAAGTAATTTGCAAATTTGTATAGTATTCCTATATGGTATCCTTCTTGCTATTGGCCCACCACCTCTGAAATTGAGTCACATCTGCCTGTTGTTGTTTTGTTTGTTTGTTTGTCTGTTTTGTTTTGATGTTTGCACTGTGGTCCTGTGGGTGGGCCCTCTACTGACCACAGTGATACACAACATGTTCTCCTGGAGAAGTCAGCTCCTCAAAATGGAGGTGCTTAGCAGAAGTTGCCAGGTGCTCTTTGGGGACCCTGTGTTGGCTCCCAGTGGTGCTTCTCTCCGTTCTTTAATACCACAAAGAACAGCCCCTCATCTGTGTTTGCTGAATAAAATCCCACATGGAGGCGTGTCTCAGTGGTAGAGCATCTGCCCAGCATGGGCAAAGTCCTGCATTCGAAAAATGAGAGAGAGAGAAGAGAGAGAGAGAGAGAATACCAGCAACCAGAACATAACAGGGAAAGTTCCAGATGACTTCAGTCAAGGAAATACAAAACCCTCACTGTGGCTCTTCTCCAGTTAGAGGCTCTGAGGAGAAGGTACATCTTCAAGAAAATCATCATGGAATCACTCGTGAACTAGAAGTATGACACAGACATCATCACTGATTTTTTAAAATTTTTATTTATTTGAGAGAGAGAGAGAGAGAGAGAGAGAGAGTGAATGGGTGTGCCAGGCCCTCCAGTCACTGCAAACAAACTCCAGACGCATGTACCACCTTGTGCATCTGGCTTTACATGGGTGCTAGGGAATCGAACCTGGGTCCTTCGGCTTCACTGACAAGCGTCTTAACCGCTAAGCCATCTCTCCGGCCCTCATCACTGTTTTGACCGCTCCTACAGATGGGGCTGACCTTGGGGTGAGGGGAGGGGCAGCAGGATCCCTGGTCAGTGACTCTGACCTTGATACCGTCCGGTGGTTTTCGTGTCCACGAGAGGTCCGTTATTTTAAAGCTTCGTTGCCCAGGTTGGGGTATTGGGAGGCATGTGGACCTGAGACCCAGCGGGGGGGTTCTTAGGAAATTACTGTGGTTCTCCATCCATCTGACCTGCTTCCTGCCTCAAGATACGGCTGCTGGCTCTGTCCTACACATATTTCCACCACGATGTGCTGCTGTCTGCTGATGTCACCAAACTGCCTTTGAACTCAAATACCATGTGCTAAATTAATCCTCGCTTTACGAAGCGAGGTATTTTATAGTAACTTGAGGATAACGCACACAGTTTCATGTGGTCCAGAGCACTGGGCCTGGAACTAGCACATCTTTCCCAGCAAAGAGACCAAGTATCTATTAAGCAATCCTGTCAGCCGCGTCTTTCAGTAACTCTCAGGACACATGGCGACAGCATTCCTTAATATCCAAGGCGAATAACAGGTTTTTGTCACACTCATTGCAGCCTCAGGTCAGAGGAAGACAGCATGGGGCAGAAGCCACCTGCTTTCCCTTCCAGACAGGACGTGGTCCCACCTAAAGAGAACTTTTCAAATAAGTAAAAATAAAAAAAAATTAAAACTTTAAAAGAGGCTGGAGAGATGCCTTAGCAGTTAAGGTGCTTGACCTAGGTTCAATTCCCCAGGACCCATGTAAGCCAGATGCACAAGGGGGGGTGCATGTATCTGGAGTTCATTTGCAGCAACTGAAAGCCTGATTTGCCCATTTTCTCTCTGTCTCTCTCTGCCTGCCTATTTCTCTCTCTCTCTCAAATAAATAAATAAATAAAAATAAAGAGAACTTTGACACAGCTCCTTTCCTCATTCCTCCCAGCCCAGTGACCCCAACTTCTGCTCCGCCAACCACAATCTTATTTCTTCCTATTGCTCAGTTCTCCTTTTTACTAATTCCCATTTTAAGTAGGTTAGTCTAACCCCTGAGAAGGCTTAATTACTTCTCAGGGATGATGGCTTCTTGCCAGTATATGAGAGAACAGTTTTTAAAATATTATTTTATTGACTACAAGTGGTATATGTATTCATTACAGAAAACTTGTGAAGAAATGTGCAGAGAAGCATAAAAGTCACCCATAATCCCACCGCTCAAATGTGTTTGGTTATTTGTCCATTCAGGTTTAAATTTGCATGTATTCCTTTACTAAGTCATGATTGTACCACGAATATTACTACTATATGACTTTTAAAATGGCATTGTTTCCCAGGTCTTGGCAAAGCATTTCATCCCAGATTAATTTGTCATAATGTATTTAACTATCCATTCATCGTGTCTTAATTGGGGTGTTTCTAACTTTTGCAATTATAGAAGCAACACTAAAATGAAGATGGGATATAAGTTTAACTTAAGATAATATCTTAGAAATAAGATTATTGGTCAGAGATTCTGAACATTTTACTGGTGATTATCTATTGCCGAATTGCTCCTCAAAAGGATATATCTGGGCCGGGCGTGGTGGCGCACGCCTTTAATCCCAGCACTTGGGAGGCAGAGGTAGGAGGATCGCCGTGAGTTCGAGGCCACCCTGAGACTCCATAGTGAATTCCAGGTCAGCCTGGGCTAGAGTGAAACCCTACCTCGAAAAACCAAAAAAAAAAAAAAAAAAAAAAAAAGGATATATCTGTACACACTAATTATCACTTTGAAGTGATCTTTAGCCCCTGGACATAATCCCCCCATCCATAATTCATAAACAGGGGACGCACACATCTGGAATTCATTTGCAGCAGCTGGAGGCCCTGGCATGCCCATTCTCTCTCTGTCTGCCTCTGTTTCTCTCTGCTTCTCTCTCTCTCTCTCTCTCTCTCTCTCTCTCAAATAAATAAAAATAAAATATTTTGGAAAAAAATTAAAATATGGTGGAAATTGGTTGAGGAAGACACTGGATATTGACTTTTGGCCTGCATGTGTGTTCATGTGCATGCACACACACACACACACACACACACACACACACAAACACACATGCCCACACATATGTCAATATTATTATTATTATTTATTTATTTGTAAGGAGAGAGGGAGAGAGAGACCATGGGCATGCCAGGGTCTCTAGCTGTTGCAAATGAATTCCAGATGTGTGCATCTGGTTTTACATGGGTGCTAGGGAATTGAACTCGGTTCATCAGGTCCTGCAGGCAAGCACCTTTACCACTGAGCCGTCTGTCCAGCCCACTATACAAAACTTTTAATTGACACATAATTGTACATAGTTCTTTTTAGTAGCTTCATCGTTTCTGGTCTTTCACGTGCAGGTCTGTAATTTGTTCTGAGTTGAGTTGGTGATGAGAGATGGGGGTCCAGTTTTTCCGTATGTGGATATTCCGTTTCCCCCACACCACTGACTGAAGAGACTGTCCTTTCTCCAGTGCATGCTTTCAACATTTTCCTCAGAGCTCAGTTGGCTGCAGCTGTGTGGATTTGGTTTATGTGTTGGTTGCTATATGAGTGCCATACTATTTGGATTATAATGGCTTTGCAGTATGTTTTAAAGTCATGTCTCCAGTGTTATTCTTTTTGCCTATGAATTGCTTTAGGTATTTAGGGTATCTCCCTCTCTCTCTCTCTCTCTCTCTCTCAGCTTCCCTTTCTTCCTCCCTCCTTCCTTCCTTTTCTCCTATCCTTGTCTATCCCCCCCCCCTCCCTTACTTCTCCCTCCCTGTCTCCTCTCCCTCCTCACGGGTGATGATATTGGTAAAAGCTGCGGAATGGTGGGATATGACAGATGTATTATGTGTCTAGTTTCTTCTTTTTCCTAACAATATAACTTAATAAGAAAGCACAGAAATTTCAGCACCACATCTGCAGGCTTGAGAATGGAGAAAAAGGAGAGACAAAATTGGAATATCCTTGTTAATCCTCAGGGTGAGGAGATGATGAATGCTGGTTACTGGAAATGTCTTTTCTTCTCTTTCTCATAAAGGCCTCTGTAACCCCAGAATGAAAGAACACCTTTCCATTGCCAGAAGGTTTGATTCCTCATGAATTCTGAATGTGTGGTTATTTCGCTCTACACCAAGCCCTAGATATAATGACAGTTGGGAGTTTCAGAGGGTCAAGGACCAGAACTCTCTGCAGGCCCCAGTCTCCATGAACTCAGACGGCGCACAGCAGACGATTACTATTCCTACAGGAAATACACTTCCTCTCAAATCAAGTCTATCTTCTGCAAAATAAGTGTCTGAGCATATAGCTAGCCCTCAGCCACAGTGCTGCCCACAGAGAGTTACATCCTCAGCATCCAAGTGCTCTCCATGAAGGACAAAGTCGCTGGGGAGGGGGAGACCTCTGTCAGAGGGTGAAGCACACAGTAGGGTTCCTGGGACAAAGGCCACTATGGATGTGACAGCTCTAAGAAGCCAGCTCCCAGTGGGATGTCTCTTGCTGCTTAGTTTCTTGTAATTCATCTTATCCCACAATAAGAGGAACACACACACACACACGTATGCATGCAGATACTTCTGAAAAGAGCCAGTGTTACTTTTAGAAATCATTTAAACCTGAGTCCATTGCTGTTCTTTAGGGCCTGTGATGAGGTTTCAGCATGTAAGCTTTCTCTCACATGGTTTGGAATATTCTGGAAGCTTGAGGGGCTTACTTCACAAGGCTTCTCTGGGAGTTAAATGAGATGCTATATATGTAAAGATGCTGAAAGTATCCTTATTAAGATTACTGCTATCAATAGCACCAAAACATGGACGTTAAAAGTTAGATAAGTAGGGCTGGAGAGATGGCTTAGCAGACGGCTGTAAAGCTAAGGATCCAGGTTCGATTCCCAAGGATCCAGGTAAACCAGATGCACAAGGTGGCTCATGCATCTGGAGCTCGTTTACTGTGCCTGGAGGCCCTGGCGCACCCATTCTTTGTCTCTGGCTGTCTCTCCGATCTCTGTCTCTCTCTCCTTGCAAGTAAATAAAAAAAATGTATTTTTAAGTTAGTTAAATAAGTAAGAAGGTCAAAGACTTCACAAAGGTGTTTCCTATTCTACCTATGTCTCTTCCCTGGTTTGCCCTTCTAAGGGAACAGAGGAGGAGGTCAATCACCCTCTCTTTGTTCTGTAGTATTGCTGAAATTCACAAGTGAGGTGAATTTCAAAGGAACAAGAAACTTTCAGAGTAGAAGTGGCCAGTGCTTACTTAGTGCCCCTTCGGTCCGTCCCCTTCTGGGCGTGCCACCCTGACGACCAAGCGACAGCACTGGCGTTTATTTCACTGAGCCCTTTCTCTGCCTGCTGAATTCAGCTTGGTCCACCTGGGCAACAGGTCAGCCATGTGAGGCACTAAACACACCCCCGGTGATCCCTTCCAGCAGTGACTCATGAAAATTGATGTCAAGTTCCCACGTGTCTTCCAACGCACCAGGGCCTGCGCTTTCTCCAGCTGCCTACAGTCCGAGCTGACTTGCAGACTCTCCCTCATGGGTGGCTTCCACGTGTCACTCCCCGACTCCTACTCCTTCACGTCCTGTGGAAACAAACGGCTCAGGGTCTACTCAAGAGCATCACAAACCTACATGCTAAAGGAGGTGTTTTCCTTGATCTTGACATTGCTCAGCTGCCCTGGCCTCTCTAGCGCCGTGTTGCTCCTTCAATGGCTGGTTGGCAGGTTGGCATGGAGGTAAGTGTCTTGTTAAACATCAGTTAAACACAGGCCTATCACTCAGGCAAGACCTTAAAACACAATCGTGAAAAAGTATGCGCTTTGCCCTGGACCGCCTCATACCCTGTGTACAGGAAAGGCCCAGAAATCTGTGGGGTTTTTTTTTTCCCGTTTTACTTTTTTTTTAATTATTTTTATTTTTTCTTTATTAGTTATGTACATGCTCAGTGTGTAAACAGCCATGTTGGTACCATCGCTAGTCTCCTCCCTGTCGTCTCTCCTCCTTGTTGGGGAATGTGGGTCGTGCATTGTGCGGGTAACCGTCAGTTATGGGGAAGAGGCAGTGTCTCTGTGCATAATGTTCCAACTTGTGGCTCTAAGAATCTTCCCGCCCCCTCTTCTGCAAATTTCCCTTAGCCATGTTGGGTTCGTTTTAGGTCTACTTCAGTGAGGAGGTCTTGGGAGCCTCTGTGTCTCTGGATATCTGGTTTGGTAGGAGTTGAGTGTTCTCTGTGTCTATCCCTTCACCCTTGTGCTGGTACCAGGTTCACCAAGAAAGCAGCACTCTTGCTCATTCCCCAGTTACTCTGTGGTTTCAGCTGGGGCCCTGGTGAGGGGTGATGGGCTGATTCTCTCCTCAGGTTCTGTGTCCAACTGAAAAAGAGAAGCAGATTCTCCAATAAAGAGTGAAGTCAGCACAGGATAAGTGGAATAACAATTATCATTTTAGAGAGAATTTAATAAGTGTAGGCCCTCTTGTAGCCCAAGATTGGTAAGAGCTTGATATTGGAGAGCAGACTCAGTTTTTGGATCTGGTTCTGACTTGTTTCCCAGTTCCAGCTATGGGTTCCGTTCCTCTGAGTGGATCCATTAGCCAATTCAAGAGCAGTTGGTTTCACACCATGGCTGTGTGCCACTGTTGCACTTGTGTGAGCATCACAAGTTGTTTGCTGCTGAGTAGCTTAGACCACGAGTTGCTTAGACAGATGGTCATTTTCCCCTAGTTGCTCATGTAGCACCTTCTGGTACTAGACAAGCTGTTTGGGGACTGACTCTCTTCCAGATTCCAGCCAGGTCTCTCCATGTTCTGTACCAACAGCATATGGTATCTTCAGCAGTAGGGTCTTACCACTAACCTTTGGTGGGTCATCAAGTACTCTGACAGAAATATGTTTTCCTTTGGGGAACCTTGTAGGTCTCTCTGGTCAACAGCTCATTGTGGATGTGAACTGCATCCTGGTACTAGGAGTTATAAACCAGTGCCAAGGGAGAAGAAGGAAGAAAAAGATAGGTGATATGAAGGCAAAAGAAAGAGAGAGAGAGAGAGAGAGAGAGAAAAACTAGAGAAAACCCAACACCCCTAGACTGTATCATTACCAGAACAACACTTTCATTAAACAAACTGCACATTTAATTCCATTTCAGGTAGGTGTCCCTAGGAAATGATCCTACCCTGAGCCTACTGCTGGAAGGTTTCAAGCAAGAAAGTAGCAGGTGGTTGGTGCCTTTGGTGAGGGGGATTTGAGTGGGGTGACAAGGCTAGAATTCAGCTAACAATAGACTCCCCAGGAGTAAATGTGGAGGATGACAGGGTCAAGAATCCATGTCAATTACTCTTCAGGAAGCTGGGTCATAATGAAAAGGGGAAAGAACATGGATTCAGGTAGACTGGTTTGTTTGTTTGGATCTAAGAAGACTGAACAAAGTGTTTTGTCTGTTGTAAAGAGTTAGTTTACAGGCAAAGTTAAAAATACAGGACAGGAGCCAGGCATGGTGGCGCATGCTTTTAACCCCAGTACGTGGGAGGCAGAGGTAGGAGGATCTCCGTGAGTTTGAGGCCACCCTGAGACTACATAGTGAATTCCAGGTCAGCCTGGGCTAGAGTGAGACCCTACCTCAAAAACACACACACACACAAAAAAAAAAACAGCACAGGACTGGAGAGATGGGTTAGTGGTCAAGGTGCTTGCTTGTGAAGCCTAAGGACCCAGGTTCAACTCCCCAGTACCCACATAAACCAGATGCACAAGGTGGTGTATGTTTCTGGAGTTCATTTGCAGTAGCTAGAGGCCTTGGCATGCCCATCCTCTCTCTCTGTCTCTGCCTCTTTCTCTCTCTTTCAAATAAATAAGTATTTTTTTAAAAAAATCAAGGACAGCCAGGCATGGTGGCGCACACCTTTAATCTCAGCACTTGGGAGGCAGAGGTAGGAGGATCACCATGAGTTCATGAGTTCACCCTGAGACTACATAGTGAATTCCAGGTCAGCCTGAACTACAGTGAAACTGTACCTCAAAAAATAAATAGATAAATAGATCAAGGACAGAGGGAGGATACTTATATCCTTAAAGACGTGAGGGAGGAAGAATAAACAGAGAACTCTGGGAGGAAGTGACCTTGAAAACAGGCACAAGTGGTGCTTTGCTCTAAGCCTAGAGGGAAGGAGATGAGGGTAGGTAGTGGGGGCTCTGGGTGGGGGTGAGGAATTTAGGGAGATGCTACTTTCCTGATGAATTAGGAGATATGGCTGTCTGGGGAAGGAGAGAGGCATGGTGGGAAGTGTGGCCACCAGCTGGCCAGGTGCCAGGGCATTGGTCACTGAGGACTGTAGGATTTATCGTGGGTTATATTTCAAATAGGTTTTCAGTGGCACTGACTTGCATAATTAACACTTCGGTGGAGAAATGCAGAATAAAGCTTGTGGATTCTTTTGACTATTTTTCCTTTTAGTCATTTTCTACTTTCTAGGTGCCAAGAGTAGAGTTGTTCACCCTTCAGTCTGCAGCCGGGTCGGGCTTATCTCACCCCATGGCTCTCAGCCTACCCGGTGCAGAAACCTCTGGGCCGTTGTTCTCGGGGCACATGTCGGTACTTAGCCCAGAGATCTGGTCTGGGCTGGAGTCAGGCAGTCCTAATCGCTAAGTCAGGTGGGATGGACCCTTGGTCTCATCCATATCTGGGGAAGAGCTCTTGTACCAGTGTTTTGGAGTAACTGGACGCTTAGAAGAAATGGCTAATGAAAGGTTTTCTTTTCTTCTTTTTTTTTAAAGAGAGAGAGAGAGAGAAATAGAGAAAATTGGTACACCAGGGCCTCAGCCACTTAATCAAACTCCAGATGCTTTCACCACCTAGTGGGCTTACGCGACCTTGTGCTTGCCTCGCCTTTGTGTGTCCGGCTTACATGGGATCTGGAGAGTCAAATATGTGTCCTTAGGCTTCGCAGGCAAGCGCCTTAACCACTAAGCCACCTCTCCAGCCCTGTTTTCTTTTTAAGTAGATGCTTTTGTGTGTGTGTGTGTGTGTGTGTGTGTGTGTGTGTGTGTGTGTGTTAACATGGACCTTTAACTATGGTAGATGTATGGAGTTTTCCTTTTAGAGTATCCTTGTTCCAAAGTACATACTGCACATATATGAAAATGTCATCATGAACCCCGTCATTTTGTACATTGAATATATGCTGTTGTAAATTTTTTAATTTAGTCATTTTTGTAAAAGTAATAGTATCCTTTTCCATAAAGCCTTTTGAATTTCTGCAAGGTCATGACTTAAAAAGGACTTCTTTAGTTATTGTTTTGGGTAGCTAGAGAGTTCACTCAGGCTCAGAAGGCCACATTGCCAGTCAGCTGGGAGTCCTGCTGAGCTAATCGGTATCCCCTTGTAGGAGAGCAGGTCTTCCCACCTGTCTGTCATGTGTGCCACTATAAATTAGTGATAGGGGGTCTGTGGGTAGTCCAGGAAAGGCTTGAACTCCAAACCCTGAGTTTGTGTTTGTATTCAACCATAGAATAGGGGCAAACCAAACTGAGAAGGATCGTCATTAAATTATTATATTTATTTAGCAAAGTACAAAACTAAGGGAAGGAAAACTGATACACCCACCTGGTCCGAGAGCCCTTGTGGTGGGCCTGGAAGAAACATGAAAAGAGAATTAGAGAGAAATGAAAAGAAAGTAAGGAGTGCTCCTGCCATGTGGAAGGCAGGGGTGGGGGATAAAGAGGAGCCAAAGGGGGTCTCCCTTCCTCTTGGCGCAGCTGGGCTGAGAGGAGACTTACCAGAACGTGGAGGTTCAGGAGTGATGAATGGGCCACCCAGAGAGCTCTTGCCCCTGGTAAAGGTCTTCTTATAACCTTACTGTAGTGGGCTTAACCTCTGGTTCAGGTGAGCCAGAGCGAGGGCTGATTGGTCTAGGCTATCAGCTGGCTCAGGAAGAGGCCAGCCATGCCATCAATTCCTAGGGTCTGGGTTTGGCCAACCAAAATGCCAGGATTAGATTTGGACTCTAGGAAAGGAGAGAGACCTCCCTCCCAGGGAGGACTCAGGTAGAACATGGAAAAACAGGTTAGACAAGAAATAAGAAGTTAGGGCTGGAGAGATGGCTTAGCGGTTAAGGCATGTGCCTGCAAAGCCAAAGGACCTCGGTTTGATTCCCCTAGACCCACGTAAGCCAGATGCACAAGGAGGGCGCATACTTCTGGAGTTCGTTTTTGCAGTGGCTGGAGGCCCTGGTATACCCATTCTCTCTCTCTCTTTCTTTCTTTCTCTCATAAATAAATAAATAAATAAGAAGTTAGATCATTCTTTGATCTCTAGCAAAGTGGAGACTACAAGGATAGGCCCAATGACATTTTCACTTTTCCTTTCTTTTCTTTTCTTTTCTTTTCTTTTCTTTTCTTTTCTTTTTCTTTTTCTTTTTCTTTTTACTTCTAGGGGTCCAGTCACCCAACTGCCTAACAAAGCTACCTGACTCCCCCTCATTAGTAGACTCTTTCAAAAAAAAGAGGGTAGGAAAAGGTACCAAGTCTAATCAGACTGTCTTGGTCAACTACACACACACACACACACACACACACACACACACACAAGCACACACATACCACAATTCCCAATGGACAAAAATAGAGTAAGCATCAACAAAGGGGACTAAGAGTGGATGAGCTCAGTAGGGAGGGGTTGTGTGTTCCCAAACAGCATGTCTTTTCCAGTTTCATTTAAATTATGGGAGGCAGATGAACACTAAATTGTCTCTATCTCAGACAAGGCATGCGGTCCAGGACCTACCCAGCCCTCTGAATCAAAGCAGCTGCTTTTGACCTTGGCAATCACTTTCATTGCTGCTGGCCTAGCGCAGGGTAGTTGAAGCCAGTGGGATTACCGTAGCTCCTGCAGCCGCAGATCAGGCATCCCATTTACATCACAGGACCCAGCCTCTTGTCCCCCTTTGACCCTCACCAAGGCAGATCCTGCCCCAGGCATCGCTTGCAAGCATTGTTTGCATGTTACTAGCAGCAAGTGCACATGAAAAGACCCTGTGGGGGACTGGAAAGATGGCTTAGCTGTTAAAGCGCTTGCCTGCAAAGTCAAAGGACCTAGGTCCGATTCCCCAGGACCCACGTAAGGCAGCTGCACAAGGTGGCGCACGCGTCTGGAGTTCGTTTGCAGTGGCTGAAGGCCCAGGTGCGCCTAATCTCTCTGTGCGTCTCTTCCTCTCTCTCCAATAAATAAATGAAACGGTTTAACAAAAGGCTCTGTGGGCACAAGGAAAGCCTGTGGGCAGACAACAGCCGGCATCTCCTGCCAGCTGGAGTGGTTGAAGCAGGATGTGCCGGTGGAGAGGGCCGGAAGAGGAAGCCGAGCAAACTGATGTGTACGTTTCTGGTCGATGACCCTGGCGCCTGCGCCTGCGCACAGACAGGAAGTACCTCCTGCGTCGCTAGCCACGCCCTCCTGCAGCTGCCCTGATTGGGCACCGTGGGCCCCTGTGTCAACCTCACTTGCCACAGCTTGGGCTGTTTTTTATTTATTATTTTTATTTTTTTTTTTTTTGCTTTACAGGAGATCAGCCAGTCCTGAAAGCCCATGGAGCGGAGATGCTGCCAAAAACTGGGCGGGGGTGATGGGGAAGTCAAGCAAAGATCAGGTAGCCGTGGTGACTCACCAAGGCAGTCTCCAGCAAGCGGGAGGCCATTATTTTTTTCCCGGCGAGTCAGCTGCAGAAGTTTCCCATGGTTCTTGTATTGTTTGCTGCGGATGCTGGTAGTGGTCACTGCATTTTTCTCACCTCCCTCGAGGGCACAGGCAGTGGGGGGGTCCCTTTGGATTTCATGTTCAAGGTAATAAAATGGAAGTTAGGGAAAAGGGTGGGGTTTGCTGTGGGCTTGACAGCTGGCCCTGTTACAGGAGCTAAAATAAATACATTAAAAAAAAAAAAATCCTGTGTGGCTCATTTCCAGCGCGAAGCTAATACGGTCAAAAGACTCCTCCAGACAGAGACAAGATCAAACCTACACTTCCGGAAGTCATCAGGGACTTGTCCAAACTCCTCTCCCGTGCAGAGGGGGATGCAACTGCGGGAAAATCCCCCTGTTCACCGCCCTCACGAGGCCAGGGAGGTGTGAGGCACGTGGGCAGCTCTGACCTCATCAGAAACTCTCATTGGCTGTGTGTACCATCAGCTCTGCCTCAGGTTGGAGAAGCTGAGGTTCAGAAAGTATCCAAGTTCAAACCCAGGTCCTCGGACTTCACTGTACCTCCCACATCATGCTGGGATCTGGTGACGGAAATGTGACAAAAACTGGGAAAGCTGCATGTTTTGATTTGTCTGGTGGGCACGTGTTGCAGTCAGGTTCGCGTTGCTGGTAGAAATCACCCAACCAAGAGCAGCTTATGGGGGAAAAAAAAAAAGAGCTTAATTTTGGCTTACAGGCTCGAGGGGAAGTTCCACGATGGCATGAGCAGAGGGTGGACATCACCCCCTGACTCACATAAGATGGACTCTAGCAACAGGAGACACTGGCAAAGGGACACTGGCTATAACACCCATAAGCCCCTCCCCAACAATATTACCCCCTCCAGGAGGCTTTAATTCCCAAATCTCCATCACCTGGGAACCTACCGTTCAGAACACCCAAGTTTATGGGGGACACCTGAATCAAACCACCACAGCATTTAAGGGGAAGTCATAAGACCCAGTTTGGAAAGATCCCGACTTTTAAATTTTTTTAATTAAAAATTGTGTTTATTTAGAAGCATTCAGAATGTCAACAAAACAACTGCAAGCTTTTTTTTTCTCTCTCTCTCTCTTTTGCAATCAAGGATGGTTTTTGGTTAACAAAGCAATTATCTCATATGAGCTGTATCAGAGACACCTAAAGAAGAAACACTGCCTTCTCCATATGTAACAGTCTGTGCACCAAGAGCCAGCTTTTAGTTACCATGCATTTACAACCCCAGGGCCCTATACTGTGCCAGGTAGGGCTAGTGGATATTGAAAACGGGACAGGGCTGAGACACATACAGAGTGTCTTAACTATTCAAAGACAAATATATATTTTTAAATTTTATTTATTTTTGAGATGGAGGGAGGGAAGGAGGGGGGAAGAGAGAATGGGCACACCAGGGCCTCTAGCCACTGTCAATGAACTCTAGATGCATGCAACACTTTGTACATCTGGCTTATGTGGCTTCTGGGAAGTTCAACCTGGGTCCTTAGGCTTTGCAAGTAAGTGCCTTAACCGCTGAGCCATCTCTCCAGCCCTCAAAGACAAATCTTAAATAGCTTCCTACTTCATATTTTCTCTAAAATAGGGAATTATATATGGGGGTGTAAATGTTTTATAGATTATTTATCTGGGAGAGAAAGAATGGGCACACCAGGACCTCTAGCCACTTCAAATCAACTCCAGACGCATTGCCCCCCTTGTGTATCTGGCTTTATGTGGATGCTGGGGAATTGAACCTGGGTCCTTAGGCTTTGCAGGTGAGTTCCTTATCTGCTGAGCCATATCTCCAGCATTTTTAACATATATATGTACATATATATATATATATATATATATATATATATATATGCCTCTACTGAAACTAATTTGTTAATCATCATCATCAACCATATCTTCTTCCTCCTCATTCTATTTATCTCCCTGCCTTGCCTTCCTCCTCCTCTTCAGACTGGATGAATTTCCTTTCGCTGCCTCTTGACTGAACTCATATCCCTCTCCCCTTTCTCCTTCATCTTTCCTGCGTTCTTTTCTTAGGACTGCACTTCATCTGCAGCAGGCTTAGTCCACGTCTCCCAGATCCTCACATCAGCACCAGCTGAGAGGACTGGATGCTCATACATTCGTTTTCTGGGTGATGCTCAGACCAGGAAGGCTTAAGGCACACTGGGTGCATTGGGCTGCTTGAACTCCTTTTTGGTTCCCCCCTTTGGGAAAGATACAGGTGTGGTGAAGAGAAAGGAAGATAGGAGGCAGGGCAAAGGTGGACAAAAGCCGGTTACCAGAGACAAATGAAGACCCATATCTTTGCCACCTCACTGAGCCATTCTCAGAACATTCCTGAGACGTTGACTAAAGCATCCAGGGCTTTCTGCTTTGGCCCCTCCCTACCAGTTTGCACAAGAGGACATTTGGGAATTTGGCTTCCAACGATCAACTTTGCCTGTGGTTAGTTGTTCGACTCAATGAGGCACAGTCACCCAGTAGCCCTCAGGCTGTCAGCTTCCCCAGAGACATTTCTGTGGAGCTCAGTGCACTGCAGTAGTTTTGACAGCCAAGAAGTCAGGCGCAGCCCTCTGGCCTCACAAGAGTGTCTCCCCGCATCTAAACGTCACCTGCTGCTGACCTTGGACCAGAGAAGCTGGGTCAGCTAGTAGGTGAGTATTTCAAATCCTAATGATGCTTATATCGTGCTGTTAATTATTGTACATGTTTGAGAGCTTCTGTCCCTTTGGTCTGGTGTCAGTGCAGAATAATTACAAGCTGGATGAAACCCTTCAGTTAAAGGGAGGGAAATTTATAACAGAAGCTGCTAATTGCTGTCGGGGACAGCGTTCTGTGGTCGTGGTGTTCAAGTAGATGCTTCTGTAGATTTCATTTATGGGTGCCTTTATTTAAGCCTTCCGAAAAAAGAAAGAGAGAGAGAGAGAAAGACAGACAGACAGAAAGAAACCTAAAGGAAGAGTAAATGCTGGCTATGTAGTTAGGAAATGTGAACCACCCTGAACATTGCTCGGCCTATTTCCCTCCATTAAGCTCTTATGCAAATTTCTTCCTCCCTGTGCTTTGGGCATAATAAATATTCACTGAAGGAGGGAAAGAAAGATACTGTATGCGGGAGAGGAACTAAGAAGTTTCCAAGCCTTGTTCTTACAAGCACGATGTATTTTACTACTAAAGGTCAATAGGAGATTGAGCCATTAATCAACCCATGGAAGACTTTCAGAGAAAGCATGCTTATTCATCTTTCTGGTGAAATCTATGTTGAAACCACTTATTCTCTTGGATCCTCCGGATAAATGAGTTCAATTTAACCTATTGATGGGAGACAGAAATCGGCCAGGCTGTCAGGGTAGCAGAACCCCAAAAGTAAATAGTTTGTTTAGAAAAATATTTTTTTATTTTTATTGATTTATTAGAGGGAGAGAGGGGGCCGGGGAATGGGCACACCAGGGCCTCCAGCCACTGCAAACGAACTCCAGACACATGCACCACCTTGTGCATCTGGCCTAAGTGGGACCTGGAGAATTGAACCTGGGTCCTTAGGCTTCACAGGCAAGTGCCTTAACCACTAAGCCATCTCTCCAATCCAGTAGTGGTTTGTGTTTTTTTTTTTTTTTTTTATTCCTTGACTGAAAGCAGGAAATGTCACTGAGCTTGCAGAAACCTGGATGTTGCACCCTCTAGGAAAGATCTCTAGATTAAGCTTGCACCCTTCTGAGAAGACAGAAACTCTGACCCTTGCCTGAGATTACTGGAAAAGTTGTACTTTATGGACAAATCTGGGCTTTGTCCATAGCATCCTGCCAACCTGGTCTTCCTCATGTAGTCACTCCTCATTACAAAAAAACAAAAAACAAAAAACAGATCTGAGGCTTGAGGTGGGCTTCTCAAAGCCCCTCTTGCCTCCCTGGGCAAGAGCTCCACTTTGCCTTATGTTTCTCTTATGTTCTAGGCTTAAGCCTCCTTCTTTTTGTCCTTCGAAAGCTTTGAGCTATAACAAAATCTTTCTGACCATAATCATCTGGTCTGTGGATTTCATTCTTTGAATTCATAGAACAAGGATCCAGGAACACTCCAAATTATTGGTGCATTGGCATGCAAGGAACCCAAAAGTCCTATATCACTATGGGTTTATAAGAATGACGCTGTCACCTCTGGGCCAAGCACCTCTGTGGGTATTTACAATAACTGAAAAGAGACAGCTGGGCTGAAGAGATGGCTTAGTGGTTAAGGCACTTGCCTGTGAAGACTAAGAACTCATGTTCAAATCTCCAGGTCCCATGTTAGCCAGGCACACAGTGATGCAAGTGCACAATGTCGCCCATGTGCACGTGACTGGAGTTCATTTGCAGTGGCTGAAGGTCCTGGTGTACCCACTCTCACTCTCTGTCTCTGTTCTTTCTCTCAAAGAAATAAATTTTTAGCAAAAGAGAGAAACCTGTGGCTACAGTAAGACTACTTTCTAGTGAGGAGAACCAGGGATTGAGGCAGCACTCCTGCCCTTCCTTACTGAATGTCATGAAACAATTCTTCCCTTTAAGCATCTGTACCCAGAGCCCACATCCCAGCCACAGACAAGCACACGCACCGGATATTGGGCACTTAGCAGGTGCCAGGCACTGTGTGCATCCCTTGCCTGTATATCTTATGTGCACCCAGCAGTCTTTCAGGACAGACAACTGAGACTCAGAGAGTAAGCTCAGCTGGTACTTCGAATGAAATGTCCCCATGGGTTCACATAGTTTAACTACTTGGTTCCCAGCTGGTGGCAGTATGGAAAGTTCTGGAACTTCTAGGAGGTGGAGCCTTGCTGGAGGAGGTGTCAGTGGTGGACGGGGACCCTCAGGATTTTATCACCTAGCTCCCTTGCCAGCTCGCTCACTGCTTCCTCCCAGCTGATGCTTTCTTTTTTGCCATGCTTTCTCCGCCACGATGAAATTCCCCATGAAGCTGCAAACCAGACAAATCTTCCTTTCCATAAGTCGCTTCTGATCAGGTGTTGCATCCCAGCAATGAGACACAGCCCCCAACGTCATCAAGAACCAGTCCTCATGTAACGGTGACTACTGCCGTATTACTTGGGTTTCCTATGCTTCGAGCTTTGGAGTCTTTCCGAACATAGAGGATCTGCCCTTCCCAGAATCAGTTAATGCCCAGAGACAGACAGCCCAAAGCTCATCTGTGAGTACCTTTCACAGAGAGCTCACACACCATCCAACTCCTGTTTTGGTCTTTCCTACTAAGGACCACTATTCTACTGCCCTCAACATACCAGAGTACCAAAACAACTAGAAATAGCCCCTCTGCTCCATGGCCTGCTGACATTCAAACTGGAAAAATTCTGAAACTGCCTCCCTCACTCCTTCCCACAGAAACCCTGATAAAAGCCCTTGGGCCATGCTTCCCCGTTCATGGATTCTTATAACAAGCTATCTTTTCCAGTGATCAACTCACCTTTGCCAGACCTGAATAATAACAAGACCTACATTTTTTATTATTTATTTATTTGAGAGACAGAGAAAGAATGGATGCGCCAGGGCCTCTTGCTACTGCAAACGAATTCCAGACACATGTGCCACCATGTGCAGCTGGCTTACATGGGTGCTGGTGGATTGAACCTGGGTCCTTAGGCTTTGCAGACAAGTGCCTTAATCGCTAAGCCATCTCTCTAACCCCAAGACCTACATTTCTGAATGTGCACCCAGACTCACCGTAGCACTAAACTCAGTCAAGAAATCAGAACCACACAAGGAAAGAAAAGTCACACTTTGTCGTTGGTGTTGGTGTTCTCAAAGATAAATTAAGGCTTAAAACTTACATTAGCTTCCCATAACTATAACAAACACCCATATAATTAACTTCTAAAGGGAAAAGGTTTATTTGGGCTTCACGAGTTTGGGGGGATTTCGCCCATAATTGCTTGGCCTTGGTGCCTTTGGCCTGTGGTGAGAGTACATCTCAGTAAGAGCATAAGGTATAGCAAACACCCTCACCTCTTGGTAAACCGGGGAGACGAAGAAGTGGGTAGGTTTCCACTATCCCCTTTTCTTTCAAGACCCCTAAAGTTTTCACCACTTCCCAAGAGTGAGGAGCAAGCTTTTAACATGAGCCTTTGGGGGCCACTCTGGATCCAAACCACAGGAGGATGTGAGGAGGAAGGAGGGTGCTAACGTACCCCACGAATGTGCTCCAAGACCCAGAAAACAACCATTCTTCATTTACCACTGAGTTCGGGTGACATTGTGATGACAAGGAAGGAGAATGTCAGAATATGTAATGATGGCTCATTTACATACTGTATCAGTCAGCTTCAGGTTCACTGAGATGAACTTCCAGACCAAGCACAGTTATGGAGGAAAGGATTTATTGAAGCTTACAGATCCAGGGGAAGTTCCATAATGGCAGAAGAAACTGGCCTGCCTTCACAGGCCCAAACAGAGAGAGAGCAGTACAAGCCTAAAGGTCAAAAGCCAGGCACACTTCAGGAACTCCAGCTAGGCACAATTTGCATATCTTTAGATTAAAATCTCAAACCCACCACCACACCTTAAGATCCACACAATGGCATTGCCTTCAGCCAGATGGCTAGAGATGCAAACTACAAACAAACAACTGAATATATTGGGGGCCATCTATTCTATTCAAACCACCACACATACTTTCCAAGAGAAGCTCAGGCTCAATGGATATAGCACTTGCTGCACAAGCCTTAGTATTGGAGTGTGGTAATTTGAATATAACTATATGCCCCCCATAGCCTTAGTGGTTTTTTGTTGTTGTTGTTGTTGTTGTTGCTGTGGTGGTGGTGGTGGTTTTGTTTTATTTATTTATTTTTTATATTAGAGAGAGTGAGACAGAGAGAGACAGAGAGAGAGAGAGAGAGAGTTGGTGCATCAGGGCCTCAGCCACTGAAATTGAACTCCAGATGCTTGTGCCACCTAGTGGGCATGTGCAACCTTGCGTGCTTGCATCACCTTGTGTGTCTGGCTTATGTGGGATCTAGAGAGTTGGACATGGCTCCTTAGGCTTCTGAAGCAAGCACCTTAACTGCTAGGCCATTTCTCCAGCCCATTGTTTTTTTTTTTTGGTTTTTTTTTTTTTTTTTTTGAGGTAGGGTCTTGTAGCAGACAGATTCAGGTTCGCTGAGATGAACTTCCAGACCAGGCACAGTTATGGAGGAAGGGATTTATTGAAGCTTACAGATCGAGGGGAAGTTCCATAATGGCAGAAGCAGCTGGCCTGCCTTCACAGGTCCAAGCAGAGAGAGAGAGAGAAGCACAAGCCAAAGGGTCAAAATCCACAGCACACTTCAGGAACTCCAGCTAGGCACACTTTGCATATCTTTAGATTGAAATCTGAAATCCACCCCCACACCTTAAGATCCACACAATGGCACTGACTCCAGCCAGGTGGCTGCAGATACAAACTACAAACAAACAACTGAATATATTGGGGGCCATCTATTCTATTCAAACCACCACAGGTCTCATACTGGCCCAGGCTGACCTGGAACTCACTATGTAGTCTCAGGCTGGCCTTGAACTCACAACAATCCTCCTACCTCTGCCTCCCCAAGGGCTGAGATTAAAGGTGTGTACCACCACACCCAGCTGTTAAGTATTTGTGAAGCTCCCTACTTAGTTTTCAGCAGGCAGATGGAGGAGGTGTCACTAGGGACAGACCTTGAGTGCAGCCCTAAAAGATGTGCAGAGAGTCAGCTTGAGATCTGACTGGTCGTGCTCTCTTGTGGCGGCAGTTCTCCCTCTGCTGTGGATGTATGAGGTGAGCCAGCTTGTTCCACCACGATGAAGCTTCCCCTGGAATCTATACACCCGCAATAAACCCTTTCCTCCCATAAGATGCTTCTGGCTGGGTGTTTGTTCAGAAACAAGAAGACAACTGCAACATTGAGTTAGGATACCCCCAGAAAACACAGAGCTGGATGTGATAACACTAGTGTCTGTAAATCTAGAGCTCCTACAGCGAGATAGGAGGTAGAGATGAGAATCTGCAGGAGCCCACAGGCTGGCTGTCCTGGCAGACACAGCAATGAGCAATGGGAGACACTGCTTTCAAACACGGTGGAAGGCAGACATTTATACCCAAGGTTGTCCTGTGATAGCCACACGCATGCTATGGCACACACACACACACACACACACACACCTGCACTCACAAGACTTATTCACATGTGTGTGTGTGTGTGTACACACACATACACACACGAGCTTAGACAGAAAGTCACGTCACCCCTCAGCAAGTCAAGCATTCTTTCTTCCTCAAGAAAGTTCTTTCACCTAGATGGAAGCTTTTTTTTGGTTTTTGTTTTTTGGGGTTTTTTTGAGGTAGGGTTTCACTGCAGCTCAGGCTGACCTGGAATTCACTATGTAGTCTCAGGGTGGCCTCGAACTCCCGGCGATCTTCCTACCTCTGCCTCCCGAGTGCTGGGATTAAAGGCGTGCACCACCGCGCCCAGCTAGATGGAAGCTTTTAAATCTGGAGGGAAGTTGGCTAACCCAGACACAGCTGGCCAAATGAGCATGCTTACAACAGATAATTAAGCCAAAGGCTTCCGTTGGAAATGGTAATTAATCACCAAAATAAACTATTCAGCCTGCTTCCCCGTACTCTTTCTGGCTGACACACAGTAGTGAGCTTTTCCCGGAGGCTCACTTACACGGACACCACGTTTCTGAGAAGCCGTCACGGTGAGTGTTAGCTTAGCGCTTCAGCTTTGAGCCGACTAAATCCTATCTTGTTTGAAGGGGCTTCTGAAGCTCACGGGCAGCAGAATGCCACGATAATGCTCTAAAATCCACTTTCAGCACCACTTGAGCCCACACTTTTTTAAAAAATTTTTTTCCGAAGACATATTTTTCAAAGGAGGCTTAGTCATCCAGCTATACAGTCGGTTTTCAGTGATCTGAGTCACACGGTGAATAGGGCTCAGCTGTCTGGGTTATGCCCAGGGAGTCACTGGTAGGACTAGCATCCACTATTTGTGTCCAAGCGATGGCTGGAACTAGGGAGTGGAATATTCCTCCGTAGGGTATACCTCACGCAAACACAGACGACTCATGATGGTTCATTGTTCTACAGGTTCAAGTCCAAGATCGGGTGGACCCACTGGTTTGAGCTGCACACTAGGGGGCATGCTGAAATGGAATAAAAAGAAAAAGGACAAATGGAGTCCCACAGTCTAACCCAGGACACACCTGCAATGACCTAAGGACCCCTTATAATGTCCCACATTCTAAAGGTCCCACAGCCTCCATAGAGTGCCACCCTGGGGACCCATCCTTTGTTGATGGACCCACACAGTAGCAGGTCAAAAAATACTAATTTGTGCCGGGCGTGGTGGTGCACACCTTTGATCCCAGCACCTGGGAGCCAGAGATAGGAGGATCGCCGTGAGTTTGAGGCCACCCTGAGAAGACATAGTGAATTCCAGGTCAGCCTGGGCTACAGAGAGACCCTACCTGGACAAGCCAAAAATAAAATAAATAAAATAAGATAAAATAAAATAAAAATTTGTGGCATGTTTTTAATCCCAAGCACCTGGGAGGCAGAGGTAGGAGGATCACTGTGAATTCAAGGCCAGCCTCAGACTACATAGTGAATTCCAGGTCAGCCTGGGCCAGAGTGAGACCCTATCTTGCAAAATAAAAAAAAAATCCTAATAATAATAATAATAACTTCTGTTGTTGTTCTTAGTATCAAACTACTTGTCTGGAATGGGGGTAAGGTTAGTTCTGTAAACATGGGGCCGCCTAGGCTAATTTGAACTCTTTCTCTAGCTACACCTTTTTTTCTGCGCTGAATTCCAGACTTATGCATATACAACTGCCTGCTTTGCTTCTCCACATGGATCCCAACTGGACATTTTTAGCAGAACATGACCCAACAACATGTTATTCACCCCATGTTCTTCATTCCCCAAATGCCCCAGTTGGTCAAGAAAAAAATCTTGAGTCATTCTTTATTTTTTAGAAACAATATTCAGCTGGGGAGATGGCTTAGCGGTTAAGGCGCTTGCCTGCAAAGCCAGATGACCCAGGTTGGATTCCCCAGGACCCATGTAAGCCAGATGCACAAGGTGGCACATGTGTCTGGAGTTCTTTTGCAGGGGCTGGAGGCTCTGGTGTGCCCATTGTCTCCCTCTCTCTGCTTCTCTCTCTCTCTCTCTCTCTCTCTCTCAAATAGATAAATTAATTAAAATATTAAAAAATAATATTTTTATTTATTTGAGGGAGAGAGAGAATGAATTGGTGCACCAGGGCCTTCTGCCAATGCAAACAAACTCCAGACGCATGCACCGCTTAGTGCATCTGGCTTTATGAGGGTACTAATCCACCTTTCCAGCCTCCTGAGTCATTCTTGATTCCTGCATCTGGACTTTTCAGCTCTGCCTCCTGCTTATATATCAAATCTGTCCCCCCGTGTGTCTTTGCACCACCCTGTATCAGTCAAGCCATCAGTCTTTCTCCAGGGCCACTGTGTCAATTCTAACTCCCTTATGAATCATTCATTCCATGGCAGCGAAGGCCTTTTTTTTTTTTTTTAAATGCACCAGACAGATTATGTCTGTCAGGAAAATTCTTTATTAAGAGATAAGCGTTCAAGACACTTATTACAACGAATGTGTCAGAGTCATTTATTTCAGTCAGACCCGAAGAGAGAAAGCTAAAGACTTGATACTTTCTTTAAATAAGATAAAGAGAAGAAATCAAACCCCATAGGAACCACAGAGAGTAGCATGGGACATTTTTATTAATAGCAGTCAATTAGTAAATTCCTTTAGGATTGATGCTTTAGGTGCCATTGCAGTTTAAAGTCTGTATTTATTATGTTTAAGTGGGTTGTGTTTTGCAGTACTAGGGATTGATATTGGGGTCTTGTGCATGCTAGGTAAACATTCTATTACTGAGCTACACCCCTGGCCCTCAGACTGGCCTTGCACTCACTGTGGCCCAGGTAGGCCTTGAACTTGTGATATTCCTGCCTCCGCTGAGTAGCTAGGATCACAGGCCTGCATCAGGCTCAAAAAGTTCTTTTATTTTTATTTTTTTGAGGTAGGGTCTCACTGTAGCCCAGGCTGATCTGGAATTCACTATGTAGTCTCAGGCTGTCCTCGAACTCACAGTCATCCTACCTTTGCCTCCTGAGTGCTGGAGTAAAGACGTGTGCCAGAAGTTCTGGTAGACAAATTAGGATACTTTCCATCATGAACAAGAACAGGACAAGTCTCAATCTGAGACAATGGGGTCTTCACCAAAACACGGATTAGGATTGACATTCCAACCACCTGGAAATGGAATGTTGTAGAAATATCTCCAGCCTTTCCTCCTTAACAATGATCTATAAAAAGTCATTTTTTTAAAATCACTCAGGGCCTTGATAATTTGAGAAAGGTCTAGTTCAGACTATAATACAGGGGTAACTTGTCCCATGGACCATTGGAATGGATATGTACTTTTCTTCTTCCCTATTCCTGGTCCTTCTTTGGCAACTCATGTACTGAAAGTCCTATCATAAGACCAGAATGTGGGGACCAGGGAACTGGCTTAGTGGGTGAAGTGCTTTCTGCATGGTAGTAGTTTGAATAGATGGCCCCCAATATATTCAGTGTTTTATTAGTTTGTAGTTTGCATCTGCAGCCACCTGGCTGGAGGTGGTGTCACTGGGTGGATCTGAGGGTCCATCCCTAAGGTGTGGTGGTGGGTTTGAAATTCCAGTCCAGAGATACGCAAAGTGCCTAGTTCCACCTGGAGTTCCTGAAGTGTGCTTTTAGCTTTGAGGCTTGTGGCCTCTCTGCTTGGACCTGTGAAAGCAGGCCAGCTTCTTCTGCCATTATGGAACTTCCCCTGTAAGCTTCAGTAAATCCCTTCCTCCGTAACTGTGCCTGGTCTGGAAGTTCATGTCGGCGAACATGAAGCTGTCTGCTACACTGCACAAGCTAAGGACCTGAGTTTGGATTCTCAGGACCCACTGAAAATACCTGGTGTTACGGCATGCACCTGTTATCCCAGTGCCGGGGACAGGTGAATCCCTGGGGCTGTCTAGCAAGTCTGATCAAATTGGTAAGCTCTCCCTGTTAGAAAGAGACCCTGCTTGGGCTGGAGAGGTGGCTTAGCAGTTAAGCGCTTGCCTGTGAAGCCTAAGGATCCCGGTTCGAGGCTCGATTCCCCAGGACCCACGTTAGCCAGATGCACAAGGGGGCGCACGCATCTGGAGTTCGTTTGCAGTGGCTGGAGGCCCTGGCGTGCCCATTCTCTCTCTCTCTGTCTCTCTCTGTGTTGTTCTCAAATAAATAAACAAAAATAATTAAAAAAAAAAAAAAACGAAAGAGACCCTGCTGAAGAAGAGAGCAGTTAGGAAGATACCTGACCTTGGCCTTAGAACTGCCCGCACATGCGTGCGCGTGCACACACACACACACACACACACACACACACTAAGGCCAGGACTTTATGCAAGTTGATGGAGTCACCTGTAACTGAAGAGGTCCTGAGTGAAGTTGACTTCCAGTTAGCCCACTGTCCGGAGGGCTCAGCTCATTAGTGAAGAGGTGGAGTATGTTAATTCAGTTGACACACTTTATTCACTCTTCACACATGTTAATTAAGCCAGCTCCCTTGTTTTCCTCATCCTCTCTACTACCCTAGCCTCCTGGCCCAACCCTGGGCCACTTGGCACTTGTCACTTGGTCGGCCTTGCGACTCTCCCCGCTAGGCTGCTGAAGGGTCCCACGGGCTGCTTCCTCTCCAGGTGGGTATCAACACGTAGAGAGATGTGGAGTCGGCCTCTCGGAGTTGAGTGACAATTTTCTGAGCTTTTGCTGGGGTTCTTACGCCCATTTTCTCCTCAGTCATCCTGGCTGCTGATAACCACCTCAGGGTTAGCTCATTTGCATATCAGCTCAAGGAGGGTCCGTCTCTGGTTTTGGCCCCTGGTTGCCATGGTGATGTTGTCACTGCTGAGTGAATGCTCCATTTTTACTTCTATTGCTCCTAACACCCATCAAGTACAAGCTTAGGATATTTACCAGAATAGAGCAGCACCCTGAGGCCCCAGATGGGACCAGCACAATGTAATTTTAGTCATTTATCAGGTATCTTTAAAGGGTAAGTATTTATTATATTATTATGTCTATTAGTGATTTATTATATATTATGTTATTATATTTAGCAGAAGTGACCTTAAAGTTTCAGAGATGTAACCTAGGCAACAGGTATCATAATCACATATCAGACGTGCTATCAAAGTCAGTGGGGAGCTAAGAATGCTTTGCTCAGCTCCAACATTAGTGATTTTTAAGTTCACTGAGGCAAAGGAAGCTAGAGGACTTATTTAACACCCACACCCCAAGTTTTGTTAGTCATTTGCATAGGCGTTTCAAGCCCCATTAACTTGGTTTAGGCAGAAGGGGCTTGTGGTAGTTTGATTAAGTGCTTCCCTCCCCTCCCGCCCAAGTAGATTCAGGAGCTTATTAAAATTTCTTGGATTTCCAACCACCTGGATGGAGGAGGTGTCACTGGGTGATCCAGCCCTAAGGTGTGGTGGTGGATTTAAAGATATACAAAGTGCCTGGAGTTCCTGAAGTGTGCTTGTTTTGTGGTAGGGTTTTATGGATTTGGCTTGTGGCTTCTCTTTCTCTCTCCACCTGGTCATTTAATAGGGGCCAACTGTTTCTGCCATTATGGAACTTCCCCTGGATCTGTAAGCTTCAATAAATATCCCTTCCTCCATAACTGTGCCTGGTCTGGAAGTTCATCTCAGTGAACCTGAGGCCGTCTGCTACAGAGATCCTAGTGAGTAAATATCCTGGCCTTGTGGCCCAATCTGGGGCTTTATGACAGAGTTCTTGCAAACATGTTTTTAACAGACAGCAGGCTAAGGAACAAGAGTTTATTTGCCTCTCATCCCTTTGTGATGTCAGCTGTCTGCTTCACGGTGACGACTAAGTCACCTTCCTGAGGTTCTTTGCTGACAACTGGTTATTAGTGGCTCATGACCTCTGGCTTCAACATAATTTTTAATAATTACTTCAATTGCCCTATCAAAATCATAGGTCTTGATGTTTTCCAAGTCTGTACTCAAGAATATGTGATTTACAGTGTTTTTTATCCACATGTTTCTCTGGTGCTGAATATCATTGTGAAGTTCCACTTCTTTTTTTTTTTTTAATTTTTTTGTTTATTTATTTATTTGAGGGTGACAGAGAGAAGGAGGCAGAGAGAGAGAGAGAGAGAGACAGAGAGAGAATGGGCGCGCCAGAGCTTCCAGCCTCTGTAAACGAACTCCAGATGCATGCGCCCCCTTGTGCATCTGGCCAACGTGGGTCCTGGGGAACTGAGCCTCGAACCGGGGTCCTTAGGCTTCATAGGCAAGCGCTTAACCACTAAGCCATCTCTCCAGCCCAAGTTCCACTTCTTAAAGCTCTGGATCCTAAAGTCAGAGTCCATGGCCGGTGCTTCCCACACCTTGTAAGGGTCCGAGAATCGCTGAAGAAAGACCCCAGACTCAAATAGTACGTAAAAACAAAGAGCGTTTATTCTGCAGAATCAACCAGCATGTGGGGGTCAACCATTCATACAAAATGGCAACCCTGAGAGGAGCTTCCAGGCTCCTTTTAAGCATAACTAAAGGAATTTTGGTAACATCTGCTGATGTCTGGATAAGTGTATATACTATGCTTATCAAACTGCCTCCTCTCTCCTCTTTACGCTCTGTCCCGATATCGTACACATGTCATCCATGACTGATTCCCTACAGCCACAGTCTATAAGGTCTGGTATGTTCTTGGATGCACAGTTAAACGAAGCGGTTCACTTGTCTGTCTGTCCGCACCACTGGAAAAATCATTCCTCCGTGAATGCAGAGACTTGTTCACTGATCTAGCCCAGGGCCTGGAAACTAATACTTGTTTGCATCAACAAATAAAAAAAAAAAAAAAAAAAAACTTCTGTGGCTATCTTTTGACCCACTTTCTACACGTGAGTGTCTGTGCACATATTAGTGAATTGAATTCTCAGAACTGCTCTGTGTGGTTTTAGATGTTTCCCATAACAACAAGGCAAACAGAAGCTTATGGAAAGTCTGACATCTATAAAGTCTTCCCAGTGAGTAGCAAGGGCTCCAAATTAACTCCAGTATCTAAATTCCAAGCCCTAGTGTACATCATTCTATGGATTCATAGGTAGCCACTGACGACCACTTAAGCATCCTCTTGGTCTACCTGTGTTAGGTGCAGTCATGAGCGGAGACTCTGTTCGCTCTTCTTGCTGCGAGTGGGCACAGTGCAGGGTGTTTGATGCCCTAACTGAGAAGGGGGTAGAGTTAGGGTGACTGGACCCCCAAAAGTGAAAAGAGCAGGAAAGTTTGCACTTGCTAGAAATCAAAGATGATCTGACTTCTTATCTCTTGCCTAGCTCCCTATAGACCTGTTTTTCCACAAACAATCAGGACCCCCTCCTGGGAGGGAGGTCTTTCATAGGATTTAAACATTGTGGTTGGTCAAGTTCAGCCCCCCAGAACTTGGTGCCAGGGCTAACCTATTCCTGGGACAGCCCCTAGCCCTAACCAACCAACTGTCCCCTCTAGTTCACCTGAACCAGAAGACAGCCCACCCCCATAAGGTCATGAATACCTCTGCAAGGGGAGGGCAGGCTCTCTGATCTCTTGGGAACTTCTAGCTGTGGGTGAGTTTTTCCCTCGCCTGGGCCATGTATATATATATATATATATATATATATATATATATATATATATATATATATAGAGAGAGAGAGAGAGAGAGAGAGAGAGATAATGGGCATGTCAGGGCCTGGCCTCCAGCCACTTCAAATGAACTCCAGACACATGACAGATGGAGAGATAGGGAGGCAGACAGAGAGAGCAAGAGAGAGAATGGATGCACCAGGGCCTCTAGCCACTGCAAACAAAGTCCAGACACATGCGCCACCTTGTGCATCTGACTTCACGTGGATGTTGGGGAATAGGACCTGGGTCCTTAGGCTTCATAGGGATGTGCCTTAACTGCTAAGCCATCTCTCCGGACCCTTTTCTAAGATTTTCTAAGTCACCATGCTCCTAGAGCCTGGAAGACGGCTGAGTTGGTAAAGTGCTTGCTGTATAGACACGAAGACCCGAGTTTTGATCTCTGGTATGCATGTAGATGTAGGGTTAGTGAAATGTGCCTGTAATCCCAGCATGGGAGTGGGTGGGAGGGAGAGACAGGAGGATCCCTGGGGCTTGCTGCCTAGCTAGTCTATAGCCAAGTCAGTGACTTCCAGATTCACTGAGGTACTGTATCTCAAAAGAAGGTGGAGAGCAATTGAGGAAGACACCCAGTGTCATCCTCTGGCCTCCACATCCACACATGTGCACACGCGCTTGCACACACATGTGAACACAAATACATGCATACTACACATACATGCCAAAATAGACTTAAAAAGTTAAAAAGCAAAATACCCCTCTTCAGGTGCTATTTCCTAGAACACCCAGACTCATATAAGAAATAGGTTCTCTTTGTCCTCCTACACTTTTTAAAAAATATTTTTAAATTTATTTATTTGACAGAGAAAGGGGGGAAGAGAGAATGGGAGCACCAGGGCCTCCAGCCACTGCAAACGAACTCCAGACATGTGTGCCCTCTTGTGCATCTGGCTGACATGGGTCCTGGGGAATCAAACCTGAATCCTTTGGCGTTTGCAGGCAAATGCCTTAACCAATAAGCCATCCCTCCAGCCCCTCCTATACTTTTTTTTTTAACAGCAATTTGTTCTGAACATTTCTGATGGAAATATTCTAATACCACTGGTTGGGTGATATCTCCTTACCCACTGTTCTTTACTGGGCTTTTGTGCCCATACCCAACCTTCAGTGATTCTGGAATCTGTTCATTCAGAGAGTAGCTAAAGTCTTTAAAACTCCCAAGCTTCTGGCAAATTTACAAGCTGCGAATAACTTATACCTTTCTCAAATGGATAATTAACATGTACTTGGCCTATGGCAATTTAAAATCATGAAGCCGTTTAAAATTACATATTGATTAATTATGATTTCTAAATATCACTTAAATTGTTGCTATTTGGAAGGAAGTCAATGCCTTAAAGAGACATGATAACAACCGAATGAAGCTCAGCTATCCTTTGAGAACGCACTAGTCTATATTGCGCCACTTTGTGCGTATGAGTCACCTTGTGTATCTGGCTTACGTGGGTTCTGGGGAGCCGAACCTGGGTCCTTAAGCTTCACAGGGAAGCGCCTTAGCCAGCCCCTCCATCTTATTTTTCTAAGACAGAAGCTCTCACTGAACCCAGAACTCACCGGATTCAGCAAGCTTCAGGAGCACAGGCCCAAGCCATGACACCCAGCTTTTACGTGGGTGCTGTCGGCGATCAGAACTTTACCAGCTGAGCCGTGTCCCCAGCCCCCGAGTAGGATTTTGAAATGTGTGAACTGGGCTTAGTTCCTCTCCGCCGCTGTCTAGGCTGGACACCCGCACTCCCAGGTCCGATCACTGTGAAACCTCGTTTGAGCCATGCGGAGGTCCTGCTGTGACCCTTTCTCCTCATCAACATCAGTCTGTCCTGTGTGCCCGTTCTCAGTGCCCTGATGTGTGCCTGCTGGCTGAGGGGTAGTGACAGGCAGAAGGCTTGGCAATTAGCTGGGATGGCAAATCATTTTTTTTTTAATTTATTTATTTATGTGAGAAAGAGAGAGAGAGGCATATAAACAGAGAATGGGCATGCCAGGGCCTCTAACCACCGCAAATGAACTCCAGATGAATGCGCCACTTTGTGCATCTCGCTTTACGTGGGTCCTGGGAATTGAACTTGGGTCCTCCGGCTTTGGAGAGAAGTGCATTAACCACTAAGCCATCTCTCCAGCCCTGGGATGTTAAATCTTTTAGAGAAGTTCCTCTCGTGGGCAAAGCTACGTGATGGGCCAGTAGACACTTAAGTGTTTTAACACTCCCTGTGGATTGTGCAGTAAGTGGCTCAGCTCTGCCCAGCCCCCGCCGGGCTTCGGTCATGTGTCTACACCTGCTTAGCCCTGCCTGGCCTCTCTCAGGTCTCAGGCAAGTGTTCACACCCACTCAGCCCTCCATCCATCTATCCCCTTTACTTTTTGTTTTTTCCTTTCTTCTACCTAGGTCCTACCTAAGTTTCTGTTAAACACCCCCGTACTGTAAGTACCCCCATACATATATCAGTCAGTTCTTTCTGACAACTCACACAGTCCTTGAGCAAGAGAGCAAACTGCCTCATCCATTCTCTCTGTGAAGGAGAGAGAGCTCCCATGCGGGTGAGGCAGCCAGCGGACCTCCACGTTGCTCCGGGTTCCTGTCTTTAGAAAGTGGTGATTTCTCTGGCAGCCTAAATCCCAAACCTGTGAATAGCATCAAGTTAGGTACAAATGATTTCTTTTGTCTTTTTACTGTTGGAACTGAAAAAAAAAAAAAAAAAAAGAATGAGTTCAGGGCTGGAGAGATGGTTTAGCAGTTAAGGCGGCATTTGCCTGCAAAGCCAAAGGACCCAGGTTTGATTTCCCCAGGACCCATGTAAGCCAGATGCACAAGGTGGCACATGTGTCTGGAGTTCGTTTGCAGTGGCTGGAGGCCCTGGTATGGCCATTCCCTCTCTCTCTCTCTCTTTCTCTCTAATAAATAAAAAAAAATAAAAAGAAAAAATCCAGGACTGGAGAGATGGCTTATCGTTTAAGGTGCTTGCCTGTGAAGCCTAAGGGACCCAGGTTCAATTCACCAGACCCCCATAAGATAGGCACACAAGGTCATATGTGCACAAAGGTCACGGATGCACTCAAGGTGGCACACGTGTCTGGAGCTCAGTTGCAGTGGCTAGAGGCCCTGGTGCACTAATAGTCTCTCTCTCTCATTAAAAAAATCCAGACACCGGGCTAGTCGCCTAGTGGTTAAGGAACTTTCCTGCAAAGCCAAAGGACCACGGTTCGATTCCCCAGGACCCACATAGGCCAGATGCACAGGGTGGCATATGCATCTGGAGGTTGCTTGCAGAAGCTTGAGGCCCTGGCATGCCCATTCTCGATCTCTCTCTCTCAAATAAATAAATAAATAAAAATTTAAAAATATTTTTAAAAATCCAAACACCACCACTTAACTCGCTGTGATTCCATTTCCTTCCCTCTGTAAAACGGATATAGGATCAGCTCCTACCTCACAGGACAAGATAATGATTCAAGGAGCTAATATGTGTAAAGTCCATGGGCAGGTACCTGTCACATAGTAAGGACCACATCAACATTAGCTGCTATTGCCTGTATTTGAGTTCTTCATCCTCCGTGGCAGAGGTTCAGTAAGTGGTCACATGGAGCATGCGTAACAGATGGGCAAGATGCAAAGGTACGAACCCTTCCCTGATTATAGACCCAGTGTCGTCATCAGCTTCAGGTTGCTGCAATGAACCTCCAAACTAGGCACAAGTTATGGGAGGAAGGGATTTTATTTGAAGCCTACAGATGCAGGGAAAGTTCCATAATAGTGGGAGAAGCTGGCCCCCTTTCACAGGTCCACACACAGAGAGAAATACCATCAGCACCATAAGTAAGCACACTCCAGGAACCCCAGGCAGAGAAAGAGAGAGAGAGCGAGAGAGAGAGAGAGAGAGAAACGGGCACTCCAGGGCCTCCACCTCCAGCCATTGCAAACGAACTCCAGACGCAAGCGCCCCCCTGTGCATCTGGCTCACGTGGGTCCTGGAGAGTCGAACCGGGATCCTTTGGCTTTGCAGGCAAACGCCTTAACTGCTAAGCCATCTCTCCAGCCTCTCTTCGCATATTTTTAGAATGGAATTTCAGATCCACTCCCACACCTTAGGGCTGGACCCTAGGGTCCACCCACCGTGACACCAAGTTCCAACCTACCAGGCATGAATTCATTCCCGTACAGTGAGCCTCCGATCCAATCAGAGAGCAGTTGGCTACTCGCCTAACGGTCAGGCTACTGTTGCACCAGGGGGCACATCTCTCCTGGAAGGTCAGTTAGGGAGCTGTCAGGGTTCACAGCTTGGTAACACTGCAGGTAACTTGTGTACCCCAGCTGCCTGTGTAGCTCTTTCTGTCACTGTGACAACCAGCCAGCCAGCAGGGAAGAAGCTTCCAGTTCAACTCCAGCTTGATGTTTCTGTTTGTTGCAGCAGAAGTGTGGGGTGTCTTCAGCAAAGGGACTTACCATCTAGTTTTCATTGGCAACAAAGAACATGACAAGAGCCTATGCTGTGTTAGGGGCTCCTGTAGCCTCCCTGACTAACAACTCCCCGGGGCGTATCTCATCCCTGGCACTGGGATTTTCCATTAATACTCTATGACTTCTGGGAGCAGCCTTATTTACCCATGCAGGTTACCTTCAGTCAAGCTGTTTTTTTTTAATTTATATATTTTTAAAATATTATTTATTTATTTATTTGCAAGTGAGCTAGCGAGCGAGAGAGAGAGAGACATAAAGAGAAGAGAGACAGGCAGGTTGTGGTGGCGCACGCCTTTAATCCCAGCACTCAGGAGGCAGAGGTAGGAGGATCACCATGAGTTTGAGGCCAGCCTGAGACTACATAGTGAATTCCAGGTCAGCCTGGGCCAGAGTGAGACCCTACCTTGAAAAAAAAAAAAAGAAAGAAAGAAAGAAAGAGAAGAGAGAAGAGAGAATGGTCATGGCAGGGCCTCCAGCCACTGCAAAGGAACTCCAGATGCATGCGCCACATTGTGCATCTGGTTTTACCTGGGTACTAGAGAATCAAGTTTGGGTAATTAGGCTTTGCAGGCAAATGCCTTAACCTCTGAACCATCTCTCCAGCCCTAAATTTACATCTTTAATTTGCTTATAAAGAAATATGTTTCAATATGGCCTTTTCATCCATTTTTAGCTTTGCTTAACCCACCCTCTACCATCTTCCCCATTTCCCTACCCCTATTTCGATTTAAACCTCCCCCTTTTCATTTCTACTGCCCTCAGCCTCCCCCACTCCATTATTACTACCCCTCTAGTGTTTTGACTTTTTTTGAGCCAAGGTCTCTCTATGTATCCTCGACTAGCCTCAAACTTGTGATTCTCCTGCCTTAGCCTCCTACGTGCTGGGATTACAGACCGGTGACACCACACTCAGTTTGTTCTTTATTTATTATATTTTTCCAGCTGGGTTTATTTATAGCCTACACCCTCCCATATGTACACTAGAATGTAAACTTCATATTGACATATTTGTTTTGGCTTGGTTCACTGGAAACATAACAGGCACTAAGTTAAAAAAAAAATATTGCATGAGTAAAGAAATCCCATGCCTTTTGAAGCAAATTATATTCTTCAGGTAAAACTCAAGCACATAATCACATCCTGGCAGTGCATAAATCTCCTTCCCCTGAAGCTCAGGCTGGCATTTTTACAGCCGGGGTCCTAGAGGGAAAGATCTGAGAGAAAAGGAAGAGCCGGTGATATTTCTGTCAAGATATCTAGGAAAAAAGAGATTAGAGGATCTATTGTCAGTGACAGTAAGGGTAGGCGACTTTTGCTTTAACACTGGGGGGGAGGGGAGGAGGAAAAAGAGGAAAAGAATAAAAACAGAAATATCCATCAGAACTTCTCTTTTAGTAGATGATTTTCTAAGAAGAAAAAAGAGTGCACCCCAAATTTTCAGGTGCAGGCTCTTTGTCTACTACTCCACATATCCTGAGGCAAATTCAGAGACAGTGGTCCCTTGAGTCAGCTACTTACCACCTCATGGATGTGTGTGGGCAAAGCATGAGTGGAGGGCTGGAGAGATGGCTTAGCAGTTAAAGCACTTGTCTGCAAAGCCTAAGGACCTATGTTCGACTCCACAGATCCCACGTAAGCCATATGTACATGGTGGTACGTGCATGTAGAGTTTGTTTGCAGTGGCAGCAGGCTCTGGCATGCCCATTCTCTTTCTCTCTCTCTCTCCTCTCTCTTTCTCTTGCTCATAAATAAATAAATAATAAATATATATTTTTAAGTATGAGTGTAATGAACTTGCCCTTTAACTGGAACAATAAGCATGACCTTGGGCTTGTGACTTAACTGCTCTCTGTCTCTTATTTCTCATGGATCAAAAGGAGATAATATATGCCTACCCCTCATTGGGCTGTTTGGTGACTATATGAAAAAAATTAACATGCAGAGTCATGACTGACACATGGAAGCTCAAAAAAAAAAAATGTCACGTACCATAATCATCATTAAATCCTACCAAGGTGGGGCTCAGACTCTTTCTGGCATGAGCATCTCTATCCTGTAGATTGTGCACGTGCATACTTTCTCTCCGTGTGGGGCCTTTGCACTTGCCAGTCATTCTGTCCCCATCTGTTCCCTTGTTACTGTATCAGCTGTTTGTAGGCATCAATAATGTTTACTCATCACTGTTGCCCTAACCCGACAAAAGACTTAGTTAATAGAAAAAATAAAGACTGTTTGTTAAAGGAGTATTATCATCTAGCCAGGTGTGGGGGCTTCTGTTTGTCATCCCACCACTCAGGAGGTGGAGGCAGGAGGTCCAGGAGTTTCAAGGTCACCTTCGGTTACATAGTGAGTTTCAGACCAGCTTGAGCTCCATGAGGTGTGGTCTCAAAACTGATCTCTGTCATGCAGGAGTTCCGTGAAATTATCAGCTGGAAGAGCTGCTTCTAGGACCGACCGTGGTCTTGGCCTGCTAGTCTCCAGAATTATGGGAATAAATATTTCAAATCCACCGAATCTTTAGTAATTATAGCAATCCCAACTGACCAAGACCATTTGATGATGTCCTGTTCTGAAAAATTACCAGGCATCCGAAGAGATGGGAAAATGTGACTAATGATGAGAATGAAAATCATTTGAAACTGATTTGCAGCTGGACCCTAAGGTTAGAACTGAAGTACATCCTATGTGTCCAAATATTAAGTAGCTGTGTGGAAGATATAAAAGGATCCAAATCAACATCCTAGAGATGAGAATCGAGTGTGTGAGGTATAAAGTACACTGAATGTAAGTACATAGAATGTAATGTGCACTGAATGTAACATACACAGAAGGTAACTTACACTGGATGTAACATACACAGAGTGTAACTTACACTGAATGTAATTTACACTGAATGTAACATACACAGAATGTAATGTGCACTGAATGTAACATACACAGAAGGTAACTTACACTGGATGTAACATACACAGAGTGTAACTTACACTGAGTGTAATTTACACTGAATGTAACATACACAGAATGTAATGTGCACTGAATGTAACATACACAGAATGTGACTTACACTGAATATAACATACACAGAATGTCACACAGAACGTAATGTACACAGAATGGCAGCAGTGGCAGATTAGACATCACAGAAGGAAAGGTTAATGATCTGGAAGACAAGTAAAAGTGATCCAAAAGGAAGCAAAGACAGAAAGGGGAATCTTTTAAATGACATGAACATCAGTCAACTGGTGAAACTTCATATACATCTAATTGGGATCCTGGAAAGAGAGGGCAAAGACAGGAATACAGAAAGAATATCAGAAGAAAGAATGGCTTGAACCCATCCCTCCAAGTTTGGTGAGAATGATAAACCCAGTAAGCTCGGTGAAATTCAAATACCAGAAACACAAATAAAAGAAGACTAGAGCATATCATGATGAAACGGCTCAGAAGCCATAATAAATAGGAAAATTTTTAATCAGCCAAACGGAGAAAAAGTAATTCATATTACATACAAAAGAACAAAGATAAGGATGACAGCAGATTATTTGGTTGGAAACAGCGCAGGTGAGAACACGGTATCACACTCTGCAGTTACTGAAAGGTCACTCGATGAGGCAAGCATTGGTCTGACGCCAGAACCTAGCAAAAAATATTACATGAAAACCACAAACAAGATTGTTCATAAAAATCAATCTCTCCTTAGTTTTAGATGATGTAATAGCTTTGAAGAAAATGTGATGGGCTCTACAAAAAAAAAAAAAGTAGAAGCTAAACTACAAGTGAGGGCTGGAGAGATGGCTTAGTGGTTAAAAGCACTTGCTTGCAAAGCCTGATGGCCTGGGTTTGATTCCCCAGTACCCATTGTAAAGGCCAGATGCACAAAGTGGCGCATGCATCTGGAGTTCATTTGCAGTGGCAAGAGGCCCCATGTGCCCATTCTCTTTCTCCATAAAATAAATCGAAATAAAAGTAAATTAATTAAAATATTACAAATTGAGTTTAGCAAAATCATAGAATGTAAGAAAAAAATATTTCTATATACTGGCAACGAAATAGTTGGAAATTATAATTTTTTGTGTGTGGGTGTGTGTGCATATACATGTGGAGGCCAGAGGGCTATGTTAGGGGTCCACCTTATTGTTTGAGACAGGGTTTCACTGACCCAGAAGCTCACTCATTCAGCTACACTGGCCAGTGGGAATGGAACATGATTGATGGTGTCTTTGAAAGTTAAATGCATACCTGTCATGTAGTCTAATTCCTCTGCCCATAGGTATTTAACCAAATGAAAAAAAAAATGTCTGCACATAAAAATAGATGCAAAAACACTCATAGCAGGGCTGGAGGGATGGCCTAGCAATTAAGGTGCTTGTCTGCAAAGCCAAAAGACCCAGGCCTGGTCCCCACGTTAAAGCCAGATGCACCAGGTGGTGCATGCATCTGGAGTTTTTTTTGCAGTGGCTAGACGTCTTGGCACATCCATTCTCTCTCTCTCTCTCTCAAATAAATGAATAAATAACATATTTTTAAAAAACACACATAGCAGCTTTATTTATAAGAGAAATAAACTTTAAAGGATCCACATTTCTATCCACACATAAGCGGATGTGCATTTATCTGTCCATGGATGGAGTACTGCTCAGCAACAAACAGTAATGGTCTGTTCATATGCATTACAGTTTGGATGCTGAGGCTGAAAGAAGCCAGATGGAGTACAAAGAGTCCACTAAGATGGCACATATAGGAAATTCTAGACAAGGCAAATTAATTGATCATAAGAGAAAGCAGATACGTTACTTTTTGACGACAGGGCAGGCACGGATAGATGGGTCAGAGAATGATGAGGCAGAGTACGGAAACGCTGAGGGTGATGCATGAGTTTTCTGTCTCGGTGGGGATGAACTCACTGATCTATACATAGGTCAAAACTCAACAGAGAGTACTTTTTTAAAACTTCATTTTATTTTATTTGCAAGAGAGAGAGAGAGAGAGAGGAAGAGGCAGATAGAGAGAACGGATGCACCAATGGCCTTCAGCTACTGCGTACGAACTCTAGACGTGTGTGCTTCTCTGTGCATCTGGCTTACGTGGGTCCTGGGGAAATGAACAGGGGTCCTTTGGCTTTGCAGGCTAATGCCTTAACTGCTAAGCCATCTCTCCAGTCCAACAAAGACTACTTAAAAAAGTATTTTACTTATTTATTTGAGAGAGAGAGAAGAATGGACACGCCAGGGCCTCTACCTACTGCAAACAAAAGCCAGACACGTGTGCCACCTTGTGCATCTATCTTATGTGGGTACTGGGGAGTTGAACCTGGGTCCTTAGGCTTCACAGGCAAGCACCTTAACGGCTAAGCCATCTCTCCAGCCCCAAGAGTATTTTTTTAAATAAGTCTAAGTTTGAAGATGGGAATGATTCCCTTTGCCTGAACTCTTGACTATGGCCAGGATGACTTCTTATAAGGAATTTCTTTGCAGAGAACAAAGCATCACTTCTGGTAAGCCAAGTGGTTAGCAAAAGCTTTCCTTTTTAAAATAGCTGTAGTTCCAGCACTTGACCCATAGGGAGTATTTAACACGTGTGTAACAATACTATTTCAAGCCTCCGGCAGTTCTGTGAGGTTGAAATCCACTACTTAATGAGCCAATTGACGAATGTGAGCCCCAGTGTTGTCTAAGAGATGACATCTGTGAAGTATGGCGCATAGCAAAAGCAGAAAACCGAGGGACAGTTCAACAAGGTCTGTCCTGCAAGTGGTGCTGAGAACAGTGACTTCAGAATGTGACTCACGCCAGGGACTCACTGACCTCAAACTGGTGAGCGGGAACAGCGGCAGGGGGAGGGAGCTCGTGTCTGGATGGAAACCTGCTGGCAGATCAGGTACTGGAAGCGCAGCGGGTGACGTCATACGAGCCCAAGAGAAGCAATTAGCGAGAGCGGCTGTCATTCCCACTGAATAGTCCCTAACGGAACGTCCAGTTTTACTGCCTTGTTCTGTCCAGCAAACAGTAAGACTGATTTAACATCCAAGATGCCTCAGTGGTGAGGTCATCGTCTCCAAGGTGGTTTAGCATTTGGCTTCATTGTAGGAGGCAATGAAGTCGCTTTTCTGAAGCACCCTGGTCATTTGATAACAGAATGTATCCAACACAGGATGAGCTAGGTGCGGTGGGGGACTCCTAGACACTAAGGAGCAGGTGAGATGCCCAGCTAGCGGACTCCTTTTCCTGGCCTTTCGTATTTAAGGCTCTGTGGATATCGCATCTTCCACAAAGCCTTAATAGACCACTGTGTCGTTTCCCCCAGGTTAACCCAGGACTTCAGCCAAAACAATGTAGAGGACCTTAATGCGTGTGTAGTTCACTTGGGCGAATAAAGTCTCAGTTGATGGGGGAAAATGTATTTGAAAATTCTGTTGTACAACTGATATGCTATGGCCCTCCAGTCCATGAGCGCAGATGGTTTGACTTACAATGTTTCCATTTTATGATGGTACAAAAGTGATATGTGTTCAGTAGAGCCCATACCTTGAATTTGGCATTTCCTTCCCCCCCCCCACCCCCGGTGGTGTATGGATATGCTCTGGAGATCCTGGGCAGGAGCAGTGAGCCACAGACATCGCATGGCAAACTAAAGCTTATTCTTGAGTGTGTCGCGTGACTAAGCGAGGTTGGGTGTGGCCCATGAATAATTCACCCAGTAGAATTTTCATTACCCACCCTAAGTTGAGGAGCATCTGCATGTAGTAACGAAGTTTCTATGATTTCCTGGGTGTGACAATAGTGGACAAATTACACACTGGCCCTTGCCCTCATTAAGCCTGTGGAGAAAGTAGATTCACAACAAAGGATACAATTACATGGTGCAGTGCATTAAGATTAGGGATGCGAAGTGACAGAGAAAACTCTGTCTGGCTGTAATTTTAGCTCTCTCCAGAAACAAGAAAGGCATTGCTTCGCTGGCCCCTAATTGTAGCTGCGTTTCTGTGTCTGTGCATTAGTAGTAATTATATGCACTTGACGTTGTCATGTCCCGAGTGCGGCAACCTGCCTCACAAGCCCGGCCTGCATCGCCCTCTTCAAAGCTACTGAGTCATTGGCACCACGCCTGACGGACGCGTTGCCTGCAGGGCCAGAGCCAGCTGCCGACCACTTCGGGCTGGCAGGCTGTGCCCCTGGGTGTGCCACCAGAGCCTGCCAGGCTGTAGGAGTCTTTTTAATCACCGTTGACACATAGAGCTGAACCACAATCATGAAAGCAGGTTCCGAGCAATGCTAGGGAGGAGAAAGGAGAGCTTGGCTTCAACAGTGGCAGAATTCTGAATTATTTCCAGATTCCTTTCATGTCCTGCACGGCTGCCCCCCCCCCCCCCCGACAGCTGTCTATCTTGGATTTTTTTTCTCTTTTAAATTTTATTTAGTTAGTGATTTATTTATTTGAGAGAGGGGGATGGAGGGAGAGAATAAGTATTCCAGGGCCTCCAGCCACTGCAAAAGAACTTCAGATGCAAGTGGCACCTTGTGCATCTGACTTTATGTGGGTACTGGGGAATTGAACCTGGGTCCTTAGGCTTTGCAGGCAAGCGCCTTAACCTCTAATCCATCTCTCCAGTCCCTTAGCTTGTGTTTTGAGGATGTACAATTCTACCATAGTTGAAAAGGGTCAAGTCCTAAGAGTCCCCCTAAGACATCACAAGCTTCTTTTTGTGGTAAGTGACTTCATGAGATAGCATGAGGGATAAGCAAGAAAAAAAAAAAATCACTGTTATCTCATATTTTTTTTTCATGGTTGTCATTGCACCCTTTAAATTCATCTTTGATGTTGAAATGCTAATGCAAACTGAAGATGTGATTTTTTTAAAAGGACCTTTGAGTTTGAAATGGACCAAAAGTATAGTGGAAATAATGTTTTCAAGATAGATTCCTATAAGCCATGAAGGGGACTTTCTCAGTACCATTTGTTAAAATGTCTGCTATAAGTTTTAAACAAATATTAGTTGTAAAAAGATTTCCAATCCAGCCCAGAAAGGGTTGGATGAAATATATATATATATATATATATATATATATATATGTATATATATATATATATGTTAATGTCATGTCAACAGAAAATATCAACTATAACATAATGTCAGGGAATGTTCATGGCATTTGTGAAAACTTGTCATGAAGTTAGCATCCCACCACACACACATAACACCTTTTTATAAAAAATAAATTATTGAGAATTTTAATATATGAACATACTGTAATTTGATCGTAATTCTTTTTTTGTTTGTTTATTTTGTTTTGTTTTGTTTTTCGAGGTAGGGTCTCACTTTAGCCCAGGCTGACCTGGAATTCACTATGGAGTCTCAGGGTGGCCTTGAACTCATGACGATCCTCCTACCTCTGCCTCCCGAGTGCTGGGATTAAAGGTGTGCGCCACCACACCCGGCTTTGATCGTAATTCTTTTCCATTACCCTCTTTTGTCATCCCTCCCATGCCACTGTTGCACTGAACCTCCTCCTCTTTCCAGACAGTTGTCTTCTATTTTCATGTCCTCTATCTGTCTGTGTCTGTCAGTATTGTGAGGGTCTTGTGGAGGAGCCGACTTCCACTGTGAGGTCATGAATGTACCGCTCAGTTCATGTCCTGGAGAACAGTACCCAAAAGTACCACTCCCCACCCTGTGGCTCTTACATTCATTCCACAATGCTCCCTGAGCCTTGAAGAACTGAACACAGTTGCCTCATTTAGTGCCGAGCTTCCTCGCTTATCTTCAGCACGTTGGTGAGTTTTGAGTGTCCTTAGCATGACAGCTAGCATCTCAGTAGAGAAGCTTCCCTAGCTGGCAGTGACAACATGACTTCCATGCTTTCCACCGTCTCGTCGGCCATGTTTTCTGAGCCCTGGCAGCTGTGGTAGAGATGTCTTCTCTAGTGTGGAACACTGGACTGTCGATTGTCATCACCTTGGCGAGTCTTGGGTCTCCGCTGCAATCACCACCATCTGCCAAAAGAAGTTTCTCTAACCAAAAGTGAGAACAGCCCTAATCTATGGGAATAAGCTTAAGGGTCATTTAGAGGGGACTGTGATGGGCATAGCCAAGCCATTTAGCCAAAGAATAGTGGCAGCTTCTCCTGAATGGCCCGTGACATTCTAAATCACAGGCTTTTGGACTCAGTCATCAGTACCAGGCACGAATCCCCTCCCACTGAACAGGTTCCAAACCTAGTTAGAGAGCAGTTGGTTACCCCCATAATGCCACTATTGCACCCCAGTGCACGCCTCGCATGGCTGCCCAGTTGTGTAGCTTGCAGGATCTGCTGCTGTTTACCACTGTTGACTTTTCTCCCCCAGTAGCCTGCATAGTACCTTCTAGCACCCTGACCACTGGCCAACAGGGAGGAGGCTTCCAGCTCAGCTCTAGCTTGCTTTCTCAGTGTCCTGTGATTGGAGCATGGGGTGTCTTCAACAATAGGGTTGACGTTCGGGTGGGCAACTATGACTATTGTCAATGGCCGGTATTGTTTTGAGTGGTTCACTGGCCTTCCTGATCAACAGCACAATTGGGAGATTTTCCATCCATGTAGAGTGCTTCTGCCCAGAGCCTCTCTCTCTTGGTTTTAATGATATATATATATATATATTTTTCAATTAGCTAACAAAGAAGTATGGCTTATTCATAATGTATCTAGTTTGATAGACACGTGTGTGTGTCAAATCTAGAGCCTTGCACGTACCAGGCAATAGATTTACCACTGACCTGCATCACTAGCTAGTAACCCCTTTTGACATCAAATAATTTATTAGGCTGTCACTTATAGATCTTGAACTTATTTCTGGTTGAGTTATGTGAAAATTACAAAAAAAAGAGAAGTCTTTAACTTCAGTAGAAACTTGTACAAAGTACACACTAATGTAACCTCGCCCCCCTCCCCCAGCTATGAGTGTTAGAAGATTGTCCTGCTCTCTCTCCTCTAGCTGCTCTGAGGGACATGACAGATCAAAGTGCACTTTCCATAGATATTTAAAAGATGCCATAATCAATGAGGCTGCGTCGGATGATTTTTAGATGAGATTTCATATTATAAACCAAAAAAAAAAAATCCTTAAAAATAAAATGACATCAGTTTAATTATTGTAGGGAATGGGAAAGGATGCAGTTTGGCATTAGATGTTTTGGAAGTCCCTGTGACCTGTGACATCACTGACAATCAAGTAGAGAGCTTCCTATTAATCGGAAATGAACTGCAGCAGTGAACCAAATTTCCTAAGACCCAGCTGGAGGAATTCTCTCTGGAAGCTTCTGAAGCTGCAAGGCACATGAGTCACTGAAAGGACATGGAGTACAGGGACAGAACAGTGAGAAATAAATGAAAGTTTCAAGTGGGAAAACAATTTGTGAATGCAGACACTTTTTTGTTTGTTGGTTGGTTTGTTTTGCTTTTCAAGGTAGGGTTTTCACTCTAGCCCAGGATGACCTGGAATTCCCTATGTAGTCTCAGGGTGACCTCGAACTCACGGCGATCCTCCTACATCTGCCTTCCAAGTGCAGGAATTAAAGGCGTGCGCCACTACGCCCGGCTCTAAAAGCTATTTTTTTTAAATGATTGGTCCTTAGATGTTTTGGCTGAAGACAGAAACATGAAAAACAAATACATGTTTTCTTCAAATAAATAGCACTTTAGTTTTGTTCTATAGGGTTCACTTGTTTAAAATAAAAGATCTGGGGCTGGAGAGATGGCTTAGCGGTTAAGCGCTTGCCTGTGAAGCCTAAGGACCCCGGTTTGAGGCTCCATGCCCCAGGACCCACGTTGGCCAGATGCACAAGGGGCGCATGCGTCTGAAGTTCATTTGCAGTGGCTTGAGGCCCTGGTGCACCCATTCTCTATCTGCCTCTGTCTGTCTGTTGCTCTCAAATGAATAAATAAAAATAAACAAAAAATTAAAAAGAGTTAGGCTTGAGAGTTTGCTTAGTGGTTAAAGGCACTTGCTTGCAAAGCCTGATGGCCGATGACCCAGGTTCAATTTCTAGTATCCACATAAAGCCAGATGCACATGGTGGCACATGAGTCTGGAGTTTGTTTGCAGCAGCAGGAGAGCCTGGAGTACCCTTTCATTCTCTTCCTCTCTCTCTCTCTCTCTCTCCCCCCCTCTCTCTCTTTCTCACCAAATTAATATTTTAAAATAAAATAAGAGGACAGAGACAAAAATTATAGAGAAAATGCCGATTGTAGTAACCAAAGCCATCCAACTGTGTCTCTAGTGTGAGAGCTCATCTGTGTGGTTGGCAGATGTTTCACAGACACTTGGGAAATCTGTTGTGCACTTCAAACAGAACACCAAGGCAGCTTTTTGTGCTTGTCCAGGAATTTGGAGAAACAAAGCAAAATTCACCCCACAGCCTCCAGCCTCCGTTAGCATAGTTTAACCCAACACGCTTCTTTCTCGTCACACGCTGATTGAAAGGTACTAACATTCCTCAGGCAATACCATTGGTTGGCCCAGGTTTAGAAATGCCTCATCACTATGCAGTCAGTGTTGGATCTCAGCCCGTGTGCTGTGCCTTGGATGACTATGATGCTAGCAGAAGCTATAAAAGGCCTCTACGACCATAGACCACAGTCCTGGTGGCACTCAGCCATTACCCGGAGCTTGGTGACATGGCGATACCTATGTTCCACCCTCAGAGACTCTGATTTCATTGGCTTGGGAATGGCCTGAAAATGAATGATTACAGATTCAGGGCTGGAGAGATGGCTTAGTGGTTAAGGTGCTTGCCTGCAAAGCCAAAAGACCCAGGTTTTGATTGCCCAGGACCCACGTAAGCCAGATGCATGAGCCACCCTGGGCATCTGGCATTTGCAGTGGCTCAAGGCCCTGCCATGCCCAATCTCGGTCTCTCTTTCTCTCAAGTAAATAGATAAAAATTAAAAAAAAAATAATTACAGATTCAAACAAAGTTCAAATGTCTTCCCTTGGAAGCTGGCATTGGTATAATACATATCTAGATTAATTTATAAGTACCTCTGCAGTTAAGATACAAAACTATTCCATCTTCTCAAAGAACTCCTTCAGGCCATCCCTTCATAGTATCACCTACACCACCTTTTCCTGCCGTCCTCGACCCCTGGCAAACATGAAATCTAGTCTCCCTCTCCAGATGCTCTTTCAAGATGCTACATAACTGGAATTGTACAGTGGTAATTCCTTCAGCACAGGGTGGCTGAGATCTGAGATCGGTCTATTTGTTGCGTGTATCAACAGTTCATTTTGTGTGTGTGTGTGTGTGTGTGTGTGTGTGTGTGTGTGTGTATTTTTCGAGGTAGAGTCTTGCTCAGACTGACCTGGAATTCACTCTGTAGTCTCAGGGTGGCCGTGAACTCATGGCAATCCTCCAACCTCTGCCTCCCAAGTGCTGAGATTAAAGGTATGCACCACTACACCTGGCTTCATTTTTTAAAATATAGTTTATTTATTTATTTGAGTGAGAGAGAAAGAGGGAGAGAGAGAATGGGTGCGCCAGGGCCTCTGACCACTACAAATGAACTCCAGACGCGTGTGCCCCCTTGTGAATCTGGCTTACTTGGGTACTGGGGAATTTAACCTGGGTCTTTAGGCTTGGAAGGCAAGAGCCTTAACAGTTAAGCCATCTCTCCAGCCCCCTCTCATTTGTTTTTATTGCTAGATATACTGCAGTTTAGGGCAACTACACATAAAGTTGTCATGACCATTGACATCCATATGCTTGGGTGGAAATGTTAAGTTTTCATCGTTGGATCATATACTAAATATTTGTCTAGCTTTTCAGGAAACTATCGAATCACTTTCCAAAGTGGCTGTACCATTTAGATTCACACTGGCTATCTGCAAGACATTCTAATTTCTCCACATTCTTGCCAATATTTGTTATTGCTATTTTTTTTTTTTTAGTCATTCTGCTAGGTATTTAATGATGGTGTGTGTGGGGGTGTGTGTGTGTGTGTGTGTGTACACGCTTGCACGCGCACTTGCATGCTGTTTCTCTGTGTGCACAACTCTCTGTGTAGTTGTTCTACCCAAATCTTCATAACACCCGTGCTAACAGCATTGCCGGTGTGGGCACTGACTAATTAAGTGTGGTGGCAGTCCAAGGGAAAGTTACTGGAGGTAGTTTTCATGACCTCATAACTGTTTACATCACAGGGCTGGAAGACTATTGGAAATCTGCAAAGGATCATTCTAGAAATTTGATACAAATACTGCTTCACAATCATGGTGTGTGTAGATGTGTGTGCATGCCTATGTGCTTATATAATACATGGTGAGTCCCAGGCCTCTGAATCAGAGTTTTTAAGGATGAGATCCGCCTAAGGACTTACATATATAGACCAGGTAATTGCAATGTTCTGTAACATTTGAGACTTACCTTGTTCCAGGAAGACTGGGGACCCAGCTCTGTGCTTCAGGGCATAGGTGAAGGTCCACTAGGGAAAAATTGGCTTAAAAGGAATTACCTTGAGCTCACTTAGGGCAGTGAAGTGGAAAACAGAAATGGAAAGGATATGGAACAGAAATGGGTAGGATAGTGAGTTATAGGTTTCACATGCTGCTTAGCTGGTCTTCCAAAGGAACACTGGTCTAGAATCATGCTTGAGTGGTGAGGAAAGATAATTGGAAGTGATTAATAATGGTAAGAGAGCTGGATGTGGTGACACATGCCTTTAATCCCAGCACTCAGGAGGCCAAGATAGGAGGATTGCCATGAGTTCAAGGCCAGCCTAAGACTACCTGGTGAATTTCAGGTCAACAAAAATTGTTCCATTAAAAAAAAAAAAGAAAGCTCTTACAAAAAAAAAAAAAAAAAAAAAAAAAAAAAGTCCATCTAGAGCTGGAAGGCGCTACATGAGCTACCAGGGGAAAGTGGCCAACATCTGTCCAAGCAACTCAAAGTCTCAGCGACTCAGAAGCAAACAATCTGACTTGATACTCACACAAGTGCAATAGTGGCACACAGCCATAGTCAGTAACCATCTGCTTTTGGATTGGCTAACAGATCCACTCAGTGGAAAGGAAACTATATCTGGAACTGGGAAACAAGTCAGAATCATATCCAGATAATGATTCTCCTTTCTACTGTCAAGCTCCCACTAACCTTAGACTTATAAAAGTGTCAACCCTTATAATTCTCTCTAAATTAATAATGGTTATCCCATTTAACTGGCGCTGACTCCACTCTCTATTAGAGAATCTGCTTCTCTTTTTCAGATGGGAACTGGACCTGAGGAGAGAAATGACCCAGTGCACGACAGCCCGGCCCCAGCTGAAACCACAGAGGAATTGGGGAAATGAGCAAGAATGCTGCTCTCTCAGTTAAGCTGATATCAGCACAAGGGTGATGGAGAAGGATACTGAGGACACTAAACACCTACCAAACAAGACATCTAGATGCTCCTCACTAAAAAAAGTGCCGATCACTAAAGTAGACTTAAAATGCTCCCAGAATGGCTCAGGGAATTTTGCGGAAAGATTGTCAGAGCCACAAGATGGGACATTTTGCACAGAGACGTTGCCTCTCCCCCATAACCTACTGCTGCCCTCATAATGCATGACCCATAATCCCCATGGGGTTGACCTTTATCCCCAAGGAGGAAGACCTCTTCAGAAAAGGGGCAGGGAGGAGGGAAAGGATGGTACCAACATGTGATGTTTACATACAAAATATGTCCACATCTGATAATAAAAAATTAAAAAATAAAATAAAACAAGGATCACAGTAATTATCACTAATTATGGGTTAGACTTGTCCTGCATGCTAGCTCTCTTAACTCATTATAACCTAGAGGGATCACTGCACTCTCCACTTAGTGGATGCTGTGGTTCCAAGACGCCTGGTCATTTAGTTGACCTAAGTCATAGGACCGATGACAGAACTGTTTTTCTTTCTGCAATCCTCCTATTGTCTTGGTTCCAAACTCAGGTGTTTACTTGTGTTTCTTTTAGATGACCATGAGTCTCCCATTTCAAAAGAAGCTATAAGAACTTATAAACAAGGTAGGGGGTGTTGCTCAGTAGTAGAGAACTTGCTTAGCATGTACAAGGTCCTTCGTTCCGTCCCCAGCTCTGTAAAATGATAAAATATAAAATAATGGAGAGATGGTAACTGTTGACATATCCCTGAACTGCCTAACCACTTGTCTCCATTTGTGTTATTGAACTCCATTCTGCACTGTGGTTAGAGTTTTAGTTTGGGGTGCGTGCGTGCGTGTGTGTGTGTGTGTGTGTGTTGTGCATGCTATACACACATGTGGCGATTAGAGGACAACCTCAGGGTGTTGGTCATAGCCTTCCATTTCATGGGAAAGAGCCCTTCTTGTTGTTTGCCACTGTATATACCAGACTAGCTGGCCCGCAAGCTTCAGGGTGCTCTTGGGTGTACCACCAATTGCCGTTGGGATCAAATGCACCCACTACTTGCATCTGGCTTTACCTGGGTTCTGGGGATCTGAACTCTGGTCATCAGACTCATACAGCAAGCTCTTTTAATCACTGAGCTATCTCCCCAGCCTCGTAGTTCTACGTCTTCTCTTTGTAGGACCGCACTGATCTGAACTGCACACCTCACACTGGCTTTACACAGAGGGGGCAAATCACTCCGAAATGGCCAGCCACATACAGTGTTCAAGACCATTTCTATCCTGCCACTTGGAAACCTGTAATTATTGAGAAAGAAGCCACTCCCTTTGAATACACATGTTTGGCCATGCATCCATTTCCACAGGCACCTCCATACACTTATTCAGCTGAAAGCCCTTTTGTTCTCCAGCCTCCGTCCTGAATCATCTTGCATGGTTGCCTTGGATCTCACGGAGCTTTGACGTAATTGATATTACATGATGTATCCAGCCTAGCTATTCATAATCGCTGGTTCTGTGCCATTCTTGTGTTTTTGCCTCCGATCGGTTGAGAGCTGTGGTCACATGGGTAAACTGAAGCCTTCCTCCAAGGTCCCTTAGCCTTTCCAGAGGGACTGATGCCTCGGGAACTTAGCCAGGTACCCAGCGGAAGCAGAGCCTGAGGCTTAGGTGTCAGGCTTTAGGCCAGAGAAGCAAGAGTTGGGGCAAATCAAGAGCAATGCTTGCCAAGCTGGTCAGGGCGACATACAAGCCCCATCAGTTACCAGTCAGACTGGACTCGGCGTGGGCCATGTGGATCCACCATCATCTTGAAAAATGTCTGTCATGGAGGAGGATGGCAGAGGATTTGCTAGTTCTGGTTTCTAGACTTTTCACTCACCAGAGCTGACCCTCCTGGGAGTCAGCTTTCCTGCACTTTGAGCTTGTCTCCTGGCCCTCAGGGAGCAGCAGGACAATCATCTTCTATGTTATGTCTTGCTGAGGGAAGGAGGGTGCTATAGCCGAAACTGCAGAGGAGAAGGGTTGGTGTCCCTGTGGTAGGACCCTGAGTTCCAAATCCACTTTATCTTCCATGGAGTGGGCACGGGAGTGGATGGCCGGAGTGTGGGAGAGGCTGCATCTGTGGATGGTGACAGAGATGGGGGAACACAGAGAAGCTAGGGCTCCCTGCTGAGCAAGCAGCTAGAACCCAGCAGACAGACAAGCTCAAGAAAATCCAAGAAGAAAAGCGGGTGTGGTGGCGCACGTCTTTCATCCCAGCGCTTGCTCGGGAGACAGAGGTAGAAGGATCACCTTGAGTTCGAAGTTACCCTGAGATTACATAGTGAATTCCACGTCAGCCTGGGCTAGAGTGAGACTCTACCTCGAAAAACAAACAGATGAAGAAGAAGAAGAAGAAGAAGAGGAGGAGGAGGAGAAGAAGAGAAAAGAAAAAAGAAAGTCCGAGAAGACACAAAACGGAGGTCTGATGCAGTGCCCTTTTCATTTCTAATGTAATATTCAAGTATCAGGTCATAGAGGAGCATCCCTTAGCTTCCTTAAGGTGAAAAAAGTGTTTGTTGGATACACATGTAAGATCTTTTAGAGAGTGAAGAAAGGGCTTCCAGAACAAGCTATGAGAACTGAGAGAGCAGGCAGCAGAAATTCCGATCCAACAACACCATTACAGAACAGAATGCAGAACTCTCCCTTGATCACGGCTAAAATAACCACCTTCCTAGAGCATTAGTATACATAGATTGGGCCTGCCTCCAAAATGACACAGGGACTTTGAGCTTGTGATTGGTTTAACTATGTCCTCAACCGTCTCCAAAATTCATATGCCAAAGTCTCCTGACATACCCTCATTTACAGATAGGACTTGCACAGAGGTAATCAGTTCAAAATCAGGGTCATTTGGATGGACCCTAATCCAGTGTGACTACTTACTGTCTGTATAAGAAAAGAAAATTTGGGCTGGAGAAATGAATGGCTTAATGGTAAGGCACTTGCCTGCAAAGCCAAAGGACGTAGGTTGTATTCCCCAAGACCCACGTAAGCCAGATGCACAAGGGGGCGCATGCATCTGGAGTTCGTTTACAGTGGCTGGAGGCCCTGGCGCACCCATTCTCTCTCTCTCTCTTTCTCTCTCCCTGCCTATTTCTCCCTCTCTCTCTCCCAAATAAATAAGTAATAAAAAAATTTTTAAAACAAGAAGAGAAAATTTGAACATAGAGATACACAGAAATGGACGATGGTGAGAGGGAAAGGAAAGGAGGGAAGGAGAAGAAGAAGGAAGGGGGGGAAGGGAAGGGAAGGGAAAAAGGAAGGGAAGGAAGGAAAGGGTCACCAGCCTGCTGAACTCTGCCGCTTGCTAAAGCCCATTGATGCACCTTGCCTCGCCCATCAGGGCTGACTCCATGGGATGAGCCTTGTGAATTCACCCAGGGCTCTGTTCTTAGGCTGCCACAGCCCTGGGTTCAATCTATGCTGTTACCTTCTTGGGATTCCTCACACTTGACTAAGCCAAGGAGCCCATTAATTTTCATTTCTCAGCGAGTCCATAAATGATATGGCAGGTCCTGTCACCGGGTTATCACAGCAGCCCTGCAAGATTAAAACGAGACTTGCTTTATCATTGTCTGTATTTGTTGGCAATGAAACCGGAGGTGAGTGATGTTAAGCAACCTAATTGGTTCAATGGAACCGCCCAGAGCTGAATCTGAAACCGAGGCCTTTGATGCAAAGGCGTTTCCATCCCACCCACTTTTCAGGTTCTGCAATTCTAGAAACTATCTGCAAGGACAATTTGGACAGATTTTTTTTTTGCTTCGATTTTTTTTTTTTTTTTTGAGATAAGGTTTCACTCTAGCCCAGGCTGGACTGGAATTCACTATATAGTCTCAGGGTGGCCTCGAACTCATGGTAATCCTCCTACTTCTGCCTCCTGAGCATTGGGATTAAAGGTGTGTGCTACTATGCCTGGCTCAGATTTTGAGGTTAAAAAATTTTTTTTAAAGCCGGGCATGGTGGCGCACGCCTTTAATCCCAGCACTCGGGAGGCAGAGGTAGGAGGATCGCTGTGAGTTCGAGGCCACCCTGAGACTCCATAGTGAATTCCAGGTCAGCCTGGGCTAGAGTGAAACCCTACCTCGAAAAATCAAAATAAATAAATAAATACATAAAAATAAAAAATAAACCTTTGCATGACTGTTAATCTCAAGTTCAGCCTATGAAAACAGGCTCGATGTCTTCTGTATGACGCTGTTGTCTCTCGCCACTTGGCCAAGGTTTCCTTTACCCACCTCATCAGGCGGTACTGTCTTTACTGCAGGTCTAGCCTGCTGTTGAAAGGGCTTCTATGAGCCACAGTATCTCCCGAGGAGCAGGACTATTGTCACCCTCAACCCCAGGCCACCTTGGCGTGGGTTCAGATAGAAACTGCTGACCTCAGGCCGCTGGATCCGTGCCCTTGGCCAAAGTCTTTGGACCAATTGGTTGACCTTTTCCTTGCTTCTAGATTTATTTTATTTTATTTTTTATTATTCCTGGGGTAAACCCACTCTCCTGTCTGTTATTGAATCTCACCATCTCTCACATGTCTCCTGCTTCCTGTCTTCTTTCTTCTCTCATCTGTCCCTGCTTTTTGGTTGCTTCTCTAGCAGGCTGAGGTCCTTTGATATTCCTACCTTTTTCCCACAGCCCATGCCCTACCCGTTTTCCATTTAAAAAATCTGTTTATTTGTGTGTGTGAACGTGCGGAGGTCAGAGTTCAACCTCGAGGCATCTGCTGTCTTCTTCCGCCTTCTCTGACACAGGGTTTCTTGCTGCTGCAAACAAATGCCACACGAGCTGGTCTGAGAGCTTCAGATTCTCCGGGTTCCACATCCTGTTGTGGGAGGCGCGCTGGGATCACAAAACACATGGGCCACTTTCCGTCTTGCTTTGCATGGGCTGCTGGGAAGGGTGGAACTCAGAACTCAGGTCCAGAGACTTTACAAGCCTGCTCTTTTATTTATTTATTTATTTGTGGGGGGGGGGGTTCGAGGTAGGGACTCACTGTAGCCCAGGTTGACCTGGAAATCACTAGGTAGTCTCAGGGTGGCCTTGAACTCACAGCGATCCTCCTACCTCTGCCTCCCGAGGGCGGGAGTTAAAGGCGTGCGCCACCACGGCTGGCTAGGCCAGCTCTTTTGTCCTCTGAGCTATCTCTCCAGGCCTCTGCCACAGCTCTCTGCTAGCCTCTTGGGCCTTCACAACATCGCCGACAAGCCATCAGTGTCTTGAAGGAACATTAGACAAACTGGTGTTCCGCTTCCTCTCTGGTTCCACTCAACTAGATCAGTTTCCAAATGCAGAAAAATGTCTGAAAGAGGCAAGAGGAAGCTCCAGAGTTTTAATGTTGTTTTTGTTGTTGTTGTTGTTGTTTTCACCACAGAATGTAACAATGGAGGGTGAGGTGTGCAGTCAGGATCCCCTGAGAGGCATGTAAGTTGTTTGTCCACATTCTTGTCTTTGGAAAACTTTCTGATTCTTTGTAAGTTTCTGGAACTCTCAGCCTCCTTCATGACTCCATCTTCTCCTTTTTTTTTTATTTTGAGAGCAAGAGAGAGAGAGAGAGAGAGAGAGAGACAGAGAGAGAGAGAATGGGCCTTCAGCCACTGCAAATGAACTGCAAAAGCGTGTGCGGCGCCCCCTTGTGCACATGTGTGGCATTGCGAGCTTGCTTCACTGTGCATCGGGCTTCTGTGGTACCTGGAGATTCGAACATGAGTGCTTAGGCTTCGCAGGCAAGCACCTAAGCCATCTCTCAAGTCCCACTTCTTTTTGACATACGGGTATTGTAACATTCTGGCCTGGTATAATGCTTGGGTTAGAGGTGGTTTTGTTATTTGGATATAGGAATGCTAGACTCTTAGAATGTGTAGGACAGCTCTAAATTTCTTTTTCTCTTTTGAGAAGGTGTGTGTGTGTGTGTGTGTGTGTGTGTGTGTGTTTCGTATGGAGGTCAAAGGACAACTTCAGGTGTTACTCCTTGCCTTCCACCTTGTGTGAGGCATGGTCTCTCGTTCCCATTGCCTTCACCAGGGTAACTGGCTCTTGGGCTTCTGGGAGATTCTTCTGTCTCTACCTCTTTTCTTCTGTAGGTATGGCTGGGACAACAGACAGCGTCCAGCTTTACATGGGTTCTGGGGATCCGAACTCAGGTACTCAGTGTTCGTGTGGCAAGTGCTCTATCCACTAAGCTATCTCTCTAGCCCCGGAACTTAGAATGAAGAACTGTCCCACTACCCGCACTGGCACTGCAGGAGAGTAAGGCCTACCTGTAGAGAGGCATGAGCCCTGGTGTTGTGGCATACGCACGTGCATACGTCCCTGTTGGTGCTGAAGACACACTGAGGCTGTGTCTTTGTGTTCGGCTCAGTCACTGCAAGGCAGAGCGTCCTGACATTCCACACACTCGGGTGCTGGGATCTGCAGCTGCCTTCCCTTGCTCTCTAGTCTTCCCTTCGTATTAACTCGGGCGACCCTCCCATCTATCTACTCACTGAGCATGGTATTCTCCTGCCTTTATTTCTAATTGGCTCTTAGGGATTCTGAGCAAGACCCAGGAAGCCACGCTGCTCGGGACCCTCACTAACCTCATCCTGGGTCACTTCTCTCCAGAGCAGCTACATTGTCTGGGCTGGTTTGACTCAGGGGTCCCCCATAAACTCAGGTCTTCTGAATGCTAGGTCCCAGCTGATGGAGATTTGGGAATTAACGCCTCCTGGAGGCAGTGTACTGTTGGAGGCGGACTTAAGGGTGTTACAGCCAGTTTCCCCTTGCCAGTGTTTGGCACACTCTCCTGTTGTTATTGTCCACTTTATGTTGGTCAGGGAATGATGTCCACTCTCTGCTCATGTCATCATTATCCCCTGCCATCATGGAGCTTCCCTGCTTGAGTCTATAAGCCAGAATAGACCTTTTTTTCCCCCAAAAGCTGCTCTTGGTCAGGTGATTTCTGCCAGCAATGCAAACCTGACTGCAACACTGTCTGAGGATTTCTGCTCTTTCATAGTGTCACTCATGCTGGCTCCTCTGCCTACAGTATGTGTCCTGCCTTTTAGCTAAGTCACCAAATACCCATCATTGTACCTTCCAGGAACCCCTAAGGGAATGGATGCTTGTCTGTGTAAGCGCATAGCATTGACCTTTAGCATGCGACCCCTTCATATTTAATCCTTCACAGATGTGTCTGTCTTACCTGCTAGACTAGAAGATTCTTAGGTCCTGGAATTATGCCTCAATTGACTTCTATTGCATGTAGTATACAGTGGCCTGGAACATAATAGGTCCTTGTAAAATTTTAAAAAAAAATACTGGGCTGGAGAGATGGCTTAGCAAGTAAAACACTTGCATGTAAAGCCAAAGGACCCATGTTCAATTCTCCAGGAACCACATAAGCCAGATATACAGGTGGCAGTGCATGTGTATGGAGTTCATTTGCAGTGGCTCAAGGCCCTGGAATACCCATTCTCTGTATCTGCCTCTCTCTCTCAAATAAATAATTTTTTAAATGTTAGAAAAATAAAATAAGATGGGCTGTGGTGGCACACATCTTTAATACCAGCACTTGGGAGGCAGAGGTAGGAGGATCACCCCGAGACTACATAGTGAATTGCAGGTCAGCCTGGGCTAGAGTGAGACCCTACCTCAAAAAACCAAGAAAGCAAATATAAATAAAAAAAATAAAAATGCTGTTTAACTGAATTGGCCTTTGTTATAAGACAGATATCATAGATGTTTTTGTTTGTTTTGTTTTGTTTTTTGGAGATAAGATCTCTGTGTAGCATAGGCTGACCTAGAACTGTTGACCCTCTGTTCCTGCCCTCCTGAGGGCTGAAATTACAGGAATGTGTCACCATACCTGACAAAAATATGTTAGTCTTATATGCCTGTCCCTCCACGGGAACATGGTGGAGACAAAAGGACTGTAAGAACCAGAGGATGGGGAGGAGTCCTATAGAAGGCAGCACTTGGGGGCTGGAGAGATGGCTTAGCTGTTAAGGTACTTGCCTGTGAAGCCTAAGGACCCATGTTCAACTCTCCAGATCCGACATAAGTCAGACCCACAAAGTTGAGGCAAGTGCAAGGTCACACATGCACACTAGGTGGCTGCGAGTGTCTGGAGTTTGATTGCAGTGGCTGAGACCCTGGCATGCCAATTCTTTCTCTTTCTCTGTCTCTCTCTCTCTCTCTAAAAATAAAAATAAATTAATTTTTTAAAAAGCAGGCAGCACTTGGGAGGCAGAGGTGGGAGGATCCCTGTGAGTTCAAGACATCCCTGAGACTACATAGTGAATTCCAGGGCAGCCTGGGCTAGAGGGAGACCCTACCTTGGAAAACCTAAATAAATAAATAGAAGGCTGTGTCCTGGACACAACGTGGTTGTTACACTTGTGAACTCACAGCAGCTGTAGTTTCCTGCACAAGCTGAGCCTACTAATGTTCCACCGAGCCTTGAACCAGGGTCCTTAGGTTACACAGGCAAGTGTTTAACCACTAAGCCATCTCTCCAGCCCAGAATCCTGTTCTTTAGTAGTGTAACCACTAATAATAAGTTGTCCATACTCCAGTAAATAACCCACAACCTATGCTCATGCAAGCAGCTCTAATTTAACCCAGTGAGTCACACACACACACACACACACACACACACACAAAGGATATGAAAGTAGTTGGAAAGGGTTTTAGTAGGAGGGGGATAAAAAATCAGGGTAATGGTAATGGGGGTGAATGTGATCAAAATCCATTATATACATGTATGAAATTGTCAACAATTTAAACATATGATAGTTTTTCTGGTGTATCATGTCATTAAGTCATCTAGAAAACCTGCCATTTGTATTTTGAATCATTGTTTGAGGGAACTGTTAATGTCCCTGAGAATATTTGCATGACACGCTTGTGAAAAAGAACTCTTTGAAGAAAAATAGGTTATATATTTTATTTATTTATTTATTTATTTATTTATTTATTTGAGAGTGACACAGAGAGAGAAAGAGGCAGAGAGAGAGAGGGAGAGAGAGAGAGAGAATGGGCACGCCAGGGCCTCCAGCCACTGCAAACGAACTCCAGACGCATGCGCCCCCTTGTGCATCTGGCTAGCGTGGGTCCCGGGGAATCGAGCCTTGAACCGGGGTCCTTAGGCTTCACAGGCAAGTGCTTAACCGCTAAGCCATCTCTCCAGTCTGACAAATAGGTTATAAAATCACCAAGTTTCTGAGTTAAACAAAGAGAACAATAAAATTGTTACCATGAGACCAGAGGGATGAAAGCTCTGTGATTTGCTGGTGGGGACCATTGTCGTCCCCTGGGCGAGTTATGGTGCTGCGGGGACAAGCAGGGACGCTAGGCAGAGGTAAAGAACTCCTCTGCTAAAGGTGTCTTACTGTTCAGACCCATAAAAAAATCAGAGCGGTTCTGATGCCAACAGGATCCTACGGTGGCATCCCTGTCTGTGGATACGAACAACAGTCTCGTTTCCTCTTCATCTTCGCACAGCGTACCTTTGTTTTTTCCTGTTTGTGACTCGGAGGAGAAGGCACGGTGAAGAGGGCGAGACGTGAAGAAATGTGTATTTTTAGCCCTGACACGGTAGAATGTTCTGAGCCTTCTTTTAGAACCACACTTAAATAGAAATGTCAAGAGTTAGGGATTAAGTGATTTCTTGATGCCCAAGTCCTCCTGAGTGGGGACTTATCTCCTGACCTGATGACCCCCAGCAGGATTCCTTTAAACAAACATCAGATACAGGAATTCCCTTCCTACGTCCCTCCCTCCCTCTCTCTCCTTGGCTTCTGGAGGCTGAACCCAAAGCCCCCCACACGCTAAGCCTGCACTGGGCCGCTGAAGTCCACTTCCAGCCCAAGAGCGCACAGCCTCTCTTAAGACATTATTTGAAATGCTTTTGCAAATTTAAAGTGTGAACGTGCAACTTCATTTTAAGCTTTACAGCGTAACCATTGTGGTGGTTCGATTCAGGTGTCCCCCATAAACTTCGGTGTTCTGAATGCTAGGTTCCCCGCTGATGGAGATTTGGGAATTAGCGCCTCCTGGAGGGAGTGTATTGTTGGAGGTGGGCTTATGGGTGTTACAGCCAGTGTCCCCATGCCAGCGTTTGGCACACTCTCCTGTTGCTATTGTCCACCTCATGTTGGCCAGGGGGTGATGTCCACCCTCTGCTCATGCCTTCATTTGCCCCTGCCATCATGGAGCTTCCCCTCGAGTCTACACGGGTGATATTGAACTTGATTGTCACCTTGATTGCACTGAGAGATGCCTGGGCAGTTAGTATAGCTCCCTTCTAGGTGTATCTGTGAAAGCTTTCCTAGGCACGCAGGACTAACTAAGGGGGTTGACTTTCCCCGAATGTAGGTGGCGCCATCCAACAGCCTGTGTCCAAGATAGAATAGGAAAGGAAGAAAGGGCTGGCCTACAAAGCCAAAGGACCCAGGTTCGATTCCCCAGGTCCCACATAGGCCAGATGCACAAGGGGGGGGCGCTTGCGTCTGAAACTCCTTTGCAGTGGCTGGAGGTCCTGGTGTGCCCATTCTCTCTGCCTCTCTTTTTCTTTCTCTCTCTATCAAATAAATAGATAAATAAATTACTTTAAAAAATGGTCAAGAGCTGGGTATGGAACTCAATGATAGAGTGCTTGCCTGGTGTACAGGGCCCAGCTTATCCCGAGAACCACTAGATAAACATGCTATCTTCATGCCAAATATTACTTATTTCCTTCATATTGCAGCAAAAAAATCAATGAATTATGAAAGCAGAAACAATTTAGTTGTCAGTGAAAATGAAAATATTTTTACTTATAGGTTTTATACATTCTGAAGAAAATCTGCATTTCTTCTTCAGGCCACATTAATAATAGCAAGCAGATATTGTTTATTTTAGAAAGTTTAATCATCTCCATGTGATGCATCTGGTTATTCCCTGGCACAGATTCTCCTTGAGCTGGATATTTCAAAATCACACTGTAGACAAGTAAATATATGGGTGGAAGGATCCACTGAATTTAATCAATGACAGAGAATGAATTGTGTGGATGCAGATAATATCTTGGCATTATAGTTTATTTTGTTTTTGTTTTTCAGAAAGGAACTTACAATTTGGTAGTAGCTTCAGACTTGAGATCTGTTTTTGTTTGTTTGTTTTGTTTTTCGAGGTAGGGTCTCGCTCTAGCTCAGGTTGACCTGGAATTTACTATGTAGTCTCAGGTTGGCCTCGAACCCTCAGTGATCCTCCTACCTCTGCCTCCTGAATGCTAGGATTAAAGGCATGCGCCACCATGCCCGACAAGATCTCTTTTAATTTTTTTTAATTTTTTTGTCGTTTATTTTTATTTATTTATTTGAGAGTGACAGACAGAGAGAGAAATAGGCAGATAGAGAGAGAGAGAGAGAATGGGCACCTCAGGGCCTCCAGCCACTGCAAACGAACTCCAGACACATGTGCCCCCTCGTGCATCTGGCTAACGTGGGTCCTGGGGAATCCAGCCTCGAACTGGGGTCCTGAGGCTTCACAGGCAAGCACTTAACCGCTAAGCCATCTCTCCAGCCCCTAGATCTCTTTTAATTTTAATTTTATTTTAGAGACAGTGAGAGAGAGAAAGTGACAGAGAGAGAGAGAGAGACAGAGAGAAATAGAGAGAATTGGTGTGCCAGGGCCTCAGCCACTGCAACTGAACGCCAGAGGCTTGCGCCACCTACTGGGCATGTGCGACTTTGCACTTACCTCACCTTTGTGCGTCTGGCTTATGTGGGATCTGGAGAGTCGAACATGGGTCCTTAAGCTTTGCAGGCAAGCACCTTAACTGTCAAGCCATTTCTCCAGCCCCAGACTTGAGATCTCTTGTCTCAGCATCCTAGGTGTTGGGTTTACTATTTGATTTTCTTATCTTGAAGGTACTGGTTATTTTCATGTTATATATAGCAAAAGTGAGGCTGAAAGAGGTGAAGTAAAATTCCCCCAGGTTACAAAGTTAATGTGCTGTAAGACTATCATCATGGTCCAGGACCCGTCACAATCACCACACAACACAGAAAGAGGGTTTGTAGGTGTTGAGTACCTAACACATGCTCTGGGCTCTCCAAGGGGATCAGACTGGGAGGTTTGGAACCAAATCCACCCTGACCCCACGAAGTGATTACCCATGCTGTCTATCCTTTCACCCCAAACAGATTCAGCTGTGTGGTCAGGCCAAGTGTGGTGGGTCTGATACCTATGGGTACCTCCTTCCTCCTGCAGCCAGGAGGGAAGCCACATGAAGAGGTGGCAAGGTACCCTTTCTCCTCCGTCCACGTGGGAAAGGGTTAGTCATCTTTGCACAAGAAAGCCGGCATTGTTAGTAAGAAATCAGCTAAAGTATATGAACAGAAGGAAAATCAATTTCTTGCTGAAGTAAAAATGGGGCTGGATTAAAGAGATGGCTTCGTGGTTAAGGCTCTTGCCTGCAAAGCCAAAGGATCCACGTTTGATTCCCCAGGACCCACATAAGCCAGTTGCACTGGGTGGCGCACGCGTCTGGAGTTCGTTTGCAGCAGCTGAAGATTCTGATGCGTCCATTGGCTCTCTCTCTAGCTATCTGCCCTTTTCTCTCACTCTTTCTTTCACACAAATAAATAAACATTAAAAAAAAAATGGGCTGGAGAGATGGCTTAGTGGTTAAGCGCATGCCTGTGAAGTCTAAGGACCCCGGTTCGAGGCTTGATTCTCCAGGACCCACGTTAGCTAGATGCACAAGGGGGCGCACGCGTCTGGAGTTCGTTTGCAGTGGCTGGTAGCCCTGGCATGCCCATTCTCTCTCTCTCTCTCTCTCTGCCTCTTTCTGTCACTCTCAAATAAATAAATAAAAATAAACAAAAATTTTTTTAAATGTGGCTACTATGAGTATTTATTTCTGCCTAGATGCTCCAGGAGGAAAATTACCTCTGCAGTGAATGGAACCTGCCACATCTTTTGATTTTGTTTTCTCTTTTGGTTTTTCAAGGCAGGATCTCGCTCTAGCTCAGGCTGACCTGGAATTCATTCTGTAGTCTCAGGGTGACCTTGAACTTATGACAATCCTCCTACCTCTGCCTCCCAAGTGCTGGAATTAAAGGCATGTGCCACCACCCCCAACTTGATTTTGGTTTTTTTTTGTTTGTTTGTTTGTTTGGCATTTCTCTCTCTCTCTCTCTCCCCCTCCCTCTCTCTCTCTCTCTGTGTGTGTGTGTGTGTGTGTGTGTGTGTGTGTGCTTGTGTACCAGAGATAGACATTTGGTTTCTTTCTTAATCGCTCTCCACGTTATTTTGTAAAGACAGGTTCTCTCTCTCAGAACCTGGAATTCACAGTTCAGCTAGACTAGCCAGCCAGCAAGCCCCATCCCGTCTACCTCTTTGATACTGGGATTACAGGTGCATGCCACTGCATCCAGCTTTTATGAGTGAAGGGGCTCCAATCTCAGGTCTTCCTGTTTGCTGTGGCAAGCACTTTACCCACTGAGCCTTCTGTACCTAGCTTTTTACACCTCTCCCCTCCCTCATTCATGGGACCAGAGCTGCTTGCTATCCACTGCCGAGGAACTAACTCAGCAGGCCCAAGTCTCCAAACCAGTGGCCATTTTCCCCTCTGCAAAGAACTGTCAATGTATAGAAAAGTTATGGACCAAAACACCAGCAATGGAAGAAGAGGTGGCTTACAGGGAGGAGAGGAATAAGTTGGGGAGAGAGGAAAGACTATGAGTGGGATCCCATCCTAAAAGTAAGAAAGGACGGCATCCCCTCTCAAAAACACCCCAATCAAGGGCTATCTAGCCCAGGATAACTCCCCGCCTGAACTACCAAGAGTAGGAAGTTATGGGCTGGAGAGATGGCTTAGTGGTTAAGGCATTTGCCTACGAAACCCAAGAACCCAGGTTTGATTCCCCACATCCCAAGCCAGATGCACAAAGTGGCACATGCGTCTGGAGTATCTGCCTCTCTCTCTCCATCTCTCTCTCTCTCTTTCTTAAATAAACAAATATAATAAAATATAATAAAAACAAATATAATAAAAATATTTAAGGGCTGGAGGGATGGCTTAGCAGTTAAGGCATTTACTTGCAAAGCCAAAGGACCCAGGTTCGATGCTCCAGGACCCACGTTAGCCAGGTGAACAAGGGGGCACATGTGTCTGGAATTCCTTTGCAGTGGCTGGAGGCCCTGGAACACCCATTCTCTTTCTCTCCCTCTCTCTCTCCCTCTTCTCTGTCAAATTAAATAAATAAAAATAAAATATTTAAAATATATTTAAGAAGAATAGGAAGTCGGCAGGGAGGAACACGTTTCCCCATGAATCTATACAGTACTGGAATTTGACCCCTAATAAACATCTGCATAAGCTCTGCTGGCCCAGCCGAAATTTAGTTTAGGGAAAGTTAGGGGAGGATGTAGGGGTCCAATCCAAAGCAAGGGTTGGCTTCCTGCCCCATGGTGATTGTGGTGGTCTCCAGGCAAACATCGGGCTGGAGAAGTGGCCAGTGGGACCCCTGTGACCCACTGTGCCCTGGCCCAGAGGCATTCTAAGGACTGACCTGTGGGCAAAAAAGGAAGGGACCTGCCACATGGTTTTACGTGCCAACCCTTCATCTGATTTTCCTTCTAACCGACAGCAGCTTTGCGAAGTTCATCTCCCCTCCAGGAGTAAAGAGTTGTGAGCCCCTCTGCTTATTTCAGAATAGCAGACACTTGAGGAACTACTGCTTATTTCCACCAGTAGTGTCGAGTTATAAAAAGATACATGAAGGCGTGCTGTTTCAATTGTTAGCTTTACCAAAAATTGTTTTTAGCTATAATCAAAGCACACACAATCAGGTTTTCTTGAGGCACTTTATTGTTGAAATGAATTTAAAATATAACCCCTCAAACTCAAAATAGTTTAGGAGGACAAGGGAAGAGGACATTCTTGGCTGCCATCCAATGTTGACTAGCATCCATTCCCCATCTCCCTCTTCCCAAGAGGCCTGAGATGTTCCAGCAAGGTAGGTTGGATGAAATTGGTTTTACCTCTCAAGTGCTGAAGGTTATCATTGGCTCCACCCACTCCTCCTAGCCACACTGATTGGTTCCAGAATGGGCACCTGCCCACAGTCAAGCCAATCAAAGCCAACAATACTCAATTCTGGGATTGGGGATTAAAATATTGGAAAAGTGATGCCTTTATGCCATGTAATCAGCAAATAAGGAGTCAGGGGAACTTTCTGGAAGCTATTTTGGGACCAGCAGAGGAAGGTCTTCCTGAAACTGGAGCCACCACCAAACACCAAGGTGGTAGAGACACCCTCATTCTGAGAAAACCTTTCCATGAATCAATAAATTTGCTTCTCTGAGAAATAATCATACCATAGGGGTGTGTAGAAAGGAAACTAAGTTAGGTCGTCCACGTTCTATCTTTCACTCCTCTTCTCACCCCAACTTCTGAAGGAAATGCTTGGGTAAATCCTGTTAAGGCCAAGGGCACGGAGACTGCATTCGTTTTGTAGACAAGTAGCGAGAGGCCAATATCAAGCGTGTGATGCTTTTCAGTGTCAGGAATCTGGGTTTTCCTTCCTTTTCTATGGACTCTATACCTCACGACCTCTGTTTACAGCCACTGTAATGTTCATTTCTCACCTATCAAAACAAAATCTGGGGCTGGAGAGACAGCTTAGCAATTAAGGCACTAGCCTGCAAAGCCTAAGGATCCAGGTTTGACTCCCTAGGACCCCCATAAGCCAGATGCACAAGGTACAAAGGTACAATGTGGTGCATGTGTCTGTAGTTCATTTGCAGTGGCTAGAGACCCTGGTGTGCCCATTCTCTCTCTATCTCTCTCAAAACAAAATAATTAATTAAAAAAATCTGGGACTGAAGAGATCACTCAGTGGTGAAAGGTGCTTGCTTGCAAAGCCTGATGTCCTGAGCTTGATTCTCCAGAACCCACGTAAAGCCCAATGCACAAAGTGGTGCACCTGCGGTCCAGGCGCATGTGCCTGGAGTTCCTTGCTAGTGGCAAGAGGCCCTGGTGCACCCAGCCACTCCCCTCTCTCCCTTGCAAATAAATAAAATCACAGTCTTCCTAGTTCTCCACCTGCTGGATGGAACGTGGACAGGTTGTCAGCGTCAACTATAGCTGTCAGAAGCATCGCTGGTCCCTGTGTTCTCTTAGGATTTGGGGCTCACTTTAGAGTCATCTTCATATCTGTGCTCACACAGCGGATATGTGTGTGGGAGTGGGGGTATTCTGTGGGGACACACAGGTGTACATGTGGAGGCCAGAACACAACCTGAGCTGTTAGCCTCGAGACTGTCAGTCACCTCTTTTTTATTTTTTATTTTTCTTTCTGGCTTTCAAGGTAGGAGTCCCCTCCAATCCAGGCTGACCTGGAATTTCCTATGTCGTCTCAGGTTGGCCTTGAACTCGTGGTGGTCCTCCTACCTCTGCCTCCCCTGGGATTAAAGGTGTGCACCACCACTCCCGGCTCATCCACCTCTTTTTGAGACAGGATCTCTCATTGGCTCGGAATTCACCAATTAGGCTAGACTGGCTAACGAGTGAGCCCCAGGGGTCTCTGCCTCCCCAGCTCCGGGGTTACTGGCGCACAGTGCCATGCCAGCCTTTCTTATGTGGGTACTGGCGATCACACTCAGATCCTCATGCTTGTGAAGCACACACTTGACCCAGCGGGCCACCCCCAGCCCAGCGCCAGAGCAAATATTTTTCAGTGACCGTTCACAATGGGAAAACTAATCTAGTTGCTTTGTATCTGTGGCATTTTGAATGGATGTCCCCCAATAGATTCAGGAGTTTGTTTGTTTTATTTTTTTCATTGAAGAACGTACCTTGTATGTATACATCACACATTGGTACCATCTTTTCCCTCCTCCCTAGCCCCATTCCACAGGGCTCTCAGTGGGGTTGCTAGTAGTCTCCATGGGATTATGGGTTATGAATAGTGAGAGCAACAGTTATTGGGGGGAGGGAATGCCTCTGGGCATGACATCTCAACTTGTGACTCTTATAATCTTCCCAGCCCCTCTTCCGCAAAGTTCTCTGAGCCGTGGTGGGTGAGTTTTAAGTCTACTTCAGTGATGAGCTCTTAGGAGCCTCTGGATCTCTGCTTTGGTAGGTGTTGAGTATCCTCAGTGTGTGTCTCCCTCACCCTGGTGCTGATTGTCAGGCTCACCATGGAAGCAGCACTCTTGCTCGTCTCCTCACTTCCTCTGTAGTTGCTCCTAGGCCTTGACTGAGCTGCAAGGGGTGGGTGGTTTGTCTCAAGTTTGTAACTTATTGTTACTCGAGGTGGACCCTAGAGTCCAGCCCCTAAGGCGTGGAGGTGGACCTGGAATTCCAGACTAAAGGTCTGTAAAGTGCCGAAGCTCTGCCTGGGGTTCCTGGAATGTGCTTGCTTGTGTTGGTGGTGAATTTTCTTTCTGTGTGGATCTGTGAAAGCGTGCCAGCTTCTTCCACCATTACGTAACTTCCCCTGAATCTGCAAGCTTCAATAAATCCCTTCCTCCCATAGCTTGTGCCTGGTTCGCAAGTTCATCCCAGCGACCTGAAGCTGTCTGCTACAGGTATCTGATAAAGTCCAGCTCCGGCCACCTCTATCTTCCCTTTTGCCACACCCCTCTCTTGCCTATGATGGAGAGCTTGGCAGCTGTACCCAACCTTGCCACAATCATTCAACAGTTCAGCTTCCCAAAGTACGCATAACCTACTGTGTTGGGTCCTTGGGGCAGAGTCCCAAGTGTCTGAGACCACAGGCCTATGCCACCGCCCACAGAGATGGCTTTGACTGTTCTCACTCTTCCCCTGCCTTCAGGCTGCGGGCCTCTAGTACCACTTGTTAGTGATGCTTCCCCTTTCTCTGGTGTCACCAATTCCCTGTAATTCTCTCTCCTCAGGTATAGGGTACAGAGGACTGCGCTTGGCCACCTTCCCCAATTTGTCTCTTGACACATCCAAAGTCCAGGCAGCCTGTGTGTGCCAGCCATGAGATCAGGCTGGTACACAGACGCTGTGCCATGGATATTACGGGACCAGGAGCTTATGTGGACTCCAATGGGCACTGTAATCCCTAAAACCTTAGGTGGAAGGCTTTCGCCATCAAAACACGTGCCCGCACACACGCACGCATGCGCGCTGCGCACAAATTTATTAAGGAACAAAGAGCACCTGTCGCTGGGCTCCGGCCTCAGTGCTGGCTCAGTGGGATGTGCAGCCTCAGCATTCATTCACGCCAAGAATGCCACCGAGATCCTAGGGAGGTATGTCGCCTCCTCAGCATCTTACAAACAAATGGCTGCTCTCCGAATGCTCGTGTTTGAGGCTGGCACTGTTTTAAGTCCAAGAGCACTTAGATTTAAAAAAAAAAAAAAGCAATAGGGTCAGTTTGTCAGGGCCTTCTCAGTATGAACCCCGCGATTCCTGGATACAAGGTATTGTCCCCATGCCGAAGAGACTTGCATTTTCTTGCTGCTTTTGGCGTTTCAATTTCTACTGGAGGCTTAGTTCGCCAGGCGCGGGTGGCTCAAGCCCATAATTACGGCACTTGGGAGGCCAAGGCAGGAGGATTGCTGTGAGTTGGAGGCTAGCCTGTGCTACATAGGTCCAGGTGAGCCAGGGCTACTGAGTAAAACCCCTGTCTCAAACGAACAACAAAGAAGTATGGCTTCACAGTGACCACACAGAAGAGCTGGGCTGTGGCAGAGGCCTGTGGTCCCAGACACTTGGGAAGATGAGGCAAGAAGATGGAGCCCAGGGGTTCCAAGGCAGGCTGACCACCACCATAGTGAGATTCCCTTCTAGAAAGAAAAGTATAGGGCTGTAGAGGTGGCTTAGCGGTTAAGCGCTTGCCTGTGAAGCTTGAGGACTCCTGTTCGAGGCTCAATTCTGGAGTTCGTTTGCAGTGGCGGGAGGCCCTGGTGTGCCCATTCTCTCTATTTCTCTCTATCTGCCTCTTTCTCTCTCTGTCTGTCACTCTCAAATAAAGAAATAAAAATTTTAAAAAAGAAAGAAACAAAAGTATAAATAGCTAAGGACGAACTGCTACTCATGTCACTCTTAAATCTGTATAGACAGATATTAGGAATCGTGAACAGCTTTACAAAACCCGGTAAGAAACTGCAAAATGACAGTTAAAGTAGCATATGACGAAAACTTATTTTGAGTTTTTTCATGATAGCTTACACTAATCCCACTATCATACTAGATATATTTAAATTTTACAGGCTATGTCCAAACCTGAGAACTGCTTCAAGGTATGACTGAAGTATTCCATCAGCAGGGCACTCTCTTGCACTTGCAATCAATGCAGGAAAGACGTCTAATTTGGCATCAGGAACACAATCTTAGTTGTAACAACATATTCAATGATTTTGCTTAACCAAAAGTGAAAAACTCATTTAAAAAAAAAAAAGCCTTAAGGACGCTTGTCTAAATTATGCATCCAGACCCCGCCGTCAGAGCAGCGGGAGCCTATGGAAGGCTGGTTAAATCATCAGCTTTGACATTTGGTTACAGGAAAAGCCCCGCTTTTTCTTTTCCCATCGGCATGAAGTGATCGCCGCCGGGGTGTGAACAGAACACCTTAACAACTTCGTAACTTTAAAATATTTAGCTGTGTGGCATATGGGCCCCCGGTGTCTCCGCTGCTCAGATGTTGGTGGCGGGTCTGAGTGGGTGGCAGCGGGATCTGGCTGGGATCCCTTTTCCTGGGTGTCCAACTCCAGGGGAAAGAAAAAAAAAAAAAAAAAGAGTCCGGCAGGTGCCTGGAGGCCACGCCCCCTCCGCCCCCCTGCTCTGGGATTGGCTGCCTGGGTCGTGGTGGGTGGGGCCCCCACCGGGTCCGGGTGAAGTTGGGTGTGTGTCGCGCGGGAGGGCGGGGGGTGGCGGCTGGCGCTGGGCGCTGGGGCTGTCAGGCACCCGTGGCCCCAGCCAAGTCCCCCGAGGTGTCCATGCGCGCTGCCTCGCTGCGGATCGGGAGTTAGCTGTCCTCCCTCCTCCCACGCCTCTCTCCGTTAAGCCCGGGGTCCTCCGGCTCCTGGGTCGGGGCCTTTACGGAGTGGGGACCTCGCGTGGGCGGCAACAGCCTGGTGGCCCCGGGGCGGCGGGGCTCGGGGCGGCTGGAAGCCGAGGCGACCTCCCCGCGGCGCGCGCGCGCGCGCGAAGGCTAGCGTGGGGGACCCCCCGCGGGGCCGGGCTGCAGACACCCGGAAGCGGATCGGGCCTCAGGTGCCCGCGCGGGCCTGGCCGGGGCCGGGAGGAACCGGGGTGTCTCGGGCGGCTGCTGAGTAATCCAGCCCCGTGCGCGCGCGGGCGGGCGGGCGGGCGGGTGGAGGTGCCCACGTGCCTCCTCCTCCTCCTCCTCTTCCCGCGTCGCGCTGCAGCCCCGGGGCCGCGGCTCCTCCCTCGCGTCCCCTCTCCCGGCTCCACTCGGATCGGGGTGTCCCCCTCCCTCCCTCTACACCCGCTGCAGCCGACGCCCCGACCTCGGCCTCTGCGCTGCGCGGGCCCCCCCCCTCAACTAACCCCAACCTCCAACCTCCCCTCCCCCGGGGCCTCGCGCGCCCATGGCCGGCTCGGAGCAGCAGCGGCCGCGGCGGCGGGACGACAGCGACTCGGATGCTGCGGCGGCGCCCCTGCAGGACACGGAGCTGGCCCTGGCCGGCATCAACATGCTACTCAACAATGGATTTAGGGAGTCCGACCAGCTCTTCAAGCAGTACAGGTGACCCACCGTGCGCTCCGCTCCCCCTGTCTTTGGCCCTGCCGCGAGCGACATCCCCTGTCGTTCATTCCCCCCCTACCCCACCCCCCAACCCACCGTCGCCTCCCTGGCTTCTGCATCTTTCCCTCCATCCTCCCCTTCCCACTCACCCCGTTGTCTCTTCCTCCGGGGACCCGCAGTCCGTCTCACTTTCTCCCCTCCGAGGTGTGTCCAGTGTTTGCCCAGATGCGCTCTCAAGCGGTGACCCTGGGTGGTCCCCCCCGACACACACACACCCCGCGCCTGTTGGCTTTGGGACGTGATGTATTTAAGGACTTGCCAGGGATGAGAGTCTGGCCAGCCTGAGTGACCCCCGCCCCCCACCAGCATGTCCACTGCGTCCTCTCTGTTCCTCGCGCCTCGCACGCCTTTGCCTGGCTCTTGCATCCAGAACGCTTTTATTGTTTAAAGACAGACATGCATAATTGTCACAAAAGCGCAGAAAATTTCAGATCAACCCAACTGCTCTGCTCGCTCATCTCTCTGCCGGTCCTTGAAGAAAAAATAATAATAATAATCATAACTCGGTCCTAGAAGCGAGTTTCTGATGTCTTTCAAGCGAGCGTAATCATTAAGAATTTCTTTAGTGTAAAGGAAAGGAAGAAGAAAATGAGAGATTTTTTTTTCTTCTTCTTAAAATATGGAAGAGTAGGAGGAGAAACACTTGTGTTCCGTTGATTTTTTGTTTGTTTGTTTGTTTGTCTTTAAAAGATAAAGCGAAAGAACTGAAGCCGATAGCTTTCTTGTGGGTGTGGGAGGAGCCTGGGTTTCTTCGGGGACCCACAGCGTCCCTCTTTGGGTTTAAGAAGCAAGTTTGTGATTTGCCCTGCGAGTGCGGACAAGCTTAGTGGGTCTCCTGGACACGTTTAAAGGCCACATGCTTTACACTTGGTCGAACCCCACCCCATGATGTGGATGAGATGAGCCGACCGTGGTACAAGTGTGACTGAGAGTCGGGGTGCTAGCAAAAGGGACGGGGAATGCTAGACCTCGAGAAGGGTGCTTGCTAGCCAGCCAAAGGGCTGTTCTGAATGGTAAAGCAGATTACCTTCCAACGGTGAACTTTTCACTAAAGTCGGTTTACTTTTAAGTCAGCTTTTCACCCACTCATTTTGGGTCCGAAAACCAACAACAAATATATATATACACACATACATACATACATACGTATGTATGTATGTGTGTATATATATATAGTAACGTATCCAGACATCTTATTTTTGAAAACTACAAGCCTGACTTCCTTTAAGTCTCAAGGGCTGATGGAGGAGGATTCCAGACTACCCAGTCGTGTCATATCATCTCTTTTGTAATATGTTTTGGGGGTGCAGAGTCTCATATAGCTCTGGCTGCCTTGAATTCCCTGTGTAGCCTTAACTGGAGGATGACCTTGAACTCCTGATCCTCCTGCCTCCAGCTCCCAAGTGCTGGGATTACAGGCCTGGGCCACTGCCACCATGCGGCGGCTTTTTAAAAAAAAAAAATTCTCTGAAAATGTATCTCATGAACAATGACTTTTTTATGAGAGAGAGGAGAGAGAGAATGAGAATGGGCACAGTGGGCCTCTAGGCACTGCAAATGAACATGTGCCACTTTGTGCGTTTGGCTTTCTGTGGGTACTGGGGAGTTGAACCCTGATCGTTAAGCTTTTCAGGCAAGCGCTTTAACCGCGAAGCCATCTCTCTAGGCCCTGTACTGCTTCAGTGCCCTTACATACGACCTCGTGGTTCTACAGTTGTCACATAGAAAGCAAGAAACTTCAGCCTTGTCTAGCCAGTTTTATGTGCTGTCAATAGAGGGCAGATGAAACGCTGGCTGCTAACAGCATAGAGACGCACCTCGGATGGTATTTTTCTGTAGGATGCGGGGTCCAGGCAGGAATTAGCTAAGAGCTGTCTGCTTATAGTTCCAAATTGGAACGATCAAGAAAAACATATATATTGTAATAGGTGTTTTCTGCCAAGCGCACACGCCAGGCACATTCCCTTATAGAGTCTCACTGCTCTTGTTAACAGCCAGGGACAGAGACTGAGTATTTAGCATGGGCCAGGATACAAGACTGTGGTTCTGAATTCAAGACTTCTTACCGTTGTACCTCCTTCACCGAAGTTGCTGTCCATTTGGAATCTGCCCCGAGACCTTGCTTGCTGGCATTGTTTCTAAGCTTTTGTAGGTGTGGAGGGAACAGGGAACGCGGATGGTGACAGTATTACCCTCTGGGTGTTCCCTGGCTCCATCTGCCGTGTGCCTCTGACTCGGATCTCTGCTTTCTTCCCGCCTGCCTCCCACACGCGCAGCTCCTGGCCCACACTTTGGGGAACTCAGTAGCAGAGTGGCGGGGCTGGGTTTCTGGCAGATCTGGTTTTACCACCTTCGCGGATGCTGACATGGGGTTTTCTTGAAAACCACTTCCTTGCCCTGCAAAATAAAGGAGCAGTCATAGTACAGGCCACCAGGGTGGCTGTTAAAAAAAAAAAAAAATCAACAAGATGAGGGGCTGGGGAAATGGCTTAGCAGTTAAGGTGTTTGCCTGTGAAGCCTAAGGACCCTGGTTTGATTCCCCAGGACCCTCATAAGCTAGATGCACAAGGGGGATGCATAGTGTCTGGAGTTCATTTGCAGTGGCTAGAGGCCCTGGCATGCCCATTCTCTCTTTCTATCTGCCTCTTTCTCAAGTAAATAAATAAATTGGGGGGTAGCAGTCATCTTTGTACCCATTGCCTTTGCCATTAGTATTGGCCTTGCTTGGACTGTATGGTGGTCAGCACAAGACAAAATACCCCCTACGTAGGTAGCTCACTTCATATGCTGCATTTGAAAGATGGGTTCCATGGGGACTGGGAAGGTAGCTCAGCTGGCAAAATGTTGATCACTGGGGGGGGGGGGGAAGCCAGACATTGTGGCCCCTATTTATAACTCCAGCATTGGGGGTAAAGGTAAAGGTTAGAAGGAGGGTAGAGACAGCCAGCTCTCTGGGTTCATTGTCCAACACGTTGAGCTAATTGGTAAGTTCCAGGTCAGTGACCCTATCACAAAAGGTGGATGGACCTTTAAAAAAACAACTTTAATTTTTTTTCTTTTTTATAAAGGAGGTGGGCTGGAGAGATGGCTTAGCTGTTAAGGTGCTTGCCTGCGAAGCCTAACGACCCGGGTCCGACTCCCCAGAACCCATGTAAGCCAGATGCACACGGTGGTGCAAGTGTCTGGAGTTCCCTTTGCAACAGCTAGAGGCCCTGAAGCGCTCATCCTCCCTCCCTCCTCCTCCCCTCCCTTTTCCCTTCCTCCCTCCCTCTCTAATAAATAAATGAAAATAAAATAAAAGTATTTTTTTAAAAAGGTGGATGACCTAGCCAGGCGTGGTGGTGCACGCCTTTAATCCCACCACTCGGGAGGCAGAGGTAGGAGGATCGCCGTGAGTTCAAGGCCACCTTGAGACTCCATAGTGAATTCCAGGTCAGCCTGAGCTAGAGTGAGACCCTACCATGAAAAAACCAAAAACCAAACAAACAAAAAAGGGTGGATGACCTTAAAAAGTAAATTTAATTTTAGAAAACGAGTACAGTGCCTGAGGGCCAGTGTCTAAGGAACACCTGAGGTCCTCTGCCTGCACATGCAGAAGCATGCATGTTGTCATGTACCTGTCGCACACCTTCACATAGTCTACTGCGTGCACACACACACACACACACAAGATTGAGGATCCTGTTAGAACATTGAGAAACTTATCTTCCTGTCCCAACGGTGAAATGGCCTTCAGGAAACTCAACACTGACTTCATAGCAAGTGTTTGAGGCCCACCTCTAGCTTAGCTTGTCCATAGAAAGTCAACCTGATTCCCAGCTCTGTCTCCTCTTTCTTTTGTATTTTATATTTTATTTATTTATTTATTTATTTGAGAGAGAGAGAGAAATAGACAGAGGATGGGCATGCCAGGGCCTGCTAGCCACTGCAGATGAACTCCAGACAGGTGTGCCACCTTGTGCACCTGGCTTATGTGAGTCCTGAGGAACTGAACCTGGGTCCTTTGGCTTTGCAGGCAAGTGCCTTAACCACTAAGCCATCTCTCCAGCTCTGTCTCCTCTTTGATTGTATCTAACAGTGGCCCACTGTCCTCTTCTGGTATAACTTCCAAAGACTTTTCCTCTAGTTGGACAAAGAAACATTTTGTATTTAGTGTAAGAGTAACTTTTTTTTTTTTCTTTTTCAAATAAGGAGGTCATTTCTCATTCCACTTTACTGAGATGAAACGTTTCATCAATAGCTACCTAATGAGAAACGGTTACTTTGAAAGAAACTGCTTATCTTGAAGGCCATTCTGAATTTATGTAAAGTTTGAATTGTACAATTCAGATATTGTTCCCATAGGAATTAGAAATATCTGCGTGCTAGAGACTTTTCTTTTGAGATCGTCAACAAGCCCATGACTGGAATCTGCAAACAGAACTGTCCCTTCTCTTAACTACAGCAGTGGTTAAGCTGGCTGCCTGTTGCTGGAGCTGAGCCACCGTCAGGCACTTGGAGGTGTTTTCCCAGAGACCAGGGCAGATGTGTGCAATGGTATTAATATGATTTGTGTCTTTCAAGGGTCTCTTGTGGTTGAAGGCTTGGCACTGTGGGAAGGGGCGGAGCTGTTAGGAGGTAAGAGGTCATGAGGTCATTGGGGGGAGGGCACCAGGTCATTTCTCATGGAATCTCTTGGTAGCACTTGGGAGAAGGTTGTGACTAAAAGAGCCAACCTGGCCCCACCCTGTTCTCTTGCTCTGTGCTCCTATCTGGGGCGTGACACCTGTCATCGTAGGCTGATGTCTGCCACCCTCACCGGAGGCCAAACCACTTGGACCTGTTGATCTTGAACTTTGAACCTCCAGGATGCTGAGCTTAAGGAAAAATCTGTGTTAATAAGCAGCTCACGTCAGGCATTTTGTTGTAGTCGTGCAAATGTGACTGGCTGCCACATCCTATATCAGGGCTCTTCTGCTCTGAACTGAAGACCATGCATTTTAAGTTTGTGATATTGATCATATGGGGATTATTTCTCTCTCTCTCTCTCTCTCTCTCCCCCTCCCATCCTCCCACAGATTTGGCTTATATAAGGCATATGGGCACAAAGACAGACTGGGTAAGGTGCACGAGGCAGGCTAGCTTTATCGGTGGTGTGCTGTAGTAGGTAAAACTGACTGCGAGAGGGGGCTGGAGCCATATCCACCAGTCACTGCAGTGTGTAGGAGCAGAGATCAGCAACATTTAACCAGCCAGAGGACATTCTACCCAGGAAATGGAGTCTGAGCTTCCCGGTGAGGCAGAAGTGAGGCAGGTGTAGAAGAAGGGCTGGGGGAAGGGTCAGAGAAGAGGGGGCAAGAGGTGGCAAGGTTTAAGCCAAGCCTAGAAGAGGCGACAGAAAACCCATGAGCGTCAGAACCACAGTCGGTTGCACTGGGTAGCTTGAAGTATATACGTTTTCTTCTGTCTCTAGTTGGCCCAAGTTTGCCAGGAATCAGTGCCATTAGACATCAACCCACCTTCCCCACGACCATCCTCCACAATGTGGGATGGACTCTTGGCTCCTTGGGGTTTCTGGACCCTCCTTTCACCATTTTTTCCCCTCTTTTTGACTTGAATGATAAATACAAAAATACAAAAGTAACAAGAGGGCTAGTAGGGCAGGGGAAGCACATTGATCGCTGAGGAAGACTAGGAATATTTGGAGACCTTGACTCCAATATTCTTTGTAGTTCTCATTTCTACAGACCTGACATTTTTTTTTTTTTTTTTTTTTTTTTGGTTTTCCAAGGTAGGGTCTCACTCTAGCTCAGGCTGACCTGGAATTCACTATGGAGTCTCAGGGTGGTCTTGAACTCACGGCAATCCTCCTACCTCGGCCTCCCAAGTGCTGGGATTAAAGGCATGTGCCACCACACCTGGCTGATTTTTTTTTAACCTGAAAATATCTGCAATCCTTATCTGGATACTACTAGTAGTACCAATTCCTGGTGGTGGCTATTTTTAAAAAGTCACATCTAGTCATTGTCAACTAAAATAAGCACATTAGACAGGATGCTTACTGTGCACAAACCCCGAATGCTGTGTTAACAGCTAGTTCAGTGAGGTGACCCTCTTCCCCTGAGCTAGTTGAGAGAAGCTATAGGAAGTAAAATGAAATTTTGATGACTCTGAGAAAACAGAGAGAAGTCTGGATTCAGCACTGAGATAAAAAAAAATGCATAATGGTTATTATTATAAAATGTTCACTGAGGATAGATCTGCAGAAACAAAGAAGTCTTTGATAGAGAATGAAGTCGCAGGTGAGATCATGAATTTTGGTTTTCTTTTCCCATTTTATTTTATAATTACATAATGGCAAAGGTGTCTCAAAAACAAAAGGTAGAAAAATTCATGTGGGAGAGAGTGAGAGAGAGAGAGACAGAGGCTGTGTGTGTGTATATGCATGTATGTGTAAATGAATTTATGGACCCTAAATCACTGAGCATGATTTCTGGCACATGTAATAAAGCCGTGAACTAAGTGGCTATATTTTGAGAGCTTGCTGACTGTGGACCTAGTATTGGTAAAGACACAGTTCAGTAGGATTGGGGGGCGGGGAGTGGGGAGTTGGTAAACTGTGGCCCAAGATCCAAATCTGGCCTACTGTTATTCGGTATAAATAAAGTTTTATTGGGAGACAGGCCGACTTGTTTGGTTATGTGTGGTCTGTGGCTGTTTGTACACTATAGGTGCAGAAACGACTAGTTGTGACAGAAATTGTATGGCCTGCATAGCCTCAAGGGTGTTACCCTCTGGTCTTGGTAAGCTGGTCGATGTTGGTGCAAAGGATGGGCTTTAAAAACTCAAAAACAGGGCTGGAGAGATGGCTTAGTGGTTAAGCGCTCGCCTGTGAAGCCTAAGGACCCCAGTTCGAGGCTCCATTCCCCGGGACCCACGTTAGCCAGATGCACAAGGGGACGCACGCATCTGGAGTTTCCTTTGCAGTGGCTGGAGGCCCTGGTGTGCCCATTCTCTCTCTCTCTCTCTGCCTCTTTCTCTCTCTGTCACTCTTAAATAAATTAAAATTAACAAAAAAATTTTTAAAAATACAAGTAAGAGATGTGGGACCGGTAGTGTCGGAGTTTCTTCCCTTCCCCAAACGGTGTCAGATTCTCAGGCGCAGAGGAAGCTCTCTGAGGCTGCTCTTGTGTTGTGGAAGCTGTGACCACTCACAGGCAGCAGTAGGTCTGCCCTGAGTCCATGAGAAATCCACAGATGCAGGAATGCAAGAAAAGAAGAAGCAGTGAAAACAAAAGAAAGAAAGAAATGGTTTGAGGAAAAGACAGGAACCTCATCTGTTGACTCTTCCCACCCTCCTCCACTCAGTGGTGTGTCTGTGAAAAGGCTCATCCCCCCCCCAACCCTCCCGCAACTCTCAACCCTGTATGAAAAGGTCCCAATTAAATATTCATTCAGAATTCATTTAGCTTAACTGGGATTCTTTTTAAAAATTGCAGCTGCCCATTGAATAATGGGAGGTTTAGAGAAAGTTATCAGAAGAAAAAAAAAAAAAAGCATTGTTGCGCTATGTTGGGTGTGAGCGCTTGCGTATGCATGCGCCTGTACAAATTTGCATTTAAAGATGTGAGTCCTTCACAGAGTCTGAATGTCCTGAGTCACTTCTATTGTGCTGTCAGCTCGTTCCAGGAGGCAACCCTGTCCCCCTAAGCTGTTGAGAAGCTACATGAAATGAAAGGGAGAAAAGTAACCTTGGAGCTTGGGACCCTTCGCTTTGTGGGTGCACAGAACCGCTTGTAGTCCCCCAAACACACCAGGGTATTTCCAGAGCCTCTAGCCTTTACAGGCTGTTTGAGCTCCTAAAATACTGTTTTCACACCCCATCTTCTTTACCAGGGTAACCCTCGTACTTAGCAACAGCAGCGAGACCCCAAAGAGGGGCTCTGGGAGAAGCAGGCATAAAGCAGTCCAGGAAACTGATGGCCGTGCAGCCAAGATGAGTTTACCCACCGTTTCAAAGCTGCGCCTGGCCCTAGCCCTGCACCGTGCAAGGCGATTGGGGCAGGGTGAGGAGGAACTGCTCTCTGCCTCAACCCTTCTCTGTGGTTTTAGTGTTCGTGGTTTCAGTTACACAGTCAGCCCGTGGGTTGAGATGGAATATTCTAGTAATAAGCACAGTCCTACTTTTGTCTCACTATGTAGCTCAAGCAGGCTCCATCCTCCTGCCTCAGCCACTAAGGGCTAGGCGTACAGGTGGCTCAGAATCCACTTGGTCTTAGGATGTCACCCCCCCACAGGGGCTGGGGAGATGGCTCAGCCGTTAAAGGCTCTTGCTTGCAAAGCCTGTAGGCCTGGGTTGGATTCCCCAGTACTCACATAGAGCCAGATGCACAAAGTGGTGCATGCACCCAGAGTTCGTTTGCAGTGGCAAGAAGCCCTGGCATACTGATGCTTTTGCGTTCTCTCTCTCCCAAATAAACTTTAAAAAAAGAATTAAAATTTTTGTTTATTTGTTTGAGAAAGAGGCAGAGAGAGATGGAGGAAGAAAATGGGCACGTCAGGGCCTCCAGCTGCTGCAAATGAACTCCAGACGCATGCACTCCCTTGTGCCTCTGGCTTACGTGGTTCTGGGGAATCGAACCTGGATCCTTTGGCTTTGCAGACAAGTGCCTTAACCGTTAAGCCGTATGTTCTTAAAGGAATGTATCCCCCACAGATACGGGGATCTACTGTATTTCCTTCAGCTCTTATTCTGCTCCCAGCACCCTAAATTCATGACTGTGCTACTATAATGTGGGTCCAACTTGACGCTGTATAGGACTTTGTGTGCTGAAGTGTGCGGAAGATGCATCCCAATTTCTGGTCAAGTGGCTGTGGAGGCATCTTTTGTGTAAAACCATTTGTAAATTCACTGTGTAAGGAAAGCTGGCCATTGCTTGTTGATCTTGTTGCTTTCTCCCTGTCTTCCTTCTTGCTCAGGAGTTGCAGAATGTAAGCAGTGCACACGTGCGTGCGCGCACGCACGCGCACACACACACATACAACGCATAGTCACTCCTGCATTATAAGAAAACCGTTACTATGGAGACAGCTCCAGATAGTCAGGAAGGGGATCTGAGTTAGAACTCCAGAGTTCATGACCAGTCACCGCTTCATACAGGACTTAGGCGGAAAGCCAGTTTTCCTCTCAAGGGAGCATGGCCCATCTAATATCTCTGTTCAGGTCTGCCTCAAAAAGAGTCACTTCAACACTTGGTCTTGTCCCAAACTCTAGTGTCTATGAAGTCACTCACGGAGATGACTTCTCCCTGGAATACATCAAAATAAACATAACGGGACATGGTGCTCGCTGAGTGCCAGGCAGCACACAGCCTTGGGGTGTTCGATGGCTCACATAGTCCTGCCCAAGTCTGGGAGGGGTACCCTGATCATCTCCCTTGGGCAGAGGGGAGGGAGGAACGCAGTGACGTGAAACAGCTGCCTCAAGTCACACAGCAGTGAGAACACGGGGCGTGGATCTGCTTCCGGGGTCTCTGATCGTTGGCCTTTCCCTACAGACGTCACAGGAGAGAGGTCATTGAAGAGACCTGCCCTTTGGGGATGAGGTCCCTGGGCACTACGCAGACTGCGCTCCAGTAGCACAGACTCCCCCATCAAATGCCAGAGAATTCTCCGTAGGGAGTTTGCTACTCCTTGCTTTAGACCCTGCGGCTTGCTGACTCAGAGAGTTGAACAGGAGTCCTTAGGCTTTGCAGGCAACCGCTAAGCCAACCCAAGGAACCATTTTCTAACATGTGAGGACATAGGACAGAATGCCTTCTGTGTGATTTTTCTGTAACCAATAGCTAGTAGGAATGGGGGTGGACACTACACAAGTTCATCTCTGACAGGGCACCGTGGTACACATCTTCAGAGCCCTTTGCGGTCCCACCGTCAACCAGGACATCAACGGCAACCTGAAATCCACATTAGCTCAACCTGTTCTTACGTGCTCCATTGCACCGTAGTGTTCCTCGTTGGGTGGGGCTTTTCTAGAAACATCTCTGTGTGAGCTTGCTGCTTCTTACTCCCAGATGAGTGTTGCTGCCTCCTAATCATATAGACAGCTGTCTCTGCTCGAGAAGTGTTCTCCCTCACTTTACAGCCGCAGTAGGCTCCTTTGGGTTTTACTTGCTGTAAATTATTCATTCACAAAACAGCCATCAAGGAGAACCACATTTGTAAATGTGTATCTGTTTATTTCATCCGAAATGAAGCTTTTTGGTATTATTCTATTAGGATGGGGAGGAGAAAAAAAAAAAAAAAAGGACAGTTTGCATCCCAAATCAAGTTGAATTTGCTAAATGACAGAGATTCATTAAAAAGCAGTTGGATTAAACTAAAATCCATGTCGTGTGGCCTCTTTCGGATCTCTCCCAATAGAGTGAGTCACTGTCAAGGCGTTGAATGCTTCTCCCTCCCTCACTGAGAGCAGTGGATTACAAAATCGCAAGTTATAGATTGTCAAGAGATGTTTGGAACAAGACAAACCTTCATATTCTTGTCTTGCAATCATTCTTATCCCTTCTCTATCCAGATCTAAAAATAAGTCAGAGGGTAGACTTCATCAGCTCGACACTGATGTGATGTGATTCTGGAACCCTTCCTGGCTAGAATTGGGCTGCGTTGGAGTACTTAGGTTTCACATGATAGCCAGTTTCACATCAGTTTAATGGCTCAGAGAAGAGTTTTGTTTACATCTAATGTGCCATTTGCTTCAGCTGTCAACCACATATGTGAATCCAAAAAATTTTTTTCGAGTTATTTCTGCATTGATATCCTCATTAGTTTGAATTCTCAACATTACAAAGTGAGAAGTGACTCCTCTTGAAATAGCATAGAAAAAAAAAAAAGATTCGCTTGGGCTGGGGAGATGGCTTAGCCATTAAGGCACTTGCCTGCAAAGCTGAAGGACCCAGGTTCGATTCCCCAGGGCCCACGTAAGCCAGATACACAAGGCGGCTGCATGCGTCTGGAGTTCGTTTGCAGCAGCTGGAGGCCCTGGAGCACCCATTCTCTCTCTTATCTGTGTCTCTCTCTCCCCCTCTGCTTCTCTCTCTTTCTCTCTCAAATAAATAAAATATTTTTAAAAAAGAAAAAGATTAGCTTATGTATAGAGAGAACAGGGTGTGAGAGGAAGAGATGACCTTCTCAAGTAGTTGAGCCAAGCCTTGGGACTACAGTGGTAGAAAACTGGAATTCTCTTTCTGGTGCAGAACTGACCAGAAATGAGAAGACACTTGGGTGAGTTTCTGTAGCCCCATGATATCTTGGACTGGGTTTCTGAGAGAGGTTAACTTGAACTTTGGAACTTTTCTCTTGGTAGAAGAATATTGAGTTATCTAGCAGGAAAAACCCATCAAAGAGATTTTAAAGTAGACACACACACACACACACACACACACAAAACCCGTATACTTAAAAAAACATCTGAATAGGGCTGGAGAGATGGCTTAGCGGTTAAGTGCTTGCCTGTGAAGCCTAAGGACCCCGGTTCGAGGCTTGATTCTCCAGGACCCACGTTAGCCAGATGCACAAGGGGGCACATGTGTCTGGAGTTCATTTGCAGTGGCTGGAAGCCCTGGCGCGCCCATTCTCTCTCTCTCTCTCTCTCTATCTATCTATCTGCCTCTTTCTCTCTCTGTTACTCTCAAATAAGTAAATAAAAATGAACAAAAAATTAAAAAAAAAAACAGCATCTGAATAATGATATCAGCCCAGGTGAAATTTTCTGGACCTGTGTTCTCATGAAAACAAAAGGTAAAATGGATGTAGATGTCTTAGTGAGTGACAGACCACCTATGAAGTTTAGTTGGTTGCTAGGAACTAATTCAAGAAAATTTTATCATGTAGAATAGGTGGCCAACTTCATATTGAAATTTATTTCAAAAGAAAAATAGAGAAATCTTCAAAGTACCTGAGCGAGTACTTAAAATAGTGTTTGGGGGCTAGAGAGATGGCTTCATGGTTAGGGACTTGCCTGTGGAGCCTAAGGACTCATGTTTGACTCTCCAGGTCCCTCGTAAGCCAGATGCTGTGATGTACGTGCGCAATGTCACACATGTGCACACGGGGCCACACACGCCTGGAGTTCGAGTGTAGTGGCTGGAGTCCCTGGCACGCCAATTCTCTCCCCTGTCTCTCTCTCTCTCTCTCATAATAAAGGAAGAGGTTTTAAAAATAGTGTTTGGATTGCTTGCATAAATAGATGACTGTGTTTAAATTATTACCACATTTATATACAGGTACTGTATTTTTATTTTTTGCCCTCAGTCTTAACTTTTTTTCCTCTGTATGCCACTATACTTCGTTGTCACTTAACACATAAATTAAATCAGAGTCCATGAGGATCTCAAGGCCTCACAGTGATGTGGCTGTACTGTGGTATGCTGAACCAGTTAATGTGCTTAACATTACTGCTAGAAGTGTTTGATGATTCCAATTTTATGTTTCATTGAAATATTGCATAATACTGGTGGGTTCATTAAAATAATCAAACAGGGCTGGAGGGATGGCTTAGCAGTTAAGGTGTTTGCCTGCAAAGCCAAGGGATCCCAGTTTGATTCTCCAGGACCCACATAAGCCAGATGCACAAGGAGGCACGTGCGTCTGGAGTTCGTTTGCAGTGGCTAGAGGCCCTGGCGCGCCCATTCTCTCTCTCTCTCTCTTCAGCCTCTTTCTCTCTCTCAAATAAATAAATAAATAAATAAGAATAAAATTACTAAAAAAATAATCAAACAATCATTCTGCGCACTTGATATTATTTCCTTACTTTCTTTTTTTTTTTTTTTTTTTTTGGTTTTTCGAGGTAGGGTGTCACTGTAGCCCAGGCTGACCTGGAATTCACTATGGAGTCTCAGGGTAGCCTCGAACTCACGGCGATCCTCCTACCTCTGCCTCCCGAGTGCTGGGATTAAAGGCGTGTGCCACCACACCCGGCTATTTCCTTACTTTCAATAAAAGTATCTTTCCATCTTTATATTCTCTTAGCACCATTCTACTTGTATAAGGTGTCCTGTTTTCCTCCTCCACTCACCTCGTTCCGTGTGACCAGCACTTGTGTAGTGACAACATTATTCGTGTTACAGCATATTTAGCAGCAACATCTTGGAGGTGGGGGGAGCTAGTGGGCATAATGATGATAAGCAGGTCTGCTTAATCATCCGTTCAGCATTTAGAGCTGATCCTAGGATCCCTCATCCCTACCCAAAGCAGAAGAATATAGCTCTGAATCCATTTCATTTTCAGTAACTGTATATTGCATTGGCCTCTGTTTTTCTTTCTGGAAAATGCATCCTGAAGACATCGTATCTGTGAAGCAGTGTAAACTAACAGCTGCCGTGATACCCTGGATAGCATTAGCTCTTCCTTGAGCTGGATGTAACATGCAATCCTCAAACGGCAGTCCTGTTTCACTGGTCTCTTCCTGTTTCTTGCCCATAGCTTCTCTGCCCAGTAGCATTGATCTGCTAGGCGCCTTTGCCATGGGCCACATTTTCTGTAGATGTTTTTATATGAATGACCTCATCACCGCAAAATGATCAACAAAGAATATATGAGCCAAAGGACCAAGTTCACGTGACTTCCAGCTGAACTTCATTTAACTGAAATAACACATTGCTGCTGAGGAAAACAATTATGAGCGCCTTCTGCATGTTATTCACTATCTCTCACAGAGATTGCAACTTACAAACCACAAAAGTGTAGAAAGTAGGGCTGGAGAGATGGCTTAGCGGTTAACCGCTTGCCTGTGAAGCCTAAGGACCCCGGTGTGAGGCTCGATTCCCCAGGACCCACATTAGCCAGATGCACAAGGGGCGCACACATCTGGAGTTCATTTGCAGAGGATGGCAGCCCTGGCATGCCCATTCTCTCTCTCTTTCTCTCTGCCTTTCTCTATCTGTCACTCTCAAATAAATAAAAATAAAATGTTTTTAAAAAATGAACAACAAAAAAGGGGTGGAGAGTAGAATGGATGTGTTTGTGCACATATATGTTGTATGCCAGTCTATTAGCATTGTACAAGGAAGATATTTATTTATTTTGTTTTTTAAAAAATATTTTATTTATTAGTGAGAGAGAGAGAGAGAGAGAGAGTGGTGGATGGAGAAAGACAGAGAATGGGCACACCAGGGCTTCAGCCACTGCAAACGAACTCCAGATGCACGTGCCCCCTTGTGCGTCTTGGCTTACGTGGGCCATGGGGAATCAAACTTGGATCCTTTGGCTTTGCAGGCAAGAGCCGTAACCACTAAGCGATCTCTCCAGCCCCAAAGAAGATATTTAAAAGCCTTCAAATGTTACATTCATGGTAGAATAATGGGCCAATCTTGAGTAGAAATATTTTCTTTTGTTAGCTCTCAGGAAAGGCTATCATCTGTTACTTTATCTTTGAGATGTATATAATTGGGTTTTGTTTCTGGTAACAGAATTATTAGAAAATGTAAGATTTTGTTTCTTGGTTTTGGCCCTCTGGTTTAAATCCCTACTGAGTCCCAGAGATTCAGTAGATTTTGGTAAACATGAGCTGGAGAGATGGCTTAGCTGGTTAAGTGCTTGCCTGTGAAGCCTAAGGACCCTGGGTCAAGGCTCGATTCACTAGGACCCTTTGTAAGCCAGATGCACAAGATGGAGCATGCATCGGAGTTCGTTTGCAGTGGCTAGAGGCCCTGTTGTGCCCATTCTCTCTCTCTCTCTGTCTCTGTCTGTCTGTCTGTCTGTTGATCTCAAATAAATAAATAAAATAAACAAAAAATCATTGCCACATATAATACAGGGTCCATTCTATATCCTGAAGATATGGAAATATCTTCATCAGTTTGATTATTTTTTAAGTAGTACTTATTGAAAGGTAGGATGGAAAAATTGCAGCTGATAAACTGTGGTTTGGTTGTCATATATGTAAGTTGCTTATCAGTACTATCTCCTTTTACTAACAGTTGCGTAGAATGGAGATAATTGAATTGCCTATTTGTTTTTTTTTAATAACTTAAGATAGAGATGGAACTAATGCTGATAAATTAGAAAGCTGTTTGGTAATTTCCTAATGACACTTAGGAAAAACCAAAAACCATTGACTAATATTTAATCACTAGAACTTTTTTCCAGAATGTATTGTAACTCCAGATGACCATCAGGATTTATCAACAAGTGAATATGAATAAGCAAAACAAGAGAGGCATCTGAGTAATGTTAGCATAGTCTTGTAACTCTACAGCAGACTGTTGATCTTTGCTTGGATTGTTGCTCAGACGGAACATGCCAGCGAACCAGGAGCGAGAGCACAATGAACGCTGATGGTCAGCGAGTCATGTGCCGTTTCCCCTGTAACTCCCAGTTCTCTCAATGGCCTTAGGGGGATGGTTAATTTTGGTTAACTTGACTGGAGTGAGGAGTGCCCAAAGGACCGGTCAAGCATACTTCCCAGTATGTCTGTGAAGAAGTTTCTAGAGAAGATTGTTCACTCTGTGTGTCAGCCATCTGACTTGGGAAGAGCTGCCCTGAAGTGGGCAACATGACCCAAGAGGCTTAGGGGCCCAGGAGGATGGAAAGACAGAAGGAAGAAGCCAGCTCTCACTGCACTGTACCCAGATAAGTGGTTGTGTTTCTCCTCAGATCTTCAGCTTTTACATTAGATTGGTTCTATTTCTTTTTTTTTAATATTTTATTTTTATTTTGACAGAGAAAGAGGGAGAGAGAAAGAGAGAGAGAATGGGTGCATCAGGGCCTCCAGCCACTGCAAATGAACTCCAGACACGTGTGCCCCCTTGTGCATCTGGCTAACATGGGTCCTGGGGAATCAAACCTGGGTCCTTTGGCTTTGCAGGCAAATGTCTTAACCACTAAGCCATCCCTCCAGCCCTGATTCGATTTCTTGAAAGAACCCTAACGCAAGCTGTGACCAAATACCTAACAAGAAACAGCTTAAAGGAGGAAGGGGTTATTTTTGGCTTACAGTTCCAGGGAACACAGTCTACCATGGTGGAGAAGGAAATGGATGGGCCCATTGAGGCCACAGTGGAGAAGTAGGGAGAGAGCAATGCTGGTGCTTAGCTTGCTGTCTCCTTTGTTTTATTTTAAAAATTTTTTTTGAGGCAAGCCCAACAGACTGGCCTTTTTTATGTGTATATGAGAGAGAGAGAGAATTGGCATGCCAGGGTCTTCAGCCACTGAAATCGAACTCCAGATGCATGTGCCACCTTGTGCACATGTGCGACCTTGCATGCTTATGTCACTGTGCATCTGGCTTATGTGGGACCTAGAGACTCGAACGTGAGTCCTTAGGCTTCACAGGCAAGCACCTTAACCGCTAAGCCATCTCTGCAACCCACTCTCTCCTTTTTATTCATCCTGGGGCCCCAGGCCATGGAATGATGTTAGGGTGAGTGTTCTCACCTCAGTTAATCTAACCTAGAAACTCCTGACGTGTCCATTCTCTCTCTCTTTCTGTCTCTGCCTCTTTCTTTCTTTCTCTCTCAAATAAATAAAAAAAAAACTAACTAGGAAATATATAGAGAGTGGACTGTATCAAAATTAACGTGTTTTCGACACCAAAAGCCACGGAACAAGGCAAAGTATCGTCCAATCACTTACGTGATAAGGTGTGTATGTCCGTCATGCGCATAGCACCACAGACAATCCAGCAATAAAAGAAACCCAAACAACTCAGCTGAAAAAAAAAATGGACAAAGGGTTTGAGCAGACATTTCTACAAATAACACACAGCCAGCAAGCATGTGAACTGACAGATATTCAACACTGATGACCTAGGAAAATGGGAAACAGATGTCACACCTGTCAGGATTTGCTGTTATCTCAAAAAAAAACAAAAAACAAAAACAAACACAAAAACAAAGCAGAGCTGGGGAGATAGCTCAGTTGGTAAAGTGCTTGTCTCCCAAGTATGAGGACTTGAACCCCAGAATCCACAGAACCCGCAGGCCTGGAGGCTGGGAGCCTGCGTGGTCAGGTTCTGGTGAGATCTGCCTGCTCAGTTTATTGATGGCTACCTTCTCACAGTGTCCTCACATGGCCTCCTCTCTGAGCACACGTAGGAGAGGGACTATGACAGAGCCATTTCTCTATTCCTTTTATAAATCCACCAGACCTTTCAGTCCCTGTGCCCTCATTTAACCTCAGCTGCTTCCTGAAAGCCCTGACTTCAGATACAGTAAGGAACATTGGGGATTAGGGCTTCAGCATGTGACTTTTTTGGTGGGGGGTGGGGCACAATTAAGTCACACTGACAGGGATATAGGACACTTTTGGAGGACCTTATTGCGGAACATTGTCATTCAGCCTCCCCTATGAATCTGTAAGATGCTGTCATTTCCCTCTAGTTAACAGACGGAGAAACTGAGGCTTGGGACAATTCAGTTATTTTCTGAGGTCACTCATTTTGTCATGACTTGAGCCCAAGGTTGTGGGAACTGAGGTGCTACAAAGGAGTTGCCTGGAAGGAGCAGCCCTAGACTAGGTGATTTTTTTTTTTATTTCAAGGTCCAGCAGGTCTGTGGCAGTACAGATAGAGTAGTATTAAAAGATGATGCATGGGGATGGAGAGATGGCTTAGCAGTTAAGGCACTTGCCTGTGAAGCCTAAGGACGCATGTTTGACTCTCCAGATCCCACGTTAGCCAGACACATAAAGGTGAGGCAAGCGCAAGGTCGCACATGTGCACAAGGTGGCGCATGCATCTGGAGTTCGATTGCAGTGGCTGAGGGCCTGGCTCACCAATTCTCTCTCTGTGTGTGTCTATCTCCCTCTCTTTAAAAAAATAAAAATTAAAAAAAAAACATTTTTAAATTGATGCATGAAAGTTTGGTGGGTTCCTATCATACGCAGAACCGCGTACTTGTAATGTCACTCGCTGGGCACTAGGGAGGTCTCGATAGATTTTGACTAGTGTCAAGTATGTTGTAGAAAGCTAATTCTGGTGGGCAGTGCCCACAGTGAGCCTGGACTAAAGAAAAGTTGGAGAGCAATTGTCATAGCGGTGGCTAGTGAGGGCAAAAGAGATGTAGAAAAAAAAACCACCAGGCACTGGGGTCAGGAGGGCGCCTGCTTGGTTTAGATTTGACTTGGGCCTTGGGGCACAGGAAGGAGGAAGAATTGAGGCCCTGTGTCACCACCTAGGTGGCCCATCCGTCAAAGAAAGAGAAGGAGTACGAGAAGTGGAGCAAATGTGGAATAGGGTCTGTTCCCATTTGCCATCAAGGGCAGCGGGGGCGGGGGAGGATGTTACACTGAAGAGTTGTCCTCTCCATGGGAAGAGAATATCTGTAGTACTGAATATTGGGAAAGGACTTGAAGTATAGTCAAGGGTATTTGAGTCATGTTAGCCACCAGGAGTGGGGCCGCTGGGGATGAAATAATTTTAAAAAGCCACTTAAAGCAGGGGATTCTAAAACTGAAATAAGAGCCTGTAAACATTTTTCTGTGACTTTTTTTTTTTTTTTTTGGGGTAGGGTTTCATTCTAGCCCAGGCTGACCTGGAACTCACTATGTAGTCTCAGGGTGGCCTCGAACTCATGGTGATCCGCCTACCTCTGCCTCCCAAGTGCTGAGATTAAAGGCGTGCGCCACCACGCCTGGCTTTGCTGTGGCTTTTGATGTAAGGCCAAGGCCTTTGCTTGGTTGTGTCTTTGCTGACAGACTTTCCAGTTTGGGTTTTTTTTTTTGCCCTTAAGCCACACCCACCCTACACTCTTGTAGCTCTTACTATTGAAGTCCATAAAGTAGAGCCAGAGGTTCAAGGCCCTTGTGAGGCAGTCCGGGAGGACACTCCTTGTCTTTGCAAGTCTTCTTCCAGCTACCTCCCTCTCACCTCCTCCTAAAGCTACTTTTAAAGTCACCTGACCTTCTCAACTCTTTTCAAAGCCCGTGGTTATTTTTATATCCTAACACATTTTGGCCTCTAATTTTATCTGCTTACATAGTAAACAGTGGATTACGTACTTGCAACCACAAAGACAATGGTCACGAATACCTTTGGGAATAATCTCTAGGCTGCTGTTAGTCAGCATGGAGCTTAACTAGGGAGCCCAGCAGGGAAAGTATTCAGTAGGTGAAGGGCATCTATTTCTCTCCCTCTAAGAGTGGTTAATCCAGAGATTGCAGTGAGTGAGCACTGGTCAGGTGAGCTTCTGCTGTGTGTAGTGTGTGTGTGTGTGTGTGTGTGTGTGTGTGTAACGAGGACAGTTGTAGACATCAGTCTGAAATGGTAGGACATCTTTTTTTCAGGGCTGCCTTCTAAATTACTTATTGTGCTTACGGCAGTTACGGAAGAGATGCAGTGGCTAACGTAAAGTGAGAATGATGTTAGTGAAATTTCTCACTAGATCAAGTAGTATAATAAAACCAGTTGAATTCAAGGGGAAAAAGGTGGAAGATCAGAGGACTGCTGAGTTACTGCAGCGAGAGATGAGTACAGATACTTCCTTTGGAAGATCCAGTTTACATATGTCATTTCATGATTTATAAACTTCTTAGATTCCTAATGGCATCGGTTAAATGATAATTGCTTCAAAGTGAGCCCGCCCACTTTTGCCTAGGCTAAAAGCAAGGATCATTAGTGATTGGAAATGGCCTACACACATAGTCCGTTATAGTAGAAACTCAGTGATTGTCCCTTGGAGATGGAATCAGCATTGATCAGCTGTGACAGGCGTGGAGTCTGGGGCTGTTAGAGTGCTTGGCTCCACCTTACAGTGAGCCTGTGTCTGACAGAGTTCACGTGACTGGTTGGCTGTGGGGAAAGGACCCACATAGTGGCCCAGTAGCATGCACATTAAGGATTAGAAGAGAGACCCAGCAGTGGCATTTGTCAGCTCAAGAGATGAAAAACAGATTCAACATGCTGTCTTGTGCATGGTGCAACAACAGTGCTGGCTATTGTCACTTAGGAAAGGGATAGCTTGCTAATGGTGCCACGTCTTAGAGACCTCTGCCTCTTCTGTTTCCTTGACTTGATTGTGTTATTTTAATAATACAGATAAATTAAGCCTCTTAAGGCTCTTAATGGACATATGAGATCATTTAATTTTTTACAAAATATTTTTTATTTTTATTTATTTATTTAAGAGATATGGAAAGAGGCAGGTAGAGAAAGAGAGAATGAGAGAGAGAACGGGCACGCCAGGGCCTCCAGCCACTGTAAACAAACTCCAGACGTGTGCGCCACCTTGTGCATCTGGCTTACATGGGTTCTGGGGAATTGAACCTGGGTCCTTTGGGTTTGCAGGCAAGAGCCTTAATCATTAAGCCACTTCACCAGTTCCCATTTAATTTTTTTAAAAAAATTTGTATGTGTGTATGTTCATGTGTGCGTATACATATATATATATGTATACATACATATACATCTACATACATACATATATGCATATGTGGTGCATATACACATATGTGTAGAAGCAAGAGGACAACATTGGATGTCATTTATGGGGAAAGTCATCCATCTTTTTGGAGTCAGGTTCTTGTACTGGTGTGGAGCTTACCAGTAGGCTGAACTGGCTGGTCAGCAAGCCGCAGGGAAACATCTATTTTAGCATCCCTAGCACTGGGATTATAAGCAAGTGCCTCCATGCTTGACTATTTATTTATTTTTTATTTTTTAGAGAGATCAAGAGAGATAGAGACAGAGAATTGGCACACCAGGGCCTCAGCCACTGAAATTGAACTCCAGATGCTTGCGCCACCTAGTGAGCATGTGCGTCTGGCTAATGTGGGATTTGGAGAGTCAAACATGGGTCGTTAGACTTCGCAGGCAAGCGCCTTAACCACTAAGCCATCTCTCCAGCCCTCCCCTACTTTAAATTAGCCAAATTGGGACTGGAAAGACAGCCTTTACTCAGTCTCTTCCCCTGACCCTACTTAGGCCATTCCACCCCCAGTAATCTGTCCATCTCCTTTCTTATATATGTACCCTGTCCTTAAGTGCTCCCTCTCCCCCTCCCTTGTAGCCCCTTAGCCAAATTAGCTTCTTAATTATGTAGACCCCAGGAATGCATCAGTCAGAGCCGTTCTGTTGTCTGTAGGAAGCAAGGATCAAGGGCATAGCTATTTTGGTCAAGATTCTTCTAAAGAAGTCCCCTCGAGCCAGGCGTGGTGGTCCCATGTGTTTAATCCCAGCACATTAATTGCTAAGCTATCTCTCCAGCCCTTGACTATATGCTTTTACAGTACTTTTTTTTAAGATTAAAAAAATTTATTTATTGAGAGAGCGAGAATGGGTGCACCAGGACCTACAGCTGCTGTAAACAAACTCCAGACACATATGCCACCTTGTATATCTAGTTTACATGGGTCCTTGGGAATAGAACCTGGGTCCTTTGGCTTTGCAGGCAAGCGCCTTAACTGCTAAGCCATCTCTCCTGCCCTAAAGATTTGTTTATTAGAGACAGAGAGAGAGAGAAATGGAGAGTGAGAGTAGGTGCGCCAGGGCTTCCAGCCGCTGCAAACGAACTCCAGACGCAGGCGCCACTATGTGTATCTAACTCACATGGGACCAGGAGAATCGAACCGGGATCCTTAGGCTTCCCAGGCATGCGCCTTAACTGCTAAGCCATCTCTCCAGCCCCGTTGACTGTATTTTTAAAAATATTTTTATTTATTTATTTTCATGGAGAGAGAGAGAGAGAGAGAGAGAGAGAGAGAGAGAGGGAGAGAGAATGAATGAGAATAGGCAGGTCTGGGCCTCCAGCTGCTGCAAATGACTCCACATGCATGTTCCACTTTGTGTATCTGGCTTTATATAGGTATTGGGGAATCGAACCCAGGTCATTGGGCTTTGCAAACAAGCACCTTCACCCCTGAGCCATCTCTCCAGCCCCCCGACTGTTTTTTTCCCAAGGTAGAATCTTGCTCTAGCCTAGGCTGACCTGGAATTCACTATGTAGTCTCAGGGTGGCCTTAAACTCATGGTGACCCTCCTACCTCTGCCTTCCAAATTCTGGGATTAAAGGCATGCACCACCACGCCCGCTCTGACTATTTTTTTTTTAATGTGAGTTCTAGGGACCCAATTCAGGTACTCATGTAGTGGCTGGAGGTCCTGGCAGGCCCATTCTCTCCCTCTCTCTTCTCTCTCAAATAAATAAATAAAATAAATAAAGATAAGATATTGCTTTAAAAAAGTAAAGCATAAAGCTGGGCATGGTGGTGCATGCCTTTAATCCCAGCTGTGAGTTCAAGGCCACCCTGAGACTGCATGGTGAATTCCAGGTCAGCCTGAGCTAGAGTGAGACCATACCTCAGAAAAAAAAAAAGGAAAAAAGGAAAACATGACAGCAGACTGAAGGCAAGTACTCACCCATCTCTACTCCCTGACTGCGGGCGCCGTGTGACAGGCCACCTCATGTTTTTCCTTCTGCCCCCTTCCACATCCTGATGGACTTGCGCCCTCACACTCTGAGCCAATACAAACCCTTCCTCAAGTTGCATTTGCCGGGTATTTATTGTCAATCTGAGCAGTGACTTAATAACCCTCCTTCTCTCTATTAGACCTAAACATTGAGAGAATGACTTCATAAGAACCTCACTGCACATTCTGAAAAAAATTATAATACGAGTCATTTGCTGAGCCCAACTAGTGAGGGACACGGAGGGACCAGGTGCCGAGTGGGAAGACCAGCCCCTGCCCGTGCGCTGCCGGGCCCCGTGGCTGCTCCGCTTGAAGCCACGATGTGTTTCTCTAGCCGCGTTGTTCTCGTAACGTTTTGTGTGCATTTCATTCAGAGCTTACCAAAGTCTGGTGCAGCGTCACACTCTTCCATCCGTACGATTCCCCCAAGCGAAGGCACCTAAAGAGATTCAGTTGGGCCAGCAGGGGAGCAAAGACTGGGAAATTGCCAAGGGGTGACAGCCCGATCTCAGCCAATGTGTGTGCGTGTGCGTGTGTGTGTGTGTGTAAGGGAGGGACAGAGACACACACAGATGAAAGAAGGGAAAGAGATTGATTGATTGATGATGTCCTGTGATTAGTTGTGTAATAAAAGCCCAAGGATGTTAGCACTAGTTTCTCTCTGTGGACATAGCATGGGTGTGGCTTACAAAGGCACATGGTGGAAAAGACAGATGCTCCCCCCCCCCCAACAACACACCTAGGATTTGAAGCAGGGTTCGACCAGAAGGGAGAATGTGTCATGGCCAGGAGATCAGAGGTGGGGTTGGTTAAGGTTGCCGATTCGCTGAGCAGGTCCACAGAAGCTCCTCTGAAAGAGGGGAGACAGGCAGATAGTGTGGGTCAAGTGGTTGTGGGGACTTTAAAGGTCTGGCAGGGGTGACACTTGGCAGACTGTAAAGTGTTTCTCCAAGTCGCTGCTTTTGTGACAGTTTGGTGCGGACCTGAGTTGTCAGGGAGGCTGTGTGCATCAGGCTAGTCACAAGAAGGTGGCTGGGGTGATGGGAACAAGGCATAGGAAGAGCACAGAGCAAGAACGCCAGCGAACAAGTGTGGGGCCCTCAGCTTTCCAAAGCCTGGCAGAGGACAAGACCTGCTGATCTGAATAGAAACCCATGGCATACTTTTTTGAATAGGGTATTTTTTTTCTTTTTATAAAATTATTTTTAATTGGCAGGGACAGAGGGAAGAAGAAAGAGAGAGAGAGAGAGGTGTATACCAGTGCCTCCAGCCACTGCAAACCAACTCCAGATGCATGCACCACACTTTGTACTTCTGCCTTTACGTGGGTACTGGGGAACTGAACTCATGTCATTAGGCTCTGCAGGCAGGTGTCTTAACTGCTGAGCCATCTCTCCAGCCCTGGAATAGGAATATTTTTTTTGTTTAGCTTTTGAGATGGGGGGCTTACTCTGTATCCCAGGCTATAGACCAGGCTGGCCTTGAACTCACGGCCATCCACACGCCTTAGCCTCCTGAGTCCTGGGATCACAGGCACGAGCATTCACACCTGGTTTAGGGCTAGGATCTCAACAGAGCAAGCCACCACTAAGTATAAGAACTTTCTTTTATTTTTATGGAGGAAAACATTAGCAATATTGTCAAATTTTCCTTTGCTGAAGAATTTGCATTAGAATTTACGATATTTTGCTAGGCATGATGACACAGATCTGTAATCCCAGCACTCGGGAGGCTGAGGCAGGAGGATCACAAATTTGAGGCTGGCCGGGGATACGTAGAGAGATCTTGTCTCCAGCAACAACAGTATAAAATACTTCAGTGAACAAAATTCTACCTGCCAGCATTGATAACTGACTATACTTTTCTGCACATGTATATGTGTATTGTGTGTGTGTGCATGCACGTGTTTATATGCATGTGCAGGTGCACAGGTGTGCATGTGTGTGTGTGGAGGCCAGAAATCAACATCGAGTATCTTCCTCAATCACCCTCCACCTGATTCCTTTGGAACAATGTCTCAGCTGAACTAGGCATTCACCAGCTTGGCTAGACAAGCTAGCCAGCAAGCTCCTGGGATCCTCCTGTCTCTCCCTCTCCAACATTTAGTGGGTCCTGGGGATTTGAACTCAGGACCTCATGCTTTCATGGCAAGCACTTTTATCAACTGAGTCACGTCTCATGTAGCCCAAACCTACTACATTCTGAACCCCAAATCTTAACAATGCCTCTAAGATCTTGTTCATGAAAATATGATTTGGGGTTGGCAGCAGCATTCCTGAGGGACTTGATAAAATGTGGAGTCTTCTGGTCTCCCCTAGACCACCTTAGTAAGAATCCATGTTTTTTTTAAAAAGATCATTTTTTAAGTTTTATTTATTTGGGAGAGAGAGAGGGAGGAAGGGGGGAGGGAGGGAGACAGAGAGAGAGAATAGGTGTGTCAGAACTTCTAGCAGCTACAAACTCCAGACACATGCTCCACCTTGTACATCTGGCTTACATGGGTCCTGGCGAATCACACCAGCATCCTTTGGCTTTCCAGGCAAACGCCTTAACTGCTAAGCCATCCCTCCAGCCAGAATCCACATTTTAACAAGCAGACATTTATATGTCTAACGAAGTATAAGGCAGTTTGGTTTTACCTTACAGCTTTGTTAGTGACTTAGACACTTTCTACAAAAATTTCTTGTGACATTGACTTGCTTTCTGGAAGGCTGTAACAAATGCTGAGAAATAATCATTTTGGAAATACCAGTTCAATTTTAGGGTGGATGATTTAAGTATCTATTTGTCACTGCCAGTATGTCTACTCTACGACATAAATGGAGAAGGGAAAGTATGTTAGTTACTTGCAGTTGCAATGGAAAAATCTGGCAAAAACAACAGTTTGAGAGGGCACAGCCCATGGTGGCAGGGAAGAGGTGGTGGTGTCCCCGGCCGTGAGAGCATGTGGTTGCGACTCCTCACATCTCCAGTGGACCAGAAGCACAGAACTCAAGCTAGAGAACTGGCTGGGCCTGAACTCAAAACCCTTGCCTTCCAGGGACTCCAGCTAGGTCACTTCCTAAAGGTTCTACAACCTCACCCAACAGTGTCACCCAGAGGGGAACAAGTTCAAACACACAAGCCTTATGAGGGGCATCTTGGGGCATCCGGATCTATGAGCAGGCGAAGATTCCCAGCCAGCTGTGCACGCGCACAGAGCGGCGGTGAGAACCCCTCTTCCCGCGTGTGTGCCCTGCGCCTCTGTGCTCAGTATCATTTGCAATACCCTGCGTTATCAAGTGGGAACCACGTTCCACTGTGAGTCTTGGCCCACAGAGACAGCAATCACCATACTCTGGAAGGATGCCCGGCCCCTGCTGCAGATTCATTTATCAAGGTGTTGCTGTCTGCTCGGACCCAGGCACCATTCCTCTTGACAATAGGGGCGATGAGCTGCTTTCTACGGGAAGTAGAGGAAACGGTGTGTGAACCTGGTGATAGTCTGAGCTTCAGAAATTTTCCCTTTAGGCTGATTCATCTACTGCCAGTTGAACAGTTTGTCCCCAGGGTCCTTCCAGTTACAATTGTGTCATCACAAGAAGAGGCTACCATGGGCTGTTTGTTTGATTGCACGATGGCAATTTTAAGTTGAATTCGGAGGTTAGAGAGATGGCTTAGCTGTTAAGGCGCTTGCCTGTGAAGCCTAAGGACTCAGGTTCAATTCCCCATTACCCACATAAGCCAGATGCACAAGGTGGCTCGTGCATCTGGAATTTGTTTGCAGTGGCTGGAGGGCCGGGAGAGCCCATTCTCTCTCTCTCTCTCTCTCTCTCTCTCTTTTTCAAATAAATAAATATTAAAATAAATTTAATTTGGATTTCATATAGGTGCTAGAACTCCTATTCCACACTTCAATTTGAAATATATATATTTAATTAAATATAGAAAAGCTTAATTATACACATCCTTAGATGTATAAAAATAACCCCGTAGGATAGGGGAGTTGCTCACAAGACCCCACTCTTCCCAGATTAGCTAGTGGCAGTTAGTGGTTATTGGGGGAGGGGGAGTCATGTTTTTCAATGGGGTAACCTCTGGTACATTGTCCAGGTTCCAGCAAATAACCTCCCATTCGTGTTCATGCAGGCAGCCCTACTTTAACTGTTTATCACAAAAAAAAAGACCTGAGAATAGGGAGGTAATAGTTGGGAAGAAGACGGGGTTTAGTAGGTGTGAAAGAGAAATAAGAGAGGGTAATTGGGGGGGGAGGCGAAATAATCAAAGACATTACATACATGTATGCAATGTTTGAAAATAAAATAAAAATTCCATAAGACCTTATTATCTTATCTAGAGTAATGCTTGGCACATGTAGGCCTCAGATAATATTTGGTGATCTAATAATGTCTCTACTAGAATCAAAATTTAAAATTTAATGTAACAATTGGCATGAGGATGATAAATGATTGATTTTAGAAAGCGCATGTACTTTCTGAGGTGTATTATGACATTGCACAAGGTTGGGGCACTTGATAAACTCTGAGGTGTTATTATATAATTGTGCAAACACCCAGTCACTGGCATAGAATTAGTGTTGGTGTCGCTTTTAGTAGATGTTTCTCTCTGAGGACTGTGCTCCTCGATATTATAAACATTATCAGAGTGCTTCTCTCGGAAGCTCCCACTTTCATAGGCAGTATTAGTGATTACTGCTTTAAAGTTGTTTTTCTTTTTGTTAAGTGGGCTTTTTAAATCTTTTTAAATGCAAAAGTTATCTTTACCAGCGTGGAGGTAAAAGTTAGACTTGTTGTTTTCTATTATGAAAATACTTCCTGATTATCTACATTGTGAGCTTTTGAAATGTATACACAAACATATATACACATACATATAAATACATGTATACATATACATATATTTTTGTCTTTTTTAAAAATTTTATTTATTTATTTGAGAGAGAGAGAGAATGGCACTCCAGGGCCTCCAGCCACTGCAAATGAACTCCAGATGCATGTATTATCTTGTGCATCTGGCTTTTGTGGGCCCTAGAGAATCGAACCTGGGTCCTTAGGCTTTGCAGGCATCACCTTAACTGCTAAGCCGTCTCTCCAGACCTTCTTGTTTTTTATTTTTTTGTTTGTTTGTTTATTTGGTTGTTTGTTTTTGGTTTTGGTTTTTGGTTTTTTGAGGTAGGGTCTTGCTGTAGCCCAGGCTGACCTGGAATTTACTATGTAATCTCAGGGTGGCCTTGAACTCACAATGATCCTCTTACCTCTGCCTACTAAGCATGCGCCACCATGCCCGGCTTGTTTGGGTTTTTTTTGTGCTGTTTTGTTTTATTTTTGAGACAGAGTCTTACTCTGTATCCCAGGCTAGCCTTGAATTCTGCATCCCAAATGCTGGGAGCCACTGTACACCATTTGCATTTTAAGCCATTGTTATTTAAAAATGTAGCTAGGGGCCCAGCATGGTGGCACATGCCTTTAATCCCAGTACTTGGGAGGCAGAAGTAGGAGGATGGCTGTGAGTTCGAGGCCACCCTGAGACTACATAGTGAATTCCAGGTCAGCCTGGGCTAGAATGAAAACCCTACCTCGAAAAACCAAAAAACAAAAAAAATGTAGATAGGGAACACCTGATTATTTAGTTAAGATGTTTGCTAACTAAAGAGAAAATTTTACGATAATACCATAAATCCTAGTTTGTGAAGCTGACTGTATACCACTTTAAGGCACGTTTAGAGCCCAAGAAAGCAATTCAAGAACTGTGTTTGTAAAATAATGGTTTACAGAGAGCTCACAATAAATAATAAATTTTACTTGACTAAAGGTAAAAATCATTTCAAGTATTCTGCTTAGTCCAGAGACTATTTTCCCAGGAGTAGCATTGTAGGCATAAAAGGGATTTTTATTTATTTAAAATAATACATCATCTTTCATTGAACCTGCTTGTGTGCCAGGCTGTGTTTTAGGGACCTTCTCCATGGAGTAAAACAGAGTGGCAGCATCGGAGGGGAGACAAACGCATGGCACAGAGCCACCTCAAATATCCACACGCAGATTCCGCTTTCCTTGTTCGCTAGGCTGTGCTGGTCCTCAGCATGTACTGGGAGCGAGCTGGATACTAGGCACCCGGAGTTGCGTTCCGAAGGAAGAAGGCTGAACAGAAACGAGAGCGCAGAGGAGCGCTCCCAGCCGCGCCCGAGGGCCTGGGGCGGGTCCGGAACTCACCATCTGGACAGAGACCTGGAGGCTGAGGGATGGGGGTGGCTGGTCAGTGACCAGACAGGGGAACCCTGTGTGCCCAAGCCTCAGACCACAGATCATGGCATTCACTTTCCACTGCTTTAATGCTGGGTTTTTGGTTTTGTTTTTGGTTTTTCGAGGTAGGGTCTCACTCTAGCCCAGGCTGACCTGGAATTCACTATGGAGTCTCAGGGTGGCCTTGAACTCACAGCGATCCTCCTACCTCTGCCTCCCGAGTGCTGGGATTAAAGGCATGAGCCACCACGCCCGGCTTGTTTTTTTTTTTTTTAATTTTACAGGATTAAAGTCATAATGAGAAAAGAAGTAATATGGAACCAGTTCATGTTTTTCTGTTCTTATCTGAAGACAAACTTAATTTTTAAAAAATATTTTATTATTATTTATTTATTTATTTATTTGCACACGCGAGAGAGAGAGAAAGATACAGAAATAGGCAGGGGGAGAGAGAGAGAGAATGGGTGCGCCAGGGCCTCCAGCCACTGCAAACGAACTCCAGACGCATGCGCCCCCTTGTGCATCTGGCTCACGTGGGTCCTGGGGAATCGAACCGAACCGAGGTCCTTTGGCTTTGCAGGCAAGCGAACCGCTAAGCCACCTCTCCAGCCCGACAAACTTAATTTTTTTATGTCGCTAATTTACTTCCCAAGTATACTCGCACTTGTTGAAGAAAATGTCCCATCTAAATGTTGATGACGGCATAATTGTACAAAAGTACCAGGGTCAGGGATGTTTATGGTGACAAAACCAGATTAACACGTATGTCAATGCAAGTTAAATCAGGCAGCTGCTCCTACCTCAAATTAGAAAAATAAAACGAAAACAAAAACAAGTTGAAGCCTAACCACAGGCCCCCCATGCTCTGTTTACCACAGCAAGACTCCTTCCTGGCAAACAAACCTGTTATCTTAAAATCACATGTTCTCTCACGACCATCTGTATCATGTCAAGGTCGTCATTTGGTATACATATGTAAGCTATTTGTGATACATGCATAACCCTGAGAAGAGAAACGCTGTGGGGCAACATTCCGGGCCTCCATGATCCTTTGAGACCGAGAAAGCCCCTGGTTCCCCCACTTTTTAAAAAATCTTTTCTTTTCTTTTCTTTGCGACCTTGCACATACGTGACCTTGTGCGTCTGGCTTACGTGGGATTTGGCAAACCACACATGGGTCCTTAGGCTTCGCAGGCAAGCACCTTAACCACCAAGCCATCTCTCCGGCCCTCCCCCACTTTAAAATTAGCCACGTTGGGGCTGGAAAGACAGCCTTTACTCAGTCTCTTCCCCTGACCCTACGTAGGCCATTCCACCCCCAGTAATCTGTCCATTTCCTTACTTATATACAGTACCCCCGTCCTGTCCTAAGTGTTCCCCTCTCCCCATCCCTTGTAGCCCCTTAGCCAAATTAGCATTCTTAATTATGTAGACCCCAGGAATGCATCAGTCAGAGCCGTTGTCTGTAGGAAACAAAGATCAAGGGCCTAGCTATTTTGGTCAAGATTCTTTTAAAGAAGCCCCCTCAAGCCAGGCGCATTTAATCCCAGCACTCGGGAGACAGAGGTAGAAGGATTGCTGTGAGTTCGAGGCCACCCTGAGACTACATATGAATTCCAGGTCAGCATGAACTAGAGTGAGACCCTACCTAGAAAAAAAAAAAAATTCCCCTCAAGCTACAGGAGTAGACAGACCATCCAAGCTCTGTGTATCTTGTCCCTCTTGGGAGAGGAGACTCAGAGTCCCCTGCTGCTCCCAAAGTCCTCGCCTGCCCAGTGTGTTGTGAGCTAGTTCCACGGCTCAGGTGAGGGTGCCTTGTAGCTTCTTGACCCCAGCCAGTGAATTGCAATGCCCCCTTTTTTTTCCCTGTTAGGATGTCAGGCCACAAACCAAAGCAGTTAACGGAACAAAAGTAAACACCAAGGAACACAGTGGCAGTGAGTGTGAACAGGGGTGCCCTTGCAACGGCCACACACTGGGGCCTGGTGCCCCTCTGAACCTAGGGCCCCCCCTTGACCATCAGGGGTGCCTAAGATGCTTGGGAATTGACCACAGATATGGGAGCCTGTGGTCCCCAAGAAGAGTGCATCATAGTAAAAAAAAAGAAAAAAAATGGTTCTGAACCACAGGCTGGACGCATTTCAGACTCTCATAAATAAAGCCTCACGAAGTCTGTGACTGTGAGGATCAATGATTTTAGAGACATGCTGTGCTTCACATAGAAAGTTCCCGAGGGTCATGGCTGACATTGTGTCTTTCGAGTAAATGGAGCCTGTCCGTGCTCTTCGCCTCCGTCCCCTGCCCCACTATTTTTAGACGAGGCCCCAGGCACATCTGTCTTACTGAGTCTCTGTGGGCTCACGTTGGGACTCTGGGTAGTGACTGCTTACCACCCTGAAGTTCCGTTCATCAGAAGAGGTTCTAGAATGCTTGCTGTGCGTCTGCCACGCTGGGCTGTGCAGAGCCTGGAGATCCCACGGCCTCTCACTCACCTCCGCGTGCCCGGTGCATGGCATGGTGCAGCAAGCTTAGACGTGGATAGAGGGAGCACAGCAGGGGCCGGGGAGATAGCTTAGTCAAGTGCTCGCTGTGCTGGTGGGAGGACTTGAATTCAGATCCCCCTGCACCCGCGTATGTGCTGAGTCAGCCGGGGCACCCACTCGTGATCCCAGTGTTGGGGAGGCAGAGGCAGGGGAACTCTGGGGCAAGCTGCACTAGCCCAGTCGGTGAGCTCTGGGCTCAAGAGAGACCCTGTGTAACTGAGGAAGACTCCAATGTCAACCTCTGGTCTCCACTCACAAACATATACACTTGCACAGGCAACTGCACCCACACATGTAAGAACATATTCATGCACACACCACACCACACACACACTCACATACACATGCAAAAAAAGGGGCCACAATTACCATGACCAGAATTTTTTGGCTCCAGGAATAGAAGTCAGTTTTTCTTTCCTTTTACACTGAGAAACATTACCTCATCATGACCGAATGTGTGATTTCAAAATTAAGTGTCCTGTTTTGAAATGTATTTTTGTCGTTTTAAAAATACGTAATTATTTAAAAATGTAGTTTTCTCTTAAATGGCTTTGTTGAAAAACCTAGAAAACCATAAATTCCGATTTTCATAGTGAATTGTATCACTCAGGTTGTCCTGATTTATTTTTTGCTTTTTATGTATTTATAAGTAATCTGTATATCTATATGTATTTGTGTGTGTGTGTGTGTGTGTGTGTAATGTACATGTGTGTTATATGTGCATGTATATGGATATTCATATGTATGGTAACGTGCAAGTGCAGGTGCACATGTGTGTACATACATGTGCCAAGGATCAATACCAGGTGTCTTAATCATTGTCAGTCATATTTATTGAGACAGGCTCTGTCATTGAACCCAGAGGTCACTGATTTGGCCGGCCCAGCTAGCCGGCTCTCCTCCTGAGCACCAGGCTTATAGGCATGTGCTGCCTTTCTGGTGACCTAAACTCGGGCCCGTCTGCGTCTATGTGAAGCGCTTTACCAGTGAGCCGTCTCGCCAGCCCCATAAACATCTCTTACTTACTCTTCCAATCATCAGGTTGGATAGGGCTGAAACTTTAACTCTTCACTGGAAATACTTGAAAGGCGGAGCTGTGCACATGCGTGGCCTCCTGCTCCTGCATCACCTCGCGGTCTGTCCCAGGCGGGTTCTGGGGAGTCAAATCGGGGTCCTTAGGTTTCATAGGCAAGCACCTTAACTGCTAAGCCATCTCTCGAGCCCTCACTTAGCATTTTAAGAGAACCAAGGATAAGGGATTTTATTTCATAATCCGCTTCATAGCAGGATTCAGAAGGGAGAAGTCCTCTGATGTGGTGCAATCCTCTAAGAGACCTCTAGAGATGTTATATGTAAAAGAGGCACTTGGAGTAATCTGAGACTCAGATGCTTTCAGAATAAATTGGGTTGTTCCTTTTGACCATTTTTCTATTAGTAATCAAGTGAGGCCAATTCCTTAAATAACCCTTGCCATTTTATTCTCTTGGTCCCACATGAGGGAATGGGGCACGTTTCTCAGACCTGTGACCTGTAGTTTTTCCCTTCTCACTTCCACTTCTGCATGTGGAAGATGCACTCCTCAGCAGATGTTTACTGAACGGATACTGCTTGAACAAGGTGCTAGAACGTGTCACTGTTTGTCCTCGCTATTGTCGTATGAACTGAGAGAAATCACCCACCGTCACTGGCCCGTCAGTGATGAGACCTTCTGTGTCCTTTGACACCAGCTGGCCCAACACTCCCTCCCCTGTTAACACAGCATCTTCCAATGCCTCCATGGAGCTTCCCCTCCCCCACAGTTTCCCAGGTCCAAAACAGTGCCAACAAAGCGAGTCCCACGGCTTTGGAAAACACAGTTCCCTGTAGAAGTGATCCACTTAATCTTATCGATTGCTTGTTGCCAGTGTGCGCAAGTTAGAGAAGCTGTGGTACAGGCAGTGCAGACTGACCCCACACGCCAGAAGCCATGCGTGCCAGCCAAGTGGGGGTCACAGTCAGGTCCTCGTGGTGCACGAAACTGACACTTTTCAAGGCTTTGTTTGTGTCACACCGGCTTTCACGTGGTGAAAGTGCAGGTTTTGAACTTTGAACTCCAGCTTACCAGCTTAATCAGTATCTTTCGCTCATCATTTCACTGGACAGAGGAGCGTGGAGTCAACTCTGTAGAAGGACAAACTCACTATTGAGAATGCACATTTTTTATTTATTTATTTGAGAGAGAGAGAGAGAGAGAGAATGGGCGCGCCAGGGCTTCCAGCCACTGCAAACAAACTCCAGCTGCATGCGCCCCCTTGTGCATCTGGCTGATGTGGGTCCTGAGGAATCGAGCCTCAAACTGGGGTCCTTAGGCTTCACAGGCAAGCGCTTAACCACTAAGCCATCTCTCCAGCCCAAGAATGCACTTTTTTTTGATGTAGGGTCTCACTCTAGCCCAGGCTGGCCTGGAATTCACTATGTGTTCTCAGGGTGGCCTCGAACTCATGGTTATCCTCCTACCTCTGCCTCCCGAGTGCTGGGATTAAAGGCGTGCGCCACCATGCCCGGCTAGAAGAATGAATATTTTTAAAAGGTGATAATTAGCTGAAATTACAAAAAAATATGGTTCTATTTGTTAAGCCAATGGTCGGTTCTCTTTCTCCCTCTTTTTTTTCTTTTCTCTCTCCTTCCCTTTTTATTTTGAAGACAACACATAAAATATTTATAGTACTGTATGGATAATATTTGATTTAATTTAATTATTTGCAAACAGAAAGAGAGAGAGAGAAGAGATACACAGAATGGGTATGCCAGGGCCTCCAGCCACTGCAAACAAACTCCAGATGCGTGCACCACTTTGTGCATCTGACTTTACGTGAGTATTGAGGAATTCTACCCCAGGTCATTAGGCATTGCAGGCAAGTACCTTAACCGCTCAACCATCTCTCCAGCCCCGGGTAATATTTTAAAATCCCAAAATCAGGGCTGGGAGATGGCTCAATAGTTAAAAGCACTTGCTTGCAAAGCCTGCCAGCCTGGGTTTAATTCCCCAGAACACATGACAAGCCAGATGTACAAGGTGGCACATGTGTCTGGAGTTCATTTGCAGTGAGTGGCAAGAGGCCTTGTCATGCCCATGTGTGTGTGCGCTCTCTCTCTCTCTCTCTGTCAAATAAATAAATCAATAAAAAATTAAAAATCTCCAAATCATTTGTTTTGATTTTTAGAAAAACATCAGAGATTGTCTTGGGTTGGGTCCTCATACCAGGGCCTTTCTCTTTACTTCTTTGAGTCCAGTGCTCTGTCAGCCTTATGCCAAGTGTGCTCTTATCCAAAGCTGGGCAGAGTTTGGGCTCAGCTTTGCCACTGAGTGAACAACTTGCTCCTGTGGATGTGAAACCTGGCTGCCTTGAAGCCTAATCAATCCATCCTTCTGCTTGCGAGATGATCTCTCTCTGCTGAGAAATTGTCCCAAAGCAACAGCTGAATCATGGGAGCACTTGGAAGAAGTAAATTGACATAAGTGATGTATTTTTTTCCCTCAAACGGGAATAAACGTAGGAGTGTCTACAGTGACAGTATGAAGACAGTTGACGAGAACAGTCTAGTCATGGCTGTTTACCCACCCCACATACCCACGTTCTTTATTGAAAAGACATCCTTAAATCTAGTTGCCTCTTGTGATGGTTAAGCTCTGGTTGCCAATTTGACAGGATTTAGAATCACCCGTGGAAACAAATCTCTGGTCATGTCTGGAAGGGACTTTCTAGGTCAGATTAGTTGAGGTGGGAAGACACCTACCTGTGGGTGGCACCATCCCACGGGCTGGGTTCCTGGACTGCATATAAAGGAGAAGGTTAACTGGACATTCAGCACTCACTGCTGTCCGCTTCCTCACTGTGGCCTGCTGTGACCAGCTGCCTCACGTTCCTGCCACCTACACCTGTCCCACCACGATGGATTCTAACCTGGACCTGTCAGCTAAAACACTTCCTTCCCTAAACTGACTTAGTTTTATTTTTATTTTATTTTTTCTTATGGGGGAAAGGAGAGAGAGAATTGGCGCACCAGGGCCTCAGCCACTGAAATCGAACTCCAGATGCTTGCGCCACCTAGTGGGCATGTGTGACCTTGCGCTTGCCTCACCTTTGTGCATCTGGCTTACATGGGATCTGGAGAGTCAAACATGGGTCCTCAGACTTCGCAGGCAAGCGCCTAAACCACTAAGCCATCTCTCCAGCCCCCTGATTTTTAACATGTTTTTTTTTTGACATTATTTTGTCCCAGTAATAAGAAGGTAACTAGTACACCTCTTGTAATAATTATTTTCCTTTTCATTCTACATATATGTTGAAACATAGGAGATACAGAACTTTGGTTCGTACATTCGATTTTTAATTATTAATTTATTTATTTGTTTGAGAGACTGAGAGAGAGAAAGAGGCAGATAGAGAATAGGTGTGCCAGGGCCTTCTGCCACTGCAGATGAACTCCAGACGCAGGCATCAGCCTGTGCATCTTGCTGTATGTGGGTGTTGAGGCATCGAACCTAGGTATTCAGACTTTGCAAACAAGTGCATTTAACCACTGCACCATCTCTCTAGACCCTGTACACACTAGAGTTTTTTTTTTTTTTTAGTCTATATATGTATATGATGAGCATGTGTGTCCATGTGTGTGAGTGTGGGTGTATATATGTGCCACAGCATGCATGTGGAAGGTCAGAGGATAACTTTCTGATGTTACAGTCATCTGCCACCTCTTTTGAGGCAAGGACTTGCTTACCATGGCCCTTGCCAGGCTGACTGGGAACCATTTCCAGTGTTGTGAAGCCTTAGCCTCAGTAGCTTAGGAAAACCCGTTTCCTGTTCCTTGTTCTGGACGCTGTTGCTGCAGATGGTTTCATACACACAGCTGGTTCTTTCCCTTCTGTTGGCATTGTTTCACTTCATGGAAGTCCCAAACCACTGTGGTCTCTTTGGTTGCTTTTGAACCCAGTTTTTCAAAATGTTTTATTTATTTATTTAAGAGAGAGAGAGAAAGAGAGAGAGGCATATAGAGAGAGAATGGGCATGCCAGGTCCTCTAGCCACTGCAAACGAACTCCAGACACATACACCACCTCGTGCATCTGGCTTTATGTGGGTACTGGGGAATAGAATCTGGGTCCTTAGGCTTTGCAGGCAAGCTCCTTAACTGGCAAGCCATCTCTCCATCCCTCAAACCCTTTTTTTAAAATTTATTTGAGAATGACAGAGAGAGAGAGAAAGAGGCAGAGAGAGAGAGAATGGGCGCACCAGGGCCACCAGCCACTGCAAATGAACTGCAGATGCGTGCACCCCCTTGTGCATCTGGCTAACATGGGTCCTGGGGAACTGAGCCTTGAACCAGGGTCCTTAGGCTTCACAGCAAGCACTTAACTGCTAAGCCATCTCTCCAGCCCCCAAACCCATTTTTTATGGTACAGAAAGAGCAGAGACCATCTCTCTTGTCCTGTTGCCAAAAGTTGTTGTTTCTGAAAGCAAGGCCCAGAGGCAGTGGGTAGTCAATATTGCTTTCTTTTTACTAATTGTATAAAGTTAATTCCAGTGTTCCTCCAGGGCTATGATTTGAAAATCACTGAGGAACACACACACACATACACACACACAAAACAAAAAACAACAGAGCCTTCATTAAGAACAGAAAAGGAAAATTCACTAATTTTTCTTCCTTCATCCCTTGGGTCAGGTCACATGGGCGTAGGTGATACCTGACATCTGATTAGGGTCACAGGGCCCCAAGTTACCTTTGTGTTCTGCAAGAGACTATAGTCTATGCAGGTGGGGGGGGGGACAGAACAGTCATTTTGGAGAATTTTCCTAAGAGTTCAACATTACATAAGTTTAGAATATTTTTAGAAAAAAACCAACGAAAGGCTTGAACATTTCCAGCTGCAGCAGTGAGAGATAAAATTGTGTTTGAGGGAGATTGATCAGTTAGGGACTACTTTATGACTCTGCTCATTTACCTGGTAGAATATCCTTCTACTGTGTTTTCTGGAAAAACCTAAATTTTCTATGGCAATGTTGGTGAATATAGAAGTAGAGTGTTTCCTTATATTGTCAAAAGGTTTTCTGCCTTTGGGAGATCCATCCTAGACAGTGAAACTTTTAAAGCCTTTTCAGTTTTAATGGTTCATTTTCAAAACACAAGTGACTGTAATGAACATAAGGAGGGAGCCATTCATCAATGGATTCCAAAAGATACTGTCTTTCTTTTTAAATTCATTTTTACTTTTATTTTTTAAACATTTACTTGTTTATTTACTTGAAAGAGGCAGATCGAGAGAGAGAGAGCAGGAGAATGGGTGCACCAGGGCCTTCAGCTACTGAAAACGAACTCCAGATGTCTGCGTCACCTTGTGCATCTGGCTTACGTGGGTCCTGGGGAATCGAACCTGGGTCCTTTGACTTTGCAGGCAAGCACCTTAATCACTAAGCCATCTCTCCAGCCCTACTGGCTCTGCTCACCATAGGACTGGGATTTTGGGCACATGTGGCCATGCCCTTCTGTTAGCATGGATGCTGTGGACCAAACTCAGATGGTCTCAGGCCCCTTGTACTTGCCCAGCAGGCTTTCTTACCTGCTGAGTCATTTCTCCAGCGTGCCACCTTATTTTTTAAATTTTTATTTGTGTGCATTTAGCATTTTCTTTAAAACTTTTTCCTGGTTTCCTGTATGGTATTGTATTGTATTGGCTTCCTATAGCTATGATGAACTATCTGAGGCAGGGCAACTTATAATAATTTTATCGTGGCAGATAACAGTGGTGAGAATGATCACATAGCAAGGCAGAAAGTAAAGAAAGAGACAGCGTGGGGTCAGGCTGAGCCTTCTGTAACAATTCTGTCTCAAGGACCAGAGTTCCGTAAGAACTAACCAGGGTCCCATGAGAAATACTTTAATTCCTTTCAAGGGCAGGTCCCCAGTTGACCTAGGACTTCTCAGCAGGCCTAAGCTTCTAGAGGTCCAATCTCAACTTCATCATAGCGAGACGTGCAAAACATTGAGTCCTCAGGGAATCAGCCTTGTGTTCAGAGCATAGTTCAATGAATTCCAATGCCCTTGTCACATGACCTCAATAATTAGCAAATCACGGACCATCTTGTTTTATTAATACTTCTGTGTATTCTCCTATGAAGCACGGACATCCCCAGAACAAAGAGTTATCTCGCGCAAAATGCTAACACTGCCACTTTTGAAAAATCCCATTTAATTCTTTAACTTCTCTTAGTAATGTTTTGAATTTTCTGTGTAGGGGTGCTTCCCATCTTGGTTAGACTTATTCTTAGTTAGATAATTGATATTTGATCTCAACCATGAATGGTGCTTTCTAAATCTTATTTTCTAGTCACATATGTATATATGTCTGTAAATGTGAATATGTTCATTGTTCCCAGTGTCTCGTATTATTTCTGTGGTTCTATTGTTTGATATGTCTTGCTTGAGGAATTTCCCTTCATTTGATTTTCCCCCCTTACAATTTTTTTTCAAATATTTTAACTTTTATTTATTTTATGAGAGAGAGACACACACACACAGAGATCGGCAGATAGAGAGAGAATGGGTGTGCCAGGGCCTCTGTGAACTGCAGACTCATGTGTGCCGTCTTTGTGCATCTGGCTTTATGGGGGTCCTGGGGAATCAAACTGGGGTGCTTTGGCTTTGCAGGCAAGCTCCTCAACTGCTAAGCCATCTCTCCAGTCCCCACTTATTGTTGTTGAAGTTAGGATCTTGTTCTGTGGAATGTCCTACAATGTGGGTTTGGCTGATTATTAATATGCCATACTTCTTATCTTTTTCACACGTGTATGTGCATGTGTATATGAGTGTTTGTAAGTGTGTGCATGTAGAGGTCAGAGGTTGACATCAGGCGTCTTCCTCACTTGCTCTCTACCTTATTGTTTGGGACAGTCTCACACCAAGCGTAAAGCTCACCTACTCAGGTAGACCAGCTGGCCAGTGAGCCCCTGGGTTTCCTGTCTCTGTCTCCCCAGTGCTGGGAAAACAAACACAGGCTGTCACACGTGGCTTTTATGTGGGTGCCGGGGACCCAAAGTCAGGTCTTCCTGCTTGTGTAGCAGGCCATCTCCTCAGCCCACCCTTCCTGTCTTTTTGATCATTGCCTGCATCCTATGTAGGAGCTGCAAGATGGTGACACTCTAATTCTGTCATCTGCTGCTCATCTGTCAGCCCAGAATACTTCTGAAAATAAACAAACAGCAAACAAAACCCACAAACTCTCCCCTCCCTAGGCCACCTAGTTCCTTTCAATTCATAGAGAATAGGCAGGGTAAATGCTTACCTCCCACCCTCCTACCCCCTCATACACTCTTTAAACCCAGTTTTCAAAATAATAAGACGGAGGCTGTAGAGATGGCTTAGCAGTTAAGGTGCTTGCCTGCGAAGCTTAAGGACACAGGTTTGATCTCCATTACCCACGTGTGGTAATTTGAATAGATGGCCCCCAATATACTCAGTGTTCATTAGTTTGTAGTTTGCATCTGCAGCCACCTGGCTAGAGGCAGCGGCGTTGCTGGGCTGATCTTAGGGTCCAGCCCTAAGGTGTGGTGGTGGGTTTAAATTCCAATCTAAAGATATGCAAAGTGCCTGAGTTCCACCTGGAGGTGCTGAAGTGTGCTGTCTGGTGTGGCTATTGGCTTTTGGCTTTTGGCTTTTGGCTTGTGCTTCTCTTTCTGTGTGTGTTTGGTCCTGTGAAAGCAGACCATCTTCTTCTGCCATTATGGAACTTGCCCTGGATCTGTAAACTTCAGTAAATCCCTTCCCCCATAACTGTGCCTGGTCTGGACGTTCATGTCAGCGAACCTGAAGCTGTCTGCACAGCATGTAAGCCAGATGCACAAGGTGGTGCATTTGTCTGGAGTTCATTTGCAGTGGCTGGAGGCTCTAGTGAGCACATTCTCACAGTATCTGCCTCTCTCTCTCCAATAAGTAAATAAAAAAATAATAAGATGGGAAATGGCCCCCATATGCTCACATGTTTGAACTATTGGTCCCCACCTGCTGGTGCCGTTTTGGGAAGTTGTGGACCCTTTGGGATATATAGAGCCTAGCTGGCTTGACATAATTATGGGCCTTGTGGGCTACAGCCCAGCCCTGCTTCTAGCCCTTTCTCTGCTTCCTGACCCACTGAGCTGTGAACAAGTAGACGCTGAGGCACTCCTGACACCACGACTTCCCCCACCATGGTAAACTCACATCTTCTAAAAATCTGGACCACAGTAACTCCTTCCTGCCTTTGGTTGCTTCTGCCTCGTATCGGGTCCCACGCCGTAGGAAAAAGTGACTTAACACATCTATAGGCTAGTGAGCCTTTTCTTTTTATAATTAAAAGTGTCATTATGCATGCTTGGCTTAAACTTACTTGATATTTCAATTCATTTCTGGCTTTGCCCTCAAGGGGAATTAATTTGTTCCATCTTTGCTTAATGGGAACCTCTTTAAGAGCAAACATAATGTGTGTGTGTGTGTGAGAGAGAGTGTGTGTGTGTGTTTAACCTTCCCTAGTTTCTGCTTTAACAAGGTTTTTCAGGCCATTCTTGAACATTTGCACACAAGCTGGAACCAGACACTTTTTGGAGGAGCTGTGGTCTCTTCCTTGTGCATTTAGGGACAGTGCTAGGTATGTGTGGCACTGTGGGGTGGGGGTGTTAGATGTGCGCAGTGCTATGGGGTGAAGCTGTTCCTATTAAAAAGCTACATTAGGGCTGGAGAGAGGGCTTAGCAGTCAAGGCGCTTGCCTACGAAGCCTAAAGAGCCTGGTTCAATTCCCCAGAGCCCACGTAAGCCAGATGCACATGGTGGCGCATGTGTTGGAGTTTGTTTGCAGTGGGTAGAGGCTCTGGCATGCCCGTTCTCCCTTCCTCCCTCTTTCTCTCTTATAAATAAATAAGTAATTTTAAAAAGTTACAATGACGGGGCTCGAGGGATGGCTTAGTAGTTAAGGCATTTTTCTGCAAAGCCAAAGGACCCACGTTCAATTCCCCAGGACCCACGTAAGCCAGATACACAAGAGGGCGCACATATCTGGAGTTTGTTTGCAGTGGTTGGAGCCCTGGCATGCCCATCCTCTCTCTCTCTCTCTCTCTCTCTCTCTGTCTCTCCCTCTTTCTGTCTGTCAAATAAATAAATAATATATATTTTTAAAAGCTACCATGAGTTTTCATTGAGTCTTCTAGTCTGTTCTGGGCTACAACATTAAAAAAAAACACATTTGGAATGTGTGTGTGTAAGTACAGGTGTGCATTTGCCACAGGGCCTATGTGGAGGTCAGAGGTCAACGGTCTGGGGTCAGCTCTTGCCTTCTACCTTGTTTGAGGCAGGGTGTCCTGTTCTCTTGATCACTGCTGTGTTGTGTCCCCTAAGCTAGTTGGTCTGTGAGTCTCCGGGAAATTCTTCTGCCCCCGTCTCTCATTCATCTCGCCGTTGGTGAGCTGGGAGTAGAGAAGCCTGCTGCAGCTTCTGGATTTTACATGTGGTTTGAGAATCCAAACCCGGTCCTCAGGCTGGCACTTACCCACTGAGCCGTCTCCCCAGTCATGTAAGACTTTTTGTTGTTGTTGTTGTTGTTTTGTTTTTTTGAGGTAGGGTCTCACTCTAGCTCAGGCTGACCTGGAATTCACTATGGAGTCTCAGGGTGGCCTCGAACTCACAGCGATCCTCCTACCTCTGCCTCCCGAGTGCTGGGATTAAAGGCGTGCGCCACCATGCCAGCTCATGTAAGATTTTTATTTCTGTGTGTGTGTATTTGTGTGTGTGTGTGTGTGCGTGTGTGGTACATGCATGTGCTTACGTGTGTGGGCTCACATGTGTGCACGTGTGTGAAGGGCAGAGGACAACTTCAGACGTTCTTCGGGTATGATGGATGCCCACCGCTTTTTATAATTTGCTGGTGTGTAGGTGCGTCTGCAGAGTGTGCGTGGTGTGTGCACAGATGGGCGCACCCTGTGTGCTCAGGTGTGAAGGCCAGAGAAGGTTGATGTGTCCTTCTCTTACCGCTCATCCACGTATTTCTTTCCTTGGATCTCTTACTTGTCCTGGAGCAGCTGATTGTCAGTGAGCCCCAGAGACTTTTGGGTCTCCCCAGAGACTCTTGGGACTGTTATTACAGGTGGAATATCATGCCCAGCTTGGGAGTTGAATTGTAGGCCTGTGTCCAGAAATGTCCTCATGGCTTAAGCGGCAAGTGCTCTTAACCACTGAGCCATCTCCCCAGCCTGTCCACCTCTTTTGGTGATGGGGTCTTCTTTCATTGGCCTAGTTCACCAATTTGGCTAGACTTGCTATCCAGCATGCTACAAGGACCTGCTGGGATTACAGGCATGTGCTACCATGTCTGGAATTAAAAAAAAAAAAATTTAGAGAGAAACAGAGGGAGACAGAGAGAGAATTGATGCGCCAAGGCCTCAGCCACTGAAATCAAACTCCAGACACTTGCACCACCTAGTGGACATGTGCGGCCTTGCGCTTGCCTCACCTCTGTGAGTGTGGCTCACATGGGATCTGGAGAGTCAAACATGGGTCCTTAGGCTTCACAGGCAAGCCACTAAGCCATCTCTCCAGCCCCACTTCTGGAATTTTACATGGATTCTAGGGATTGAAATCAGATCTTCATGCATGCAAGGCAGGCGCTTTACCCACTGAGCTATCTCCCCAGCCCCTGGACTGTAAGATTTATTTATTTCATTTTTGCATATGTGTATATGCGTGTGTATGTATGTATTTAATCATTACTTATGGGTACAAACGTGTCACAGTGCACATGTGGAAGTCAGAGGACAGTCCGTGCTCTTCTTCCACTGTGGAGACAGGATCTCAGAGCTGTTGCCACTGCAAACAAATGTGCTACAGACTAGCTGTGCCCATGAGCTCTACTCCCCAGTGTCACAGTCATGTTGAGATCACAGATGCATGCGCTGTTTTGCATCTGGCGTAAGATTTTTAAATTGATCCCTTTCCCCCCACACCTCAAATCTTGGGTTTCAGCATACTCATTCCTTGTTTTGCCACAAAGACTAGACTCGTTAGCAGTCTTAGACTAACAGTACCCACTTGTCCCGTGAGAATATAGCTACTGAGTGCATATTAAGGCTTAGTGGAGTGGCATCCTTCCAGGGGTCTAACTACTAAGGATACTTTGCGGTAGGAATGTACCGCGAGGTTACTGTATTTTAAAGCCACCTGGAACAGTTCTGCCATCTGTGGCTAACTGGATTTAAATGTAGGTACAGTTGGTGTGTTTTGCTTTTGATTTTTCTGGGATGCATATTAAATTCTAAAGTTGGTGCTATTACTGTGGGTTTGAAGGGGAATTCTACCAATAGCATATATGCAAGGAAGATTCACCTCTATCCTTGTTCCTTCTTTCCTCTTCCCTCCCTCACCTTCAAGAGACCCACTTTTTAAACTTATTTATTTTTTTAAAAAAAGGTTATACTCTTATATCCCCTTTTCCCTGGCCCCATTCCATGCAGGGCTCCTCCTCCTCAGCGGGGTTATTGGTATTCACAGTAGGTTCCTGAAGGCCTTAGTCAGTCTGTGTTGCGGGGGTGGGGGGCTGGGGGTCCCTCAGCATATGCCTACCCATCTAGTGGCTCTTTTCTGCATCGGCGCTGGTGTTTCTGGAATCTTCCTCATACTCTGGGAATATTTTCACATCTCTAAGACACATGGTTTGGGTGTGGGCCATAATTAATGAAGGTTAAGTCAGTGAACATTGGATATCTTTTTTTAAAAAAAAATTATTTACTATTTATTTGAGAGAGAGGGAAAAGGAGAGAAAGAGGAAGAGAATGTATGGACACACCGACTCCTGCCACTGCAAACAAACTCCAGGTGCATGCGATTCTGTGACTCTGGCTTGATGTGGGTACTGGGGGAACTGAACCTGGGCCATCAAGCTTTGCAAGCAAATTTCTTTTATCACTGAGCCATCTCTTCAGCCCCTAACACTGGACTTCTTCAAGTATGCAAAGTTAATGAAAACTGAGTGAACTCAACAAGCGAGCCTGGATAGACCGAGCCTTCCAGAAGTCAGTGCTGTGGCTACTGGCAGCACCTCCCCAGCGTTGAGGTCATCGTTAGTGACCAGTGCACCCAGGCACCCTGCCGGTGACTGACGGCACCTCAAGGAGGGACCCTGTCTTCAACGGACTGGGTCGGTGTCTTTTATTTTCCGCTTAGATGATAAGCTGGTACGTGAAGTTTTGGGGGCAAGGCTAGATACCATGAATAATTAATCATCATGGCTCTCAGCAAGCTAATTTTAGTCAAGAGCATGAAGCAGACGTAGCAGTGCTTGGTCCCAGGTCCAGCGGCGTCCAGTTCTCAAGGGGCAGAGTGCCAGGCGTGAGGGCAGGGCAGGGGAACGCCGGAGATGGCAGCACTGGGTTGGTACACATCTACTCCCGAGATGCAGGCTCTGTTGTCTTCCTTGATTCCCATCTGTGTGGGAGACACGCGGTGAATAGAATGCAGGAGCCAGCGGTCTGTGCTGCTGTGTGGTACCATAGATGAGGAGAAAACCCCAAAAAACTATTATCTACTGGGGGACAGTAGCCATGACACTGCCTCCCAGCCAGGGCCAGAGCTCTTTTAAAAATTTATTTATTGATTTATGAGAGAGAGAGACATAAGCAGGGAAAGAGAGAGAGAAAAAAAAATGGGCACACCAGGGCCTTCGGCTACTGCAAACAAACTCCAGACGCATACGGCCCCTGGTGTAGCTGGCTTGCGTGGGTCCTGGGGAATCGAACCTGGGTCCTTTGGCTTTGCAGGCAAGTGCCTTAACAGCTAAGCCATCTCTCCAGCCCAGGGCTTGGGGGTTTTAAAGTTACTGTGGAGTGGGGTGATTCTTCACAAGTGAGTTCATCTCCCTGTTTGCTGTTGCTTTAAGTGTCCTATTACGTGGGGGTAAACTGTTATTAACTATAGGATCTAAGTAGATACAAATTACTTGAAAAGTAGTGGTAGGGCTGGAGAGATGGCTTAGCGGTTAAGCGCTTGCCTGTGAAGCCTAAGGACCCCGGTTCGAGGCTCGATTCCCCAGGACCCACGATAACCAGATGCACAAGGGGGCGCATGCACGTGGAGTTCGTTTGCAGTGGTTAGAGGCCCTGGCACGCCCATTCGCTCTCTCTGTCTGCCTCTTTCTCTCTCTGTCTGTCACTCTCAAATAAATAAGAATAAACAAAAAAATTAAATAAAAAAAGTAGTGGCAGTAGAAGGATAAAATTCTGAATAAACTGAGTCCCACTTCTACCTACATTGCCCCCCACATGCACAGACACACGCATACTCTAAGAGAAAAAGTGGATATACCTGAGCTCTGACTGAGAGACGCCACCTCTAGCAGCTTATTTAAGAAACAGGTTTTCATATTGCCTGCAAACGTATATATATATACGTTTATGTTATGTTATATTATGTTATGTTATATTATATTATGTTGTGTTATATTATGTTATGTTATGTTATGTTATGTTATATTATATTATATTATGTTATGTTATATTATGCTCCTCAAGCACAGGCATATACATCTGTATATCGGGTTTCATATTCTGTCTTCTCTTCCCCATACACATACACACACATACACCTACACCTTTTCATTTTGGACACGATCTAGATTTCTAGTAGGGGATGGACTAAATAAGCTCTTTTGGAGATATATAGCTGTTTGTTCTTGTGTGCAGTTGCATGGGCATGCGTGTGGCACGGCACACATGTGGAGGTCAGAGGAGAATCTCAGGCTTGGTCCTCTCCTTCCACCGTGTTTGACGCAGGGTCTCATTTGCCATTATGAAGGCCAGATGGGTTTCAGGGTGCATGTGCCACCTTTTTTTATTTATTTACTTTATTTATTTTTGAGAGAGAGAGAGCGCGCGCCAGGGCCTTTAGCTGCTGCAAACAAACTCCAGACACATGTGCCACTTTGTGCAGTTGGCTTACACGGATATGGGGACTCTATCCCAAGTCCTTTGGCTTTGCAGGCAAGCCCCTTAACTGCTAAGCCATCTCTCCGGTCCCAAGTGTGCCACTTTTACGTCCAGCTCTACTTTGGTGCTGGGGATCTGAACTCCTTTCAGCAGGCATGCAGAGCATGTACCTTTAACCACTGAACCATCTCCCCGGCCCCTAGATAAATTCTTAGGTGCCCTTTTAGTAGTCGTCATGTATTTGCATAGTGGAAAATTACACATTCATTATTCATTTCAGGAGGCAATTACAATTTTCTTTCATTACAATTTACAGAGACCTGCCTTTTGTACTAGCTTTTAGTTCCGACACTGGAACATTTACATTTTGATGCTTTTTGTCTTGGTTGGTATTGGTTTGGTTTCATCCTTGGCTTCGTACAGAATTGGGTAAGGACTGTGTATCATTGTAGTGGGGAATGACGGACTCTTTGGGAGGCGTTCTTAACATTCTCGGGTGGTAAGTGAGCGAGAGCTCTGGCCCCGTGGCAAAGCCCTTTGATCCGCTCTAGAAAATGACACTGACTTCGTGTGTATAAAGCATTTTGCCAGTTTATTTATTTATTCATTTTTGAGAGAGGATCTCACTCTATACCTATCCCAAGAAGGCCTTTAGTTCCTGGTCCTTCTGCCTGAGCCTCCCTACAGGGTTCACAGACGTGTACCCCCATGCCCAGCCCTCACATGTGTAAAATTGGGAGCATATTTTGCATTTCCAGAATGAATAACCATTTTCCTTTGGCCTTGTTTTGTCAGATGCCGGGTGCTTTCTACCTTCCTTATATTGACTGTCAACTCCTTAACAGCCACAGTTCAAAACTTTATTGAGGCAATCTGTGTTACAATTTAAAACTTTATTGAGGCAATCTCTGCTGTCATTTAAAATTTCACTGAAAGCAGTCTTTGTCATAATTTGGCCGTGTGATGGGTCTTGCTTGGGAGACCCAGCAACAGAGTCTATCTCGATGCATAGAGATGGGAGACAGGGTGCCTCTTCAACTTTTGTCCTAGGGGAGTTTAACCTTCTCGCTTACCTTCACTTCTGTGCGATCAACGGGACTATACGCTGACATGTCCTGACTTAGCAACTGCTTTTAAAATAAGGCGTTCAATGAAGTAATGATGTTTGTTTCCTCCACAGGAATCATAGCCCGTTAATGAGCTTCGGAGCCAGTTTTGTCAGTTTTTTGGTAAGTTGCTACAGCAGAGGTATGGGTATGACAAAAATAAATAGCCACTAATGTCTGTTACTAGTCACCAGCTGCATAGGCACACCATTGTAGAGAAACTGAAATACAGTTTGTGCCTATTAGCCAATGCCTACGAGATATCCACTCTTCCCTAATTGTAAAAAAGTAAGGTGCAGGGTTGGAGAATCATTGGTTAAGGCATTTGCCTGTTAAAGCCTAACACCCTGGGGTTCGAGTACCCATGTAAAGCCAGATGCACAAAGTGGTTCATGTATCTGGAGTTCATTTGCAGTGGCTAGAGGCCCTGGCAACCCTCTCTCTCTCTCTCTCTCTCCTTCCCTCTCTCTCTCTCCTTGCAAATAAGTAAATGAAAATATTCTTTAAGAAAGTTAAATGCACCAGGCGTGGTGTCATATGCCTTTAATCTCAGCACTCAGGAGGCTGAGGTAGAAGGATCACTGTGATTTCAAGGCCAGCCTGGGCTAGAGTGAGACCCTACCTTGAACACCACCACCCCCCCCAAAAAAAATAGTAAAATGCTTATATCAAACTTGTAGAGTATTCTATATTTTTTCAATGCACCTTATTTTTTAGAATAAAAATATAATTGAAAGACATTCAAAAATTAAAATTCTGTTGGTGCATGGGAAAGGCCGTTTGGTAATAAAAGTTTGCTCTCAAATTATTGAGTGTCTCTATACTAGAAGATAAGTTCAGTGAGCCAGGTTAAGGGAAACCCACTTTCAAATACTAATATCTGAGAGTTGATGGCATCGTTTATGCTTAAGAAGGTTTAAAGCCAATTGGCTGTTGGAGAAAACTGTTCTGGAAGAAGTTCTCACAGACTACTTTCAAAGACATAATTTAAAAAAAAAATCATCATAGAATTGGGTAGCAGAACAAAAAAAAAAAAAAAAAAGAAGCGCTGCGTAAAAACCCAGAGGGAGAGAGATTTAGATTAGCCGTTTAGGGAGATGGCAGCCAGCGGGTGTGCTGTAGACAGCTTGGCATCGGGCCAGTACCCAGGGAGCCAGGGTTTCATTCAGGCTATTGATTTTCTTTTATTGCAGGATAATACAACAAAAGTGAGAGGTCTACTCTTAGCAAGAATGCGTAGTCTTACATCTGAAGGGAAATGGTCCCCGGTAGTGACTGTAACATTATACCTAAGTGACCACAAGGGCTCTGAGGGAGACAGAGCTGGCAGGGGTCTTGGCTGAGTGGGTGATGGGTAGAGGTGGGAAGTGCAGACCCAGCACTGCTGAGACTTTAGAAGCCTGATAGGATGGCCGGAGGAGGAGGGTGTGGCTGGGAGGCGGGACCAAAGGTCGTCATGGTCTGGTTTGGCTAGAATGGAAAAGGAGGCGAGAGTCATACCCAGATGTCCTAAAGTGCTAAGGTGGGGCTGGCTGCTGCAACTGGAATGGGTGCAAGCTAGAGCTGTCCAATCCACCAGGAACCCCAGAGAACCAGATGTCCTGCCCCGTCACCCATCCATTCAGAAACCCCGGCTCTTACCTGGACTGGGTAGCACAAGTCTATAACCCTCAGGACTTCACGGTCATCCTCAGTTACATACTGAGCTCTAGGCTAGCCTGGGATGCATAAGACCTTGACTCAAGCAATAAATAAATAGTTAAATAAACAAACCTGGGAAGACTGATGATTTTCAAAGAGCATCTGTTCCTTTGCATTTTTGTGTGGTACCTGGGGTCAGGCATCCATCTGTGGGGTAGAATTCACTTTTTTAAAAAAAGAGAGATGGCTTAGTGGTTAAGGTGCTTGCCTGCAAAGCCAAAGGACCCAGGTTCAATTCCCCAGGACCCACTTAGGCCAGATGCACAAGGTGGCACATGTGTTCTGGCATTCGTTTGCAGTGGTGTGCCCTTTCTCTCTCTCCCTGCCTCTTTCTCTCTGAGAGAGAGAAAGGAGAGAGAGAGAGAATTGGGCACACCAGGGCCTTTAGCCACTGCAAATGAACTCCAGACACATACAGCACGTTGTATGTCTGGCTTTATGTGGGTACTGGTGAATCAAACCCAGGTCATTAGGCTTTGCAGGGAAGTGCCTTAACTGGTGAGTCATCTCTCCAGCCCTAGAATGCACATTAAAAAAAGTACTCATTTGGGCTGGAGAGATGGCTTAGCGGTTAAGTGCTTGCCTGTGAAGTCTAAGGGCCCCGGTTCGAGGCTCAATTCCCCAGGACCCACATTAGCCAGATGCACAAGGGGGCACACGAGTCTGGAGTTCATTTGTAGTGGCTGGAGGCCCTGGCGCGCCCATTTACTCTCTCTCTCTCTCTCTCTCTCTCTCCACCTCTTTCTCTCTCTGTCTGTAGCTCTCAAATAAATAAATAAACAAACAAAATTTTTTTTAAGTACTCACTTATTTGAGAGGGAGAGAGAGAGAGAGAATGGGCGCACCAGAGACTCTAGCCACTGCAAACAAACTCCAGACGCAAGCATCCTCTTGTGTAGAATGCACTTTTAAATGTGGCATGGTTATAAAACCCGAGTTGACAAACTAATCAGAAGTCACATAGGAATTCCGTAACTCTGCTTATTAACAAAAAGGTAATAGAACTTAACTACCAGGATATGCATTATTCTATTTTTTCATGCTGGTAAAATGGAGGTGCATTCTTATTTCATACTGAGATTATAGTTTCTTGAAATAACTAGGGATATTATAACATTTTGATTCTTTTTACTTGGGAATAATTTAAATGATTTTTTTTTATTTTTGGTTTGGAGTTTCATTGTAATAAGTTGGCCTGATGTTTCAGGCACTTACTGATTCACTCATTCTTTCCTTGTTTCTTCAAAGAATGCCATGATGACATTTGAGGAAGAGAAAATGCAGCTGGCGTGTGATGACTTAAAGACCACGGAGAAGCTCTGTGAAAGTGAAGAGGCTGGAGTCATTGAAACCATCAAGAATAAAATCAAGAAGAATGTAAGTACCGCCTCTTCAGATCGTGGACCACATGCCTCTTCTCTGAGGCACTCGCCGACTCGGGTATTTGAGATATGACAAAACAAACATGTCTCTTATGGCTTCTGGCTGAATAAAATGTCTCCTCGGGCTGGAGAGTTGCATTAAGATGGTTAAGGTGTTTGCCTGCAAAGCCAAAGCACACAGGTTCGATTCCTCAGGACCCATGTACGCCAGATGCGCAAGGGGGCGCAGGTGTCTGGAGTTTGTTTGCAGTGGCTGGAGGTCCTGGCATGCCTATTCTCTCTCTCTCTCTCTCTCTCTCTCTCTCTCTCTCTCTGCCTCTTTCTCTCTCTCTCAAATAAGTAAATAAAAAGTAAAGTTAAAAAAATGTCCCCTCGAGTGGTCAGTAGAACTTCCCCATGCCTGCTAGGTTTTTTTTTTTTTTTCCCCCTCAGTGCAAGTGTGCAAATGCTCTTGAAATGAGGGTTTCCTGGGCGTCATTAAACACAACGGGGCAGTAGCCGATGAACAGAATGGCCGCGCATTGGCATGCTTCTGGAATTCGGCCTCTGGCATCTCGGACCTTTGGCTACAGTAAAGTCTTGAGATCATAACCCACTGTTTTAGACGTTGCCTTCTTCCTTTCAGTGGGAAAGTTCCAGGCTACCAAGAGGCACCCTGCTACTTGGTGAACTGTCTGGGGTCTCATCCGTCATCCAGCAAGTTCATTGGTTGTAGTCATCAAGTGTCCTGTCTTTTCTTTGTGTGTGTGTGTGTGTGTGTGTGTGTGTGTGTGTGTGTGTGTGTAGGAGGAGAAGGAGGAAGAAGAGAAGGAGTGGTGCTATGTGTCGTGTAAGCCAGATGTACAAGGTGACACAAGCGTCTGGAGTTCGATTGCAGTGGCTGGAGGCCCTGGTGCACCCATTCTTTCTCTCTGTCTCTCAAGTAATTGTTTGCAGGGGTAGAGGCCCTGGTGCACCCATTCTTTTTTTCTCTCTCTAATAAATAAATAAATAAATCCAAAGTAATAAAGTAGCAGTCATTTCAATGGTGTGTGGTTCTTGAACGTGATTAAGTGTCTATTTTCTTTCCACCAAACAGGTTGATGCCCGAAAATCCACTCCGTCTATGGTTGACCGGCTTCAGAGGCAGATAATCATAGCCGACTGTCAGGTTTACCTGGCTGTACTTTCATTTGTAAAGCAAGAATTGTCAGGTATGGTGAAGCATTCTTTCTCTTTAAACTTCATTTTGTGTGTGTGTGTGTGTGTGATTGCACATGTGTGTGTATGCCATCCCTCTCCACCTTGTTTACTGAGAACCTCTCACTGACCCTAGAAGTCACTGATGTGGATTGACAGTCAAGCTAGCCAGTAGGGAGTCCCATTCTCTGCCTTCCCGGTACTGGGGTTACAAATACATGCTACAATGGCTGTCATTATTTTACAGGGGTCCTGGGGAGCACACTCAGGTGTTCCCGCTTGTACAACAAGCATTTGACCCACTGGGTCATCTCACTAACCCTCTTCTTCTTGTTTGGTTTTCTGAGGCAGGGTCTCACTCTAGCTCAGGCTGACCTGGAATTCACTCTGGAGTCTCAGGGTGGCCTTGAACTCACGGTGATCCTCCTACCTCTGCCTCCTGAGTGCTAGGATTAAAGGCATGTACCACCATGCCCGGCTCACTAACCCTCTTTTGTTTTTAAATATTTTATTTTTTTATTCATCTGATAGAGAAAGAGGGAGAGAGAGGCAGAGAGAGAGAGAGGAAATGGGCACGACAGGGCCTCCAGCCACTGCAAACGAATTCCAGATGCACGCAACCCCTTGTGCATCTGGCTTACATGGGTCCTGGGGAATCAAACCTGGGTCCTTTGGCTTTGCATCATTAACCCTCTTTTAACTTTAATTTATTTATTTATTTATTTACTCATTTATTTATTTTACAGAGAGTGGGTGAGAGAGAGAGAGAGGGAAAGAGGAGAGATAGAGAATTGGCACAGCAGGGCCTCAGCCATTGTGATCGAACTACAGACATTTTCACCACCTAGTGGGCATGTGCAGCCTTGCATGTCCTTGTCTTTGTGCGTCTGGTTTACGTGAGAGCTGGAGAGTCAAACATGGGTTCTTAGGTTTCACAGGCAAGCACCTTAACGCTAAACCATCTCTCCAGCCCTTAGCTTTTATGTTTTACGTTTGGTGTGTGTATAAGATGCATACAGGTTCTTATGTGTGTGGGTACATGTGTGTGAGCAGGTAGATGTGCACATGTATGCATATATGTGGAGGCCAGAGATCAATATCAGGTGTCTTACTTAACCACTACACTTTTTTTTTTTTTTTAACTAGGATGAAAGTCACTGAGTTAGCCAGTGAGCCCTAGAGCTCTTCTGACTCCTCCCTGGGTGCACGTCATCATGATTGGCTTTTAACGTGGGTCCTGGAGATCTGAACTCAAGTCTCATGGTTGTCTGGCAAACACTTTACCCCCTGAGCAACTTCCCCATCCCATAAAACATCATTAAAAAATTATTTATTTATTTTGAGAAAGAGAGAGAGAATAGGCACACCAGGGCCTCCAGCCACTGCAAAGGAACTCTATATGCATGCACCACCTTGTGTATCTGGCTTACGTGTGTCCTGGGGAATCGAACCTGGATCCTTTGGCTTGGCAGGCAAGTGCCTTAACCGCTAAGCCATCTCTCCAGCCCCAAGCTGCTGATCCACTGCTTGGAAACTTGAAACCACAAGTGCTTCATGAGTGTTTATCAGAGTGGTTTTAATCCCAACATCTGTATTTTATCCTCTTATGTCAAGATAATTCTGTCCTCCTTATAGAATTTACTAGTGCCTTTTATGTTTAGATGGGGTATACTTTTTCTTTGTGGCCATCAAGTCATGATACTAATCTTTAGAGTGAAATCTAACCGAGCTAAATTTACGTTTTTTCAGGAAAGTGATATTGAAGGCCCAAGTACTTTCAGTGGCTTCAAGTATGTCAGGAAATCATTAATGAGCCTCCAAGATTTCCTAATATACTTAGATGACGGCATCTTAACAAGCTTCGACAAGGAATAGAGATGAAGTTTGTCTGGCATACGTGCTCTCCAAGCTTTTGTAGGTTTAATTTCTTGAGTAGAATAGACTCTGGGTCTCTAGGAGCTTGATGTAAGGCTGTGTTGTGCTCCTCTGGTTTGGGGTCTCTTGGGTCCTGACTGTAGAGTAGAAACCTACCACTTTGGTAGACATGATTTACTTGAGAAAAGAAAGAAAAGGAAGCAAAGAAAGAAAGAGAGAGAGAGAGAGAGGAAGGAAGGAAGGAAGGAAGAAAGCAAGGAAGGAAGGAAGATGCAAAATGGAAATCAACTCAAATTCATGGTCAGAAAAGCATTTTTCCCAAACCGTAAATGAAGTAGATATTTTTCTGCTAAATTATAACTTACATTTTTTCTTTCTAGACTAGCAGAAACCATCGCACTGCTCCCTTTTTCTTCTCTTCCTCTTCTTCCTCTCTCTCTCTCTCTCTCTCTCTGTGTGTGTGTGTGTCTTTCCCTCATGCTTGGGGAGACCCAGTTTCTACTGGCCTTAAGTTGGAGTAAGAATTTAACTGTTATAATGATCTCTGTAAGATGTGGACTTCCAAGATGTTATCTCTCTTTTAAAACATGTCCTGTGGTGTACTTCCACCATTTGTTCTGGTTCACTCTTTTTTTGTTGTTGTTAAATGTTTCTTCTCTTCACTCTCCCAACACCCTACTGACATGGTTGAGAGCTCATAGTGAGTATGACTTTCCTGTGATGAAGTATAACTGTAGTCGAACTCCCGTTCAGAGCTGCACAGTGGCCCGGATGTGAAAGAAGAACAGAGCTTACCTGGAACATTTTGGCCAAAACAGGAGTTCTCCGTCCTCTGTGATTCTGATACCCAAGCACTCTTGTGAAGGGCTCATTTTAGCCATTAGGAAATTATCCATCAGAGGGCTGGAGAGATGGCTTAGCGGTTAAGGCGCTTGCCTGCAAAGCCTAAGAACTCATGTTCAAATCTCCAGGTCCAAAGTACCCGGATGCACAGTGACCCGAGCGCACTATGTCGCCCATGCACCACAATGGAGCGCTGAAGATCCTGGTGCACCCATCTCTCCCTCTTTCTCTCTCTCTCTCAAAAATAAAAAAAAAAAAAGAAATTATCTTTCAGAAAGAAAGAAGCCAAGTGTGTTGGTACAATTATGAGTCACGGCTACTTGAAACAGGCGGGAGAAGCCTTCGAGCCCAGTTCAGGGGCAGTCTGGGCAACATAGGTAGACGTGTATGGTGGTGCACATCTTGAGTCCCAGCTTACAGACTGAGTTCTAGGTCAGCCTGGGCTAAAGTGAAACCCTACCTCAAAAAGAAAAAAAGGCCAGAGTAAACAAATGTTTAAGTGTGAAAGTATCTCAGAAGTTACAGAATGAGTCTGTCTGTCCTGCATCTGTCTGTCATTGGTTCATTAAGCGACACAGAGCTCACGCTGAATGCCAAGCAGATGAGCAAACAGAGGCGCTTCCCACAGGAAGTGTCCAGTCATCAGATCGGACTATTTATTTCTAATTATTCTGACTAGAAAAAGACTAAGGGGCTGGAGAGATAGCTTAGCGGTTAAGCGCTTGCCTATGAAGCCTAAGGACTCCAGTTCGGGGCTCGATTCCCCAGGACCCACGTTAGCCAGATGCACAAGGGGAGCGCACGCATCTGGAGTTCGTTTGCAGTGGCTGGAGGCCCTGGCGTGCCCATTCTCTCTCTCTCTCTCTCTCTATCTGCCTCTTTCTTTCTCTGTCTGTTGCTCTGAAATAAATAAATAAAAATAAACGAAAAAAAAATTTTAAAAAAGAAAAAGGCTAAGTAGCACAGAACATTTTGAAAAGATAAAGAAGTACAAAAGGAGGCAAGTCATCTCTGATTTTTTCCACTTGGAAAAAAAAACAAAACATTCTTACTGTTGATCCTTTGTGTTTCTGTAGTATTTGACAAAATTAAACCTCTAGTATTTGGCATCCTGTTTTTGCCACAGATTTTACATATTGAATATTTTCTTGTAACTCAATTTTAGAATATAGGTTTGAATAATAGCAACATTTACATATATTTTAAATGTAGCATACATTTACATGTAATTTAAATATAGAATGTATTTTTCATATAGCTAGGCAACATATTGAACTAATTCCTTATGCACATTTGTATGTTCTTTGCTGTTCTTTTTTTGGTTTATTAGTGAAACCAAAACTATATATTTTTTCTATTTATGGAGGTTCTCTTTTCTTTTTTGAATCGACAACTTCCATGATTGTAAACAATATCCCATGGTAATACCCACCCTGCCCCCACTTTTCCCCTTTGCAACTCCACTCTCCACCATATCCCCTCCCCCTCTCAATCAGTCTCTCTTTTATTTTGATGTCATGATCTTTTCCTCCTCTTATGATGGTCTTGTGTAGGTAGTGTCAGGCACTGTGAGGTCACAGATATCCAGGCCATTTTGTGTCTGGAGGAGCACGTTGTAAAGAGGTCTATCCTTCCTTTGGCTCTTACGTTCTTTCTGCCACCTCTTCTGCAATGGACTCTGAGCCTTTGAAAGTGTGATAGAAGTGTTTCAGTGCTGAGCACTCCTCTGTCACTTCTTCTCAGCACCATGGTGCCTTTTGAGTCATCCCAAGGTTACTGCCATCTGAAAAGAGAAGGTTCTCTAACCAAAAGTGAGAGAAGCATTAATATATGAGTATGAACATTAAGAGAAGTGCTTACTGGGCAGATTGGTGAGCATAGTACATACATTTTGCCAGATAGCCGCAGACATTACTTCTGTAGGGCTCATGACTAACCCTGATGTAGGTTTTCAGTATTAGGGATATACTCCCTCCCATGGAACAGGCCTCCAGTCAAATTAGAGGGCGGTTGGTTTCCCCCACAACAGACATGCTACTGTTGCACCTGTTGGCTCATTTGGCCTGGCTGGCCAAATATAAGGCTTGCAATGTCCACTGTTGAGTATCTTCACTGGTGATTTCTCTCTTTCCCATTGAATTGCATGCAACATGGCTCTTTCCAGCTTTCTGTCAGCTGGTCTACATGGAGGAGGTTATCAGCTCAGTTCCAGCAGGATTTCTCAGTGTCCTTGCAGCCCAAGTATATGGAGTCTTCAGCAATAGGGTCTTACCATCTATTCCTGGTGGGAAACCAAGGGCCTCAGCAATGGCCTGTAATGTTTCGGGGGTATCAGGGACCTCCCTGGCCAACAACTCACTGGAAGGTATCCCATCCCTGGTACTGAAAATTTTCTAGTAACAATCTATGGCTCCTGAGTGTTCCATTGTCCAAAAAAGTAGGTTTCCGTATGATTTATTTATATCCTCTTAGGTTTTGATTAGCCCTTCCTCCACCTTTCCTTTACTCAATCTCTTCCCCTGACCTCACTTAGGCCTTTTCACCCCCATTAATCTGTTCTTCTACTTACATGTATGCAATACCATGCTATTAAGTCCCCCACTCCCTCCCTCCCTTTCTATTCTGCTTATATCTCCTTTCTAGCTTACTGGCCTCTGCTACTGAGTTTTCTTCCTTCTCACACAGAAGTCCAATCATTTTGATCTTTATTTATTTGTTTGTTTATTTTTGGTTTTTCGAGGTAGGGTCTCAGTCTAGCCCAGGCTGACCTGAAATTTAGCCTGAGACTACATAGTGAATTCTAGGTCAGCCTGGGCTAGACTGAGACCCTACCTTGAAAAAGAAAAAAAGAAAAATAAATAAAGAAAAAGAGAAAAAGGCTCTGGTCCTGGAAGTTTGCTTTATGAAGCTCAATGTTTGTTCCAAACAAATAAAGGCACCACTGGGCTTCATTTGCTTTCCACACACCCAATGAGTGGTTCAGCTACAAACAATTGATTTACTTCATTGTTGGAATCCGTTTGTGAGGAGGAATTTTGCTTGCCTTTCTACGTTTTGAAGCACAGTCTTTCGATATAGCTCAGCCAAGGGCTGGCCTCAAATTCCTGATCCTTCCGCCTCAGCCTCCCGAGCGCTGGGATTCTGTGCTTTTGCCATCTCATCTGGCATCTTAGAAATCATTGTAGATGCAGAATTTTCTTGAAAAAAACAGAAAAGCAAAAACACAAGAATTAGGGAGATGGCTTAGTTAATATGAGAGCTTGCTACACAAGCAGAAGGACCTAAGGTTCAGTCCCTGGCATCCACATAACCAGTGGGGCACACGCCTGCAGTCCCAGTGCCAAGGAAAGTGGAGGCAGGAGAGCTGCTGAGGCTGGATGGTCAGCCAATCTCACAGAAAAACAGCCAAGCTGCAGGGTCAGTCAGAGACCCTACCTCAAGGAAATAAGGCAGAGAGAGTGACAGAGGAGGACACCCGATGACCTCCTCTAGCCTCTGCATGCGTGGGCATGGGCACACACCCGTGTGTGCTACTACCCCCCCACACACACGCGTGTGTGCACACACACCACACCCCTGCTTGGGAACATTTGTTGTAGGTGTTCTTCCCTTCTCTCTTTTTTTTTGGGGGGGGGTGGATTTTCGAGGTAGGGTCTCACTCTAGCTCAGGCTGACCTGGAATTCACTCTGTAGTCTCAGGGTGGCCTCAAACTCACGGCGATCCTCCTACCTCTGCCTCCCGAGTGCTGGGATTAAAGGCGTGCGCCACCACGCCCGGCCCTCCCTTCTCTTAAGCATGTTGCACACACTGACCGGAGCTCTGTGTGGGAGGAGGCAGCATTGTTCAGAGCCTCCCACTGAGAAGAGCTCTTGTGTTTACCTCAGTTGAACTCATTTATATCACATCACCCCATCTTCTGTCTTCACGTTCCCATACTGTCTCATGTGGTCTGAATTACTCTATGACCTGAGTCTACCTGTCTCCTTTGTGTACAGTGAATATATAGCTTTTGTAATGTTATCTTTTTAACATTTATTTATTTAACAGAAAGAGAGAGAGAGAGAGAGAGAGAGAGAGAGAAAATGGGCATGCCAGCACCCATAGCTGCTGCAGACAAATTTCAGATGCATGTGCCATTTTGTGCATCTGGCTTTACTTGGGTGCTGGGGAATTGAACCCCAGTCCTTAGGCTTTGTAGGCAAGCACCTTAACTGCTGAGCCATCTCTCCAGCCCCAAGAAGTTATCCTGTTTTTGTTCTTGTTTGGTTTGGTTTGATTTGGTTTTTGGAGGTAGGGTTTCACTCTAGTCCAGGCCTGACCTGGAATTCACTATGGAGTCTCAGGGCGGCCTCGAACTCATGGCGGCCCTCCTACCTCTGCCTCCCTGAGTGCTGGGATTATAGATGTGCGCCACCACGCCCGGCTCCCACGAAGTTATCTTAAGGATCTGTGGTGGGCACCACATTTCATTTCCTTGTACATTTGAAGCTGGTGCCCTGTGTCTTGCTGGTCTTTGTATGCATGGCAAAATGAATGCTCAGGGACTTTCCTCGCCTGAGACTGTTCTCCTTTCTACGGGGAGCTGGTCACAGCTGTGCTGTTTGGTTGAGGTAGTATGACATTCACAACTTATGAGAAAATGACACAATCGTGACTTTCTTTAAAAAAAAAAAACAAATTAATTTTTGTGTGCAAATGTGTATGCTTGTTCATATGCATGTGTGCACATGTGTGTGCAGGCGTGTGTGTAAATGTGTGAGGGTGGAGGCCAGAAGTCAACATCAGATGTCTTCCTCTATCATTTCTCCACTTCATCTTTTTTTTGAGAGACAGAGAAGGGGTGAGAGAGAGAGAATAGGTATGCCAGGGCCTCCAGCCACTCAATGCCAATGAACTCCAGATGCAAGCACCACCATGTGCACCTGGCTTATGTGGGTTCTGGGGAGTCGAACCTGGGTCGCTAGGCTTCACAAGCAAGTGCCTTAACCACCAAGCAATCTCTCTAGTGCTCCACCTCATCTTTTTGGTACAGCGTCTCTTACTGAACTCAGAAGTCATTGATTTGCTAGTCTCACTGAGCCTCTTCAAGGAGACAACCGTGTCACATTTCTGTTTGATTTCCTTAGATCCCCATCTGTCTATATGCAGTGTCTATGCAGTGAGCTCTTATGGTAAATTGAACTGAATGAAAAGATTGTTTCAAATCAGCTACTTTTGTCATTAGAAAAATTAAAAAAGTTCCCTTTAAACCAGACTGTCAAAAACTAACTTATTTTTTTACTTATGTTGTTTACTTATGTTCTTTAGTTATTTAGTTTAGTTTTCTTTTACTTATATTCATCTACTCACTCTTACAATATTCATTTCAGTGGATGTAGACTATAGGACATGAACCACTCAGAACTTTTACTGTGGTTCCACAAGAAATGTGGTTATCCATTGTTGGAAAGTTTCTATGTTTCAAGCAAATAGCAGCTTTCTACCATGCACTGGAGGACTTCAAGACACCCTCTGGTTTAGTGATAACACCTCACACCATATGTGATTTATTACAATAAAAGGATGTGACACAAAATCAACACAGGTAGTCTTCCAAGACACCCTCTGGCTTAGTGATCCATTCACACCATGTGTGATTTATTAAAATAAAAGGGGGTGAAGCAGAATCAACACAGGTACAGGCACGGGGCATGAAGTCCGGGTGACAGGGCAGGTGTAGGCTCTCAAGATGCCCTCTCCGAGGAGTCACGCCTGACACACTTCTTTGCCTTAGCAACGAGTGACGATAGCATGGAGATACCACTAACTAGAGCCTTTCCTCAGATACCTTGGGCCCAGCATTTCTCCTGGAGGCTGGTCCTGTAAGGAGCCCTTGTATTATACATAACTCCATATTGCAGCCTCGCAGCAAGAACACTGGTGCTCTGTGAACCACTCTGGTGTACAGCGCAGGTGCCCACTGTGGGCCACTCTTACTAGTGCCAGAAACGGTGTGCCCAGAGTGAGCTTTGCACCAGCCAGGGTCCTCTTGTTAAGCAGGCCTTTGGAAGGACAGCAGGCAGGTACGCAGAGTTCACTTTTTGGCGCATGTTGCATATTCCTAGACTGTTTTCAATTCTGGCATTGGATTTTCTAAATCAGGTTTTATTTTACAACGTATTTTCTGCAGTTTTCGGAGTACCTTCTAAAGTATGGTTTCCTGCTGCGCTGGGGCTCTGGAAGCCTGAGTTAATTCACGTCTTCCATTGTGCAAGGTCACGGGGCCAAGCTCTCTTTTGCCATCACAAGGGGACTTCATTTTATGGAAAATTCCCTTTAGAAAACCCTCTCCTCTGGGGCTGGAGAGATGGCTCAGCAGTTGAGGCACTTGTCTTCAGTGCCCATTGGTCTGGGTTCAATTCCCCAGTACCTACACAAAACCAGATGCACAAAGTGGTACATGCATCTGGAGTTCATTTGCAGTGACTAGAGCCCTGGCACATCCATTCTCTCTCTCTCACTCTTTCCTTGCAAATAAATAAATAAAATATCTGGGCTGGAGAGATGGTGTAGTGGTTAAGGCGCTTACTAGCAAAGCCAGGCTTAATGCCCCAGGACCCACATAAGCCAGATGTATAAAGTGGTACATGCATCTGGAGTTCATTTGCAGTGGCTGAAGACCCTGGTGCACCCATTCTCTCTCTCTCTCCAATAAATAAAATGTAAAGAAGGAGCCCCTGTCCTCAAAAATGTGGAGAAGATACACTCAGATACAGATACACTAAGGGCCCCCTCTGAAGGTGAAAATGTTCACAGAGGGAAGATGGACAGCTGAGCCAATACAGCTTGGAGAGTACCAACTCCCAGCCTTAGCTCCTGTCCTACCCCTGAAGTCATCTTTGGGGTTTATGCTTTCAGGAGAGCTCTGCGTGGCCACACATGTCCGTGGCCCAGAGGAGGGTGGGGAGAGACAGGACAATCTCTGGTAGTGCTCACTGAAGGACAGCAGCTCCGTGTTGCAGGACAGGAACGAGCCATAAGTGAAGGGAACCAGATGTTCTCCCTCTGGCCACTGCAACCTTGTGCATGGGGTTCACATCTGCACATACATGTGTACATGTCACATGTACCATACCACATACTCACGCATGTGTGCAAAAAGAGAGGGAAAAGAAAATCTGGTGGAAAATAATGGAGTTGGATTTAAAACTAACAGATGTTTTTACCTGATGGAGTCACTGACTCTTCCCACCTCTTCTCTGTGGATAAATCTCTCTAGACCAGGCAGTGTGTGTGTGGGGGGGGGGGGCGGGAACACAGGAATGATGGTTTTGGCAACAAGCTAACCATTTTTTGACCCAGCAAATGTGAATTAATTATTTTTATTTGTTTGTTACTATTTGTTGACAAGATGCCTTGCTTGGTCCTTGGGTATGAAGTTAGCAGAAAACTAGACTAAGAACTTTCTCTTGAATAAAAATATAAGAGAGACAAATTTGTGCATGAGTGTAAAGAACTTCTCCACAGTAACAAAAAGAAGTAGTGGAAGCCTTCATAAAAGACCTGAAATAGGGCCGGAGGGATGGCTTAGTGGTTAAGGTGCTTGCCTGCAAAGCCAAAGGACCCAGGTTCAATTCCCCAGGACCCACGTAAGCCAGATGCACAAGGCGGTACATGCGTCTGGAGTTTGTTTGCAGTGGCTGAAGGCCCTGGTGTGCCCATTCACTCATTCTCTCTCTTGCTCTCAAATAAATAAATAAAAATTTTTTTAAAAAGACCTGAAATAAATTTGTTTAAAAATCAGCCGGGCATGGTGGCACACGCCTTTAATCCTAGCACTGGGGTGGGGGGGGGCAGAGGTAGGAGGAGCGCCGTGAGTTCAAGGCCACCCTGATACTACATAGTGAATTCCAGGTCAACCTGGGCTAGAGTGAGACCCTACCTTGGAAAAAACAAACAAAAACTATTTGTTTAAAAATAACTCCTCCCTTCCTCTACTCCCTCTATTCCTTTCTCCTTCCTTTGCACTGTAGAACTTGATACCAATGAACAACAATAAACAATAAATAACACCCCATGTGGCTCTTGTTTGTTTGTTTGTTTGTTTGTTTGTTTCAAGGTAGGGTCTCACTTTAGCTCAGGCTGACCCGGAATTCACTATGTAGTCTCAGGCTGGCCTTGAACTCACAGCGATCCTCCTACCTCTGCCTCCCGAGTTCTGGGATTAAAGGCATGCGCCACCATGCCAGGCCCTTTCCGCTGTTTTATTATGCTAACACAAACATTATTTCAAGGGCTTGTTTTTCAACTCTTCTCTCCCCTTCTCTCCTGTAGCGTACATAAAAGGTGGGTGGATCCTTAGGAAAGCCTGGAAGATTTACAACAAGTGCTATGTGGACATCAACGCCCTGCAGGAACTCTACCAGAAGAGGCTAACCACCGAAGAGCCCTTGACTTCGGACACTGCAAATGATAACCACACTGTGGCTGAAGGGGTGACTGAGGAGTCCCTAAATAGACTGAAAGGTGCTGTTAGCTTTGGATATGGCCTTTTTCACCTTTGCATATCCATGGTGCCCCCAAACCTGCTCAAAATCATCAACCTGCTGGGGTTTCCTGGAGACCGCCTACAGGGCCTTTCTTCACTGACGTATGCAAGCGAAAGTAAGGACATGAAGGCCCCTTTAGCTACGTGAGTAGCTATATTGCAATGCTTTGGTAGATAATGTAGTGTTGAAAGTAAGTAAACAACGGTGGAAAACGTTAAAGGAAACGTCACTAAACATGCTCTCTGTTGGTCGACACGCTGGCTGTGCCTTCCGCTGAGACGCCAAGCGTGTGTCCTGCCCTGGTGGAGGGAGTTATAAGCTGACCACAGTCAGGGAACGAGGCAATGTTCCTTTAAGTGTCCTGAGTCCTATATTGTAAATGGTGATTTGATCTGTCATTCACCCTCCAGTGATTTTGTAAGTATGTTTTGTGACTTGGGCCACAGTCACTGAGATGGACACTTCTGATTTTCTGGACTTAGGAGATACAATTTGATGAGACTTTTGTGTGTGGCTCTGGAGTTTTTGTTCTTATAAAGAATCCTGATGTTGGGTAATTTTCCATGAAGGTTCCAATTGTTCGCTTACGTATGTGGTTTGTGTATTTTGTGCTTGTCCACTATATTGAGTGAGAAATTCAGTTAAAAATGATGTGATTTCTTAAATTCAACATGGAAAATATCTACCATTTGCAATTTGAACTCTTTCAAATGTTTTTATTAATGTATTTGAGAGAGAGAAAGAGGAACAGAGAAAGGGAGAGGGAGAGAATGGGCGTGCCAGGGCCTCTAACCACTGGAAACGAACTCCAGACACATGTGCCACTTTGTGGGTCTGGCTTACATGAGTACTAGGGAGTCTAACCTAGGTCTGTCAGTTAAAAATGATGTGATTTCTTAAATTCAACATGGCAAATATCTACCATTTGCAATTTGAACTCTTTCAAATATTTTTATTAATGTATTTGAGAGAGACAAAGAGGAACAGAGAAAGGGAGAGGAAGAGAATGGGCACGCCAGGGCCTCTAACCACTGTAAATGAACTCCAGTCACATGTGTCACTTTGTGGATCTGGCTTACATGAGTACTAGGGAGTCGAACCCAGGTCTGTAGGCTTTGCAGGCAAGTGTCTTAACCTCTATGCCATCTCTCCAGCCCTGCAATTTGGAACCTTTTACCAGATTCCCCAGTGTCCTTTTATCTGACATGACATCCATTGTCAAATGTTTCCTGGGAGACGCTGATATCAAATAAGACCTTAGGCATATATAGTACTATAAACATCACCATTGAAGAGTTAGGGTGTTAATTCTCACTCAGTTAGTAGTTATATAAAAAAAACGTCATGAATTTTTACTTTGAAAAATAGATGAGCTACCCAGACTCATTAAGTTAGTATTATTTTGTACTTATCTCTGAGAAAGGGATGAGTCGAATTGCTAATGAAAATCAGTAAGGGCTCTATAAGAACTTGAATTTATGAGTACACTACACATAACACTTACTTTAACATATTTGATGTGCTCGTTAAACTTTTTTGTCTACTCATGGAAATCAATCCCAGTTACTCTGTTCAGTGTACCTAGTTGAACACAATGCTTTTATTTAATAACTTGGAAATGGAATAACTTTAAGTAATTTATTTGTTTCTGAGCATCTTAAAGGCCCCTGATCTGCCTTTTATTTTTATTTATTTATTTAATTTAATTTTATTTATTTATTTTTTTGGTTTTTCGAAGTAGAGTCTCACTCTAGCCCAGGCTGACCTGGAATTCATTATGTAGCCTCAGGGTGGCCTCAAACTCACAGTGATCCTCCTACCTCTGCCTCCCAAGTACTGGGATTAAAGGCGTGTGCCACCACGCCCAGCTCAATTTTTTAATTTTAATATTTTTCGAGGTAAGATCTTGCTCTAGCCCAGGCTGACCTGGAATTCACTATGTAGTGTCAGCGTGGCCTCAAACTCATGGCAATCCTCCTGCCTCTGCCTCCCAGGTGCTGGGATTAAAGGTACGTGCCACCATGCCTGGCTCCAATTTTAATTGTTAATTTTATCTCTAGTATATAATTTCTGACTATGGATTCTGAATTTAAATTTGGATTCTGGGGCATATACCTTGAGTTTTGTGAACACAAAAGAAAGCTGCATTTTTTCTTTTTGCAAGATGTAAAGCCTTTATTACAAGAGAATAGTATATCTGTGGTGACTGGCTTCTGTCTCCAGTTTGCACCATGATATTTGCACAATGATAACAGAGGTGTAAATTTCAGAGACTTGTTACTAGTCACGTCTTTAGCGATTAATCTAGAAGCTTGAACAAAGCTAAGTGCTTCTGTTGTATTATTGACTTCTCGTCTTTGGAAGTGAGGGGGTTGATTTAACCTTATGCTAAAGTAGCAGGTTTCCAAATAGTGACGAAATTACCATGGGGAACATGCTCGGGTCTGACTTCTTTGAAATCACACAGCAAGTTTTGGTTTCTGGGAAGAGTGTGCATTGGAAGAGCACATACTGATATTTTTGGAAAGTCGAAACAATCTCAGAGGAGTCCTTTGTTAAAAAAATGTCTCTCTTCCCCCGCAGATTAGCTCTCCTCTGGTACCACACGGTGGTCCGCCCGTTCTTTGCCTTGGATGGCAGTGACAGCAGAGCTGGCCTGGATGAAGCCAAGGAAATCCTCCTGAAAAAAGAAGCCACTTACCCAAACTCTTCTCTGTTCATGTTTTTCAAGGGGCGGATCCAGCGCTTAGAGGTATGGCATCTTCCTCATCAGCTTATCTTTTTTAAAAAAATTTAAATGTATTTATTTTATGAGAGAGAGAAAGTGAGAGTAAGAGAGAGAGAGAATTGGTGCACCAGGGCCTCCAGCCACTGAAGTCGAACTCCAGACACCTGCACCACCTACTGGGTACGTGAGACCTTGCGTGCTTGCGTCACCTTGTGCACCTGGTTTATGTGGGACCTGGAGAGTCGAACATGGGTCCTTAGGCTTCGCGGGTAAGTGCCTTAACCGCTAAGCCATCTCTCCAGCCCCTTTGTCAACTCAAAGCTTTTTGTTGATCAGATCTGTGATTTTTGTCTTGTTGGGGGAGCTGCTGTCGATAAGCAAAATGCTTCAGGCCCAGAAACACTGTGTCCGTGTGTCTTTCATTGCATCATTCCAGGAATTAAGGATATTAGTCAGTCACCTTCTGCTCAGGGGACGTGGGCGAAGCCGGGGCGCGAGTCCTTGTTGGTAATGAGAGTGGTTGATTTAGCTGAAGCTCAAGAGCATGATTGTAACTCTTTAGGTAAAAGAACACAAAACATAATTTCCCCTTCTCTGAGTGAGTAATGATAATCTATTACTGAAGTTTGATCTTAGCTGACAATTGATTTGGACAAAAGTTACTGCCTTAAATGCCAGGACAGCATCAGCCTTAAAACGTCAGTCGCTTTCTACATTTATTCATCTGCTCAGTTTGGCTAAGCATGTGCCACGTGCTGCACACACACACACACACACACACACACACACTTCCATCATTCCTTCCAACAAGCCTGTGCATGGATATAAACTATCATCTGCAGATGAAAGAAAACTTAAAAAAAAAAGCAAAACCAGAGATCAAGAGGGTTGCTAAGTAACTTCCCAAGCTTGTCCAGCACATGAATCCGGACTGTAACCCCCTTGTAAATCCAGATCGTACCCTGTCCTGTGAACAGTCCTATTTCTCATTTGTGAGGGTTTGTGAGAAGATGGAAAGAGATGCCTCTAGCTGCTGCAAACGAACTCCAGACACACGTGCAACCATGTGCATCTGGCTTATGTGGGTCCTGGGGCATCCAACCTGGGTCCTTTGGCTTTGCAAACAAGTGCTTTAACTGCTAAGCCATCTCTCCAGCCCAGAAGATTTTTTAAAAATTAATTATTAATTCATTGAGAGCGAGACATAGAGAGAGAGAGAATGGGTGTGCCGAGGCCTTCAGTTGCTGCAAACAAACTCCAGAAGCATGCGCCACCTTGTGCATCTGGCTTATGTGAGTCCTGGGGAATTGAACCTGGGTCCTTTGGCTTTGCAGGCAAGCGCCTTAACTGTTAAGCCATCTCTCCAGCCCAGAAGTTGTTTTGTTTTTTTTTTTGGAATGTGTATGTGTGTGTGGTGGTTTGAATCAGACGTCCCCCCATAAACTTATGTATCTTGTGCTTGGTCCCCAGCTGGTGGCAGTTTGGTGGAGTCTTGCTGAGGAGGTGTGTCCCTGGGAGTGTACTTTGAGGCTTATTAACCCTCACCTTGCCAGGGCTAGCTTGGCTCACTCCCTTGCTGCTGTTTTCCACCTTCTAACAGTGGGTGATGTCCAGCTTCTACTCCACCATCCTCTCCCTGCCGTCATGAGGCTTCCACTCGAGACTATGGGCCAAAATAAACCCTTTCCTCCCATCAGCTGGTGTTTTGTCCCAGCAGTGTGAAGGTAGCTACGACATTGTCTGTGTGTACGTACATATGTGTATGTGTGTTCATATGTGCATTTTATGCCTATAAGTGAATTGTGTGGGTTGGGTGTGCACAGACATGTATGTGCATGCATGTGAAGGCCAGAGATTGACATTAAGTATTTTCCTCAGTCTCTCTCCACATTATTTATTTATTTATTTATTTATTTATTTATTTATTTTTGTTTTTCGAGGTAGGGTCTCACTCTAGCCCAGGCTGACCTGGAATTCACTGTGGAGTCTCAGGGTGGCCTCGAACTCACGGCGATCCTCCTACCTCTGCCTCCCGAGTGCTGGGATTAAAGGTGTGTGCCACCACGCCCGGCTAGCCACATTATTGTTTTGAGACAGGCTCTCTCACTGAACCTGGGGCTCACAGATTTGGCTAGACAAGCTAGCCATTAGGCCCTGGGGATCCTCCTATCTCTGTGTCCCCAGTGCCACCATGTCCAGATTTTACATGGTGGTGGAGGTCCAAACTACCCACAGGTTAATCTCCCCAACCCCCAGTTGAAGTTTTAGCATCAGATGTCCTCTGCTTAAGGATGCATTCTATCAGAAGTCAGCCCCAACCAATCCCATGGGTACTTTGGGCATGGGAGTGGTTTTTCTCTCTGTTGTGGTTTCTCTTTTTTTGGTGGGGAAGAGTGCCTGGGAGGGTGTGTAGTGTAGTATACATGACATTTCCAGTCATTGTCTTCCTTCCTGAAGTAGTTCCTTAAATCCAAAGACTGCGGAGCAGTTCTGTCACTTTAATCCTCCCTGTGTCAAAGAGATCAGGCTTTGAAATTTTGTTTGAATCTGCTACCATCACAATGCTCTCTTTGTTTGTTTGCTTGTTTGTTTGTTGTTGTTTTTTTCCAGTAGTGCTTAGGTAAAACTTAGGACTGATAGGCAAATGCCTCATCCATGACCTATAGTCCCACACCCTATAAATTGAATTCTGTAAGCCCTGGGTTTTTATGTGTATGTGAAGGTGAATATTAGAGATTTTTATAGGGTCTTTGTAAATAAGTCGGGCTAGCTTTGAACTCATGGCAGGCCCCCCAGCTTCAGCCTCCGGAATGGGGGTGCATTACACGTGTGCAACACCACACCCGCCGTTGAGATTATAGTAATAGTTTACAGTTAAAGCAAGGAACCAAATGCTCCATAGGGCATGGTTATTTAAACCCATGTCCCAGTTATTTCTCGTTTCCTTATCTTTTTTATTTTATATTTTAGAGAGAGCGAAAGAGAGGAGAGATAGAGAATTGGTGTGCCAGGGCCTCAGCCACTGCAATTGGACTGCAGATGCTTGCGCCACCTAGTGGGCATGTGTGACCTTGCACTTGCCTCACCTTTGAGTGTCCGGCTTACGTGGGACCTGGAGAGTCGAACATGGGTCCTTAGGCTTTGCAGGCAAGCGCCTTAACTGCTAAGCCATCTCTGCAGCCTGCTTCCTTATCTTAAAGCTGTTGCTCTCGGGGCTGGGAAGATGGCAGAACAGCTCAGAGTGCTCGCATCACATGCATGAGGGCCTGAGTTTGAACCTCAGTTACCGTGTTTTAAAAAAAAGCCCAGGAGGGCTGGAGAGATGGCTTAGCGGTTAAGGCACTTGCCTGAGAAGCCTAAGGATCCAGGTTCAATTCTACAGATCCCACGTAAGCCAGATGCACATGATGGTGCATGTATCTGGAGTTTGTTTGCAGCAGCTAGAGACCCTGGTGTGCCCATTCTCTCTCTCTCTCTCTCTCTTTCTCTCTCTCTAGTAAATAAATAAATAATAAAATATTTTTTTTAAAAAAGCCCAGGATGGCCACAAATGCCTGTAACCTCAGTGCTGAGGAGGCTGGGAGGGCCGATAGCTGGATAGACTGGTCAGCTGGTCTAGCCAAAAAAGGGAGTTCTAGATTCCACAAGAGACTCTATCTCAGGGAAATAAGGCAGCAGAGCAATAGAGGAGGGCATGCAACATCTTTCTCTGGGCTCCACACACATGCAGGGGGAACACACATCTGTACATATACCACATATTTCACACACACAGACACACACAGACACACACACACACACACACAAAAGAGAAAAAAATAATAACCTTTTACTTTGTATTCAGTTCCAGCTTGTGAGCCTTGTATTTCATCTATCCTCTCTTGCTGTAAAAAAAAAAAAAAATGCAGTTCTGACCTGTGGCTTGTACAGTCCAGGGCTATTTGTTAATGTTATTTTCTTTCAAGCTTGAGGCCTCGTCTCTGCTTGTAGGAGCAAACGTTCACGCTATGAAAGTTTCTCTATTCTCTTGATTCTGTGTAGAAAAAAAAAAAGGCTATACAAGGAAATTGTACAAGGAAATTGTACTTTGACTAATCCTTCTCACTTCCAGGGACATTTTCTGTAGTGGAAGCTGGGTACAGGATGAGTGGTTCCTGAGATTTCACTTTCTTAGAGAGCAAACATTATCCGTTTTGAGTAGCTTTAATCTAGAAATCCAGACTCTGAACTGAAACGTTCTTCTTTGCACGGGTGTAATGTGTGTGTTTGTGTAGTGTATCCACGTGTGTGGTGTGTGTTTGTATAGTGCATACATGTGTGGTGTGTGTGTGTGTTTGTATAGTGTATGCGTGTGTGTGATGGGTCTGTTTGTGTAGTGTTTACACATGTGTGGTATTTATTTTTATGTAGTATATACACATGTATGGTGTGTGTTTATATAGTGTATGCATGTGTGGTGTGTGTATTTGTATAGCGTATACACATGGATGGTGTGTGTTTGTGTAGTGTATGCATGTGTGTGCAAGTGCTTGTGCCCTGTACCCCCATGTGGAGGCCAGAGGAAAACGGTTGAGTACCGTCTTCTGTCCCTCCTCCTGGAGACAGAGTTTCTCATTGAACCCAGAGCTGCATTTTCTCTGTCAAGCCAGCTGACTAGCAAGCCTCAGTGGCCCTCTGCTGTCTGCTCCCACCCCAGGACTGGGCGCACAGGTGCCCGTGACTACGCCCAGCTTTTGACATAGGGGCTGGGCATGGAACTCACTTCAGCTCAGGCCCTCATGCTTACGCAGCAAGTGCTCTTACCTACTTCAGAAGTCACACTGATGCTACCACATAAGGGCATAGTCTGACTGACACATATATAAGGTCAGAGTATGACTTACACATACAGTATCAAGTTTTCTGTTTCTTTTTGGGAGAGGGAATTTATTTTGGGGTTGAGAGCTGGCCATAAGGCTAGGATTTATGGTTGATTGGCAAATGATTATAGGTGTAGCGACATGAGCTATACAGGTATTTGTTTTTCTCTGAATTTCTAGAATGCAAGCAAATAGCGGGAAGTTGACCCATGGATTATACGGTAATCTTAATTTTAAAAAAATATTTTATCTTTATTTATTTATCAGAGAGAGAAGGAGAGGGAGAAAATGGGCACTCCAAGGCCTCTAACCACTACAAATGAGCTCTAGATACATGTGCCACCATGTGCACCTGGCTTACAAGGGACCTGGATAATAGAGCCTGGATCCTTAGGCTTCTCAGGCAAGCACCTTAACCACTAAGCCATCTCTCCAGCCCAGCCACCAGGAACCAGATCTTAATTTTTAAAAATATTTTATTTTTATTTATTTATTAGAGAGAAAGAGAGAGAGAGAGAGAGATAGAATGGGCATTCCAGGGCCTCTAGCCACTACAAATGAACTCCAGATGCATGCACCAACATGTGCATCTGTGGGTTCTGGGGAATCAAACCTGGGTTTCCCAGGCAAATGCCTTAACCACTAAACCATCTCTCCAGCCTGGTAATCTTAATTTTAAAACAAGAATTGGTGGAGACAGTTTTGAATTCGTGTATTTTCCATTAGCTTCATCCAGTTAAATTAGTGGTAGTGTTGCCTATTAAGATACAAGTAATTGTGCTAGAGAGATGGCTTAGCAGTTAAGGCACTTGCCTGTGATGCCTAAGGACCCATGTTCAACTCTCCAGATCCCATGTTAGCCAGACACATAAAGGTGAGGCAATCACAAATTCATGCATGCCCACTAAGTGGCGCAAGCATCTGGAGTTCAATTGTAGTGCCTGAGGCCCTGGTGCACCAATTCTCTCTCCCTTACCCTCTCTCTCTCTCTTCTGTCTCGAACTCCCAGCAATCCTTCTACCTCTGCCTCCTAAGGGCTGAAATTAAAGGCGTGCGCCACCACACACAGCTAGGACGCAAGTTTTGAAGAAGTTGCAATGGACTTTGTCTTTTATGAAGGATGTATGTGTGTGCACGCGCACCTGAGTGTGTCACACACACGCGTTTTATGCACGTACACACGGACATACATAGAAATGGCACATCCATCCTTGCCTTCCAATAGCCCTTGGTTCTTGGTGAACCCCAAATATATAGAAGCGCTTTTATACTGTGAGGAATTTCAGCAAAGCTGGTGATTTCTGTCAGTTTAAAATTAGGCTCTGCTTCTGGAACCTTCACTGTACAATTGCCCTCTTGTTGAAAGCTGCCTTGTTGGTTGGTTTTCTGGAAAGAATCGACGTGTTTTGCCTGGGCCCTTCCTGCTGAGTGAGGCACAGCGAGGGACACCCTCCGCATCACCCCCCCCCCCCAAGCAGAGTCTGTAGGGAACTCCTTTGATGGCTAACCTTTACTTTATGCTACAGTTCCTTCCTCATCTGGTCCCCGTGAAGCTCTTCACGGAGGGCTTCCTTCATGCACCCAACCCCCCTCCCCCCCCCCCCCCGCAAATGCCCTGCACTGTCTCTGGTACTTCTGTCCAGTGTTGTCCACTGGGGGAAGAGACCCCAAAAAGGCTGGCCTTAGTGCTTCAATGGCATGCTTTTTTTTTTTTTTAAATCAAATTGCAGTTTGTCACTGGTGCCTACCAACTCAGTGGGAGGTCTGTGGTACCCTTTAGCCCATCCATTCATGTCTGTGGCAGGGACAGAAAAGTGGGTGTTGATCCCCTGATGTGTCAGAGAGAGAAGAGAGGGCCCGTGGGGGGTCACGGGAGCAGTGAGCCGGGCAGAAGGGCCGCACGCTGAGGGCTGGCACACTGTCACTGTCAGTGCCATCTGCCAGTGGCATTTCCCTGTTCTCTTGAAGGGCGACCTGCCTTGAACAGCACGTCTTGTCAGCATGATGTCATCTCGTTATTTATAGGATCAGGAAAATGGCAATGCAGGAAGTGAAATAATTCCCTAAGTTCTGTTAATTGGAGTCTTCTCTTCCTCCATCCTACGCGGTTCTGTTAATTACCTTAGGCAATAAAAGAAAGAGAGAGAGAAAAAAAAAAACACCCCAGGGTGGCTGTTTATTCATAGAAGTGCAGAAAATGAGAGATTGATTTCAGCGGCTTGGAGGGGAGATGGAGGACGCGTTTACCCTCACACTCCTGTGAGACGACTCCGCATCCTGGGTCTTAACGAACGTCCAGTGGAATGAGAAGCTAATAGCAGCCCGAATTGCTAACAAGCCAAATAGACGCATTTGCAGTTCTTTGCGCTCCATCTGGTCAGGCCGCGGTGTTGAAAAGCAAGTGGAAAACTAACATTGATTTTCACCTCTAAGCCTCCTCCTAAGTGTTCCTAAGAGGATGAACTTCCCCTCCCCTCCCTCCGCCGGGAGTCCCAAGGATGGGGGTCAAGTGCATAATCTATGGCGAGATGCCCTGGATCTCAGCGCCGCTGAAAGCATCGGTGCTGAGCTGCGCGCAATTCGTTGCCATGGAAATCCTTGTGCACGCCACAGGTGGCAAGCCGATCCTCTCAGTTAACACACACACACGTAGCATGTTTTTTTTTTTTTTTTTTTTTCGAGGTAGGGTCTCACTCTAGCTCAGGCTGACCTGGAATTCACTCTAGAGTCTCAGGGTGGCCTTGAACTCACGGTGATCCTCCTACCTCTGCCTCCCGAGTGCTGGGATTAAAGGCGTGCGCCACCACGCTTGGCTAGCATTTTTTTTTTTAACATCTTACTTTTATTTATTTGTTTGAGAGACAAAGGGGCAAATAGAGAGAGAGAGAATGGGCACGTCAGGGTTTCTAACCACTGCAAACAAACTCCCGGCTAATGCGCTGCCATGTGTATCTGGTTTACATGGGCACTGGGGAATCGAACCTGTTTCTTTAGGCTTCAAAGGCAAGTGCCTAACCACTAAGCAATCTCTCCAGCCCAACACACATAGTATTTTTTTTTTTGAGGCAAGCCCAACAAAGAAAGGGAAACTGGCCTTTCTTTGTTTTTATGAGAGAGAGAGAGAAAGAGAGAGAGAATTGGCATGCCAGCGCCTCCAGCCACTATATTAGAACTCCAGACGTGTGTGTTACCTTGTGCGCATGCGTGACCTTGTGTGTCTGCATCACCTTGCGCACCTGGCTTGTGTGGGATCTGAAGAGTGGAACACGGGTTCTTAGGTTTTGCAGGCAAGTGCCTTAACCACTAAGCCATCTCTCCAGCCCCACACATAGTATTTTAAGATGCTGGCAACTTTGCAAAAATAACAACCTGGTGATGCTTGTATTCTGTTATTTAACTTCAAATTATTTTGTGGCTTTGAATATGCGTGCCTGAGACTTTATGCCTTGTGTGTACAAGTCTAATGTTTACATGCATTCACATAGCTCACGTAATGGTTGGCATGCAGAGCGACTATTTTGATCTCCAGCGTGCCAGTAATTTGATATTTCCTCCTGCTGGGAAATTATTGCTGGGATTTTGACTGTTGTTGGCTTCTAAAGTCACTGTGATCGTAAGTACTGCAATAAATATCTTCATGTAGTTTTTTTTTTCCCCCTTGAGTTTCTTTGGATTATAACTCCAGATCTATCATTATTAGAATCAAAGAGCATTAAAAAGCCACCCTATTTTTTTTTTTATTCCCTGAAGTAATTAAGAGACCCACATAGGATGGAGAAAGAGAAGACTCCAATTAACAGAACTTCTGGGAATCATTTCACTTCCTGCATTGCCTTTTTTTCCCCCCCGATCCTATATAGTTCTTGTTAAGTAGAGATTATACTCACAAAATTGGAACCCAGAGTGTAACCACTCATTATTTTTTTGTAATATTTTTTATTGAGAATCCTTGATCTATTTGCCTTGCAAGCAGAAGTCTTCAACCACTAAGGATTATATAGCTATGTTATATGTACAACATAACATGTACGTGTGTGATTTATTTATTTATTTATTTATTTATTTATTTATTTATTTATGAGAGAGAGAAAGAGGCAGAGAGAGAGAGAGAGAGAGAAGGAATCGGTACACCAGGGCCTTCAACCGCTGCACGCAAGCTCCAGACACATGTGCCAACTTGGGCATCTGGCTTATGTGGGTCCTGGAGAATTGAACCTGAGTCCTTTGTCTTTGCAGGACAAGCGCCTTAACCACTAAGCAATCCCTCCAGCCCCGTATTTGTGTTTTTTTAATCATCTTACACCCATTATAATCATATCAAAAGCAAAATAAGTATCAAGTTAAACTGGCGGCAGTTCATTTTCTTTAGCTAATTGGTGGAAACCATTTCAAATCAAAGCTTTCACACATGGGGTTCGCGTTGCTGAGATATGACCTTTAAGAAACTGCGGACCACTCACTATTTTGGGGGCATCGTATTTGCATCCACTTTCTGGCACTTAGTTTTATGTGTGCTTCCTTATATGTTTGTAACAACACAGAGTAAAGCAGTTTGAAGACAGATTTTTAAATGGTACCAAAAGACATCCCAGTTCATGTATTAGAAAATCCAATGGCTTTTGAGAAGGCAGCACTCACCCCATGGAGCTAGAGGTCCCTGTGCAAGGCTGGGGAGCTGGCTCAGCGGCTGATGGCTCTGTCCTACAAGTCTGCCAACCAGAATTTGGATCCTCAGCACCTACGTAAATACAAAGTGGCCAACCCACGTGTAATCCCAAAGTGTCTATAACAATGGGAGGCAGAGTCAAGGAGGATCCTAAAGCTCTCTGGCCAGCTACCCTTGCCTTCCCAATGGCAAAACAACAACAAGAGAGACCCCGTCACGAACAAAGTGGAAGGAGAGGACCGAAACCCCGAGGTTGTTCTCTGACCTTCACACATACACGATGGCATGTGCATGCCCACATACATGCATGCATGCACACACATAGATACGCAAATGCACACAAATTAAAAAGAAAAAAAAAAAACTCGGGGCTGGAGAGATGGCTTCGCAGTTAAGGCATTAGCCTGCAAAGCCAAAGGATCTTGTGTCGATTCCCCAGAACCCACATAAGCCAGATGCACATGGGGCACATGCATCTGGAGTTTGTTTACAGGGCTGGAGGCCCTGGCACACCCATTCTCTCTCTCTCTCTCTCTCCCTACCTATTTCTGATTTCTGTATCTCTCTCTCTCTTTCTCTCTCAAATAAATAAATAAATAATAAAATATTTTTTAAAACTCAATGAGTCTCTATCAAAATTTCTACTGCTTAGGGGTTGAGAACATGGCTTAATGGTAGAGCACTCGTTCAACCCCAGCCCTGCAAAAGCAAAGAAACAGAAAGTGGCAGAACCTGACAAGCTGATCCTGCTCTCAAGGGACCCAGAATAGCCAAAGGAGTCTTGAAGAAGAGCAGAGTTGGAAAGCTTACTGCAAAGTAATCAAGACAGTCTGCTACTGGCATAAGAAGAAATATAGGTCGATGACAGTTTAAACACACACACACTTATGAACAATTGACTTTCGACAAGGGCGCCAAGACAGATCAATGAGCCCTAACTAGTCTTTTCAACAAATGGTGTTGGAACAAATAAATATTCACACGCAGAGAAATGTCACCAATGACATTCTCTGTGGCATACCTTTATCTGACACCATGCATAAAAGGTAACTCAAAGTAACTCCTGGCCCTAGAAGTGAAATCTGAAACCATCGGACTCAGGTTAGGCAGTGGTTTATACGCATGGCGTCAAAAGCACAGAGACAAAAAGAAAACCTAGGGAGACCGAGCTACGTCCGAAATGAAACACTAGTGCTATAAGCAGAAGCACTGAGATAGTGAAAAGACGGCTCAGAATGGGAGCGGGCTTTAGAAAGTGCATATCTAACAAAGGACTTATATCCAGGAGAGGTAAGCAACTGTCACAGTTCAGCGGTGAGATGGAAACGCAATGCAAACCTGGACAAAAAAAATCTGAAGAGACATTTCTCCAAAGGCAGTGTGCAAATAGCCAATCATGCTGTGAGAAGATAACCACTCTCCTAAGTCCTTTGAAAATTCAAATCAGAGCCGGGCGTGGTGGCGCACGCCTTTAATCCCAGCACCCGGGAGGCAGAGGTAGAGGATCACCGTGAGTTGGAGGCCACCCTGAGACTCCATAGTGAATTCCAGGTCAGCCTGAGCTAGAGTGAGACCCTACCTCGAAAAACCAAAATACATAAATAAATAAATAAAATTCAAGTCGGGGCTGGGGAAGTGACTCAGGGGGCAAGAGCACTCACGACGAATGCAAGGGTCTGAGATCGCCCGAGTTTGATTCCCCAGCACGTACACTTCTGGGCATGGCCGCGCATGTCTGTGACCCCAGTTCTGTGGGGAGCAGAGACCCGAGGCTCGCTGGGGCTTGGAAGAACCACAGCTCCACATTCAGAGACAGACTCGATCTCAAGGAAGCACGTGGTGGATGAACGATAGAGGAAGGACACTGGACATTCTCCTGTGTCCTCTGTGTACCTGTGACTATATTTCCTACATGGGCATATACCCTCCGCACACAAACACACACACATCATAGCACCCATGCAAAAAAGTGCAACTCAAAACCACGTGGCATAGCTCTTCACAGCCACCAGGCTAGTTATAAACAACACAGAGACGGTACCAGATGTTGATCACTGTCATGGTTTGGATGTGAAATGCCCCTCCCAGACTCATCTGTCTGAGCACTTGGTCCAGTCCTCAGCTTGGTGCTGCTTTGGGAAGTTGTGGGACCTTGTGGACACTGGGACACGACAGCAAAGGGTTGTAAGGACTGACCTTGAGGTTTACGGACCAGCCCTGCTTCTGGTCCCGTGCATGTCCTGATCCTCCAAGATGTGGACAAGCCATTCACAGACTCCCACCATTCTGGATGGGGCTGCCCCAGCTGCCCTGGCAGACTGTACCCTGTAAAACTGTAAGCCAAAATAAACCCTTCCTGCCTTAAGTTACTTCTGTCAAGTATTTATTTGGTCACGGCGACAAGGATAGTATTAGAACCATCACGTTGAGGTTTAAGGCTTCAACGTACGGATTTTATAAGACACAAGCGTTCATGCTATAACAGTGTCAAGCATTACATATATAATGCAGTTCTGTCATGGTTTCCAGTGTCCACACTTGGATCCCAAGTCGTCTTCCTTGTTTCTCACTTTCCCTTTTCATTGTCTGTGTGTGTGCGCATGTGCATGCACACGCCATGTACAGAGACCAGAGCATTGAATGTCCTCCTGTGTATTTCCTTGAGACAGGGTCCCTCCCTCAACCTGGAGTTGCATGCCCAGTGATTCTCCAGTCTACAACCCCCGTGACTGGAGTTAAAGACGTGCATGGCCACAGCCAGCCTTTAAAGTAATAAGGGCTCCAGAGAGTGGAACTTGGTGGTCTCTGGCCTGAGAAGCCCTCATGCTTAAGTGGGAAGCACTCTCGCTGCTGAGTCACTTTTTATTTATTTATTTATTTTAGAGATTGAGAGAGAGAGAGAGAGAGAAAGAGAGAATTGATGTGCCAGGGCCTCTGCCACTGCACAATTGAGCACCACACACTTGCGCCACCTAGTGGACATCTGCAACCTTGCGCTTACCTCACCTTTGTGGGTCTGGCTTACGTGGGATCTGGAGAGTCAAACATGGGTCCCTAGGCTTCACAGGCCAGTGCCTTAACTGCTAAGCCATCTCTCTAGCTCTCATTGTTTTTTTTATGCTCATATTTTTTTGGGTTTTCAAAGTCAGTTCTCGCTCCAGCCCAGGCTGACCTGGAATTCACTCTGCAGTTTCAGGGTGGCCTCGAACTCACAGCGATCCTCCTACCTCTCCCTCCCAAGTGCTGGGATTAAAGGCGTGCAGCACCACACCTGGCTTTTTTTTTTTTTAACCTATGTGTAAATGCATGTCCATATGTTTATTTGTGCAGGTGTGTATGTGTGTGTACGTGGGTATGTGTCTGTAGGCTAGAGGTCAATTTTGATTGCCTTCCTCAGTTGCTATCCACCTTATTTTATTTATTTATTTGTAAGCAGAGAGAGAGATATAGAGGAGAGAGAGAGAATGGGTACGCCAGGGCCTCCAGCCACTGCAAACAAACTCTAGATGCATGCGCCACTTTGTGTGTCTGGCTTTACCTGGGTACTGGGGAATTGAACCTGGGTCCTTAGGCTTTGCAGGCAAGTGCCTTACTGCTAAGCCATCTCTCCGCCCCTAATTTTATTTTTTCAGACAGGGTGTCTCACTGAACTTAAAAAAAACTTGACAATTTGGCTAGACTAGCTAGCCAGGAAGCCCTAGGGATTATAGGTGTGTGCCACCATGCCAGGCAGTTTTCCATGGGTGCTGGGGATCTGAGCACAGGTCCTCATACTTGTAATAATAAGCACTTTACCCACGGGTCTGGTCCTCACTTTTCTAATGCTGATAAGTATATAGTGAACTCCCACTGTTGGATGTTGACACAGTGTCTTAATTTTAGGAAATAGTTTCACTCAGTTTTACCTACTCCTCAGTCATGCCTGGCTAATAAATTTTATTTTGTTCCTGAATTTTTTGTTAGTTGTTCTTTTATGGCTTTGTTCCATCCCTTCATCCTTCCCTGCCTTCTTTCCCTTAAAACAAGGTCTCACTTCTCACGCTGTAGCTCAGGTTGGCCTGGAAGGAACTTACTCTGTACAGCCCAGGTTGGCCTTGAACCCATGGCAATGCACCTGCCTTGGCCTCTCAGGTGCTAGGATCATAGGTATGAGCCACCATGCCCGGTGACTTTTTAAATTTAAACTTACTTGTAACTGAAACATTGAAATTAACATTGACATATTTTTGACACATGCGTCTATTCTTGGATATTCAAATCAGGTTAAACATATCCATCTCCATTAGCATGATTGTCTCTTTATGTTGAGAACATTCAAACTCCTTTCTTTGATATAGTATTTTTTGTTTATTTATTTATTTGAGAGCAGCAGAGAGAAAGAGGCAGAGAGAGAGAGAGAGAGAGAGAGAGAGAGAGAGAATGGGTGCACCAGGCCCTCCAGCCACTGCAAATGAACTCCAGATGCATGCGCCACCTTGTGCATCTGGCTAACGTGGGTCCTAGGGAATCGAGCCTCAAACCGGGGTCCTTAGGCTTCACAGGCAAGCGCTTAACTGCAAAGCCATCTCTCCAGCCCCTCAAACTCCTTTCTTGTAGCTGTTCATTACCAGCATCTAGGATCACCCTCCCATGAAGTAACACACCAGAACTTCTGATTCTTGTCTGTGACTTTAGGCTTTTCAAGTTCAAGCACACTAGCTTCTGAAGTCCATATATATGTATATATATGTATATATATATATATATGTGTGTGTGTATATATATATATATAATTAGAGAGAGACAGGGAGTGGGCACTCCAGGGCCTCTGGTCATTGTAAATGAACCCCAGATGCATGGGCCACCTTGTGTGGCTTATATGGGCCCTGGGGAATTGAACCTGGGTCCTTAGGCTTTGCAGGCAAGCATCTTAACTGCTAAACCATCTCTCCAGGACAATTTTTTCCTATTTTTATTATTTAATTGTGTGTCTGTGTGTAGATGTCAGCTTCACATTGCCGGGGTATACTTCCAAAACAGGCACAGGTCATGGGAGGAAGGGATTTATTGAAGCTTACCGATCCAGGGGAAGTTCCATAATGGCAGAAGCAGCCAGGCCCCCCTTTCACAGGTCCACGCAGAGAGAAATGGCGCCCTCAGCACCGTAAGCAAGCATGCTCCAGGCAGAGCTCAAGCACTCTGCATGTCTTTCGTCTGGAATTCCAGATCTGCCCCCACACCTCAGGGCTGGACCCCAGGACCCACCCACAGTGACACCAAGTTACAAGCTTGAATAAAATCCCTGAATCTATGGAGGGACATCCATTCAAACCACCACAAGGTGTACGATGCGTGCGTGTGTAGGTGCACGTGTGCTATAACATGCCTGTGGAGGTCAGGGATGTCTCTCCTTCTCCGCTCCTCTCCTTCCACACCTGCTTGAGACAGGCTCTCTCTGTTACCACTGCTGTTAAGTTGCTTCCAGATTCTCCTGGCTCCACCTCCCATCGCCACCGGCTTGTTGGGATTTCATATGCATGCACCCCTCTGTGTCAGGCTTTGGACAGGCGCTGGAGAGTCAGTTTGGATTGGAAGGCTTGCAAGCAAGCCCCGTTAGCTAGTAAATCATCTCCTCAACCCCCAACGTTTTATGGATCCCTTGTTTGCAAAACCACCTGTCACAATTCCTGCTTTGGGTGACCTCGTTGTCAAAACCCTGACCCAGCAGCTCACCGACTTGACATCTTCCAGAGTGTCATTCTGTCCTACAAACTCAGAGGTCACTACCCTGAATGTGGCTTTGGCTTGTTTCCTTCATACCATTCTCCGTGCATAGCTGGTTGTTCCATCCATGTCGTTGGCGTGCCTTGACATCTTGGCTGCAGTCTCCTCTTAGGCAGTGAGTAACAGTGTGCCTGGGCTCTAATCTATTCATGATTTCTTTGGTCTTTGCTTCCTGAGTTAATTCTTGGTGTTTTCCTGGTCATTATTATTTTTAATTCTTTGATGACATCTTTAACATGAGCACACTTCTTTTAAAGTTTCAGCTCTTTTCTCATCTAAATTCATTTTCTCCATCATATTAAAAGCCATTCAGGGTCTGGAGAGATGGCTTAGTGGTTAAGGTGCTTGCCTGCAAAGCCTAAGGACCCAGGTTTGATTCCCCAGTACCCATGTAAACCAGAAAGCACAAGGTGGCACGTGTCTGGAGAGTTCATTTGCAGTGGCTAGAGGCCCTGGTGCAGCCACATTCTCTCTCTCTTCTTTCTGTCAAGTAAGTAAATGAATAAATTAAATGGTATAATGGGAGAACATTGATTAGGCTCAGGTCAACAAGAACTTGTGTTGTAGGGATGTAGTTCTGTGGTCAAGTGCTTGCCCAGCATGCAGAAAGTTCTAGGTTCAGTCATCAGTAGTCTTCTACTGGCCATGCTTTCTGAGCCTGTGTCCTCATCTATATAAAGCAATTCTTGCCATCTATAATGGATATCAGCGTCACACAGGCAAGCAAAAACATCAAGCATCCGAACTTATCAGATTAAGCATCTGAACTTGTCAAGTGTTCCTACTGCATTTGGACAGAATTTTGTATGAGTTGTAATAAACCTCAGTAAGAAGCGTTTTCCATCATAAATATCAAAATCACGTGTCTAATTGTTGAGAGACTTAGGGACTTGTAGAACTGGTGCCTCTTTCAGTTTCTTCTCTCGTTACTGGAGGATTCGATTACATGACTATTTTCCAAGGGGATTGCTGTCCACTGCGTGGAGATGCAGGAGAGCTACCTGCTACAGCCATTGTCTGCACGTGTTCAGGTGCTCAGTCAAATGCTTGCTAGGTAATGCAAAGAAAAATAGAAAATTACACATTGATTATGACGATGGCAATATGAATGAAAAGATGGCAATATGAAAAGGGGAATCAGGGGCAAAGACAAGACCCATTAGGTAGGCGCACATCATGAGTGCGGGGGTGGGGGGAGTTGGCACAGGGGAGCTGAAGACTGAGGTGGGCAGAACTGACCAGCTTCAGTGGCCCACGTCTGTGGTCATGTGGCCTTCAGCAAAGCCTGCAGGTTGGTCCACTGATGCACCAAGAGTGTCATCTTACCAGGCACATGGCAAAGAGCATCCCACACGGCAGCTTTTATGATGCCAAAGAGCCCATCACCAGCCTGGGAACCAGTTGTTTCCTGTGCCTCCCCATGCTCCGCAGCAGAACGTGTGTTCAACCCCTTTGTTCCCCCTCGGTAGCTCAGTATTCACTTGAGAACGTGGTAGATTCCGAAAGTGCATCACAAAGCAGATGAAAATCTTGCATTCCAGAAATAACTGGTATTTACATGCTGCTAGATAGCAGAGTATTGGTTGTAATTATTGGTTGGAAATCTGTCTTCTGAACAGTCATTCTTAATGGGCTCCATAGGAGTCCTTTTGTCAGAAGTGTATACAGACCCTGAAAAGCACATGGAGACTCCCAGAACATCCCCAGGGCGTAGTCGTTGGAGTATAATTTACTGATCGGCTCTGCGTGTGTGCAGTCAGCAGTAACAAACTGCACACATTCTTTGGCACTCGCTGAAACCCTCGGCCATGTTTCCTAAGAAGTGCTCTTCAAGGTTGACAGCACCCTTTGTGTTTCACGATTGATGATGAGCCTGTTTCACGACTGATGCTGTTCACATTGGATAGTGACTGTGTGTGTGTGTGTGTGTGTGTGTGTGTGTGTGTGTGTGTGCATGTTTGGAGGCCAGAAGACAAGCTCAGGTGTCATCCACCTCTTGCTTTTAAATTTTGTTTAATTCTTATTTATTTGGGGTGTATGTTCATTTGTGTATGAGTGTGCATTCACGTGTGTCAGTGAGGGTGTGCATGTGCCACAGTGCACATGTGGAGGTCAGAGGACAACTTTCAGGTTTTGGTCTTCACTTTCCACCTTGTTTTTTTGTTTAATTTTTTTAAAAAAAACTTTTTATTTTAAGCCGGGAGTGGTGGCGCATGCCTTTAATCCCAGCACTCAGGAGGCAGAGGTAGGAGGGTCGCGGTGAGTTCAAGGCCACCCTGAGACTACAGAGTTAATTCCAGGTCAACCTGGACCAGTGTGAGACCCCACCTCAAAATAAAAAACGTTTTATTTTGCGGAAGAGGGGGTGGAAAGAATGTCAGAGCCACATGTTGGGTCATGATATGCAGAGACATTTAGCTTACCCGTAACTGTGGGCTAACTTCACAATGCATGACCCGTATACCTCAACAAGGAGGGGCCAAGGGAGGGGGTAGGTCTAGGATGAGCCTAATTATGGTACCAAACTGACTGTATTTGCTGAATACAAAACTAACTAATAAAGAAAAAAAAACTTTTTATTATAGAGAGAGAGAGAAAGAGAATTGGCATGACAGGGCCTCAACCATTGCAATCAAACTCCAGGTGCTTGTGCCACCTAGTGGGCATGTGTGACACTTGCCTCACCTTTGTGTGTCTGGCTTATGTGGGATCTGGAGAGAGATCGAACATGGGCCCTTAGGCTTCACCAGCAAGCTTCAGAACCACTAAGCCATCTCCCCAGCTCCTATTTTTATTTATCTATTTGCAAGCAGAGAGAGAGAGAGATAGAGAATAGAGAGACTGACAGAATGGGTGTGTCAGGGCTTCCAGCCGCCGCAAACAAACTCCAGATGCATGTGCCACTTTGAGCATCTGGCTTTACAGGGGTATTAGAGAATCGAACTCGGGTTGTTAGGCTTTCCACGCGAGCACTTTAACCACTGAGTCATGTTTCCAGCCCTCCACCTTGTTTTTGAGGCAGAGTCCCTCATTCTCACTGCTGTGCTCTTCGGGCTAGCTGGTCTTGGAAATCCTCCTGTCTCTGCCCTCCACCTTGCTGTCAGTGTCCCAGAATCACAGAAGTCCACTGTGCCTTCTAAACTTTACCTGGATGCTGGGGATCTGAGCTCAGGTGCTACAGCCTGAGCGGGCATCTCCCCAGGCCCTAGTACACCTCTGTTTTCAGATGGGATCTCTAATTGGCCTAGAGCAAGCCACGACAATCTTCCTGTCCCAGGCTCCCTGGCACTGGAACTATAGGTGTGTACCACCATGCTTGGCATTTTGCATGGCTGCTTGGCACTTTACATGGGCACTTGGGATTGAACTCAGGTCATCCATATTTGCAAGGCCTACATGCTATCACCCTGGGCCCTGATAGTGACTTTCTTGTATGTGAAACCATTATTAATCAAGAAGGAACTTCAGTGCCTCTTATTTCCTTTCTGCCCTATCCCAGCCCGTGTCATCTGTCTCCTGGATGGTTACAGTAGTTTCCTAAGGGACCCTGCTCTTACCCTTCTTACCTTGGTGTTTGTTTTTTAACATGTCTGCTACACTGACTTTGTAAGTAACATTTAAAGTTAAAATCAGGGGGCTGGAGAGATGGCTTAGCGGTTAAGGTGCTTGCCTGCAAAGCCTAAAGACCCAGGTTCGATTCCCCAGTACCCATGTAAGCCAGATGCATATGGTGGCCCATGCATTTGGAGTTCATTTGCAGGTGCTAGAGGCCTTGGTGTGCCCAGTTTCTCTATATATCTGCCACTTAAATAAACAAAATATTTTTTAAAGATAAAGTTAAAAATCACACCACTAAAAAAAAATCTAGATTCTGAGATGGAGAGATGGCTTAGTGGTTAAGGTGCTTGCCTGCAAAGCCAAAGGAGCCAGATTCAACTCCCAAGGACCCACGTAAGTCAGATGCACAAGGTGGCACATGTGTCTGGAATTCATTTGCAGCATCTAGAGGTCCTGACATGCCATTCTCTCTCTATCTACCTGTTTCACCCTCAAATAAATAAAAACAAAAGCCAGGCATGGTGGCGCATGCCTTTAATCCCAGCACTGAGGAGGCAGAGGTAGGAGGATCGCTGTGTGTTCGAGGCCACCCTGAGACTGTATAGTGAATTCCAGGTCAGCCTGAGCTAGAGTGAAACCTTACCTCAAAAAATAAAACAAACAAAAGATACACAAATGGCCTCACACATGACCTTCACGATAACAAAGGACATGGAAAAATGATTGACTAATGTTAAAGCCATTCAATATGGCCAGACAGGATGGCTCAAACCTGTAATCACAGCACTCAGGAGGCTGAGGCAGGAGAGTTAGAGAGTTCAAGGCCAGCCTGGGCTACCTAGTGGAGACCATGTCTCAAAAACAAAACAAAATAGAAACAGTATGAACAGGGCATAGGGCAATCAGCCCCTGATAAGCTGTTGACACACACGTAGATTAATAAATCCTCAGGGTTTGTGATCTGGTCTATAAAAATGACTGTATGATTCACTAACCTGACAGTGAAGCAACTTAGATGGACCATGTAGGCACACGCTCTGAGATACAAACATAAACATTCAGCGATACATCTGCCACCTTTGTCACCCACAAGGACAGCCCTGGGGGTGAACTCAGAACGGGGCTGATGGTCCTACAGTGATTCGTCTCGCTTAGTTCAGTCCTTACTCCAGGAAGGTAGCTTCCACCCAACATGTGTGAGTGGACAGAGAGGTGGATGGGTCCCAGAGAGAGGGTGCCCCGTTAGCTGGATTGTTAAGTTTCCTAGGGTTAGCCATAGCAAAGTGCTGGCTTAAATTACAGACCTGTCTGAGTCCTGAGCTGGAAGCCCAAACCCAGGAGCTGGCAGTGTGACCCCTTCTGAGGGCTATGGGGCAGGGGCAGCTTGTTACCCGCCTCTCTCCCAGCTGTTCGTGGTTCTCCGGTCATCCTTGCCAGTCCCGCGGTGTTCTGCGTGTCTATTGACAGTAGGGCACCGCGCTGCCCTAGTGCCTCAGCTAAATGTACCCAACCATACCGTCAGTGGCCCTGTCTCCTACGAGGTACTGAAGGTGAGTGGGGGAAGGTGGGTAGTACTACCCATAGTACCCGAGTACTTGGCAACCAGTGCCAAGGACGGCAGCCGTGTGAGAGTTTTCCTCTTTCTTTACACGTGGATGCCATGGATACCCTAGTTCTCCCATCTCTGCCCCCCTTCTTGCTGCGGACCACTGGGGTTATAGACGCTCGTACCGCAGTATCTCGCTTTACGTGGGTTCTAGGGATCTGGACTCAGATACTCTTGCCCAGCAAGCATTTCATCTCCTTGGCACTTCCACACATGTTCTTTTTGTTTATTTTTATTTATTTATTTGAGAGCAACAGACAGAGAGAGAAAGAGGCAGAGAGAGAGAATGGGAGCGCCAGGGCCTCCAGCCACTGCAAACGAACTCCAGACGCGTGCTCCCCCTTCTGCATCTGGCTAACGTGGGTCCTGGGGAATCGAGCCTCGAACCGGGGTTCTTAGGCTTCACAGGCAAGCACTTAACTGCTAAGCCATCCCTCCAGCCCCACACATGTTCTTTTATTCCAACATTTCACAACGTTTCAACCCATTTTTTGTCTTTCTAGTTTCTTAAAGCATCTTACAAATAGAAGGTGCGTGTGTTTGACAGAGTCTTCGAACATTTTTGCCTTCCAGAACTGACAGCTTTCCCAAGGAAGCTCACCTTAGCGCTCAGCCACAGGGCACGCCCTCCCCTCCAGCCGCAGCCTCAGGGGCTGTTGGGTGCTGGGCTCTGGCCCTGCGAGATCGCACCTGCTTCCTGATGTCTCAGCCAGCTGAATTAAGAGATACCAACATTATCTTAATGTCGCTCAGGGTGCTCTCAACTGAGCCTTTGTGTCTCTGTGAGCTCTGTCATCATTTGGTCTGTAATACAGTTTGGATATGGTACAAAAGGAAGCTTGCCTAGGAAACGGAACCTTGTGGTTCAGAGTCAGGGAGTCTGGAACGTGATGTCCCTTTGACGCTGTAGACTGGGCCAAATCTCAAAAAAAAAAAAAAAAAAAAAAACAACTTGGCTTTATCTCCATTTCTACTTTCCTTTGTCACTCTAGAGATAGAACCTTTTTCTAGAAGGCCACGTGTCCTGAACACTCGCAGCCTGTGACTGCAAGTAAAGACCCTTGAATCAAATCAAATAACATCAGTAGACCAGACCCCAGGGCAGTGCTGGCACTAGCAAATGATGTAGGTTTTTAAAATTTCTTCAGAGCTGTACTTCAAGGACTTTGTTGTCAAAGGAGCTTTAAAAAATGTGAACATGGAAACATCAAGTACTAATGTGCATTTTAAAAATTTACAGAAAGTGTTACCTGTGGTTATCCCATCCCTTCAGGTTCATTTTCCTTGTCTCCTGTCCCTCCAAGGAAGATGCACACACATGTATACACACAGGCACACACGTGTATACACACACGCACACATATGTATACACACAGGCACACACGTACATGCACACATTCATACACACACAAACATGCACACACATGAACATACACATGCACACACGTATACATACACAAATTGCACACACCTGTACATAAAAGGTACACTCATGTGTACATAAACGTGCACACACATGCATGCATACACACAGGTATGCACACACGTATACAGAGACACACACACACATGCATACACAAACATGCACACACATGTACACACATTTGAATTTAAAGTAAGGATGCATAGTTTTACATTTGAGGTAGATATTAAATAGCCTTTAGTTGTGCTTGCTAAGATGAAAATCATGGATTCCTCCTGATAAGTCTGAAACAATTGATGGGAAATTTAATTGCCACGTGCTTTGACCATTTGTTCTGAATGGTGAAAAACAATATTGTGAATAGTTTCCCAACATTTACTAATAGGGGACGTGAATTTATTTTTTAAAAACAGGTAATTTTCTTTCCTAAGAGTGTTCCACTTGTGTGAACTTATTTCAACATCCTCTAAGAGTATAAACAAGTTCGTTCCTAAGATCCAAAATAGGTTGTTTATGAAGTCAGCTCGGTAGTTGGGAAGTGTTGACTAAAGTTTAATATCCTTTTTTACACTGTATACCACCAAGAAAAAAATTAATTATAATGAGTTAAACTTTTTTTTCAGTAAAGTATGGCTTTTAAAAGTGTTAAGCCATTTATGTAAATGTTCTAGAAAAAAAGTTTTAGAGCATAAAAAAAAGAAATATTTTCAGTAGATTCTACAAGCCTATCATTATTCTCATTCAAAAAACTGTAGATCATTCATTCTGAATATAAAATTTTGAAATGAATCAAATCAATACTAACCAAATATATATATATATATATATATATATATATATATATATATATACACACATATATTGATTTTTTGAGGTAGGGTCTCACCCTAGCCCAGACTGACCTGCTAACCAAATGTTTTATTTTTATCTTTTTAATATTTTTATTTTTTTGTTCATTATTTATTTATTTATTTGAGAGTAACAGACAGAGCGAGAAAGACAGGCAGAGACAGAGAGAGAGAGAATGGGTGCGCCAGGGCTTCTAGCCACTGCAAACGAACTCCAGACGTGTGTGCCCCCTTGTGCATCTGGCTAATGTGGGTCCTGGGGAATTCAGCCTCGAACCATGGTCCTTAGGCTTCACAGGCAAGCGCTTAACTGCTAAGCCATCTCTCCAGCCCCGCAAATTTTTTATTTTTGTAATTAAAAATATTTTATGTGGGGCTGGAGAGAGACGGTGGCTCTGCAGTCAAGGGCATTTGCTTACAAAGCCAGCCACCCCGATTCCATTCCCCAACACCCACATAAAGGTAGATGCAAAATGGTGTGTGCATCTCTGGTTCCAGTGAAGCCATCTACAATGGGAGACAGAGCCGGGAGAATCCAAAGCTCACGGGCCAGATACTGTGGTGTTCACTTGCAGACTGGCATTTCGTTTGCAGTGGCAAGAGAGCCAGTCTCAAAGAAGGTGGAGGACGGGCATCTGACCTCCACACACAAGCCATGGCATACATGCCCATATGCACATGAGTAAGATGTAAATGAATAATTTTGAGGCAAGCCCAACAGACTGGCCTTTTTTGTGCAAGAGAGTGAGAGCAAGTGAGAAAGAGAGAAAGAATTGGCACACCAGGGCCTAGCCACTGAAATCAAACTCCAGGTGTGTGTGGCCCCCTTGTGCACATGTACGACCTTGTGCACTGTGCGTCTGGCTTATGTGGGACCTGGAGAGTTGGACATGGGTCCTTAGACTTCTCAAGCAAGCACCTTAACCACTAAACCATCTCTCCAGCCCAATAGATATTTTTAAAGAGGTGTTATTGTTTTATTTATTTATTATTGTATTTGAGAGAGAGAAAGAGGCACAGAGAGGGTGGGGGAGAATGGGCATGCCAGGGCCTCCAGCCACTGCAAACGAACTCCAGACGTATGTGCCACTTGGTGCATCTGGCTTGTATGGGTCCTGGGGAATTGAACCGAGGTCCTTTGGCTTTGCAGGCAAGTGTCTTAATCTCTAAGCTATCTCTCCAGCCCCCAATAAATAATTTAAAATTATTTATTTATGTATGAGAGAGAAAGAGAGAGAATGGATGCACCAGGGCCTCTAGCACTGCAAATGAAGTCCAGACACATGTGCTACCTTATGTATCTGGCTTATTGGGTCCTAAGGAATTGAACCTTGGTCCTTTGGCTTTGCAGCAAGTGCCTTAACCACTAAGCCATTTCTCCAGCCCAAGATAAATAAGTTTAATAAAAAATTTTAAATGAATTTTTTTTAGAGACAGGGTCTTGTTATGTCATGTAGGTTGGCTTCAAACTTAAGATCTCCTTCCGTGCCCAGCTGAACAAAGTTGTTTTTTTTTTTCTGGTATGTGTGTGGTGTGATGTGGTATGTGTGCATATACGTGGTTTGTATATGAATTGTGTGTGGGGGGGGTACATGCATGAGCCCTGTGCCCATGCGTAAGGAGATAGAGAGATTGTCTGGTGTCCTCTATCATTCGTCCGTGTCGTCTGCTTGAGATGGACTCTCTCATGGAACCTGCAGATGCTAGGTCTTTTTATTCAGTCATATTGACTAACCCAGAAGCACCAGCAATTCTCCTGTTTTTCTCAACGCTTTCCAAGCTTGAGGTCATAGGGGTGTGTGTGTGTGTGTGTGTGTGTGTCCACACCCAGCTTTTTTTTTTTTTTAACATGGGTATTAGATATCAACATCAGGCCCTCATGGTTGCAGAGCAAACACTCTTACCAACTGAGCCATCTCCCCAGCCCCTAAACAAAGTATTTTTAAATGCCGTATTATAACCTAGTAGGGATTATTTATGAAAGCTAATCATTGGTCAACCTCAGGAAAATTGTTCCTGTTATTTCCTGCATGAGATAAACAATTGGTTAAGCCATAGGTGGATTTTAAAATATTTTATTATTTATTTATTTGACAAAGAAAGAGGGGGGAGAGAGAGAGAATGGGTGTGCCAGGGCCTCCAGCCACTGCAGACAAACGCCAGACGCATGCGCCCCCTTGTGCATCTGGCTAACGTGGGTCCTGGGGAATCGAACCTGGGTCCTTTGGCTTTGCAGGCAAATGCTGTAACTGCTAAGCCACCCCTCTAGCCCCACAGGTAGATATTTAATCTTACCAGTGTTAGCTAGGCAATTTGTATTTTTCCCCAAAACCAAAGAAGCTATTAGCAAGTTAAAAATGGAAACATTTCCCCTTTGGGTAAAATTGGCCCTGACAGACACCCACAGCAAGCCATCCTCCTCAGCGCAACATTAGAGACATCCATACACGAGGCAGGAATGAAGCCAGGCCTTGATGGCATTCTTATTTCAACTGGTGCTCCTAGCCAGGGAGCAAATGAGCCAGTTCTAGAGAAAGAAGCAGCACTATCATTATTAGTCAGTGAAGAATGCCTCTGTGAACCAGCTGAGACAGAAAACCACCAAAAGTTTTGTGAACTTGAGGTGGAGGATCCAACTTGTGGTAAATTGAAGTTCAATCCCCAGAACAAAAAGAAAAGAAAACATGAGGGCTGGAGCGATGGCTCAGTGGTTAAGGCGCTTGCCTGCGAAGCCTAAGGACCTAGGTTCAACTCTCCAGGTCCCACGTGAGCCAGACGCGCAAGGTGACCCAAGTGCACAAGGTCACGCGTGAGTAAAAGGTGGCGCATGCATATGAAGTTCAGTTACAGTGGTTGGAGGTCCTGGCGTGCCAATTCTCTCTCTCTCCCTCACTCTCGCTCTCTCACATAAAATAAAAAAAAAAAAAAAAAAACAGAAGTCACGAGAAATCCTGACAGTATAATAATGGAACATATACAAAATCAACTTGTAGAAATATAGTTTTCCTATATACCAGCCACATTCACTTAGAGAATAAGATAGAGCAGTAGTTACTTTTCCAACTACTCTAAGTATTAGCACTTTAGAATATACCTCCAAGGTATTAGAAGTATTAGAAAGTGCTTCAGAATACACATAGGAGGCAGAACGTGCTTTAGAAAGCACTTTGGAATATACCTGCGAGGTATCAGAAGTATTGAAAAGTGCTTCAGAACACATGGGATACTAGAAGCATGGGAAAGTGCACGTGTCTGGAGTTTGTCTGCAGAGGCTGGAGGCCCTGGTGTGCCCATTCTCTCTATATATGCCTCTCTCTCTCTCTCTCTCTCTCTCTCTCATAAATAAATAAAAATAAAAATATAAAAATAAGGTGGAGAGTCAACAGAGGAGGAAACCCCACTATTCTCCTCTGGCCTCTACAAGCACGTGCACACACATGCGCCCACACACACGCACACACATATGTGCAAGCAATACAAGCACACTGCATACATGTGCAATAAAGATTCGGGTATCTATACTCACACACACACTTGTGCACACACATGCTCACGTGTACACATACTTCATGAAAGGTTGGTTTTTCACTGTGTTGGTATCTTACGTCGTGTCTGCACTTACAACCAGACTAAATGTGTGACTTTGAGCAGTGGGCCTATCACATAGCCCTGTGAGGTTCCCTGCATGTGTAAGGTAAGCACAGGGACAAGTGATGTGGGCCAAGTAGCTTCCTGGGTCTCTCCAGCCATCGTCTATGGTAGGAGATGAGAGAGCTTGGAGGTTACAGTTTGAACTTGGTGGACCAAAGAGTCACTTTAGGGCATTCACCCATCTAGCCATGGCCTTGGTTAATGGGTCATTTAGCTAACAGTGTTTGTGAGTCACAGACCGTCCTAAAGATCACCTCGGTGACTCATCAGCGCCTCAGTGACCCACAGTCCTCCTGCAGTGCAGGTGGTCCTCCTAGGAGCTTGAAGATTCTCTCTCAAGGTTCCCTTCTAGGATCCTTCCCGCTCCTGCACGGCTAGCTGGGCAGAGAAGAAGGTTTGGGAGCCAGGAGAGGCAGCAGCAGGAGATGCAGGGAAACAAGAGAAAGAACAGGCACAGGGAGAAGTCACAGGTCAACCAGTGCAGGGCCACAGAGCAGCTCAGTCCCGCTGGAACAAGAAAGAAATGCTCAGAGCCACACATGTCTCAGAGAGCAGGCTATGTCATTGTCAGGGCCAGCAAGGCCTTTATGCACTGGATACATGGTATTTTCTTCTTATCGGTGTCCATCTAGGAGTCAACAAAGCTTTTCTTTTTTTGAGAGAGAGAGAGAGAGGAGAGAGAAATTGGCACACCAGGACCTCAGCCGCTGCAATTGAACGCCAGACGCTTGCGCCACCTATTGGGCATGTGCGACCTTGCGCTTGCCTCCCCTTTGTGCCATCTGGCCTACATGGGATCTGGAGAGTCGAACATGGGTCCTCAGGCTTCTCAGGCAAGCGCCTTAACCGCTGAGCCATCTCTCCAGCCCTGGAAAAGGCTTTTTTTTTAATCCTGGTGATGTTTCTTGAGACCTTTTATCTGCTGCTTGTGGCAGTGGGTCAGGCAACTTTGAAAGGAGCCCTCAGTGGAAAGAACAGCTGCCTGTTCAGCTGCTCCCTTATCTACAGAGCGTGCGCCCCAGTGACGCCTGAAGTCACAGACAGTAACCAACCACATATACACGAGGTTTATCCCCATAGCAGATAGCTTCAGCTCGCTGGGATGAACTTCCAGACCTAGCACAGCTTACGGGAGGAATGGCATTCATTTGAAGTTTACAGCTACTTGGGAAGTTCCATAACGGCAGAAAAAGAGAACACCTCCCCCACCAAAAACAAGAGGTTGAGGCCCATGTGGACAACATAATAAGACCCCCCATGTCAAAAAATAAATTTGAAAGCCGGGCGTGGTGGCGCACTGCCTTTAATCCCAGCACTTGGGAGGCAGAGGGAGGAGGATCGCCGTGAGTTCGAGGCCACCCTGAGACTCCATAGTGAATTCCAGGTCAGCCTGGGCTAGAGTGAGACCCTACCTCGAACAACCAAAATAAATAAATAAATAAATAAATTTGAAAAAGGAGCTCTCTGTGCTTAAGTTAATCTCACAACTCCTTAAGACAAACTGAAGTGCTTTCTTGGCAATCCTTAGGTCACTTAGTCAACCGTACTGCTTAACCCATTTGAAATACTGTTTAGGGGAAAAAAATAAAGATATTTTGGAATGATGACGGAGTGCTAGTGACAAGAGTGTTGTCAGTAACTGTTCTCTCTTTTCCCCTAGTGTCAAATCAACAGTGCCTTGACTTCTTTCCACACTGCTTTGGAACTTGCAGTCGACCAGAGAGAAATTCAGCACGTCTGTCTGTATGAAATTGGTAAATATAAAGCAACTTGTTGTGATATGTTCACGCATTCCGTGCCAGTCCGCATTTGGGGTGCTGTCCTGGTCCCGTGTGCCTTTGCAGAATGCCACCTTGCAGAGTGAGGGCCTGGCTGTGAGCCTGGCACATGCAGTGGCACTTTTCTCTCTCATTCTCATTGTTTCCTTTTACATGATTTAAAATATTATTTATTTATTTATTTATTTATTCATTTATTTATTTATTTATTTATTTGAGAGAGAGTGTGTGTGTATGACTGTGCCAGGGCTTCCAGCCCCTGCAAACAAACTCCATACATATGTGCCACCATGTGCACCTGGCTTACGTGGTTTCTGGGGAGTCGAACCTAGGTCCTCAGGCTTCACAGGCAAGCGCCTTAACTACTAAGCTGTCCCTCCAGCCTCATTTCTCATTCCTTCTTTTTGATGTGTTGACGTAACGTGGGGGTGGTAGGCAATGTTGGATGGGTTGACTGCTGTGCCTTAGCAAGTTAGAATTCCAAGCTCTTTCTTTCTCCTTCGCATTACTGCTTACATTACTGCAGGAGAGCAGAGCCTACGAGAGAGTTGAACCCTGACACCAGGTTTTCCATCCATGCAGCCCCGAGACCCTGGACACACTGCTTAAACCTTCTGAGCTACATATTACTGGAGTGACTGTGCCTTCCTTCCTACTAGCATCCATAGGGTTCAGGTGCAGATGTGGCCGGGCACCCAGCACCCCGAGGGTCCTCCACACCTGTCAGCTGTCCCCTTCTGCTTCTCTCTCACTGGGGCAAGTTCTTTTTTTAATATTTTATTTTATTTTTTCTCAATTTTTATTAACATTTTCCATGGTTATAAAAAATATCCTATGGTAATACCCTCTCTCCCCTCACTTTCCCCTTTGAAATTCCACTCTCCATCATATCATCTCCCCATCTCAATCAGTCTCTCTTTTATTTTGATGTCCTGATCTTTTCCTCCTCTTATGATGGTCTTGTGTAGGTAGTGTCAGGCACTGTGAGGTCATGGATATCCAGGCCATTTTGTGTCTGGAGGGAGCACGTTGTAAGGAGTCCTACCCTTCCTTTGGCTCTTATGTTCTTTTCGATGGGGCAAGTTCTCAATGGACTTGGCAGTGTGTTTTGGCCTATGGTTTCCTCCCCTCCCTCTCCCAAGTTGGTGCCGGGTCCTTTGCTGACTGCGTACACGCAGCCCTCGGATCCTGGGACATTCGAAATTTAAACATCCTCTGATGTGAAAGTCTCTCCATCGTGCTGAGAGGAATAAACATAACTTTAAGCTGGAAACAAGCTGTTTTCTGACATAAATGGTTGAGACTTTTTCAAAGTTCCTGCCTCACATTGCAAGGCCGCCCCACACAGCACAGCAAAGGACTGAAGAAGGGCAGAGAAAGGAGAAGGGATGGGAGGGCGGTCCTGGGCAGAACGGACACGGAGAAGCCGGGCGTGGCGGCGCACGCCTTTAATCCCAGCCCTTGGGAGGCAGAGTGTTGCAGTCAGGTTCGCTGTTGCTGGTAGAAATCACCCAACCAAGAGCAGCTTGTGGGAAAAAGAGGTTTATTTTGGCTTACAGGCTCGAGGGAAAGCTCCATGATGGCAGGGGGAAACGATGGCATGAGCAGAGGGCGGACATCACCCCCTGGCCAACATAAGGTGGACCATAGCAACAGGAGAGTGTGCCTGCCAAACACTGGCATGGGAAAACTGGCTATGACACCCACAAGCCCGCCCCCAGCAATACACTGCCTTCAGGAGGTGTTAATTCCCAACTGCCATCAGTTGGGGAGACTAGCATTCAGAATACCTAAGTTTATGGGGGACACCACCACACAGAGGCAGGTGGATCGCCGTGAGTTCAAGGCCACCCTGAGACTACCTAGTGAATTCCAGGTAAGCCTGATCTAGAGTGAGACCCTACCTCAAAAAAAGATGGGGGGACATCGAGACTCAACAGGCTTTCTACTGAGGACATCTGCCAGTCAGCTCCCAGCCCTGCCTGACACGTGCCTCACTTCATGGGATCATAAGCGTCTTCTAGAACCCTCTGAAAGAACAGGTTGGGAGCTATATGCTACACAGTGTAATCTCTTTCTTTAAATTTTTTTGTTAATTTTTATTTATTTATTTGAGAGTGACAGAGAGAGAGAGGCAGATAGAGAGAGGGAGAGAGAATGGGCGTGCCAGGGCCTCCAGCCACTGCAAACGAACTCCAGATGCGAATGCCCCCTTGTGCATCTGGCTAACGTGGGTCCTGGGGAATCGAGCCTCGAACCAGGGTCCTTAGGCTTCACAGGCAAGCGCTTAACCGCTAAGCCATCTCTCCAGCCCACAGTGTAATCTCTTGGTGCCTGTTCCGCCTCGCGGAGAAGAGATGACACGGAGTAGAAAACAAATATGTTTCCTGCAATCTAAGTCCCGCTGGAGCTCTGTGCAGTGCTGTGATGTAGAGTGAGACATGTTTCAAACAACTTGAATTTCAGAGTCTAGATTGGACAGTGTTTTCTGGCTCATCATCATCTCAAAGTCTGTGGTGGGAGAGAACCGAGGAGCTGACGGAGGTTAGGAATCAGCTAACTGGGAAAGGTGGACTCAGAAATGAGGAGCAACCCAGGCTTCATGTGGCTGGGCACCGCTACCCACTTCTGGTTGTGCATTTAGTTCGAATCTTACCGTGATTGCTATTATAGGATGAAAATAGCTAGCTCATGTTTTTACCCTAAAGTATGTCAAGAGCCTGTCTATAGAATTAGACTGTCTTTTTTAGAAGTGGATATTCCCTACCACCACCATCAATCACTTAAATGATAAATCCAGAATTACACAGTTACTTAGTGATATGCCTGATACCAGAATTTTCTGTCTTTTTAAAAAAATTTTTTGTTTATTTATTTATTTGAGAGCGACAGAGAGAAGGAGGCAGAGAGAGAGAGAGAGAGAATGGGTGCGCCAGAGCTTCCAGCCTCTGTAAACAAACTCCAGATGCGTGCGCCCCCTTGTGCATCTGGCTAACGTGGGTCCTGGGGAATTGAGCCTCGAACCGGGGTCCTTAGGCTTCACAGGCAAGCGCTTAACTGCTAAGCCATCTCTCCAGCCCTTTCTGTCTTTTTTAAAGTTTTTTTTTAAATGCCTCCCTCCTTCCCTTCCCTTCCTTTCTTTTGTTTTGTTTTATGAGATAGAGTCTCATTTTATAGTCCAGGCTGGCTTCAAGCCCATGGCAATCCCTGCCTCAGCTTATGAATGCTGGGATTACAGGCGTGAGCCAAAACACCTGCCTAAGTATATTTCTTATACTGGCAGTGTCATATAAATGGAATAGTGTTAGACTTTGGCCCACAATTCTGTCTTCTCTCTCTCTCTCTCTTTTTTTTTCTTTTCTTTTTTTTTTTTGGCTGGGCATTGTGGCACATGCCTTTATGAGAGAGAGAACAAGACAGAGAGAGAGAATTGGCATGCCAGGGCCTCAGCCACTGCAATTGAGCTCCAGACATGTGTGCCACCTTGTGCACATGTGCGACCTTCTGCGCTTGCATAACCTTGTGCGTCTGGCTTGCATGGGACCTGGAGAGTGGAACATGGGTCCTTAGGCTTCGCAGGCAAGCACCTTAACTGCTAAGCCACCTCTCCGGTCCAGTTCTGTCCTCTTAATAGTGATATGTCTTTGAGCAACTCACTCACCTCTTGATGCCTTACATTTTCTCCTAAATCACCATGTCACCTTTGTAAGACTGGCATAGGGTGGTTTTTCTGTCTCTGCCTAACTCTTTTTTTTAAATATCTTATTTTTATTTATTTATTTATTTGACAGAGAAAGAGGGAGAGAGAGAGAGAGAAAGAATGGGCACACCAGGGCCTCCAGCCACTGCAAACGAACTCCAGATGTGTGCACTCCCTTGTGCATCTGGCTAACGTGGGTCCTGGGGAATCGAACCTGGGTCCTTTGGCTTCGCAGGCAAGCGCCTTAACCGCTAAGCCATCCCTCCAGCCCACTCAGCCTAACTCTTAAATTTTCAATTCCAAGTCTTGAGGCCCTTCCTAGGAAACTGTCTGAGGAGGGTGGAGGGCAGGGTTGGAGAGTTAGTTGCAGCTGGGATGTGGCCTTTCACAAGCCTTAGGGGCTTGTGCTGAAAGTGTTCCCTCCGCAGGTTGGTGCAGCATGATTGAACTCAACTTCAAGGACGCGTTCGACTCCTTCGAGAGGCTGAAGAATGAATCCAGGTGGTCGCAGTGCTATTACGCGTATTTGACTGCGGGTGAGTAGCCGTACGCAGAGCCATATGCGCCTGTCTCCACCTGCGGCTGCTTGGTTCACGTGCCCTGGCAGATGGGAGGTGATGAGGAAGACCACAGAGGCCCCGTTCTTCCGGTTTCCCCAGCATATCAGCATTTGGTAGATAAGGCAGAATAGTGTAGTTAATGGCCCAGTGCATGCTGGGAAATTCAGCACTAGACCAGTCAGTGTCAACCTCTCTCTTGGCCTGTTGGTGCTTAGAAATACCTATCTGGGAGATCATTTTACCCTCAAGCACCTTAATATTATAGTCCTTACTCCCTTTATTGTAGTTTGCTATGCTTTTTTTGGTTTATTGGACTTTTAAACAATTTTTAAGAATTGAGCATGCTCTTTTCATTGTTAGGAATTTGGAGTTGATACCTGGCTTACAGACTTAACACAAGGAGTTGAGTTTGCTCCAACCTTGTTTTACCTACTATCCCTGTCATTTTTATCATATTTATGGTGTAATGTCACAATGTGAGGTACATCAACACTGCATAACATTACAGGAAATACTGGTAATTTCTTTTGCATGAGATAATTGGAGACATGCTGCCACCTGGTGGACAAAGGTGGTGCTGTCTTTGTCTTAGATAAAGTGGGGTTTAGAATTGCAGAAGTGTAGAATTGAAGAGACACACATGGTTGTACGCTTCTTGCCTTTAAGCAACCCTTTGTAAACTTTCTCAGGTTTATGCAATGGTGAACTCTCCTTACTCAGCCACACAAGCGACTTTTCCTTCAAATTCAACAGCAATACAAAATTGTTTTTTCTGGTGCTTAGAACTGGACGTGGGACCTTGCATTTGCTTAGCTTGTGCTCTGCCGCTAAGCTATTCTCCAGCTCCCCAAAAATTATTTTAAATACCTCCTTATCCCTCAGAGTATTGACTTTAAAAGATACTTTATTTTTATTTATCTGTTAGAGAGAGGGAGAATGGGCATGCCAGGGCCTCTAGCCACTGTAAAGGAACTCCAGACACATGCGCCAACTTGTGTATCTGGCTTATGTGGGTACTAGGGAATCGAACCTGGGTCCTTAGGCTTTGCAGGCAAGCGCCTTAACCTCTAAGCTATCTCTGAATTCCCAGAGTATTGATTTTAATAAAACATCTTCTCTTTCCTCCATCCCTTAAACTCATTTCATTGAAATAAGATAGGAGGGGCTGGAGAGATGGCTCAGCAGGTAAGAGTGCCTTCCTGTGAAAGCATGAGAGCCTGTGAGGGCAAGTTCATGTACCTAGAACCCACGTGAACATCTGTTCGTGACTACACGAGTCTTTTATCGTAGTCCTGTGGGGACCGGAGACCTAAGACTTGCTGGGGCAAGCAAAAAGCCCTGGAATCAGTAAGGGACTCTGTCTCAAGAAGAACACGCTGATGAACAGTGGGGAGGGACGCCAGACATTCTCCTCTGGCCTCTGCTCATGTCACATAGGGTGTGCTTGTCTGCATACATGTGCACATATAACACAGACACACACACACATACACCCCATACACCTACTACCCACACATACTTGCAATAAAATGAGATAGAGCTAACATTAGTTGAAGTGTATATCCTGAATATCTTAAAACCCCTGTAGATTGTATCATGCTGTTAGCAAGTCCAGTGCCAAGCTGCCTTATATTGAGGCTCTTTATGCAACCTCCATAAGACAGCCCATTTTCTCATGGCTCCATATCTGATGTTTGAATAGCTTATTTCTTTTTTGTGGTTGCTTATTTTTATTTATTTATTTGAAAGCAACAGAGAGAGAGAGAGAGAAAGAGAGAGAGAGAGAATGGGCGCACCAGGGACTCCAGCCACTGCAAACAAACTCCAGACACATGCGCCACCTTGTGGATCTGGCTTACATAGGTACTGGGGAATTGAACCTCAAACTGGGGTCCTTAGGCTTCACAGGCAAGCGCTTAACCACTAAGCCATCTCTCCAGCCCAGCTTATTTCTTTTTTATTAGAGATAAAAGGGGGGAGAAAGAATGGGTGCAACAGGGCCTCTAGGCACTGCGAACAAACCCCAAATGCCTGTGCCACCATGTGAATCTGGCTTATGTGGGTTCTAGGGAATCAAACTTGGGTCCTTAGGCTTCGCAGGCAAGTGCCTTAACCTCTAAGCCATCTCTCCAACCTGAATAGCTTATTTCTGATACATGGGTTAGTATACCATGCCTCACACTTCAAAGGTTGTTTTATAGAATTTTCGGGCATTTCATTTACGAGTAGGAAGTCTTCATTGGAATGCCTTAGCATACCCAACACATTGACGACCAAGCGAGTCCCTTTGGGTTGCCCATAAAAGAGAGCTTCACCGCCAACAGCCACTGGATATAAGTGGGCCTTCCAGCCAATGGTGAACAGCTCTTTCTTTTTCCATGTCTGCTGAGCATGCAAGAAATAAAGGCACAAGGCAGGTATGTGGAGGAGCATTTACATTACAAAAACGCCCTCGAAAAACCAAAAAAAAAAAAAAAAAATGCCCAGTCTGCCATAGTTCTCGGAGCTCGGCAGCATGGAAGGTCCTCATCTCTCTTTGTAAGGGGTCTTTATGGGGGATGCAAGATGTGTATGAATACCTCCCCTGTAACTGGGGAAGAGCTGGGCGTGGTGGCGCACGCCTTTAATCCCAGCACTCGGGAGGCAGAGGTAGGAGGATCGCCATGAGTTCGAGGCCACCCTGAGACTACATAGTGAATTCCAGGTCAGCCTGGACTAGAGTGAAACCCTACCTCAAAACAAACAAACAAACAAACAAACAAGCAAGCAAACAAAAAACGATCAGGGAAGGTGCCTGGCAGAGCTGCCATTTCAGTTGGCTATGTTGACAGGCAGACTGGAGGGACAGGCGTTCAGCAACCAGAAATCCCACGACCAGGGTTTAGTTCCTTGTCTTAATTTTTTCTGATTATTTTAATTTATTTATTTGTGAGTGACAGAGAGAGAGAGAGAAAGAGGCAGAGAGAGAGAGAGAAAGGTGCGCCCGCGTGCCAGGGCCTCCAGCCACTGCAAACACACTCCAGACGTGTGCGCCCCCTTGTGCATCTGGCTAACGTGGGTCCTGGGGAATCGAGCCTCGAACCGGAGTCCTTAGGCTTCACAGCAAGGGCTTAACCACTAAGCCATATCTCCAGTCCTTAATTTTTTTTAATTGTGGTAAAATATATGCAGTGTAAAACCTACCAATTTTACCTTTTTGAGTGACGGTAGCACATTTATTCACATTGCTGTGTAACCCCCACTGCCATCCATTTCCAGAAGTTTTATGTCTCATCCTGCCCTGAAACTCTAGCCTCTAAACACAGACTCTATTGCCCCCTTGCCCAGCCCCTGATTACCACCACTCTACATTCTGTCTCTGGGAATTTAATTGCCTTACCATGAAGATACAGTGGATTGTATTTGCCTTTTTGTATCTAATTTATTTCACTTAGCAAAATGTCTTCCAGGCTGATCCGTATTGTAACGTGAGTGAGAATTTCCTTTCTTCTAAAGGCTGAGTAATATTCCACTGCATGTCGTAGACCTCCCACATTTTGTTTGCCCTTTCATCCACCAGTGGGCATTGGGTTTACTTCAACCTGTTTTGTTGTTTGTTTTTCTGAGGCAGGGTCTTACGCTAGCTCAGATAATTCTGGAACTAACTCTGTAGCTCACGCTGGTCCTTAAACCCACAATGATCTTCCTACCTCACCCTGATACTGGGGTGAAAAGTAGGAGCCATTGCTCTGAGCTTTTGCTTCAACCTTTGACTCCGGGGTGTAATGTTTACCCTGAACATTAGTGTCCAGTGATCTAGTCAAGGTCATTGCTTTCAGCTCCTTTAGAAAACACCCAGACGTAGAATTGCTGGATGTGTCCTCTTATTATATTCTTTTTTTTTTCAAAGATTTTTGTTGTTGTTGCTCATTATTTATTTATTTATTTGAGAGTGACAGACAGAGAGAGAAAGAGGCAGATAGAGAGAGAATGGGCACGCCAGGGCCTCCAGCCACTGCAGACGAACTCCAGACGCGTGCGCCCCCTTGTGCATCTGGCTAACGTGGGTCCTGAGGAGTTGAGCCTCGAATCGGGGTCCTTAGGCTTCACAGGCAAGCGCTTAGCAGCTAAGCCATCTCTCCAGCCCCCAAATTCTTGCAGCTTTTCTGAAAGCTTAAAACGATATCAAAATGATGTTACCAAAAGAGAATATTACTTGTGGGATGGTGTTACCATAGCTCCTCATTTCTGGGACAAACATCCAACCAGACACAGCTTATGGGAGGGAGGGGTTTATTTCAGGCTTATAGCACCCAGGGGACATTCTATCAATGGCAGAAGAAGCTGGCTCACTCCACCATACATCAGCATAGCAGAGAGAGAAAAAGCGATACCAGCAAGCATGAACTCCCAGAACTCAAACTGCTGTCAACATACCTAGTCAGGCTGCACTGAAGATCCGCGCCCCCAAACACACCTTAGTGCTGGACTCTTAGTGCAGGGCCTGCTAGAAGTTGAAGTTCCAAGTTCAATTTTTTTTTTTTTTTTTTGAGAGAGAGAGAGAGCAAGGTGGGGGGATTGGCGCACCAGGGCCTCAGCCACTACAATCGAACTCCAGATGCTTGCGCCACCTAGTGTTCATGAGCAACCTTGCGCTTGCCTCACCTTTGTGCATCTGGCTTATGTGGGATATGCAGAGAGATTGAAGATGGGTCCTTAGGCTTCGCAGGCAAGTGCCTTAACCGCTAAGCCATCTCTCCAGCCTGCAAGCTCAATTTTAATAAAACACCTGAGTCTCCGGGGCCATACATTCGAACTATCCCATTCAAACTACCACCAAAGGCATAAGCTGATTCTTAATGGGAGGCCAGTTACTCCATGTTCTGTTTAGACCTTACAGTTGAAGGACAAGACTCTCATGTTTTCAAGCATCGACATCTCTCTTTCCTTGGCACGTGTATATTGTATAGTGTGTGTGTGTGTGTGTGTGTGTGTGTGTGTGCAAAGGCCACAGGTGGATGCTGAGTGTCTTCCTCAGTCACTCTCCTCTGTGTTTACTAAGGCAGAGTCACTCACTTGAACCCACAGCTCACCAATTCAGCTAGCACATCTCACCCAACGTTCAGGGCTCAGCTCATCTTCCAGATCTTCACCACTTCCCATCACACCAAGGAGAAATGATTCCTTCTCTGAGCTTACAGGGCAGGAGAGATGGCTTAGCGGTTAAGACACTTGCCTACAAAACCAAAGGACACAGGTTTGGTCCACCAGTACCCACGTAAAGCAGGACGCACAAGGTGGTGCATGCATCTGGAATTAGTTTGCAGTGGCCAGATGTCCTGGTGTGTCTGTCCTCTCTCTTTCAAAAAAAAATAGTTCTGTAGGTGGTGGAAAGAATTTAAGAGCCAAAGGAAGGGTAGGACTCCTTACAATGTGCTCCTCCAGACATAAAATGGCCTGGATATCCATGATCTCACAGTGCCTGACACTACCTACACAAGACCATCATGATAGGAGGAAAAGATCATGACATCAAAATAAAAGAGAGACTGATTGAGAGGGGGACGGGATGTGATGGAGAATGGAGTTTCAAAGGGGAAAGTGGGGGGAGGGGGGATTACCATGGGATATTTTTTATAATCATGGAAGTTGTTAATAAAAAAAAGAAAAGAAAAAAATGCTCTGTAGTTCTCTTCCCTACGGACCCTTCTATCACTGTGTGCTTGTCATTGTGCGATTCCGTGTGTGCGTGCGTGTGTGTGTGTGTGTGTGTGTGTGCGTGCACATGTAATCCCTGCAATGGAAATGTACCATTTCATCCAAGTCTTGTGTTCCTTCTTCACGTCTTTGCTGGAGGCATGTGTTGTAGGCGCAGTGAGCACGCGCAGGACTAACTCATGACTCATCCCTTCGCGAGGATCGCTCATAACACCCTGTTCCTCCTCACGCTCCCTCTGGATTCCGCGCTCTGAAGATGTGGCCTCCATCTAGTCTGTACCGTGACAGGAGCTAACATTTTGTTGTATACAAGATTATCTCCCCTCATCACAGGACAAGGGCACTGGTTTCCCAGTGTCTCCCAAAGCTCTGGGACTTGGCACCTGGGAGGGAGTCACACGGATGGCATGGTCAGCTGTCCTTTGGTCATACTTGCTCCTGCCTTGTTCGTAGTCTCATCACCTCATGTCTCTCTGAGGCATTTCCCCTCCTGTAACACTGTTCGAAATATACAACTGTGCTTTCTTACAGTTTGTCAGGGAGCCACTGGTGATGTGGATGGGGCACAGGCCGTCTTTAAAGAAGTCCAGAAACTCTTCAAAAGGAAAAATAATCAGATTGAACAGTTCTCAGTGAAAAAGGTATGTTGGAGCCGCCCAGTCTGGTGTAATCAATATGATGGGGGGCTTGCACCAGCACTTTCTTGGACAGATGTTAAGCCACCATATTCAGACCCAGGGACTCACTTGGCCATGTAAAATGCAGTCCACCTGCTGTGGTCATGCTTCTGCTCTGAATGAAAAAGTCCTGGGCTGGAGAGATGGCTTAGCAGTTAAGGCTGCTTGCCTTGAAGCCTAAGGACCCAGGTTTGATTCCCAGGACCCATGTAAGTGGCTGGAGGCTTTGGTGCACTCATTCTCTCTCTCTCTCTCTCTCTCTCTCTGTCTCTGTCTCTCTTACTCACTCACTCTCACTCGCTCTCGCTCTCACACTTGCTCTCTCAAATAAAGAAATAAAATAAAGCTGGGTGTGGTGGAGCACGCCTTTAATCCCAGCACTTGGGAGGCAGAGGTAGGAGGATTGCCATGAATTCGAGGCCACCCTGAGACTCCATAATGAATTCCAGGTCAGCCTGAGCTAGAGTAAGACCCTACTTTGAGAAAACACAAAAACAAAATGAAACAAAACCAAGTCCTGCAAATAATTAAGGCAGATTTCTTTTAGCAAGTAGAGATGTTCCGGACCCTGCAGGGCTAATGCGCGTTTCTGGAAAGAGGAAGCGTCCATCTGAGGCTGAGGGAGTTCCAGAAGATTACAAATCGGCAGAGCCCATGAGAGACAGATGGCCTGCCGCTCAGGCTGGCGACCACATCACATTTTGACAAAAATAAATAACAAAAATGGCTTCCCATGTTGCGTTGGAAATCCCAGGACTGTAGCTAGCAGTAATGCCCCAAATTTTATCTTGATTTCTGAGACTTGAGATTTTCATGAATAGCCTCGAATTATGTCATATCTTGAGTTTTTCATGACTTTAGGTGCATGTTGTTTCTTTGATTCCATAAGTAGGTTTAAAAATATTTATATTGGGCTTTATTGAGTGACATTTTTATTATAGTGCTAGGGATGTGGCTCAATGGTAGAACACTTGCCTAGTCTCTGAGTTTGCTTCTCCACCTCCAGAAATTAAATGAGTAATTGATTTTTTAATGCTTTTTAATGATTTTAAAGATTAAAATTATAATTATAATTTATGAAATAATATAAAATTAAATAATAAAAATTATTTAATGATGAAATAAAATAAATATTGTAATGTAGAATGCAACTGAGTAGATTTAAAAATCAACAGAGCCACAACTAAAACGTGTTTAGTCTTATGCCCTCCATGCCAGACTTGTTGAGTTGCTGTTTGTCACACAAACTTTTTATAAATCCATTGGTTTAAACTTAAGTGGATCTTGTGTCACCCCCACATTTTCAGAAGATACGTACCCTAACAGTGGGTTGAGTAATGAATGTAAGGCTTATCTGTGAATATATTAAAACATTTGGAAAATAGAAAATTTTTACTTTTTTTTTTTTTTTTTTTTTTTAGCTTTGTAAGAGATGGCCATTTACATTGAACATGAATGGTGCACTTTAGGATGCCTCCAGAGTATAGTTTGTATTTGAGTGTGTTCTTGAAAAAAAAAAACAATGGAGTCTAACACTGCCACTCCTGACAGGCGGAGAGGTTCCGGAAACAAACCCCGACCAAAGCGCTGTGTGTGCTGGCGTCCATCGAGGTGCTGTACCTGTGGAAAGCCTTACCCAACTGCTCCTCTCCCAACCTGCAAAGGATGAGCCAAGGTAAAACGAGCGCCGTGCCCGTCAGCAGATTCGTTCTCATGGCTTCCTCCAGCTTCTCACTCATCTCGCCTGACTAGAAAGCCCGTCTGTCACTCTGGCATAACTGGTGTAGTGACAGAGGCCGTGCTGTCGTACTGGTGACAGCAGTAGGTGGCACTGGTTCAGACAGATACGCTCACTCACCTTGTTAGGAGGCCACGGTCATGGCCCCTTTAAAAAAAAAAAATGGTACTAAACTGGGTGTGGTTAATCCCTGCATTTGGGAGGCAGAGGTAGGAAGATCGCTGTGAGTTCGAGGCCAGCCTGAGACTACGTAGTGAATTCCAGGTCAGCCTGGGCTAGAGTGAGACCCTACCTCGAAAAAACAAAATAAATAAATAAAATAAATAATTTAAAAAAATGGTACTAGCCAGGTGGCACTTGCCTATAATCCCAGGTAGGGCTTGGAGTTCAAGATCATCTACAGCTGCATAGTGAACTCAAGGCCAGCCTGGGCTACACAAGACCCTGTCACAATAAAATAAAATTAAAATATAAAATAAAAACAAACCCAAACAAAATACATTTAGTTCTACATCCATGGGGCTTTCTGGGAGAATACATGTTTTTTCCCCCAGTAAGAGCATTTTGTTTCATATAGGTTCAATTGACAAACATTAAAAGGCTCAGATGTTAGCCAGGGGTGGTGGCTCACACCTTTAATGCCAGCACTCAGAAGGCAGAGATAGGAGGTTCGCTGTGAGTTCAAGGCTACCCTGAGAATACATAGTGAATTCCAGGTCAGCCTGGGCTAGACTGAGACCCTACCTCAAAAAAACAAAATTAAAAAAAAAGAAAGAAAAGAAAAGCTCAGGTGTTAAAGTGTTTGATGACTCACTGAGTTGTTGCAGCCATTTGCAACCTGACATCAATCACCACGCATAAGACAGAGACCATTTACACCCCCCTGACATTTCCGGTGTGTTCCTTCTCAGTGTCTTCCACTGCAGGACAGTCACTGTTCACCATCGAATGTCCATAGACTATTTGCCTGTCCTTGAATTTCTGTTTTTCAATTTTTTATTTTTATTTATTTATTTGACAGAGAGAGAAGGAGAGGGGAGAGAGAGAGAGAGAGAATGGGCACACCAGGGCCTCCAGCCACTGCAAATGAACTCCAGACGCATGTGCTCCCTTGTGCATCTGGTTAACGTGGGTCCTGGGGAATCGAACTTGGGCCCTTTGGCTTTGTAGGCAAATGCCTTAATCACTAAACCATCCCTCCAGCCCCCTGTCCTTGAACTTCATAGAAGTAGAGTCATAAAGGATATGCATGGCTTCATTTTTTTTTTTCAGCATAGAATCTGTGATATTCGTAGCATTGTAGCCTATAATCAGTAGATCATTTCTTCATGGACATTTGAGGTGTTTGTGCATGTGTTTTAAGCTCATATGAGTAAAGCAGCTACAAATATGTATACAATCCAAGTTTACAAGTCTCTTATCTTGGGTAAACATTTTTATTTTTATTTATTTATTTATTATTTATTTATTTATTTTAGAGAGAGAAGTGGCGTGCCAGGGCCTCAGCCACTTCAATCGAACTCCAGATACTTGTGCCACCTAGTGGGGCATGTGCGACCTTGCGTTTGCCTCACCTTTGTGCATCTGGCTTACGTGGGATCTGGCGAGTCGAACATGGGTCCTTAGGCTTCGCAGGCAAGCACCTTAACAGCTAAGCCATCTCTCCAGCCCTAATGTTTTTATTTATTTGTAAGTAGAGAGAGACACACATAGAGAATGGGTGTGCCAGGGCCCCTAGCCACTGCAAAGGGACTCCAAATGCGTATGCCACCTTGTGCATCTGGCTTTATGTGGGTCCTGGGGAATAAGTCTGGGTCTTTTGACTTTGCAGGTAAGTGCCTTAACTGCTAAGTCATCTCTCCAGCCCAATGTGCTGATTTTGTAAGTAGGAAATGAGCTCAGGACATGGAGGTGACTAGCTGGTGCCCTAAGGAGCATGCATTGACACTGTGGGTCTCGGGTTCATAGGCTGAGTGGCAGAGCCTTCACTGACCTCCTCACAGTTTGCCTCTGTGAGTGTGGAGAAGCTTGGGTTCTGCAGCTGGAGCAAGACTGCAAGGGAATCCCAGTGCTCAAGTTGAGGTCAGTGTGCGTGACACACAGAGACCCGGTGTCAAACAACCAAGATGTGACTGTTAGGATTTGGGGAAATGGCTCTGTTAGTAAAGTGCTTGCCACACAAGTAGAAGAACCTGAGCTGGAGAGATGGCTTAGCGGTTAAGGCACTTGCCTGCGAAGTCTGAAGATCCGGGTTCAATTCCCCAGGACCCACATAAGCCAGATGCACACCGTGGCACATGCGTCTGGGGCTCATTTGCGATGGCTGGAGGCCCTGGTGCACCCATTCTCTCTATCTGCCTCTCACTCTTTTTCTCTCTCTCTCTCAAATAGTAATTACCACATATTTTAAAAAGAGAACCTGAGTTTGGATCTCTAGCACCCACATAAAACGCTGGGTGTTGTGGCACGTATCTGAAATCCCAGTGTTGGGGATGTGTATACAGGAGGATCCCTGGAGCTTGCTGGCTAGCTAGCCAAGCTAAATCAGTAAGCTCGAGGTTCTGGGAGAGATCCTGCCTCAAAAAAATAAAGTGGAAGCTAGGCGTGATGGCGCATGCCTTTAATCCAGCACTCGGGAGGCAGAGGTAGGAGGATCGCTGTGAGGTTGAGGCCACCCTGAGACTACATAGTGAATTCCAGGTCAGCCTGGGCTAGAGTGAGACCCTACCTCAAAAAACCAAAATAATAATAATAATAATAATAATAAATAAATAAAGTAGAGAGCGGTTAAAGAAGACACCTGATGTTGACCTTTGGCATCCGCCCCTCTGGACCTGCATACACATTTGCCCACATGTGTATATATGCATATATGCACACCACAGACACACACACACATACACAAAGAATAGACATGACTGCTATATTGAAATAATAAAACAGACCACCAGAAGAAGGTTTTGAAAAATCTATTCCTTCCCACATACACTGCTCTTTCCCCAAAGAGATTTCGTATCAATATTTTGGAGCTTATTCCAGAAATGGACTGTAAGACACCAGTAGAGAATTCATTAGGTTTTTTATTTTAATTTTTTGCATTCACACTGGCTTTGAACCAAATATGTATATAATTATCCATTGAGTCACATACTTTTATCATGACTACCTTGTAGATGGTTGTTGCCTATTTCTTTAAAGTCTGTCCTTCGAGGTCAAAACGTTGGCCCTGGGAAAATGGCTCAATGCATAAAGTGCTTGCTGCATAAGACCCACGTCTGGATCCTTAGTGCCCATGTGAAAGAGAGGTGTACTAGCGTGTGTCTGTAATCCTAGCGCTGGGGAGGCAGAGACAGAGGCATTCCTGAGGCTTACTGGGTTGCTAGTTTTAACCTTATTTTGAACTCTAGGTTCAGTGAGAGACCCTGTTCCAAAAAATAAGGAGGAGAGAGTCTGAGGAAGACATCCAACATTGACTTCTGGTCTCCACATGTATGTACGCACACATGCATGTCATCCACCCACACTCATGTGGCCACAAACATACAAACACACATACACACACCCATGCACATGACATACTCAAAAGAAAAAAAAAAAGGTGGTCAGTGGGCTGGAGAGATGGCTTAGCGGTTAAGAGCTTGCCCTGTGAAGCCTAAGGACCCCGGTTCGAGGCTCCATTCCCCAGGAGCCACGTTAGCCAGATGTACAAGGGAGCGCACGCATCTGGGGTTCATTTGCAGTGGCTGGAGGCCCTGGTATGCCCATTCTCTCTCTCTCTCTCTCTCTCTCTCTCTGTGTGTGTGTGTGTGTGTCTCTCTCTCTCCTTCTTTCTCTCTCTGTCTGTCGCTCTCAAATAAATAAATAAAAATAAACAACAACAAAAAAGGTGGCAAAGTGTTGCCCCTGTTGATGGTCCAGAGATCAAAGGAGGGTCCAAAAGAAGTGTGGCACAGTTGTGCCTTTGCTAGGGTAACAATTGTCTTCTCCCAGCCTGAAAAGAAACAAAAATTTCCGGACTACATACGTTCCAATGCATTCATTTTAGAAGGATTTGCACAGTTCAAATCCCTTCTCTTGTTGCTGAGACAAGTGTAAAATATCTACTAATGACCTTAAGTACTTTTCTAATGTACAAGTGAGGGTACATTATAAATAATTAGAGATAATCAGAGCACAGGCTGAACGGTGACCGACAGACCCAGGAGTGATTATCACTTAAGTGAGATGCCACTGAAGATTTTCAGAACTCCTTGCCATGATTCCAAATGAGCACATTAGCCCCCTCCCCAAGTGCATTCATAGACAGAACAGGAACGAATCCTGTAATTGCTTTATAAAAGTGAATCCCATCCTGAGCTGTATTCATTAGATTATGTCATTCCCCACTGTTACATAGTAACACTGAATCTCTGTTCAGAGTTCACTAGCAGTCTTTGTAGAGAAGCAGTTATTTTGCTTGTTAGTTTGTTTATTTCTTTGTTTGTTTGTTTTTGAGACAGGATCTCACTCAGTAGCCCAAACAAGCCTGGAACTCACCATATAGTGCTGGCTGGCCTTGAACTCATACCAATCCTCCTGCATTCTGCCTACTTACCTTCTGGAAAAAAACTGACATCAGGCAGTACAGATAGTAAGCACTTATTTTATTTTATTTTATTTATTACAGAAGGAGAGAGTGGACGTGCCTGGGCCTCTAGCCACTGCAGACAAACTCCAGATGCATGCGCCACCTTGTGCATCTGGCTTATGTGGGTACTGGAGAATTGAACCTGGGTCCTTAGGTTTCACAGGCAGGCGCCTTAACCACTAAGCCATCTCTCCAGCCCTTATCATGTTATATGCTGAGTTTACAGTCCCCATCTCTAACTCCCTTAATACTCAGAGCCACGTGTGCCACCTTGTGGATGTGGCTTATGTGGGTCCTGAGGAATCAAATCTGGGTCCTTTGGCTTTGCAGATAAGCACCTTAACTGCTAAGCCATCTCTCCAGGCCTCTTGTAGCTTTTTTTTTTTTTCTAATTGATTCATTTTCAGTTTTGTAGCCCAGAGTATCTAAAAAAATTTTTTTTGCTTATTTTTATTTATTTATTTGAGAGCGACAGACAGAGAAAGAGACAGATAGATAAGAGAGAGATTGGGTGCTCCAGGGCCTCCAGCCACTACAAACGAACTCCAGATGCATGCACCACTTTGTGCATCTGGCTTATGTGGGTACTAGGGAATTGAGCCTCAAACTGGGGTCCTTAGGCTTCACAGGCAAGCGCTTAACTGCTAAGCCATCTCCCCAGCCCTTCCTCTTGTAGCTTTTTAATTAAGAATGTTTTTTTGCCAGGCGTGGTGACACATGCCTTTAATCCCAGCACTTGGGAGGCAGAGGTAGGAGGATCGCTATGAGTTTGAGGCCAGCCTGAAACTACATAGTAAAACTACATAGCAAATGTATCATGGTCTACCTACTATTGTGTCTTACAGAGCGGTTTCACCGCCCTAAACATCCTCCTCTACCTATTCATCTCTCCTTCCTTTCCCTTATCAACGACTGATCTGCATAGTTATAGCTTTTCCACAATGTCACATAGTTGGAATTATATGTAACCTTTTCAGATTAGCTTCCTACATGATGCCATTCTGAGCAGCTTTGACCTCGTTTTGATTAAGGATGGTCACTCATGGGGGACCTTCTGCGTTTCAGGAGGCAGACATGTGAACTGAGTAACCAGCTAAACAGTAGAATAGTCACTTAATTTGGTGATGTTCAAAGTATCAAGTGAGTGTGCTTCCTTCCTCTCTCTCCCCTTTAAGCTTGTCATGAAGTGGATGACACATCTGTTGTTGGATTAAAGCATTTGCTTCTTGGTGCCATACACAAATGTCTCGGGAACTCAGAAGATGCTGTTCAGGTAAACTTAAGTGTTGTGGCTAAAGAAAACACATCATGACTACCTACATCTGTGCTTTGTGAGGGGGAAAAATAAAAACAATAAATGAAGTGTACACACATACACAGACACACACACACACACACGCTGCAGCATGAATTTTATCCACTTTGATTAATGGCAGAGTCTGGGAGCTGATGATGGTGAATGTGATGTTTTTATTTTTATTTTTATTTTTTTTTAAATATTTTCTATCTTTATTTATTTATTGGAGAGCGACAGACAGAGAGAGAAAGAGGCAGAGAAACAGAGAGAATGGGCGCGCCAGGGCCTCCAGCCACTGCAAACGAACTCCAGACGCTTGCGCCCCCTTGTGCATCTGGCTAACGTGGGTCCTGGGGAATCGAGCCTCGAACCAGGGTCCTTAGGCTTCACAGGCAAGCGCTTAACCGCTAAGCCATCTCTCCAGCCCAATGTTTTTATTTTTAATATTTCATTTTTACTTATTTATTTGACAGAGAGAAAGAGAGGGAGTGAGAGAGAATGGGCACTCCAGGGCTCCAGCCACTGCAAACAAACTCCAGACACATGCGCCCCTTTGTGCATCTGGCTTACGTGGTTCCTGGGGAATCGAACCTGGGTCCTTTGGCTTTGCAGACAAACGCCTTAACTGCTTAGCCATCCCCTCCAGCCCAAAATGTGATGTTTTTAATGTAATGATCAGTTCTTAGGACAATTGTTTTTGGGCTTCTTTCCTGATGCCAGCCATTTATCAAACTGGAGAGGGGAGGAAGTGAGGAGGCAGGCTATTGGAGGGAGCAGAATGATTGGACCACATTAGCCTGGGTTCACTTCTCTTGTTAACTACAAATGACTGCTAAGAACTGGAGGTGTGGTCTGCAGAGTTGCTGGCTTAGGCTAGTATGTTAGTCAGTTATCGGTGGCTGTGATATAATACCTGAGAAAACAACTTAGAAAGAGAGGCTTGCTGGACATGGTGGTGCACACCTTTAATCCCAGCACGTGGAAGGCAAAGGTAGGAGGATCACTGTGAGCTCGAGGCTCTCCATCTGGGGACTACAGAGTGAGTTCCAGCCTGGGCTAGGGTGAGACCCTACCTTAAAAATAAACACAGATGGAAGGAAGGAAGGAAAAAGGGAGGGAGGGAAGAAGGAAGAAGGAAAAAGGGAGAGAGGGAGGGAGGGAGGAGGGAAGGAAGGAAGGAGGGAAAGAAGGAGGAAGGAAGGGAAGGAGGGAGGAAGGAAGGGAAGGAGGGAGGAAGGAAGGAACAAAGGAAGGCAGGCAAGCTTATTTTGGCTCACAGCTTCAGAGGGTTCAGGCTATAGTTGCCTGTCTCCAGTGCTTTTAGGCTATGGAGAGAAAGAACATGGTGGTACAGAGGGCAAAGCAGAGCTATCTCATGGTGGCCAGAAAGCAGAAAGTGAGGAAAAGAAAGAGACCAGGAACAAGGTATTCCTTTCAAAGAAATGCCCCCGTCACCTACTTCTAACCAGCCTCACCTCCTACCATCCCATTCAGCTATGAATTCACCACTTGCCTCATCATTGATAAGGATTGCATGCTTGTGATCCAACCTCCTCTCAATAGCGCTACCAGCTGGGACCAAGCCTTCAACACATGAGTCTTTGGGGCCCTTTTATATCCAAGCCATAAAAGCTAGTCCAGGCCTGGAGGGATGGTTCGATTCCCCAGGACCCACGTTAGCCAGATGCACAAGAGTGTGCACGTGTCTGGAGTTCGTTTGCAGTGGCTAGAGGCCCTGGCACACCCATTTTCTCTCTTTCTCTGCCAAATAAATAAAAACAATAATATATTTTTTAAAAGCTAGTCCACATACGTATTACATGCAGTAGCATCATTAGTTGTTTTCCAAGAGAGTTGAGAGTTGCAGGGATTTTCCTAACAATTTGTTTTTAGAGAGACAGAGAAAGAGAGAGAATGAGAATTGGCGCACCAGGGCCTCAGCCACTGCAATCGAATTCCAGACACCTGCGCCACCTAGTGGCTTACTTGGGATCTGGCGAGTGGAACATGGGTCCTTAGGCTTCGCAGGAAAGTGCCTTAACCACTAAGCAATCTCTTCAGCCCTCCTACCACGTTTTTTGTCATTCGTTTTGTTATTGTGGTTGTGTTGGTGCTGGTGATTGGACCCAGGGAAACTCAGGGCTTCACTTATACTAGGTGAAAGTTCTACCACTGGAGCATACCCTCAGGTCAGTTAGTTATTTTTGTTTTAATCAACCTAGTATGACTTTGGCTACTTTTTGAAACAATTTATATGTAACAATAGGAGACTTTGCTTGTAAGTTATAGAATGTATCTATCTGTTTTGGAATTGGAACTTACTCTTTCAGTGTGAGGTTGTCATAACTGTAAGTTAGTGTTTTAGATTTAGTATTATTTGGTGTTATATTTAGTATTTTTGTAAATTTTTACTTATTTGTTTGCAAGCAGAGAAGGGTAGAGAGGAGAGACAGACAGAGAGAATGGTCACACCAGGGCCTCTGGCCACTGAAAATGAACTCCAGATGCTTGTGCCACTTCGTGCATCTGGCTTGATGTGGGTACTGGTGAATTGAACCCAGGTCACTGGGCTTTGCAGCCAAGCACCTTAACCACTGAGACATCTCTCCAGCCCTACCTTTAGTATGTTAGATTGCATGCTTAAGTGTCAGCAAGATATACTCGAGACATATGTCAAGAGACGGTTCTTGGCTTGTGTGTTTTCTGTTTTAAATATTAAAATGGAGATGTTTACACTTTTAGAGGCAGATAAAGGTTTTTCTCAGCAGTAAGATCATTAGAAGGTGGTGTGTCACGTGGGTGAATAAGCAGCACAAGTTGGGCTGCCGGATAGACAGCATGTGCTAGAGGAAGCTCGTGAGGCAGCTGTGAGCAGGACCCTGCATTGTGGATAGGCCTGGATAGGGAGGAGTGAGGATGAGCAAAGAAAATCTGATCTAGAAAGAAAACGTGCCTCCCTTCCTGCCTCCTGGGATTTTGATGAGCCTCATACCAATAGGAAAATGGATTATTTCTAAAGGCCTTTGTATTACTTTCAGTTCTTCCAGCGAGCTGCTAAAGATGAATTGTGTCGTCAGAATAACCTCTATGTTCAGCCATACGCGTGCTATGAGCTCGGCTGTCTCCTATTAGACAAACCAGAGGTAAGCTTTTTTTTTTTTTTTTTAATAAAATGTGCACGCGAGCAGACGCAGAACAGAAGAGTGTTCACTTAAAATGAACTGACTGAACATCATGTTGTTGGCGATGATCTCCTTGATTTCATGGGGGATGAAGCTGGCCCTCCTATGTTATAGTTTGTAGGGAGGTAATATGGCTTCTCTGGAATTTGACTTACTAATGTAGCTTCTCAGACAAAGAAGCATTTGAGGGAAAATCACTGTCTTTTTCTGAATGGCGTGTTGTGCAGTGGTGGGATGTGGTGTGGTATGGTATTATGTGGTGTGGTTAGTGCAGTGTAGTGTGGTTTGGTGTGGTGGGGTACAGTAATGTGTGGTGTGGTGGTGTAGTATGATGGGGTGCGGTATGATGTGTGTGGTGTGGTACATGTGGTATGGTATAGTGTGATGCGTGATGTAGTGTCTGGTTTGCTGATATGGTGTGGAGTGGTGTGATGTGGCATGTGGTGTGTACGGCATGGTGTGTGGTATGGAATGGTGTGTAGTTGGCGGTGTGGTGTAGTGTGTAGTTTTGCGGTGTGGTGTAGAGTGGTGTAGTGTGGTGTAGTGTGTAGTTTGATGGTATGGTGTAGTGTGTAGCGTGGTAGTATGGTATGTGGTGGTGTGGTGTAGTGTGTCATGTGGTGGTGTGGTATAGTATGTACTTTGGTGGTATGGTGTAGGGCATGAACTGAGGGTAGGATTGTCCTGTGATTCCAGCTCCATCATTTATCTTAGTGCATGCCACTGGTCCAGTTAACCATAGACCTTCCTGCTCTATGAAATGTGATGAAAAATTAACTGGCCTGTCAATTTGATAAGAATTGTAGTGAAAATAAATGAAGATTATACATATGATCACTGGAAAATGTTAGAATACCATGACCATACAAGTTGAAGTTGACACTTACTATTAAGATGCATAGTTAAGTTAGTGCAATGGGTTAGTGGGTTAAATAGCCTTTCAATAGTGCTTGAATAATAATAATAATAATTCCTCTTCCTTTTTAAAATATTTATTTTTATTTTATTTGATAGCGACAGACAGAGAAAGAAAGAGACAGAGAGAGAGAAAGAGAGAGAGAGAAAAAATGAGCGCACCAGGGCCTCCAGCCACTACAAACAAATTCCAGATGCATGTGCCACCTTGTGCATCTGGCTTATGTGGTTCCTGGGGAAATGAGCCTCAAACTGGGGTCCTTAGGCTTCACAGGCAAGTGGTTAACTGCTAAGCCATCTCTCCAGTCCAATTCCTCTTCTTTTTTAATTTTTATTTTTTGGTTTCTTTGAAGTAGGGTCTCACTCTAGCCCAGGCTGACCTGGAACTCACACTGTAGTCCTGGCCAGCCTCATATTCATAGTGACCCTCCTACCCCTGCCTCCTGAGTGCTGGGATTAAAGACATCTGCCACCACACCAGACCTTGATATCTTCCTTTGGAGTCTCATTTATACCACCTTTTTATGTTAGGTTTATAAAATTCTAAGTTTTAGTATTTAACTCAGACTTCAAATAGATGGGCTTTCTAAATGTTCAGTTAATTCAAAAATATTACTGTAGTCTTATCTTTAAATACACAGCCTATTTCAACAACAACAACAACCAAAAACAGGCTTTTAATTTGAAAGCCTTTTAATTTGAAGGTCTGATTTTGCCAAAACAGAAAAGAAATTAATTTTTACAAACTTGGATAGAAACTTCAAACATTCTAAATGTACATAAAATAAAACGAGACCATCCTATCTCATTTTTGAATGAAGTTAATATTTCAGCAATATAAAAGCAATTCAAAAGGAGATACATTTCTCTGACCTCAGGAAAAAAAAAAAAAACTTCTGATCATCTTACTTTTGAGTTGTTTAGTAAGATTTTTTTTTGTTTATTTTTATTTATTTATTTGAGAGCGACAGACAGAGAAAGAGGCAGAGAGAGAGAGAGAATGGGCACGCCAGGGCTTCCAGCCACTGCAAACGAACTCCAGATGCGTGCGCCCCCTTGTACATCTGGCTTACGTGGGGAATCGAGCCTTGAATCAGGGTCCTTAGGCTTCACAGGCAAGTGTTTAACTGCTAAGCCATCTCTCCAGCCCATTTAGTAAGATTTTAACCTATAGTATTATACTATAATGTTGCCCGTGTGTGTGTGTGTATGTGTCTGTTGCATTTGTGCACGCATGTGGGCACACGCGTGTGCATGCATGTATGTATATGGAGGCTAGAGGTTGATATTGAGTGTCTCCCTCAATCTCTCTCCACTTCCTTTCCTGAGGCAGCGTCTCACAGTTGACCTCAGAGCACGATGATTCGGCTAGTCTAGCCACTTTGTCCCTGGGACCCCATCTCACGCTTCTAAGTGCTGGGTTTACAGAGACCACTAGCATTTATGTCGTTGCTGGGGATCCAGCCTCTCTGCCTCATACTTGTGTGGCAAGTGCTTCATCCCTGAGACCTGCTCTTCTTATAGACCAATACTGAAGACTGAAATATTCTCAATGCTTTAAAAGCAAGCTTTACAAGCAAAAACCAAGTCATTGTACTTGACCCACCTCTCGGTCTCCTATGTCTGGTAACATGTCCGCCAGTGATAGCATTTTCTGCTCGAGTATATGTGAATGAAGCTATTAAGAGATAATGTGTTTTTCTTGTATTCACAGACTGTAGGAAGAGGCAGGACTCTACTTCTTCAAGCAAAGGTAAAAAAAAATCCCAAACCTCCCTCTTTTCTTGTGGTTGTTCCTCCCCTTTTCTCCTAAGTGTGATTTCAGGGAAGTTTGTGAAGTGAGGTTAGCGACTCTGGGGAAGAGAAGGTATAGCTCACTGATTCAATGAGCATGTGGCTTTTGAATTTTCAGGATCATGGGAAATTCCTATGAAATCATTCAGCCAGTTTCATAAATATTCTCATTTGGTGTTTGGATGGGGAAATAGACTTTTTCATATTGGGTTTCGCTATGTTGTCCAGTATGGACTTAAACTTATGTGCCCAAGTGATTATCTGCCTCAGCTTCCAAGTAGATTGGGGGCTCATGGCTTGTACCCCAACACCCAGCTCCAGGAATGATAAACTTTTGATTTCATATGCTATCAACTTAGGAATTACTTTAATTTAATTTATGTATTTGAGAGAAAGAGGCAGATAGAGAGAGAAAGAGAATGGGTGTGCCAGGGCCTCCAGGCACTGCAAAAAAAAAAAAAAAAAAAAAAACTCCATATGCACATATCACCTTGTGCATCTGGCTTATGTGGGTCCTGGGGAAATTGAACCAAGGTCCTTTGGCTTTGCAAGCAAATGCCTTAACCGCTAAGCCAACTCTTCAGCCCCAAAATTAGGAATTTCTAACTGTGATTTACTTTGAGCACAAGATGAGTGCTTCAAGAAAAACAAGAGGAATTTTTTAAAATTTTTTGTTTTTATTTTTATTTACTTATTTGAGAGCGATAGACAGAGAGAGAAAGAGACAGAGAGGGAGAGATAGAATGGGTGCACCAGGGCCTCCAGCCACTGCAAATGATCTCCAAATGCATGTGCCCCCTTATATATCTGGCTTACATGGGTCCTGGGGAATCAAGCCTCAAACCGGGGTCCTTAGGCTTCACAGGCAAGCGCTTAACCGCTAAACCATCTCTCCAGCCCAAGAGGAAATTTTTCAAGAAAATTAGACATTCAGCTGACTTAAAAAGTTTATTTATTTATTTATTATTTATTTATTTTTGAGACAGAACTTCACAGTATAGATCAAGTTGGCCTGCAATTTATTCTGTATCCCAGCCTGGCCTTGAACTAACATCCTTCTGCCTCAGCCTCCCAAATACTGCGATGACAGGTTTGTGCCACCAAGCCTGCTACATTTTTTTAAAGAGAGGCCGTACGTGGGGGCTTGAGAAATAGGGAAACTGAATGAATGTGAAGCCTTTGGTAGGGCACATAGGGAATTTTACAGCGAGGAATATAAAATGCAGTGCAGGTCACCTTGCGGTGGCCAGAGCAAGTTTAAGGAGGTCACAAACGTCTTTCTCCGCTCTCCCAGGAGGACTTCTCTGGCTATGACTTTGAGAACAGATTACACGTCCGCATCCATGCTGCACTGGCCTCTCTGAGAGAACTGGTTTCCCAGTGATGGACCCGGAGCGGCTGCTCTGTCCCTCTGCACCCAGGGGTGCACTTTAAAAGCAGAGGACAAAGCTCTCATGAAGAAAGCCACCTGTGTCAGGGACAACGCTTTTCCAGTGAAGCTGACGTGAGAGATCTCCTCGTTGGAGACACGTGCGACAGAGCAATAGCAGCCAACCACCTGGGAGAGGGTTAAGTGACCTTGTTCAAACATTTTAGTTTTGTGGTTATTTTAAAAAGAATAAATAAAACCCAACTCAATATTCATCCCGTGATCTTGTAGGAACGCCTACCTTAAGCACAGATCTCAATGAATAGCCTGTATATTCGTCCACAGTATCATGACACAGCATTTATATTGTGTTTGGAACAAAATAAAAGTGCTTTCTAGTGTTTTCCTTTAGCTTCAAAATACGCCTATGAACAATGTAGCACAAATACTCTCAACCCTGTTTACAGACTGTGGCAACTCAGGCACCGAAAGGTAAATTGATTTACTCTCACTAATTATGCCTGCGTGCAGAAAGTAGATCTAGGGACTCCAACTGAATGTTCTTTTTTAGAAAGAAACATGTTACTAATCCAGAATTCCATAATTTGCTTCACAAATGCTCTTCAACTGAAGTTGCATCATCTGAAATGTCCATCACCTGACTGTCTGAAAAAAAGTTTCAAAATGATGAACATTTGTTTTTTTCCTTTGAAAGCCAGCCAAGCAGGAGCAAATAGAAGATTATTTTACAACCAAGAGTCAAACTGTGCTGTGAATCCATTAGAAATCCCAACCTGTAGACCAGAGAGCACATTTTAGGGGCTTCCCTTCCTTTGGGAAGATTATCTATTGATCACAGTTTGGAAATCTTTTAACAAATTGCTTGAAAATGTTATTCTTACATGAACGCAGATTTGTGCCTCAGAATATGTGATGGGTAAAACAGTGGCTGAGGAATTACTCATTTTCCCTTTAGCTCAGGGTACTAGATATTATAAAAGTAATTCAAAGTTATTGTTTTAATCCTTTGTTGCTAATTTTTCTTGATATTTCCTCCCATGCCCATGACTGGAGACCTGTGGTTCTGGATAAATACCTCAATCACTTTTAGGAATCTTTTCAAAATTTAGGTCAGTCTTTAACTTTTTCATTTTTATTAAGCTAGCAGGTGTCATTTTTGAGCCCAATTCATTTATACATCCAGTTGTCTGAATTAGAATCCCCTATGATTTTAATACTTTAATACTAAAAACACGAGAGAGACATCTAGAGTTGGTAGATTTAATTTTGTTTTAGAGGCAAGGGGTGTCAGTGTACATTTCGTGTGCTTGAGGCCCTGTGTTCCGTCCTGTCCCCAACGAAATTTTTTAAAATCTTGTTTTGAGGAAATCATTTCTTTGAAAGAAGTAGTCCTCGCTGACATTGGCTCCTCCATCTTTGTTTCCTCATCTCCGTGACTGGTCACTTTTGAGTCAGCTCATTCCAAAGGGTTCACATTGGCTTCCGGATGCAATTCTTGAATGGATTTCTAGATGTTACGAAAAAGCAAAGATTGCTAGCCTATAGTCAGTGAATGAATGCATCCCAAAGCCAAGAAGAGAAAAGTTTTCTGAAGAGACATTCAATGGCCCCGAATATTAGAAGCCTGGTGACCAAAGGAGGAATACTATGAATTTTTAAAATATAGCTAGTGCCATATTTTATGTAATCTCTTCTTGACACTATGTGTAGCAAACTTGTTATGATTGTGGAACCTTCTGGATCCTGAAGTCCTTGCTTTTGTTATATTCTGACTTGAATTTTTAGTTCAAAATCTTTCAAGTTATTATTCCATATTCAGAGATTGCATAGTCATGTGCTTTCTAATTTTCAAAAAGTATACATTCATTACTTTAAAATTGCTTTATTTTCTTTACTGAGATGTCAAGATGTCAGACCAGCATATGTTCAGCCCACACTTAACTAGATAGGCAACTCTATAACACCATCCCATTGATTTTTCTTTTCTTTTCTTTTCTTTTTAGCTCATGAAAACATAGGTCTATTTAAAAAGTCTGCTAGCTTTGGTTCGGATAAACCCCTGTGGTATATCCATGTTAACGTAGTGGCAGGCTGTTGGGAGGGTGTAGATGGAGAGTCTAAAGCTTCCAACATAACAAAACAATAGTGTGAGCACACTGTGCCATCACACTGACCGAAATCTGGGCACACTTGGAGTTAGGTAATCCCTAACAGTCACCTGGCCTGCGTGCCATGGCTCACGAGGGCTGAGAATGGACTGTGATCTGCCTAGTAACTCGGTTTGGTGTAAATTGCTCTTTTCCTCTTGTCGATGAAGAAAATAATCATTCACCTAGAACTGTGCATCTGTGTGCTTCTCTCTTAGACTGCCACCTCTCCTTCCCCTTTCCTGTTTCAGAGGCTCTCCCGAGGACCTTCTACTTTATAAATGTCAAATCTATTTTTGTATTAGATTATGCCTATGATGAGAGGACTCTCTAAGGTATATTTTATGTACGTTGAACACATTTTTATAATTTGGCAGACTTGGAGGCATGGTCTAATAATAATAATGTAACATGTATCTTGCTGGCTAATGTAGTTACCTTTATTGGGTTGGGTGTCCTTTTTTATTTTCGTGCATGACCAATAAACCTTCTACTGGGTAAAGAATTATAACTTGCAGGTATCAGAGAATTACAATATTTATGTCATGGATTGTAAAAATAGTTATTTACTGAATTTGCACTTTTATATATTTCTGCCAACTATCATTAAATGACAATGCATATATGATTTTTAAAACACACACACATTTTCTCTGCTGTGTAAACTTTTGCAGTTGATTTCTTTCTTGAGCAAATCACGGTGGCAAAAATTCACCTACGGCCTTATAAACTCTGAAGACAATACCATTCACGCCATCATGACATACTGTTTTGGCTTCTGTGGGTACTATTATTTTGTCGGAAGTGTTAATGCAAAGCATAGGTCTTGCTGCAAAGGAATGAAAGACCGTTCATTCTGAGCCAAATATGAGTGACCATGGTTCGGGAACATGGATTCGGGTTATCCTGAATAACATGATCCCTCATGATCATGATTCCAAAATCACATGACAGCAAAAGAAGGCGGTCATAAATCAACTAACTTACCAATACGTTGGTAGGGGTATCAGGGAGGCAGGACACAATAAAGCAGGGAGTTCTCTGTAGGTTTCCAATGCTATCTGATGGCATTCTTAGCTTCTAGGTTGGTGAAAACTGGTGGTCTGCTATACTAATGTGTGCCAAAGGTTTTACCCCCCTGGCCAAAAGCAGGCTAGGCACGGCACAAGAGGGTGACAAAGGACACTAAAGATAGCCTAAGATAATTCTGGCCCTTATCTGTGACATTCTAATTGCACAAGCACCACATTCTCACCAGTCTACGAAGGCTTTCTTAGGGAAATCCAGCTCGTAAAAGAAAACTTCAACTGTTAAGCCCAGATCATCAAGCCAGCAAGAAAACCTATGGCAGAATCATGTGACTTGAAGGCCAGGCAGGGGACATGCAGAAGGAGGGAAGGACAGTGAGAACAAGGGAATGGAAAATGGGTCCCTAGCACGTGTGGCCTCTCCTCAGTCAAGTGTATGAGAATGGCATAGAGCACAGATTAGTGGGTGGAAGCAGCTAAGGGTCTGGCTCTACCTATCGGCTTGCTGACCTGGGTATGAGGGAGAAACAGGCGTCTGTGAGCTGACCTCTGTCAGTACGTGTGTTTTACAGATGAACCTTTTGCTCAGAGGTTCTGGTTCAGTAGGTAGTTAGGTAAGTTTGGGCAGGCATTTTTAACAGGCTCCTGGGATGGGTTAGAGAAATGATGCCCAAATCCATCATTGTTATGTACTTGGTAAACCTGGGAAGAGATTCAAACAGGAACAGAATTACATAATTCCATAGAAAAGATAAGTTTCCTTATAGAGTGCATTATGGGACTGTGTACAGCACCCAGCGGTGTTTGGATAAACACGAAATGTACACACACCAGGCAAAATATGGTTTAATGGAGGGTCAGGGGCATGCACTCTAGTGCCCCCCAACTGACCGAACTGGGGAGTCTGAAGGTAAGACAGGTCACGAGTTTGCATCAGATCAGACCGTGAGTTCTTTGTTCATGTTTATCAGGAAATCTTGGAGAATCTGCGAGTTTTCTGTCTTTAAGAAGCTCTACCCAAGACACCTATTCTTCCATGTCCCCCAGGCTTAGCCTGTGCAAAGATTAGCCTTTTTCCAATTAGCTTGATCTCCACGTAGGACCACTAAGGAGATGTTTATCATCCACTGGTTTCCTAAAACAGATTTCTGAGCTGAGTTTTAAAGGATAAGAAGGAGGTAGTCAGGTGAAAGCAATGGCTGCAGCATCCTCCCAGATCTTAGACCCGATGAGCAATGACAGAGGGGATAAATCATGTTGTGTTCAGGAGGCCAGTGTAAACAAGCTGGTAAAAGAGGGACCAGGAGAGGGACAGGGCACACCAAGAACTCTGGATTTGCATAAGGAAAGGATTTGCGAAGGTGAGGGGAAACGGTTAAAAATAAGCTATGCATTATCGTTACATCACCAGAAAGGGAAAGAAAAGCAAAGACAAAAAGATTGTGAAGCCCCATTTAATATCAGAAGTCAAAATAAAAGAGCAACTGAGCAATGGTCTGAAAATGCTTGGTTAAATATTGCCACTGTAATAATTTGCATTACAAACAAGCTCCTTTAACCATTCTCCAAGCCCTGGTTAACAACTTGCACTTCAGAGTGACTCAAGGCAGTCCTTTAAAGGAGAGTAAAGGCCTCTTGTCTGCATTCTAGGCATTTCTGCATAGTATCTAACATCCAATAGGTGTTAATATGACCTATCATTCATTAGCGGGGCCTCTAATGTTTGTACTTAGGGTTTTCAGTAGCTCAGTTCATTACACGATTAACACTTAAATGTTGTGGTGGTTTGATTGAGGTGTCCCTCATAAACTTGTATGTTCTGACTACTAGGTCCCCAGCTGGTGGCAATCTGGAAATTGGAGCCTCCTGGAGGTGATGTGTTGTTGGGGGCAGGCTTATGGGTGTTATAGCCAGCTTCCCCTTGCCAGTGTCTGCCACGCTGTCCTGATGCTGTTGTCCACCTGATGTTGGCCAGGAGGTGATGTCCACTGCTCATGCCATCATTTTCCCCTGCCATCAGGAAGCTTCCCCTCGAGTCTGTAAGCCAAAATAAACCCTTCCCCCCTTCCCCCCTTTCCCCTTTCCCCCTTCCCCCCTTCTCCCCACCCTGCAAGCTGCTCCTGGTGGGGTGTTTTCTGTCAACAAGGGAAAGCTGACTGCAACAAATGTCAAACCATCAGAATCACAAGAGCTCGTTTCACTTTGATTTATACCACTATTGGTAGCTGGAGGCCAGCTATGGTAGATGAGAAATGAACTGTCTTTGGACCTTTTAGGGAATTTCTCCCTTTTAAGTTTGTGCTCTCCCCAAGAAGAAGAAGCTTATCTGACAGGTACTTAATTAGTAAATTAATGAATTCGTTCAGAAAAAAAATGCTACTGATGCTCTGGATATCAACAGAGGCCTTAACAATCGTTGCTTTTTATTGCAAAGTACTCTGGAAGATTTTTTTTTTCTTGAATTAAAAAGTAATTTGTCAGATACAGGCTACTTAATTGTTGATTTCCAGTGTTTTTCAAACATTTAGAGGCCATTTACAATGATGCATGGAATCCAATAAGCATGATTCTGGTGTTATTTAATCTCTAGCACAAATCTGTTAGCCTGAGTGACAGAAGCAGAATGGGAAAGTTTTGAAAAAATTTTTTATTTATTGGAGAGAGAGAAAAAAAGTGGAAGATAGAGAGAATGGTTGTGCCAGGGCCTCCAGCTGCTGTAAATGAATTCCAGAAACATGCACCACCCTATGCATCTCGGGAATTGAACCCGGATCCTTAGGCTTCACAGGCAAATGCTGTAACCGCTAAGCTATCTCTCCAGCTCTGTTTTAAATAATTTTTTAAAAACTTTTTTATTTACTAGAGAGAGAGGAAGAGAGAATTGGGCACACAAGAGCCTCCAGCCACTGCAAATGAACTCCAGAAGCATGTGCCACCTTGTGCATCTGGCTTATATGGGTCCTGGGGAATCCAACCTGGACCCTTAGGTTTCGCAGGCAAGCGCCTTAACAGCTAAGCCATTTCTCCAATGAATGGGGATTTTAAAATGAGTCTGTTTCTTTATGTTAGACGAGCTGAGTTAAGCTTTGACCTGCAACCTGATGGTGGGGTGATCAGTGTAGAGGTTGTGCCTGGGCCTCATGATGGAGAAATAAGAAGGTTCAGGCCACATCCTCCACAGACCAGCTTCACCAGAGCAAGTGCTGTTGTGTTCATCATTTTATACTATCGTTTTGGGGGGCACAGCATGGCTGAACTTAGTATTGGCAAACGTGACTCAAGAAGAGTGATACAGGGGCAAGGTGCTGTGTGGATTGACAGCGATGGTATGATAAGAAAATGCCTTAAGTCTATTTTCTTCCAAATCAGCACTAACATATTTTTAAGCCTTTTTTTAAAAAAACATTTTGTTTATTTGAGAGAGAGGAAGGGCATACCAGGGCCTCTAGCCACTGCAAACGAACTCCAGACATGTGCGCCACCTTGTGCATCTGGCTTACATGGGTACTGGGCAATCGAACCTGTGTCCTTAGGCTTCACAGGCAAGCGCCCTAACCTCTAGGCCATCTCTCCAGCCCCCCCCCGCTTTTTATTTTTTAAAAGAAAGTCAACTATACTAAAACTAAGAAGCTCTGTTTATAAAGACGTCATGAAAACGTAATGACAATATTTAGAGTAGACATTTATGGTTCATATATCCAATAAAGTTGAGATATTTAGATTATGAAAAGAATTTCTCCAGATCAGTAACAAAAAGAAAGGCAGCCTAAGAGAACGAGGGCACAAACGCTAATACGACCTTCCCTGCAACTGTCTTTTGGATCCCATTTCCATTCACATTCACACACTCTTAAAAGCGTCAGGTGGGTCCAGGCAGCTCTAGCTTGATTGAGAAGCATCCCTCGGACCTCCACCCGGCCGTTTCGCCAGTTTCCCGGTGCGCGCGACGCTGCCAGAAGCTCTGTTCTCTGGCTTTGTCCTCTTCGGCTTCCCATTGGCTGGGGCCCGCAGCCGTAGCCCCGCCTCTTCCTGTGGAAGGGGCCCCGAGCGGTCTGCGACGGGGGCGGAGCTTTGTGACGCACGTCGTGACGTCATCGACGGTATAAATATTCCCCCCGGCTCCGCGGTCTCTCTCAGGAGCCGCCAGCAAGGGGGCAAGGAGGAAGCTCTTTGTAACCTAGCCGAATAGAAGGTGGGGCGAGGCGGGCGGACAGGCCAGGCTGAGCCCCGACAGGCAGTTAGACCCCCCCCACCTCCCGGGGCTTGTGACGCGCAGGGTGGAGGTGGATGGATGGAGCCGAAGGGACCCCGGGCCGGAGAGGGTTGCTGGGGTGGGGAAGCCATGGCTGCTCCCCAGGGTCAGCCGCGGGACAGCGAGCCGTGAGTGCCGGAGCCCGGGGTCACGCTGATGGGCGGGCGTGGGTACCGCTGCCTCGCCTCCTTCATCCCAAACGCATCCTCCACCCCAAACGGCTAGCAAGCTCGAGGCCCAGCCGAGGTAGTTGGAGAGAGTGTTCCACTAGCGTTTTCTGTCCCCACTCGCGTCGTCTGCCAGAGCCTCAGAGCTCTTGGCTCATAGCGTCGTCACACCGGGGGGTGGTTAGTGGCCAAGTGGCAGTTTACAGTGGCCCCGTGCAAATGGGGTATTGGGTGTGACTGTGGTTTGTCGCTCTCCAGTGCAGTTACACAGCGTTTCACCCTGGTTCCCAACTTAAGTAAAACACTTCTTGGGCTGCAGACATGCCTTAGCGGTTAAGGCATTTGCCTGCAAAGCCAAAGGATCCCGGTTCGATTCTCCAGAACTCTCGTAAGCCAGATGCACAAGGTGGCACATGCATCTGGAGCTCGTTTGCAGTGGCTGGAGGCCCTGGCGTGCCCATTTAAAAAGAGAAAAACAAAACAACAAACAAACAACAAAAAACCCAGTTCTTGTAGGACTTTGAAGCATGCCTTCCCCGCAAGGATTGGATAGGGATGACCATGGCTCTCCTGCACCTGGTAGCACTTTTAATTTGTCTACAAGAGATGGGGTTTTGTTAGCTACATTCTGCCTACTGGTGCCCACCCAAAACTCTGTGCACTGGGATAGTTAAAGAAAATGTGTGTATATGTTATGTGTGTGTATATACAGATGCATATCTATTTTACGTATCCACATACATAATCACTTTCTTGAGCATGTGAGGCTGGCAAACACGCGCTCTTTCTAAAGGCAAGTAATGGTGCTCTGATAGTAGTATCTTCATTAAGAAACTCAGCACAGTACGCTTAATGATATTCTCAAGAGGTTTGCTTTGGTCAACACTGCTCATTATGTCGTGGCCTTTGGGAACATGAAATGGTCTTTTTAATATTCAACTTTTTTTTTTTTTTTTTGGTTTTTCGAGGTAGGGTTTCACTCTAGCCTAGGCTGACCTGGAATTCACTATGGAGTCTCAGGGTGTCCTCGAACTCACGGCGATCCTCCTACCTCTGCCTCCCGAGTGCTGGGATTAAAGGCGTGCGCCACCACGCCTGGCAACATTTTTTTCTTGCTATGGCACATTACTTGCTTTTTATTAGAAGTTGGCCTTGGTATAATTGCTGTAACTAAACAGTGCCACTTAGCCCCATGAAACCTGTTACTCTATTACTGCGGGATGTTGTTAAAGGACGGGGTTTATTATGTCACAGTAGTCTGTTTCTTATAAGGACTCAAGGGAGGAATTTTCATGGGTGTCAATGTCCAGAACAGTTGTGATTCCCCCAAGCAACTGGTCCAATTTTTTTTTTTTAACCTCAACCATTTAAGCACCTGTTTCCCATTCGGAACGTCTTGGTTGCTCAGGAACTGATTGAGTCCCCATATCAAAGTGACATGGACTGCACTGGGATGCTCACCAGAATCTTCCCTTTCCACTGAACAGATTTACTTTCTTCCTAACATGTTTTTTTTTTTTTAACAGTCTTTCATAAATATTTTCTTTTTTAGAATGAGAAACTCAGAAACACAGTTTAGGATTGACAAACTGCATCTGTTAGAATTCCAGGTTTGATTCTATAATACCGCTGGTACCACTTAAAAGCCAGCAGGGCAGGAGCAAAGGAAGATAGGAAACTAGGGCAGAGGTAAGGGGAGGCAGGAGAAGAGGAAGATGGGGTGCATATGATAACACCACAGAGCAGTTAAGGCTATTCTGATTAACATTAAAAACAGAAAGCAGGGCTGGAGAGATGGCTTTGCCTAAGGACCCCAGTTCGAGGCTGGATTCCTTAGGACCCACGTTAGCCCCACATGCACTAGGGGGTGCATGCGTCTGGAGTTCCTTTGCAGTGGCTGGATGCCCTGGCGCGCCCATTCTCTCTCTATCTGCCTGCCTTTCTGTGCCTGTCGCTCTCAGTAATAAAATAATAATAATAATAATAAACAGAAAGCAAGTGGGATGTGGTGGCGCACACCTTTGATCCCAGCACTTGGGAGGCAGAGATAGGGGGATCTCCCTGAATTTGAAGCCACCCTGAGACTAGGTATCTATATACATAATCACATAGTGAATTCCTGGTCAGCTTGGGCTAGACCGAGATCCTACCTTGAAAAACCAAACCAGCCAAACAAACAAACAAATCAGAAAGTAAAATGCTGGGCATGTTCTCAGTGGTAGAATACTCACGCATGTGTAAGGCCCTGGGCTCAATCTAAAGGGCAATGGGGCTGGAGGGTGCCTACTTAAATGTGAGAACTGTATCTATTTCTTCTAGAAATACTGTTTTGTAATTGCACAAAGCCAGTGCCTGAGTGAAAATGATTTGGGGGAAAAGACATTAGCAATTTGAGTAGTGTTTTTCTTAAGCTACTATCAAAAGTGACATCTCCTATATTAGAATAAATACTTGGCGATTAGAACTAAAGGTAATAATTCTCATGTCTGTTTGACTTTAGAAACCATAGTTAATTCATAGGAAAATTTAATTTTTAGAGAATCTAATATCCTGTTGTAAGACTTTGTTTTTCTTCGTTGTAGTTGAACTTACAGACATCCTGCCAAAATGATCTCTTCAAAGCCCAGACTTGTTGTACCCTATGGCCTCAAGACTCTGCTTGAGGGAGTTAGCAGAGCCATCCTAAAAACGCATCCAGGGAACATCACCCAGTTTGCAGCCCTTTATTTTAAAGAACTTATTATGTTTAGAGAAGGTTTGTCATTGCTTCCCATGATATTCTCCTTGCTTTGAAAACACATTTTAAGTGGGGGATCTTTATGCATTGGTATTTGATCCCCTGCCTTTGTTCCTTCAGGGAATACCTCTCTGGATATCAAAGATCTGGTTAGACAATTTCATCAAACCAAAGGTAAGTGCCGGAAGTGGTGGTGGCTTCAGGAATGTTAGTCATGTTAGTACATAATTGTACATCCATTCACAGTTAACAATGACAACAAGGATCTTTTCTGTTGAACCACGCCAGTGTTTTATATGCGAAAACAATCACATGAGTGCTTTTTTCAAAAATTAAATCAGTTATTATTTTTTTTAACTTCTGGGATTGACATTTTGAAAAGAGGAAAAATATCTTTAAGAGCAAACTATTAACAGCCTTAGCATGCATGAGGCCCTGGGTTCGATTCCCAGTAACTAACACACACACACACACACACACACACACACACACACACAGCAAGCATCCTGGTACAATGACTGTATGTGAATGTCTAGAAGAGTGTGGATGTATATGCCTATTATTAGAGAATATAGTGAAATTAAGAAAATTGCATTTCATAGTGATGAAGATTTAAATCACAACAGTGAGATGGATTATTTAGTAGAGTTGTATAGGCTAAGCCTCCATAACTTGAAAAGTCAAAACCCAAACTACTCTGAAACCCAAAATCACCACTGACTCTCAAAGTTTCAGATATCAGATTAGGGATGTTCAACTGGTAGTCATGTAGATCTTTCAAAATTACAAACAAAAGGAAAAAAAATTCCCTGAAATCTGATAGATTATGGTTGAGCCATTATGGGATAAGGAATACTCAGCTTATAAAAACATGCTTCTCCAAAGACCCTCCACATCTTCCCCAACTCCGATGGTTACCTGTAGTCTAGTCTCCATGAGGTCAGTTAGCCAGCTCTGAACAGACTTTTTCCTGCAGCGGTCATTAGGAATAAATGACGTTTTCATGGGACAGTAGCATCCTCCTTTGTATCTTGGATACCATGACAAAGTGGCATATATCTGCTTGCAAGGAAGCTGTGTTTTGTGTGTTTATGTATAAATGTTTAATGTGAATGTGGTAGCATGTATCTGAACAGTGGAGGAGCCGTGAAAGAGTCAGAGCAGTGATAAGAAAAGACAGTTTGGCCTGAAAGGATGACTTTAGTGGCTAAGGTACTTACCTGTGAGCCTAAGGACACAGGTTCAATTCTCCAGTAACCATGTAAAGCCAGATGCACAGGTGGAGCATGTGTCTGGAGTTTGTTTGCAGTGGCTAGAGACCCTGGTGTGGTCATTCTCTTTCTCTCTCTCTCTCTCAAATAAAATATTATAAAAAAGAAAAAAGGCAGAGTTTATATCATAAAAAACCGAGACAATTATTAAAAAGCAAAAAGGCTTTAATAGTGAAGTCCCAAAGTCAGGTAGACGCATGTAAATGAAGGTTATGAAGAGGTAAAATGAGAATCCTGGCTAGTGTGGAAAGTCAGTCATCATTGTATTTGGGAATGATCATCACAAAGAATAGGTTGCTGTCATCCACCCTTAACCGCTGCCACATTCATGAGTTAACAGATAACCTTAGTAGAGAGAAATGAAGAGCAAAAGCTAGGGAGATGTAAAAGCCACATGGGTTTGGCTCTGCAGTGAGATACCCAAGGCAGAAAGCAAGAGCATTTGAAGAGGCGGGCGATGAGACATCTAGATTCCGGAATATTTTGTCGTCCAGTCTAGCTGTTTTCCTTGGAGCAACCAGATGGCATTCTTAGCTCATCATGTGAAATGGACCTGGGACTTGCTTACATCAGCAGCATACAGAGCTGAGAGCAAGAACATTACCCCTTCCCTACCTGATCTTGGTTTCCCAGATAGTTAAGGCTGTTATTATCCTCGTGTTTTCTAAACCAGGAGTTGTGGTTGAAAGACTGGGGAGTGTGCAGGCTTGTGATGCTTTAGAACTGTGCATCTTTATGATAGAAGATAACTAACTGGTAGACTTTGAGTTAATTTGCTAAAGCATTTTATGTACCACTCAGTTTAACATATGGACTCACACATATGCGGATTTTGAACCCATGTAGTTTAAAGAATTTGAACCCTAAGATTTTTAAATTAATTTTGACTAACAAAACTGCTATGCCAGACATACTTTAATGGAACTAGGCGATAGTGGATATGGTTTCTTATCTGTTTGTTTACTTATGTACTTGAGAGAGCAAGAGAAAGAGAGAATGGATGTGCCAGGACCTCCAGCTGCTACAAATGAACTCCAGACATGTGCGCCCCCTTGTGCACATGTGCGACAATGCATGCTTGCATCACTGTGCATCTGGCTTAGTGGGACCTGGAGATTTGAACATGTGCTTTTAGGCTTTGCAGGCAAGCATCTTAACCACTAATCCATCTCTCCAGCCTGCTTATCTGTTTAATAACTAAAGATATCAAGGAGATAGGCATAATGTGCAGATAGTCCCGAAAGCAAGCACACATGCTTCACGGGAACAGACTGCTCTTTAGGCAATAGAGCAGAAAGGACTTTGCTTGTTCTGGTTCAATGAGCCACTTGTAAGGTAACATGAAGGCATGCTGAGAATATGGAAAACTCAGTGGTACTGTCTAATATCAGCTTGGCTTATTAGTCTATCTTCCTTTTTGTCGCCCCAATGATTTCATACTGGACAAAGAGTATCCACTAACTTAGGACACTATAAGCTTCACAAATTTATGCATATCTAGGAAAGCTTTACACTGGCTAAACAGGGGCCATTTGGAGATATACAGGCACCATAATGTTCTCACTTGGTGTAGGACCTTTCCTCCCTGAGTAGCATTCTTCTATATTCTGATTGGTTCAGTTCTCCAATGGCTTTTCTAGTTAGAGCTCACAGTAAATTTGTTTAATTCTCTACAGTTAAAAACAATGTAGGTATAGGGCTAAAGAGATTACTTAGTGGTTAAGGTGCTTGCCTGTGAAGCTTAAAGACCCGGATTCAATTCCCCAGTACCCATGTAAGCCAGATGCACAAGCTGGCACATGTATCTAGAATTTGTTTGCACTAGCTGAAGGACCTGGTGTGCCCATTCTCTATCTCTCAAAATAAGTAAGTAAATAAAATATATATATATGTTTTGTTTTTCCGAGGTTAGGGTCTTACTCTGGCCCAGGCTGACCTGGGGTTCACTATGTAGTCTCAGGGTGGCCTCGAACTCACAGCGATCCTCCTACCTCTGCCTCCTGAGTGCTGGGATTAAAGGCATGTGCCACCATGCCCAGCAAATAAAATATTTTTTCAATGTAGGTATGAAAGCTGGCATCTTTTCCTTCATCCAACTAGAACTTGTCTTCTATGGATCCCACACAAGGTGGATGTGGTTCCTATAAAATTCCACACAGCTTGTCTATTGGTCCAAGGATGGAGGCCCTCTCAGGCCATCAGTGGCTTGCAAGGTGTGGAAATGAACTATTCTTTGACGATTACGTTAGATGAACCTTGTTCTAGTCTTTCAGTATCTTCAGCATGAAACAAGCTCACCCTAAAGACAGTCCTGGTGTGTGTGGTATGAGGCTGGAGAGAGCTCTCAGTGGTTAGAGATGCTTGCTTGGAAAGCCTGATGGCCTGGGTTCAGTTCTCCTGCACCCATGTAAAGCCTGATGCATGAGGTGATGCATGCATCTGGAGTTTGTTTGCAGTGGCAAAAGCCCTGGCGCACCCATTCTGTCTCTTTATCTGTCTGCTGTCTTTCTCTGCTTGCAAATAAATAAGTTTACAAAAGACAGTTCCAGGTAGTAAAAGTTGGTGATGTGTGCAAGAGTCTACTGCCAGCACCTCGTCCATGAGTGCCACTCTGTCCCAGACACTGGACGTGAGCATGCTTCACGAGAATGCTCAGTGGGAACGTTCTCTCCAAAGCTATTCCCACTGGTCAACCTGCTGCCTGGAAGCATGACTTCATATTCCCTGTGTGCATACAAACATGGAGAGGTGACATTCCCTGCGTATATCATTTGTTTTAGTTGAACATTTCTTTCTGGGATTTTTCCTAGAAAGAAAACCATTTTTTGTTAGGCCTCCTCATGGACCAGAAATGATTCCTCATCTTCCTAATGGCTTCAAAGTCTGATGCACAGTTGGGTAATGGGAGAGGGAGTAGAAAAGGAACTGGACATGGGAGCAAAATGCTATTATTATACTTCGGTTGTCTCTCATCTTTCTTCACATTTCCCAGGGCCCAGTGTCTTGAAGCTGGTCCCTGGCTATCCAAAGCTGTCATTGTGACACTTCACCTGCAGATACCCCTTTTGAAAGCAGCTCTGCAGCTCAATTTAACAGATTCTCCATTTCTAAATCATCCTCATTAATCCAGGCTACTAACTGATGAGATTTAAAATTCAGGTGAAGCAGGTCATGGCGGCTCACACACCTTTAATCCCAGCACTCAGGATGTAGTAGGAGGATCATCCTGAGACTACATAGTGAATTCCAGGTCAGCCTGGGCTAAAGCAAGACCCTACCTTGAAACAAAAATCGGAATATTTAGCAAAAGAGTTGTTTTCTTAAATTCCACCACTTAGCATATGCTAGGGCAAGAAGACAGGAACAGAATTACTCTTTATTTATAGCGGTTTTCTTTAGATACTTATGTTTTGTTAATACATACAACCTGATCAGGCAGGTGACAGCATTGTAACTATACTTGAGAAATCTGATGCTTAGGGATGATTAATTAAGTTTGCAGTGCTAAATCTGAAGAAACTGATAGAAAAAAATAAGCCTGCCAGGATTCCCACCTTAAATTAATCTGAGTTAATGCTTGAGGATTTTTTAAAAAAATTTTCGAGGTAAGGTCTCACTCTAGTCCAGGCTGACCTGGAACTCTGTAGCCCAAGCTGACCGCAAACTCACTGCAGTTCTCTGACCTCAGCCTCCCTAGTGTTGGGACTAAAGTGTGAGCCACCATGCCCACCCAACTCTTGAGGTTTTTGTTGTTTGTTTGATACTAGGTATTGGACCTAAGACCTTGTACACTCTAGGGAAGTGCCCAGCTCTAGTTTTCTAACTGATATATTCCTAGATTCTTGGCTTGGCCATGTAACAACTAATCTGTCACTATTAGAACACAATACCATTTGGAAGAAAATATATTAACGTCTATTGTCTATTATTAACAAGTTCTAACATACAATTAAACATTACTAGAAAGGCTAGAGATGGCTCAGCAGTTAAGGTACTTGCCTGCAAAGTCTGAACAACTGTTCGATTCCCCAGTACCCATGTAAAGTCAGATGCACACAGTGGCACATGCATCTGGAGTTTGTTTACGGAAGCAAAAGGCTCTACCATACCTATGCGCTCGCTCTCTCTCTCTCTCTCTCTCTCTCTCTCTCTCTCACACACACACACACACACACACACACACACACACTTTACAGTTAATAAGTCAACAAGGGGGGAAAAGGAAACTTCCTAAACCTTGGTAGTGTTTTATGTAGAAAATACTTAAAGGAGGGCTGGGAAGATAGCAGTCAAGGGGCCTTGCTTGCAAGGCCCGTTGGCCTGGGTTCTATTCCTTAGGACCCATGTGAAGCCTAATGCAAAAAGTGGCACATGCGCCTGGAGTCAATGGTAAGAGGCACTGGCACGCTTATGTGCATGCACCCAAACATGCAAATGAATAAAAACATGTAAAAAGAAGCACTTAGAGGTACCACTGCCCCAATGGGAAATACTGAATGCTTTCAAGATTGGCACAAGGACAAATACATCTAATACCATTTCTGTTTCACTTGTGCTGGCTGGAAGTTCTTGTCAGCTCAATGAGGCATGCACTGGAAAAAAGAAAAAGCTATAGGGCTGGGGAGATGGCTTAGCGGGTAGAGCACGTTAGCCAGATGCACATTGTGACATATGCGTCTGGAGTTCGTTTTCAGTGGCTAGAGGCCCTGGTGTGCCCATTTTCTCCCTCTGTCCCTTTGTATGTAATAAATAAATTAATTAATAAAATGATTTAAAAAATTAAAAAAGAAAAAGGTATATACAAAAAAGACCTGATTGTGATGTAGGAAATCCAAAATAATCATCTCTTGATAACTATCCTTATTCTATAGAGAATAGATTGTAGGAGCACAGCTCAGATTTTTACAGGCAGTAAGCAAAGACAAAAGTAACAAAAGTAACAAAAAAAAAAGGTACCTTCTTGTCTTAAATTAAAATATATTTATCTATTTGAGAGAGAGAGAGAGAGGCAGAGGGAGAGAATGTGTGTGCCAGGGCCTTCAGCTACCACAAAAAACTCTAGATGTGTATACCACCTTATGATCTGGCTTATGTGGGTCCTGGGGAATTGAACCTGGGTCCTTTGGCTTTACAGGCAAATGCCTTAAGTGCTAAGCCATCTCCAGCCCTTGTCTTAAATTTTTAAGCAATTCAACAAGTATCCAGTGAGAGAAAGATTGTAAAAGCTATAAAACAAAACTTTCATGGCTCTTTACTACTAGTTTATGCCCCATAACAGTTAGGAAAGATTTCAGCTGCAAATAACAGAAAACGAATTAACAGTGACTTTAATAAGGTATCTCAGGGCTGGGGTGATGGCTCAGTGGGTGTAAAGTGCTTGCTGTACAAACACAAGGTCTTGAGTTTGGATGCCTAGAACCCAGATAGACTATAGTCATGACAGGTCTCATTTGTAATCCCAACACTCCTACAGCAAGATAGGAGGCAGATACAGAAAAATCCCCAGGAGCAGGTAGGCCAGCTAGCCCGACACACAGAGCAGTGAGACAAGAGGGTCTGTCTCAAGCAAGATGGAAGGCAGGACTGACACCTGAAGTTGTCCTCTGAGCTCTACACTCACATCCCATGACATGTGTGTACACACACACACACACACACACACACACATTCATTTTGCAAACAAAGCATGAAGAATCTATCAGTGTATACTAAGTATGATGCTCTGTCCTTCTTACCATATCGTTTTGTCTCTTCACTCATGTGTTAGGCCAGGTTCACATTAGGAAGGAGTTCAGTGGTGGCACTCGTGGTACATGCACGGCCCTTCCGTTAAGATAGAAACACGTTAAACTTTACAGGAGCATAGCAGTTCTGTGGCAAGAGCAAAAGGCCAGGCTGATAAAAGCTTAGTGAGGGCTACAAGGGTGGACATGCCCAAGATCTGCGTCACTCCAGAGGGCCATGCTGGTATGTGGGACAGGGCACAGGGAATAGCTTGTGCCCTGTGGAACATTCAGCCTCTCTCCTCCTGATTTTACAATCTGATAGTGCCTCCCAGACATCAAGACAACTTCAAATGCTCCCTCTACCTTTATAATTACTTTGGGTGTGTGTATGGGGAAATATCATTCCCACTTGAGAACCACTGTACTATAGTCACTTATCAACAGTGATAAGCTTCTCTAAGAGCACCCTATCTAGGTTTGGGGTTAGGAGCATGGCTATCCCAAACCTAGATAGGGTGCTCTTAGAGAAGAATCTGCCATTCTGACCACTTGGTTTGATTATTTAACCTAAAAGAAAGCTGACAGAGAAGACACTGGGGTCAAACATGAGTGGATGGTAATGACGGGGAGATGTATGACAGGGACATGGGTAGGACAGGAAGGAGGGAGATAGAAATAAAACAGAAGAGGAGAAGGAATAATCCAGAGAGAGAACAAAACTGTAGTTGGTGTTGCCTCCACATGGCTTAGATTTGTTTACTAGAAGTAGGAGAACCCAGAAAAAGAGGCAAGGGGCACAGCATGGCACGAGTTTCCTGGGCTGTGCCCAGTGCTTCAGCTCCTGCAGGCTGGGCAGTCTGGCTTCTGCTTTCTACCTCCCATGGTCCAGATTACAAGTGCATTTCACACTGGCCTCTTCTCAGAGCTTAACAAAAATGACATGAACACCACTGTACCGCACAGTATTTCACCGATCACCTTGTCATAATCACCTGCTATGGAACTCTATCCTTAGACTGAGCTCTTTAAATCTTATCCACCTTGGATTCATCGCTTTTGGACCCAAGAAGTACAGTTCATGATTGATGAATGAAGATTAAATGGAAGAAGGGGGAAGAAAGGAGAGAAGAGAAACAGACCACTGACTTTAATTTATGCCCTTATTCTTCTCATTCCAGTCAGCTGAGCACACAATTGTTGGAATACTCTTCTCTTAAACTCTTAAAGGCTAGCATACATATTCTGAATTTTTGCCTGTAGACACTCTAATATTAGTTTCCCTACCTCCAGTGCTTGCAAGAGTCTCCTGTCTCCTGTTACACCTTCTTTATATCCTCTGGTCTTTGCTTTCAGATCTCCCGTTCAGTGCCACATTGTGCCTTTTCCCTTCTGCTGGCCTGACAATTCCATGCCCAGCAGCCCAAGTCTCCACATGAGTTTTGCCTATTCCAAGAAATACTGTGCACTTAGAAGTTACCTGTTTATTTTAGCTCCATAGAAAATCAGGATTCTGGGGCTGGGGAGGTAGCTCAGCAGCTAAAGGCACTTGCTTGCAAAGCCTGACAGCCAGCCCAGGTTCAATTGCCCAGTACCCACATCAAGCCAGATATACAAAGTGGCACATGGCATCTGGAGCTCGTTTGCAATCAGTTCATTTTAAATCAGAGCCAGCACTGATTTTGTATTTACTTTTTTTTTTTTTACTACTAAAAAAGCCCTTTTATTATGAAAATTACATGGATGAAAGCAATATCAGAAATCCCTGATATTGTGGAAGATGCTTAATTGTTTAACTTCTCCAGAATGACTGTTAAGCATGGGGGATTTCTATAGAGAAGTATCACCATTTTAATATTTACAACACCTCCTAACAATTCTAAGATTGATTTTCTAGATACAGTTTCAAGTATGACAGTTGTGTGGAGACACTTTTTTAAAAAAATATATTTTATTTAGTTATTTGTTTGAGAGAGAGAGAGAGAAAATGCTCACGCCAGGGTCTCCAGCCACTGCAAACAAACCCCAAATGCATGCGCCCCCTTAGGCATCTGGCTTATGTGGGTCCTGGAGAGTTGAACCGGGACCCTTTGGCTTTGCAGGCAAACACCTTAACTGCTAAGCCATCTCTCTAGCCTGGAGACACTTTTTTTTAAAAGAAAGTATTTTTATTTATTTGCAAGCAGAGAGAGAGGAGAGAGACAGAAAGAATAGGTGCGCCAAGGCCTCCAGCCGCTGCAAACAAACTCCAGATGCATGCACCGCCTTGTACATCTGGCTTTACCTGGGAACTGGGGAATCAAACTTGGATCCTTAGGATTTGCAGGCAAGCGCCTTACCTACTAAGCCATCTCTGTAGTCCAGAGACACTTTTAAAAGACAACTAACCAGGCTTGTCTAAGCCGTGCCATGCAAGCAGAATGACAGAGGTCCTTACAGACCACCTAGGGATTGTAGTCATCTAACTCTTAGGTCGGCTGACTTCCTAAGCACTGTCCTGGCAAAATAAATCTGTGGCTGGGGAATTTAAGGCCCATGGGAAAAAGAGCCATGGATGGTGTGTGTAGAAAGGTCATTAGTTAGGAGTCAGGCTTGGGTTTGGGTTTTTGGTGCTTCTTTGTCTTACCTGTGCCTCAGTCCTCCAGGTTGTCCACCAGAGGGTTGAGTGACCTGGTGCTGAGGGTGTTTCTCAGTCTCTGAGCTTTCCCTCAGCTTCCGGCCTAATCTGCCAGCTGTCCTGCCGGGGAGCTCTTGTGCTCAAGGTAGGGGTGGACAAATGGACTGCTATCTGCTGGTACTCAGTGCTGGGCTAGTGTCCGGGGTAGGTTGACTGGGCTGTGCTGAGGCCTAGACTCCCCCGAAATCCTGGACCCCAGGGGAGAGCTTTTTACATTGTCTTTATCTTCCATGTGGCAGCCAGACTCTGTAGTCAGTCTTGGGCCAATGTTTCCTGTCTCCCCACCTGCCTCCCAGCTGGTAGGAGATTTCTGTTTGGTGTCAGGAGAGGTTCCCTCTCTTGACCTGAGCGAGGAACTGAGTCAGGTGCATGAATGAACATAAACAGATGTTCTCCAGCTCTACAGGACTGTCTGTCATCTGCTATCTTGACCTTCCAATCAGGCTTGAGGACTCAATGAGTCCACTTTTGGACCCAGAAGTTTCACTTCTTGCCTTGGTCAGTATGATTTTGAATACATGGTGAGATGTGTCTAATTTCAGGTTAGAATATGGGGAATTGCCTAGTGTGTAAAATCCTGTAGTGTCCAATCCTTCGAGGAATGTCTATATTAGGATGACAGTTATCTGTGTGTCTATTAAGTTAAGGTATCAACTGAAGAGTTAAATAATTTATTGTCCCAGTTGGTCTTTTGAGTTTTTCTTTCCCCACTTTTGTGTGTGACCTTGGATCCGAAACTTTTCCAGTATGTTTTTGTATTAGTCAGTTTCTCATTGCTGGTGCAAAATACCTGACAGAAATCAGTTTAAGGGAGAAGAGGTCTAGTTGGGTGGACAGTTAGTTCCAGGTTGCGATCCATCATCAGGTATGGCACCAGGCGCTGGAGGCAGCTGGTTACATTCAGCCCAGAGTGAAGAAGCAGAGAGCTGAGTATTCAGCTAGCTCTCTCCTTCACAGACAGTCCAGGAATCAGCCCAAGGGGTAGTGGTGCCCACAGTTAGGGTGAATACTCTCTCCTCAGCTGACCTCACTCATCAAGATAATCTCTCACAAGCATGCTGGGGTTAACCTACTCTAGGTAACTCCTCACAGGTGACCCGAAGTCCTTACGAGTTGACAATCAACATATGCCATCGCAGCCTTCCTTATTTCTGGTAATCTCTCACAAGCATGCTGGGGTTAACCTACTCTAGGTAGCACCTCACAAGTGACCCCAAGGTCCTTACGAGTTGACAGTCGACATACGCCATCACAGCCTTCCTTATTTCTAGAAACCCAGTCATCTTCCTGATGCTGACTTGTTTAGAGTGATGTGATCATAGTTTTGAAAATGTACTGTGTTATCATTTGTTTCTAAAAAAACATGAGCTAAGGGGCTTTTGTTTCTAAGGAAATGATCAGAGGGGCATAAGTGGGCACGAACAGGAAAGTTTCATTACCTATACCAATTCATAGATGTTGGAAAATAGAACAGCTCTGTGTGTAGTGACATTTGAATGCTCTTTGTAGCCCTGCTTCCTTTAAGATACTTTCTTTGAGGAGCGCATATGCTGACTAATCCATCTGGCTGTCACTTTTAGTAGAGAAATGGTCAGAGGGAACGATGCAGAATAAAGAAAATGTAAAAGAACCAGGAAAAGCACCTGCAGTTTTCAACGGACCTACACGAATGGAAAAATCCACAAACACAGAGGAGGACAACGTAGCTGGACCACAATTTATCCACAAAACCACCCAGTTTCCATCGGTTCATGCTGAGTTCATACAGCCTGAGGAGACAGCTGAAGGAGTTTGGGGTCCTACTTCCAAACCAACCACGCCTAAGACTACCACCCCACCTTCATCACCGCCTCCAGCACCTGCTCCCACAGAGTTTGCCTACGTCCCAGCTGACCCAGCTCAGTTTGCCACTCAGATGTTAGGTAATGTTCCATCTACTCATTCTGACGTTTTAATGGTGGACGTGGCAACAAGTATGCCTGCCAGCAACGAGGTACTGAGCGCAGAGATCGATGAAGAAGTCGTGGTGTCTGCTCCGGTGGTTGGTTCTGGAGAGATGATAAAGGTGCAGGTTGTGGGCCAGACATCTTTGCAGGTAGAAATAGGTCCTAAAGAGCATGAGGCTGGACCACCAGTGGCTTCCTTCACCCCCTTGCAGGATGAACAACACCCTCCTGCATATTACGATCAAGCTCCCGAGGCCCCTTTGCAGGCTGATGTTCAGGTCACCTCAGCCCTTCGTATATCATCCATATTTAACAATATGCCTGTCACCGAAGGAGTTGTCTATGTTGAGCAGATACCAGGACACATAGTTATCCCTCTTACTGATCCAGTTGCTTGTCTTAATGAAAATGAGCAGTCACCACCAGTTAGTTCCACACCTGTAGTGCCCAAGACTGCCTCAGGCAAATCTAAAATATCCGTAGAGTCTGTGAAACTTGTACAGTTGGAGGAGAATGCACAAAACCGGTCCTCACTACATATGGAGGCAGAAGCTATAGTTCTGCTCTCTAACCCTGCTTTAGTCGGTCATCCCGAGGTGCCTACAGAACCCCTGGATGCAGAGAGCTTTATCAGAATAGCCTCTGAGAACTCTCTGCACCTTGAAGTGGAGATCGTTGCCACAGACCCTGACAACCCTGGGCAGGAGTCGGGGGAGAATGCTGCACCCCAACCACCTGGTGGTCCCTTCCCTCCTGAGCCGGAAGGCTTTACTGAACCTGAAATCCAAGCAGAAGGGGAAGCTGCACCTGAACAGGTTTGATGAAGCCAGGTAAGAAAGTTCCACACTTGCATCTTTACATACCACACTTTAGGTCACATCGGCTTCAGGCGACCATCTAGGTAGGATCCCCTGCAGATTGGCCAAAGTCTATTTTCAGGGCTTTTAAATGCCAAACCTATTTAAAGGCTTTGTTGTGTTTGAGATTTTACTGGTCCTAAGTGATTTCAACATGACACTGTCCAAGTTTGGGTCATCTTGGACATACGTTGTGAACACCAGAGCCTGGTGGGCTTTATGCCTACACTAAAAACATTAGCAAGGGCCGATACTTGGAAGCTTCTCACTTGCCAATGGAAACTCGGGCTACAGCACTGCATTTACATGGGTTGTGGCATTTAAAACATGCAAGAAATGGTGGTGTGGTTGACTGCTTTCGCATTGAGTCAGGAGAACTATGCAACCAGGTTTGGGGTGCTGGCTCAAGCACTGCTTTCCGCTTGGGACCTTCCTGTGGCCGAGGGTACAGCCTCATAGGTGGATGGAGAGAGGACAGGTCAGGTCGGACTTCTGTCACACAGGACAGCAGGAGGTGGCCGGAGAGGAAAAGATGTTTCTGCACTTGACCACCAATGGATGGCGGCTCACATGATTGGCTCCCTCTGGTCGATTCCCCCACACAAGTGCCAAATTCCAGCCGCTTTCTTGGCTGCTAAATTCCCAGCCATGTTTTCCTGTGATACAGACTTGATGTGACCTCCATCTCACACCTGCTTATGGCATTTTGTCTGCCTACCCTCCGCCTGTATGGCCTTTAGGGTCGGAAGGGACGTGCACGAACCAAGCCTCCTATTCCTTTTGCAGAAGCTCTCAACCTGACTCAAGCCAGAATAATACAGAAATATTACCAAAGCAGGTGTCCAGCAAAGATGGAATTCTGTCTGGCAGTGTGACAGGGATTCAACACAGCTGAAAAGGCGGGGGCAGTGCTGGAAGTCTAGCCTGCAAGGCTGCCCTTATTCTGGTGGCTTAAGCAGCATTTTAGACCAAGTCACTGTTTCAGGTTCTTAGCTGCTGGTGAGGTAAAGAGAGCTGTCCTTGGCACTAGTGGTCAGTTACCAAGAAAAGTGAGTAAGGTCTCAGATGCTCCCATTGCAAAGCCTGAAGACCTGCCTTGCCTGTATTTTTAATAATAAGCATGAAGAGAACCGCCACTGTCAACGTCCCAGCTTGGGCACGCGCCGAGTGCGCTTTTCTGGGGAAGAGAAAAGTCACCCTAGTGATGGCTGGCCCAGGGTCCAAAACATGAACTTGGCACATTTGGGTCCTTAGGGTCCTATCTTCTGGGGCTCAGCTCTCCAAGACAGTACCATCTTCCTTAGCATTATAGAGTCGGTGGTGTAAGGTGATGGATGCATGTCCTAGACTCTGTTCTGAAAAGTGTCAACCAGCTTTTTGCTGCTTCCTAGGGCTTGTAATAGCCAGCCTTGACAAGAGGGCTGCTCTGCGAGGTGATATGTTAACGTGTGGTGGCCCATGGTGGTGCCTGGGAAGGGCTAGGGATCTTTGGTGCCACCTAGTGACTTCTTTAGGAAAGAAAAAAAAAACACTATGAAGACACATTGACATGTATTCCAATAGCTTCATCCGCTCAAGTTGGTTTTCTGGTAAAGTCAAAATTTTTGTTGACTATTTTCTGAGCACGGTGTAGGAGCCGTGTATAAAGTTTAAGAATCTGACCAGGCCTGGTGGTGCCCACCTGCAGCCTCAGCACTTGGGAGGTTGAGGCAGAAGGATTGTCTAGAGTTCAGAGCCAACCTGGGCGCACCATTGTCCCGGGCCAGGCTAGGCTACGCAGTAACACTTGTCTACAAAACCCAAACAGTTCAAGAATCTGGAAACAGCAACTCAGGGTGAGGCTGCGTCTTCAGCCTCGCCTCTAGCGCCCCTGCCCGCCGTTCTTTTCCAGCTGCGCAGAATCGCTTTCTTCCGGCCAGACACAATTTAGCCCTCTCTATAGCATGCTTTATGGCACATATTACTACAGCTGTTTGTTCATATGTGAAAAAGGAAAAGATTTGTAAAGACGTGACTGTGCATAGCGCCTGATACAGAGACCAAATCTTTAACGCCTGCGCTTTCTTTCTTATAGCACTAGCAACAAGCGAAGCAGGACAGCCACCACCATATTCTAACATGTGGACACTTTACTGTCTAACTGATATGAACCAACAAAGCCGCCCATCACCGCCACCTGTACCTGGGCCTTTCCCCCAAGCAACCCTCTATTTATCTAACCCTAAGGATCCACAGTTTCTGCAGAATCCACCGAAAGTTACTTCTCCAACTTATGTGATGATGGATGACAGCAAGAAGACCAATGCCCCACCTTTTATTTTAGTAGGCTCAAATGTTCAGGAAGCCCAGGATTGGAAACCTATTCCTGGCCATGCTATTGTCTCCCAGTCAGATGCCTTGAAGAGATATGCTGCAGTACAAGTGCCCATTGCTGTTCCTGCAGACCAGAAATTCCAGAAACCCACCCTAACCCCCCAGAATGCTAGTCCTACAAGTGGACAAGATGGCCCCAGGCCACAGAGCCCAGTTTTCCTTTCTGTTGCTTTCCCAGTAGAAGATGTAGCTAAAAAAAGTTCAGGATCTGGTGACAAACGTACTCCCTTTGGAAGTTACGGTATTGCTGGAGAGATTACTGTGACCACTGCCCATGTTCGCAGAGCAGACACAAAATGGTAGGTAAATCTTCCTACCATATGTGGGCCTTAACACATGTGAGCTGTGAGCACTTCTGAGATGCCAAAATGACCTAAGCGAATTCATACATGAGCTGAGGTATACTGAAGTTGATGAGGTTGTCCCTAACCAGTAACTAGCTAATAATGAATGCCCAACACATGAACCAGACACCCAGTCACTTAGGCTATGTGGGAGATTCTGAAAAGATGTATGTGAAAAAGTGTTGGCTAACCTAAGCGACGGGGGAGAGCGGAAATAAGAGTGGGAATGACTGGAGAGCAGGGAGAGGTACTGATGCATGAGGAGCTCATGTGACAAGCGGAACTAGCAACTCTAGATAAGTTTTTTGATTGCTTTCATTCAGCTAGTGCTTAGTGTCAAGTACTGCGCAAGCATCTCTCTTCCTAATGTGTGGACCGTTGGGTGAGCAAAACATAGACCTGAGTGGGGAGCAAAATACAGTAAAGGAGGCATTAACAAAAACAAGCTGACAGTCCCGCCTTCCTGTCATAGCCCAGTCAGTCTCCAGCAGGCGAGGATGTACACAGGTGTCTGAGGGTGATGGCATGAAACGCTAGGGCACTATATGTAAAAGCACAGCTATGAGCTTAGTAGTACAATAGGAAGATTTCGTTTCTTTCACTCATTTCATACATGTAGTTTCATGATACTTAATTCAATGTTTATTCTTAACAGATGCCGAAAATGATGCTGTTTGAGTCAGCATTCAAGGTGGAGCCTGTCACCAAGCATCCTATAATAATAAACTTCCTGCAAGCATAAAGCCTGACATTCTTGCTTATTTCAGTAACGTAGGAAGTATATAAATACAAAATACCTTAAATCTCTCCAGGCTTGTGAAGAACATTTTCCATCTCTTATGGATAACCCCTCCACCCTTAAAATCACTCCACTGTTACAAGTTTTTCGATCAGATAGTCCCATGCAACTGTTCTGCATTTGATGTTGATGCTGCAACGAAAACAGTAACACCTCTCTCTAAGATACAGGGTCACCCAGAGGTGAGCTGAGTGCTCTTAGATGCTACTCATGTCTTGGGCCCTGTGGACAGCTTTAAAAGTTTGCTTTTGCCTTTGATTATTTAGGCTAGTGTTATTAAGTATTATAAAATATTATTTATACCTGAAATTTTAAAAGAAATCACACTGTTTGTTGGAATATCCTAAAGTCTTTATTTAGCATCAGGTAGGTTAGTTCATTATGTAACATTTGTTAACTTCAAGACAGCAATTAAAATAATTTATTGAAAGTGACCTATGGCCCCTTTGAAAGCAACATTTCAGTCTGTAGTTTGGGAGGATAAATACTATAAGATTAATATGCCCCAATTAAAGGGGCGAATCTACTGTACAGTAGGTCTCCATACATGTTTTAAGTACACAGGTACCGTGCAAACGTGAAATGCACAAGACCTCCTCTTATGTAGTTTGATGCGTATGATACAGGAGTGCAGCTTGATTTCTGTGGTGGCATTTGCCACTGGACGTTAAAGCTTAAAGGTTTGTCATTAAGTAATAATAATGATTAAAATCTATTTCTAGGGCATTTGTAAATTGCTGGATCTTATACATATTTTCAGTTCAAACAGATACAATGTAACCCTTTAAACTAATGACAATGATCACAAAAACTGCAATAGTAAATTCAAAGCATTATGAAAAGTAAATTCCTTTTCCAGTTTAATCATTTAGAACTTTGAAATCAGGAACTTGAATACTCAGGATTTTTTGTTGTTGTTGTTTGAAGGTGGGATGGGTGAAACTGAGGATTAGTAGGAATCAAAGCCATCTTGCCAAATTTAGTTTTTATAAAATGACAACCTCTACCTTAGAGCACGTAAACACTGTAAAGGAGAGTCCTAAAGCATCCCAGCATGAAACATTCAAAATAACAATTTGGTTCCTATGTTACTCCATAAGCTAAAGTTACATTTAGGGAGAAACCTCCAGTATATATGGCAATAGCAGTCAGAAAAAGCATCCTCTCCCAGTTTCTCTGACCTTTCTATAAGATATTCCAGACAAGTATGTGTGGTTAGCAAGCTGTGTATTTTTCCCAAGACCTTCATCAGTGACATCACTGTGTATCCTATATTGTTGGGTGAAATGAAAGTTATCTCATGAACAGGTGTTTTTCTTTTTCCTTTGAAAAGATGAGTAGAAACCAAGGGAAAAGCTTTAAAAACATATGTTTAAGACTTATTCATAGATTAGCAAACACCCTGACTTGACTTGTTTGCACTTTTAATAAATGTCAGGCAAATTGAAGTAGTTTCTGTCCCAGTAGCTGCCAGAGTAAATCCAGTCCTGTGCTCCATTGTAGGGATTAGGGCCTTGATGGAACCACCTGTTGAAAGAGCAAGGACAAGACTTAAGAGGAGGGCTGGAGAGAGGGCTTAGCGGTTAAGGCGCTTGCCTGTGAAGCCTAAGAGCTCATGTTCAAATGTCCAGGTCCCATGAAAGCCAGACTGCACAGTAACAAAGTGCATAATGTCGCACACGTGCCACAAGGGGGCGCACATGACTGGAGTTCATTCTCAGTGGCTGAAAGACCCTGCTCTCTATCTCTCTCACTCAAAAAAAAAAAAAAAAAAAAAAAAAAAAAAATTAAAGACTTAAGGGGAAATGACCGCTTTCCTATGACATAGCAGTTCACTGCACTCTCCAAAGAGACCCTAAAGAAATATTGTTTGTCTGTTTAGAGACCACATAGAAAAATGTTTCAAAACAGGTAACAATACTGTTCAAATCCACAGCAGTTTAGTGAGGAAGTCCTATGCGACAGAAGGTTGATCTAACAGAGTTGTGTGTTGTCTGGCACTACTCCTTAGCTTCCACTAGAAGGCATTCTGCAAAGCATGGGGGAAATGAACATTCACAGCACACACCAGTATAGTATATATGGTGTCCAGTCTAGACACACCTTCCGAACTCATGCTGTCACTCAGTCATAGTTCAGCTGAACGTCAGAGTAGGCACACAACTGCTAGCTCCCAAGCTAGTTGTGATAGCTTTGATTTCGAAAACCATGATTTTTCTCATCACCTACGCCACACATAACCCACTGAAATTAACCTAGTTCAAATCTTGCCGAGTCTTAATTTAGATTCCTAGGCTACATCTAACCTTTTAACATCTTATCCTGTCCTAATTCTATAAAGAACTGCCTCAATCATTTTCTTGTCTTAAAAAGCATGACACTCAAAAGCCAGATATGGTAGCATATGCCAGCAATTCCAGCACTTGAGAGTCTGAGGCAGGAGGCTTTTAAATTTAGGCCAATCCGGCTGATACACTGAGACCCAATCTCCAAAAATAAAAGGAACAAAACACCCTAAAACAACAACAACAACAACAAAAAAAATGATCTATTTTACACAGCAGCAGCTTGGTGCAGATGATAAAAATGCTACATTACATGCTTAAAAAGTTGTTAAAAATCTGCACTGCTTTTTCTAATGACCATGTATGAGTAACATTTATGCAAATAGTTTTCTGTGTCTGCCATTCTTTCCAAATAAACAGCTTCTGAAAATAAGTCAGATATGTTTGGTGAATCTCCAATCCTGCTGTCATCATTAGAAGACTTTTGAGGGAAAAAATGATTTATGGTAAACAGGGTCATACAGTATGGAGGTTTGAGTGTAACATGTCCCCCATGGCTTCATACTTAATCACTAGCTGGAGGAAGGATGAGGCTGGGGGCGAGCCAGTTCTGCTTGCCACACTTAGCTGACGTGTGGAGATGACGCTCAGCTGTCTGTTCCAGCCATGTTTTCCCCACCATGATGAAACCTCTCCTTGAAACTGTAATCCAGAAATAAACCCTTTCCTTCCATAAGCTACTTGTGGTCAGGTATTTTGTCCCAGCAATGAGAAAGTAACTGCAACATGCAGTAAATGAGAAATTCTAGTTGTTAACACAAGGTCTCATGCTACAGTCCAAGCTATCCTCAAACATGCAGCAACCCCCCTGCTTTGGCCTTCCAAGTGCTGGGATTATAGGATGAACCACTATGCCTGGCTTGGTAAATCAGAATATTAAAACATTTGTTTAGCTTTTGGGATTTTTTTCCTAATTAGGAGTTGAAGCTGACGAGGGTAGGGTCTTCCAGACTCTGGACACACTAGAACATGTCAGTGTAGTAGGCATGGAAGAAAGGAATATATTGTGAAGAGTCAACTTGTGTCATTCCATTCAGTATCAGACTACCGAAACACCACCAAGACACTGGCATTTCCCCAGGAATCTCATGCCTTGACAAAGAAAGGGCCAAGCTTGGTACCGGGCAGAAGGTGAACTTGTCTCCCCCAGGAAGGGATTTCAGGCAGAGCTGGCAACTTGTCGGACCCCTTACAGGACGGACTGGAGCCCTGACCATATGGGTGGGACATCACCTTGATAGGACTCCTCACATGCACTCCTGTGACCTACTTCAGCCTTAGTCAGGACCAGCAGATAGACTGGGGGGGTGAGGGTTGCTGAATCTTTTTGTCTCTCTTACCAATGTGGCCTCGCTGAGTAAATCTTCTTTTTCTGCTTTTCTGTATTGTCTCTTAATTAGCTTTGGGAGGACAGGTGGCTGAGCCTGGTGTGTTAGGGCTGCCAGGGCACAGCTTCTGACTCTAACTTCCCTAACAGTAGGAGCCTTGTTTAATGAAAATCAGAATTTTTGTCTCATGTGAAATGTGCAGCTACATTCCTTTAGGTTTCAGGAGTCCAAGCAGTAAAATTACTCAGCAAAGGCAGGCACCTCAGAGAGACAAACAAATCAACACACAGTAATCTCAAGTAATTGAGAAGCACAGCAAGCTTCAGGCCTTGTGCTATTACATTTCTTCCACACAAAATTGAGTTGAGGTGGGGGATTCAAAGTTGTAAAGAGAGATTTCAGAGAATGATATATAGAAGTTTTTATTCACTTAAGCTTCTAGAAAAAGATTCCTAAAGTCTACACCTGCAAGTCTGTCTTTGGGGATGCCCTGTTCTTAAGGACTGTTCATAGCACTGAGTAGATCCACACTTTAGAGGACAGCCTGGTACAGGGGCCTTATGGGATCTTTCCACCTCCAGTTCTAATTCTGAGCATTCATGTCTGGCAAGTCCTCTGCTGCTATGACACCCCCTAGCTCCCCTCACACAGAAAACAAAACCAAGTTAATCTGTCCATAGTCAAATATTTTAAAAAGCATGGGCTATCTATCATCAAGAGGGAAAAGCTTACAGTCCAGGCATCTACACAGTAAAATAACATGAAAATAGCACTTGTGCGCCAGGCTCATATTGTGGGAAAGACTGTTCCCCAAGTCCATGTCTCACACAGCTCTCTCATCGGCCCCACGCCCTCCCAAGGATGTCTGTGCATTCCTGTGAAGAAACAGGTCAGGAGCCCAAGCAGCCATCCTCCTGAGCGGGGCTCATTCACAGCACAGAAAGCTCTGCAGCCCGGACTTTCTTCACTGACAGCATGGGAGACGGGGCAGGGGAGGCAACTTTTAGTTCTGGATCTTTAGCTTTTCCCAGAAGGAAGTGCTCTTACACACAACAGCGTACCACCACCCCTGTTCAAGCTGAGCCCAACTATTCAAAGTCAACCGTGAGTCCTGAGAAGTTTCTGAGCACGCAGTGTCACTGCCATAGCCAGAGCGAGCTACAAGTGAAGCATGAGCCCGGTCATTTCACAGACCTATGTATGCACGTGAGAACCGCTGAGGCTCCGAGAGCTGTGCAAGCAGGCAAGCACTCAAGGCTCTGAACCACAGCTCACGAATAGCTCAAGTTTTTATATATATATATATTGTTGTTTATTTTTATTTATTTATTTGAAAGTGACAGAGAAAGAGGCAAATAGAAAGAGAAAGAGAGAGAGAGAGAAAGGGCGTGCCAGGGCTTCCAGCCACTGCAAACGAACTCCACACGCGTGTGCCCCCTTGTGCATCTGGCTAATGTGAGTCCTGGGGAGTCAGCCTCGAACCAGGGTCCTTAGGCTTCACAGGCAAGTGCTTAACCACTAAGCCATCTCTCCAGCCCTAGCTCAAGCTTTTATGTTCTGGCTTCTACAGAGTGACCCATGATCTCTCTTCTGAATATTGAGACATCTGATAGTAAAATTTTTAGTGGAATTTTTTGTTTATATTAAAGACCTGAGAGTGCAATCAGAAAAATAAAGTAGTTAAGCAGAAATATAGCATGAAAGTGGGGCTTTCTGCAGAAAACATTAGAATGACACAATGTTTCCAGTCTTTTCTAACCAGGCCAGAGCAGAGCACAGAGGGTCTGACTGAAATGCCGAGGGAAGGTGGAGGGCCAGTGCTAAGCCTGTGGGCAGGGCCCTAAATGAAAGGAACATGTCACCACTCCCCTCTGGGACCAAGCAGCGATTTCCACACAAACACTTTTCATCCCGTACTGCAGAGTTTTAGGCACTTGGAGTGTGTGCAAGCCAAGAATGGAAGAAGAATAGCAGTTCTGTTGGCCTGGGCTTTGTACTTTTGGATTCCTTATCAGTTAGTTCGTTTGGAAGAAGATTGTTAGGGTAACAAAAAAGGCCAAAAGTTCTCTTGGATTAGATGCTATGTAAGATCATTTCTAGATCCATTCTTTCTCTCTAAGATGTGAAAGGACTACCACGTAATACCTAGTGGAATGCTTGCAAAACTATGCCCACACCAGGTGTGGTGGTGCACACCTTTAATCCCAGCACTGAGGAGGCAGAGGTAGGAGGATCACCGAGAGTTCAAGGCCACTCTGAGACTAGAGAGAATTCCAGGTCAGCCTGAACTAGAGCAAGACCCTACCTCGAAAAACCAAAAACAAAACAAAGCTACGCCCATGCTGGGCTTTAACATTTGTGCAGTGACTAGATTGTGGGACAGTAGTTTATGAGTGGTGATCATGTGCCTCACGTGACTACTAAGTGACTCCTGACTTAAACTTCCGCTGCCCACTTTCGACTCCTGATGCCTGAGACCCTACTTCACACTGTCCTCCTTCCATCACGTCTAACCCTTGTGTTTGAAAAGAAAAGGCACTGTTTGGACAGGACTGACACATGGCAAGTGACTAAGCCAATGTCCATATGTACCAATGGATCTAAATGCACTCTCATTCATAAGTCCCTCCTCAACATGGAAGGAACAGGGGTTGCTGGATAAAGAAGAAAGATAAACTTGCTCAACTGATCTTACTGTAGTGACTTTGAGGAGACATTTTAACCCTAATTTCTCAATAGTCATTTTTCATCCTCACAATTCTTTTGGCTTTAATACTTAAGAGTCACTTGAAATAACTTTCACTTAAGCCTTGAACAACTCCGAATGGCTTTACGGCCTTTCTCTGTGGTTCAAAACATCTGATGCACACAGCAGCCTGCCTGAGGGCTCAGCCCCACACTGAACACGGCACGTACCTTGTCTTCCAGTCCTCTTCTGACTTGGACCTGTTTTTGCGGGCTGCCCTTTGTTTTTCCTCAAGTCGTTTTTTTTCTTCACTAGCTTGATCTAAAATAAGAACATCAATGGAAAGCATTTATTCTGAGCAAAGCATGCTGGGCACAGCAACAAGCACAATGTCTTTATGGATAGCCACTGTCCAAACACACTGGGGTTAGTTCCAGTGTGCTAGCATGGAACAGTTAGGCCATACAGGAAGTTAACATGTCTAACACACACTAAGCTGGGCTTGGAGAGGTAGGCTTGTAATCACAGCTACCTGGAGGCCGAGGAAAGAAGACCCCAAGTTCGAGACCAGCCTAGGCAACGTAGTGAGAGCTTGTCTCAAAATGAAAGAAACGACTGGGGTATAAGCCAAGCAGTGGAGCAATTGCCTAGCGTGTGGAAGATCCTAGGTTCTCTCCCCAGTGCCACAAAACTACATGAAAATACATAAGCAGAGGCCCGTTGGGAAAGGCAGCATTCCACAGACCATCGTGTCTTTTGGCAGATGATTGATGCCCTTCACAACCTCTGCTATTTACCAAACAGTGATTGCTTACTCAGGCCCAAAGTGTTATATTAAAATGTTTTAATGAAAAATTGTGTAGAAAAAAAAAGGAAAAGTGTGGAATTATTTTAAATGTTTCGTGAGACCTCGCAGAATTTCAGGTTCCATTTGTAAGAAATTCATACAACTTTGCAGAATCCTGCTCTTCTGTTTCACAGCACAGAAAGCATTTAGTTAAGATGTGATGAGTCTTTATTGTCAGAAGCTGCCCCGTGCATGACAGGACATTTATCAGGAGCTCTGGCTTCCAGATGCTCCCACATGTTGCCATGTATTTCTAGAGGGGAAAATTGTCTCTCTTTCGAGAACTATGGAGTTAAAAAGCTTCACACTTAAATATTTCATAATTAAGGAGAAGCTTATGAAGGTCCTACGAGGCTCGCAAGGTGATAAAGGGTGAGCTCTGGAGTAGTGACGTTTGTAGATGTCAGTCTGAAGCTTGCCATATGGACGGTAAGTTTCCCCACACACCATATGTCTCTGGCACCACGTAAGATAGGACTTACGAGGGATACTACTGGATTAATGAAACTGAGCTAAGAATCTGTGTAACGTTGGCCATAGATTTCCAAATTTAAAACAAAAGTTACTGAATTTAAACTTAAAAATCCCTGAGAGGCTAAAATTGCCAGTACTCTAATGACGTTAAATATGACCAGGAAGGAAACAACCTCAAAGAACTGCTCCCAATGGGAGCAACAGATGTTTCTCACCTATTTCTCCATTCTCCATGGCTCGAATGTCAGGCCGCAGCCTGCAGTCCGTCTTAGGAATCACACTCTCCATCTCCTTGTCTACTTCATTCAAAACCATTGCAAAGCTAGTAAAATTATACATCTGAAAAGCAGAAATGTGATCCAATTAACACCTGGCAAGGCATGACACAAAGGGGAAAGTCCTGACGGGAGGTGTGATGTGACAGGGATGGCTCTCTCGGGGTAGGGCTGCGCAGTCTTCTCACACCTCACCTCACCTCACCTCACCTCACAGGGCTACGTGCTTCCCTCCAAATCTGTGGATACCGCACAGAAGAAATATTCCCACCAACCTCAAGTCAGCTCGAGCATGACCCATATCCATTTTCTTCTCTTCATTAAATCATTTCTGGCTGGAGGATTTATACTGAGTTGCATCAGCTTGTCTTTAAGAAGGGCTGGTCTTACGCCCAAGTAACTACCGAAGGAGGCCCCGTGCAGTCCTACCTAGCACACACTCCAGCCTGACACCACAAGGGACAAAGAACAGCACAGGCCTGTGGGTCAGGAGACCACCTGCCTGTCTCAGCTTCGCTGCCTTGAACAGGGCACCATCAAGGCTGACTGTCAACAGCGTGGTCACACTGAGCAGAGGCACGCTCACCTGGGCAGAATTGGGAGGCCGTGGAGCTATGCGCCACAGGAGAACACTTCCAGGGATAACGAATACGCTTTCTGAATCTGGCATTGGCATTTCATCTGACTCCTCAGAAGAGCTCATCTGCAAGACAAAGAGGGAGACATCTAAGCAAAAAGTTTTAACATGTATAAACATTGACACTCAGGCACTGTCAAATGGCCCATATTGACTAGAAGGGAAGCTGCATGAGGGCGGACACTGGCTTTTTATCTCTTATTTTCATTTACCATAAGGCTTGGGAGGGGACTTTGGGGTAGGAACAAGCTGCCTGGTGGATAGAAATGCCCAGGCCGAAGCCCTTGAAGAGCTGCGTGTCCTTGTCCATGAAGCCGTGCTCCAGGAAGTCACAGATAGGGTGTGTGAGGACACAGCCCAGGGAACGGCTTCCACACCATCCAGAGTTCTACCCTGCTGCCCCCACCGCCAGGATGGTTCTGTTCTACCCAGAGGGTTTTATGTCTTCACGAGCTGCTGATCGCCCTTGCGCTTCTCCTTCACCGTCCAGAGCCACAGTGCTATGGCCTCCAAGATGCAAAACAAGCAGGCAGTTGACAGCCTCCACCTAGGCGGAGTGAATCACAAAACTCAGTGCTTGCAGGTTCCCAAAAGACATAGGTGAGACAGTCTTGGGCTTTGTGACTGGAGAGAGGTTGGAAGGTACTTGGAAGCCAGAAGAGAAGATGTTTCCAAGATGTTCGTCCAAACCCGACTGAAGCAAGAGGCAGACTGCAGAGCATGCGTGTGCTCCACAGGACAAGTCTAGGTTTTACACTGTGACCTTCTCCCACCATGGGATGCCTGCGTCAGTGCTGGGGGGAGGGGGAGGGTCTCTGCAGCAATACGTGTTGGGTCAGTGGCTGTCGTTTTCAAAGCATTATTGCCATCCCTTCTTTACTATTTTCTGTTTTTTGTTTTTTTTTAAGGCAAAAGAACGCCTTTGTGTATTAAATGAGCAGGTTTGAAATGCTCAGCACTGGGCTGCAGAGAAGTTACAGCCTGAGGCTCAGGAGCTTCCTAATGCAGCTACACACTGGTGACACAGCCAACACATGTGACATGGTAAGGACACAAGGGGCCATCCTAAAGCACCTAACTACACTCATTCACGGCACAAAACTCAGAGGGCTGCTCAAGGTAGCTGATCAAGAGAGAACCTAGGAAGCTCCACCCCTACAGGCAAGAGCCCCCTCTGCTAGGTGCTGCGCATGTGTAGTTTTGCCTGGACACAGATGTGTAGCCGCTCCACTGTTGTACACATAAAGAACCCAAGGCTGTGGACGGTCAAGGACCATCTCCAGCATCACAGCGAGCAAATCTAAAGCGGCGGGTCGAGGCACCTGCAGTGAACATACGGTTTAACCCCGAGCATGACAAAAGCGCCTCTGTAGCCTGTGAGCATGCTGAGGAACACAGGGCGCTGCACACAGCAGGGGAGAGAGCAGACAGCAGTGAGTGTGACAGAAGCTGTTTTTCTGTGAAGACTGACCAGGGACTTAGGGGACAGACAGATAATCATCTGGACTCTGGCCAGAGTCCTTTGCTGTCTGCCCTGCGCAGGAGAGGGCCGGGTCCCAAGCGTGCTGGGATCCCAGCTCATCTTTGCCAGGTTGCTTTTCCTGGCAGGAGCTCAGCCACAGAATCGGTGCCAGGGCCCAGGATTCTGGGACACTTCCTTCTTCAGCTGCCAGTTTCCTGTGCGGAACACTTCACAGAGTGAGGGAAAAGCAGACAAGAGAACATGGGCTACAAGGAGAAAAGCTGAAGTGAGCCCTCACAGCTGAAGGGAAAGCAAGACAGGTCCGTCCCAGGAACAGGGCTAGCCTGGTTTACAAAGGAAGTCACCCCTACATGCAACATCCACTTCCCAGGAAAGCAGGATTTCTTCAACTTTTGCCCAAGAATCACTGAAGAAACGAGTGAAACTTGAGATCATGTTAAGCAAAAGAAACCAGAAAGATAAAGCATCACGCTTCTCTCACATGGGTAATCTAGGGTTAAATACACACGAACATACACACGACCACACAAATGTCAACACACATACACACTCCTATGACATAAAAATAGCAGAGGGACCAGTTAGGGAGAGGAAGTGGGCCAGTGGGAGCGGAAAGGAGAGGGGGAGAGCGGGGTGTGAATATGAGCGAAGCACAGGATACACGTGTGAAGGTGTCCAAACGAAACCCCTTATCTAGCGTGCTAATTTTAGAAATTTAAGAAAAAGGACAAGAAACACTGAAGAGCCCAAGAGACTAAGGCTGGGTGGTCTAAGGTGAGGCCTAGGAGTTTGCAATTTGAATGAGGTCTGAGACAGTGCTCGGTTGCCAATAATGACAAAGGTCGTTATTTCAGCAGAAAGGACTGCCTGTGGTTCTGAGAGCAGAGGCTGGTCTCAGCCCTTCCAAGGCGATGCCATGAGGACCCCATCTTACAAGTGGCAGCACAGAAGCAAGCAACCCCTGGAGTTTACACTATTCACAAGTGGGGAGACTAGAACTGTGCTCCTCCAGTGGCGTGGGGCTGCTGGATAGCAGTCAATTCTCAAACAAGCACGTAATGCCGCCACAGCTGCAATCTCTCTCTAGCTCTTAGCAGTTTTGCCAGGAGGGAGGGGACAGAGTCTGTTGAATGTCACAGCCTTCCTGTGAATGGGCCGCGAGCTGTGGCTTCATCTGTGGGGAATTCTAACTGGATGAAGAACGCCCCACAGAGGACGTCCAGCGTGGAAGAGGCCAGTCCAGTGTCAGCACCCTGAACTGTGAGGGCCTCATCAGGGACTAAGTGCTTGATAACAAGCGAACAAGACAGTCAGGCTTAAAAATACGAGAGACAGTTTTGAAGTAAATGTTGCCTCCCTAAATCAGTTTAGCCTCTAACACACCAACAGGGGAAGCAAATCGCCCCAATGAACTTGCTACAGCTGTGTGAGGTAAGTGCCGGCACACACGCAGCTGGCTGCCAGGCCGCCTGAACCCACAGAAGCTCACACCAAGCCTCTGGCACAAAGGCAGGTCTCTGCACATGCAGAAGGCACAAGGAGAATCACGTGTGCCAGCAACACTGCAAACTGTGAGCCAGGAGCACGCCACCCCCACCAGGCTCCGTGCAATGCAAGAGTCCACTTGTCCCCTGTCACCACCTCACAGCGTGGTCACCTGTTTGCTGTTCTTCTTCTCGTCTGTGTTTTTCTTATCATTCTTCTTGTAAGCGTCGAAAGTGGCAGGGTCCACACTGCACAAACACTCCGTCCATTTCCCATAGAGGGCACACAGCTTCTTCTTGCTGTTGAGAGAAACTGCTGGTTAGCTGCCAATTAGACCTGGGCTCTGATACAGTCAAATGTTAATATAAAGATATCTTATACATCAATTTTTTTTTCTCTTTGGTTTTTTTGAGGTAGGGCCTCACGCTAGCCAGGCTGACCTGGAATTCACTATGTAGTCTCAGGGTGGCCTCGAACTCACAGTGATCCTCCTATCTCTGCCTCCTGAGTGCTGGGATTAAGGTGTGTGCCACCATGCCGGGCAGTTCAGATGTTTTTTAAAAAAATTATTTATTTACAAATAGAGAGAGAGAGAAAAGAGCAGAGACAATGGGCATGCCAGGGCCTCTAGTTGCTGCAAATGGAATCCAGATGTATGTGCCACTTTATGCATCTGGATTTACATATGTACTGGGGAATTAAACCTGGGTTATTAGGCTTTGCAGGCAAACTCCTTACCCTCTGAACCATCTCTCCAGCCCTACATCAGATTTTTTAAAGAAACAGATACTTTGTTAACGGACGATTTCTGTATTAGGCAAAAGACTTTAATGCTGACATCTTAGCGCTCATCTATATTATTCAACAGTTAAAATGGAAAAACGTACCTTTTATCTTGTATATAGCCTTCAACTTTGTGTAATTCTTTCCCAAAAAGGCCACATGGCTTAAAATTCAAGACACATTTGTCTCCAGTCCTATGAAGAAAAGTTCAAGTTCTGATGACCACTCGATGCCAGTGAGACAGGACAGAACCGTAACTGTGGCAGCTGCTGACCGGCTGTCCATACCTGCCAGCGCCACCCAGGGCTTACCGTCCGGCGGCAGCACCACGCCCAGCGCAAAGAAAGGGAGGCGGCATTCCCAAAGAAGGGGTCACAGGCCCTGAACCTGACTTGAATAACTCCTCTGCTCCTTCCCCCTCACCCTCCCCCCTGCAGGCCAGCAGCAGAATGGAAACAATATAATGACAACTGGGCGGGAGTGGCGCAAAGAAAGACTCACAGGGGCTGGGAGGCTCCAGGTCGTCCAGGCTTCCTTATTCAGAGAGGCCCATGGACACGACTCTCAAATGGGTGGGCTTCTACTCACTTAGGACTTAAGCTGCCCGTCTTAAATGTTAAAATGAAGCCCTTAGGACAGCTCTGGTGACAGGTGACAGTAGGGCTAAGAAGCCCCACACGCCTTACTTGTGGTTGGTGATCTCCACGTTGCCGTACTGCTCAATCCACAGCTTGCCCACGATGATGTTGTGCACGCAACAGGTAGGGTTTGTCCACGTGTAAGCTTCATTGTGTCTGAAAAACAAACCCAAACCAAAAGAAGTGTCTGTCATTTTGTCTAAAAAAGTGTGCTTTCTTCAAATGCCAATATTCCAGATGACAAACCAGGCTGCTTGATGACTAAAAGACATCAAAGCCTTATTGGTGGGGCTGAGAAGACAGCAAGGCCGGTAAGTGCTTGTCTCTCGAGCATGAGGACCCGAGTGTTCCGGCACACACACGCCTGTGAGTGCAGCTCTGGGGAGCTGGGGACAAGAGGGACCCCGAGGCTGGTTGGCTTACTCATGCGGCTGAACCAGTGAGTTCCAGGGATGGCAAAAGACTGTCTTAAAAATAAGTTGTAGGGCTGGAGGGATGGCTTAGTGGTTAAGGCATCTGCCTGCAAAGCAAAGCCAAAGGACTCAGGTTTGATTCCCCAGGACCCACGTAAGCCAGATGCACAAGGGGGCATACACATTCTCTCTCTCCCTCTGTCTCTTTCCATCTTTGTCTGTCAAATAAATAAATAAAAATCAAATACACAAAAATAAGTTGTAGAGCAACTTAGGAAGACTCCTGAAGTTGACCTTTGGCCTTTACACACAGGCATGTACATCCAGACACATATATACACACAGTACACACATATACATACATGTGTGCACACCCCACTCACACAAATACAAAAAACTGCACTTATAATAACTTCTAGTAAAACAGGTATCACCTGCTTATTCTTGCTGCGAAAGGAAATAAAAACTCAAGAAAAGACGTCCATCAGACCCCAAATTTAAAATGCTATTATCAGGTTGAGTATCTCAATTCCAGAACTTCTGAGCTCTGAGGATGCCCAATAAGTCTTCGATTCTGCAATATATGGACCTTAAACCCTCAGATTTGGGATGGTAACTGGCAATATCTATGCAACCATTCCAAATCCAAGAAAATCTAAATCTGACACACTTCTTATTGTAAGCATCTCTGACAAATAAGACTCAACCTGTGTATGATTATTTCACAGTCTGGTGAAACACATGAAAAGTAAAATTAAATTACACGCAGAAGGCTGGAGAGATGGCTCAGTGGTTAAGGTACTTGCCTGCAAAGCCTAAGGACCGAGGTTTGATTCCCTAGTATGTACATAAACCCAGATGCACAAGGTGGCACATGCGTGTGGAGTTTGTTTGCAGTGGCTAGAGGCCCTAGTGTGCCCATACTCATGCACTCTCTCCCCTTGCTTTTTACCCCTCTTTTTCATAAATAAATAAATAAATAATTTTAAAAATTTACAGGTGGAAAATAATAAAGATCTATTTAGCACTTTTCAGAGAAGGGGTCCTCCAGTTCACCAAAACAGCACCAACAAACTCCCCTTTTCTTAAGGCAGGTCCAACAGACTGCCTTTTTAAAAATGTACGTATGTGTGTGTGTGAGTGAGTGAGAGAGAGAGAGAGAGAGATAGAGAGAGAGAGAACTGGCACGTCAGACCTCCAGCCTCTGGAACTGAACTGCAGACACGTGCAATCCCTGTGCGCATGTGCAACCTTGTGCATTTGCATCACTATGTGTCTGGTTTACATGAGTCCCGGAGAGTTGAACATGAGTCCTTAGGCTTTGCAGGCAAGCATCTTAACAGCTAAGCCATCTCTCCAGCCCCATCAAAACCCTTTTTACGTTTTGTATATCCCTTGCTTTTGCAAAAGAAAATCTGTTTTGCTTCTTTATTTACACTTATTTCCAAAATATGTTTTTAAGGCCGGGCGTGGTGGCGCACGCCTTTAATCCCAGTGCTTGGAAGGCAGAGGTAGGAGGATCACCGTGAGTTTGAGGCCACCCTGAGACTCCAGAGTGAATTCCAGGTCAGCCTGGGCTAGAGTGAGACCCTACCTCGAAAAACCAATATATATATATATATATATATATATATATATGTTTTTAAGAGTTCTGGGCACAAGTCCTTTGTAGAATATGAGTTTCACCTATTTTTTACTGTCAATAGCATGTCTTTTCATACACTGAACAGTATATATTTCACAAACCAAAGTATTTAATAAAGCCTAGTTTTTAAACCTAGTCTTTTACTCACTGAGCATTTTATATTTTGTATATATCTACATGAGGTCTTTGCCTAATCCATACTCGTAAGGTTTTTGTCCTACACCTTTATAGTTTTACTTTTGATTTTATTTACAGTTCATGATCTACACTGGAACGGGTAAGGTTCATTTTTGGCATATGGATGTCCACTTATTTCCAAAGTATTGTGGAAAGGGCTACTGTGTTTAGCTGTATTTCCTTTGCACCCTTGTCAAAAATCGGCTGACTAGGTGCCTGTGGAGTCAATTTCTGGAAGTTTCTTCCCTGCTCCACTAACTTAAGTGGTCTGCCCTATTCCTAATACTATGGTGTCTGGACTAACACAGCTTTGCGTCTTCAAACTGCGACTGGGAATCCATTAATTCTGTTGGTCCCTTTCAAAAACTTCAACACTTTGGCAGTATTATCTCATTTGCCTTTACATATAAATATAGAGTCAATTCCTCAGTATTTAGCAGAAGTCATCCAGAGGGGCTGTGGAGATGGCTCAGTAGATAAAGTATTTCCATGTGTAGCAATTTTCTTCTTGTTGCTGGGACGAAACTACTGACCAGAGCAGCATATGGAAGGAAAAGGTTATTCCTGCTTACAGTCTAGAGGGGAGTTTGCTCACGGCACAGCGGAGCATTAACTTCTTGTCACAGAAGCTGGGAAGCAGCAGCATGTGTGCAGCTCTGGCAAGGGGGGCTTGGGTTTTAATACCCCAAGGAACTACCTTCCAAATTGCCACCGGATGGGGATTGAGTATGAGGCTTGATCACAAAAACATGAGCCTCTGGGGGTACATTTTACATTAAAACTACCACCATGGAGCTGGGTGTGGTGGCTCATGTCTTTAATCCCACCACTCGGGAGGCAGAGGTAGGAGGAGTGCCATGAGTTCGAGGCCACCCTCAGACTGCACAGTGACTTCCAGATCAGCCTGGGCTGGAGTGAGACTCTACCTTGAAAAAACAAAAAACAACAACAAACAAACAATAAAAAAAATAATAATAATAACTACCACCATGGAGGCATGAGACTTCAGTTTAGATTCCCAGGACCCACGTAAATCCTAGGCATGGTGGCCCACACATGATGTCCCAGCACAGAGACAGGATCCTTGTGACAAGCAGCAGGCCAGCTAAACTAGCTGAATCAAGGGAAAGCAAGTGCCTCAGTGACTAAGGTGAAGAGTAATCCAACACTAACTTCTGGTCTCCACGTGCAACTGCATGCAAAGCACACGTCATCCAGAGGTGTTGACTTGGTAGTTAAATACATTGTGCTTAAAGATCAACTGGGGAACTGCCGTGACTTGAATGCAAAACGTCCCTCACAGCATCAGTGGTTTGTGATCACGCTTCCTACGGAATCCCCAGCGGGTGCCGCCTCTGGAAGGTGATGCTCCAGCTGGGGAAGGCGTGTTGCTGACGGTGGGCCTTCGGGTCAGGTCCTCCTGTGTGCTGGAGAGCCGGCTTGCTCTTGCTGTTCTGTCTGCTGCTGACAGACCATGTGAGCGGGCTGGCCATGCTTTTTCCACCATGGTGAAGCTTCCTCCTGAACCTGTAAGCCTGAAATAAATCCTCTCCTCCCATGTGCTGCTTCTGGTTGGTGTTCCCTGCCAGCAACAGAATGTCACTGCTAGAGGAAGGTCGGAAATCAACTCCAGGGAGGTGTCCAAGTACACTGGGCCTGGGAGGTCTCCATCCCTCTGCACTCCTCCGTCCCCTTCCTTCCGTTCTCAGCACGCAGGCCCTGCCCATGCTTGACCGCCTTCACTTTGTCCCTGAGCTTATGCTGGTTATTACAGTTACCTAATTACAGTTCTTAATATTAAAATGTTCAGAAAAACTCCGATTCCTTTGCTAGGATGCTTTCTGTTCCTCTAAGAGTGCTCACCCTTACGCAGGAACACAGCGACGATAACTATTCCTAAGTCTTTGGTGCACACTGCAGTGCCTGGGTCATCCTGGGGGTAGAAGATATTGATCACCTTTTCCATGGTGGGTGATCAAGATTTTTTTCTGATTCTTACTATGCCAAATAAAATGTAACTGTATTGTGGACACTTGAATTCTACAACATTTGCTATCCTCTTAAAATCTTTGCCGAATATTGTCTTTGTTTTGTTTATAGGCAATTAACGTGTCAGGCCACAAGTCACGACCCTCTTTCTGCTTCACGCTCAGTGTTAAGGTTTCAAACCTTTGTATAGGTTATTCGGATGCATCCTTTGGTGGGCATCCAAGGACCTGCACCCAGGCCACCTAGTCCTCAGGTCTCAAAGACTTTGGAGTTCCACTTGGGGTTATCTGAATGCCAGATTGTGGCGACGGGCTTAGGAACGGAACGCCAGTGTGGGGAGCTTCTTCCCCCCTGTGCTTCAAGGCCTCTGATCTGCCCTCTGGCCAGCAGAGGGGTCTGAGCCAGGTCTGTCAGCACTACCCACAGCTGGGCCAGGGCAGAGAGGTAAAGTCACAAGGGTGTGCCTCATACTCCTCAGGCCACGGCAGCCTTTCGATTCATTCCCTGCACTACATTGAGGGATTTTCTGAGTCCCAGGCACTGCGTGACTGTGGCCACCACAGCTACTATAGGACAGCAGCCATGGGTCCGACATGTGCTCTGCGGGAAGGCTCAGGGTGGAAGAAACCAGAACTTCCAATGCTCTCTGTGTCTACAAGAGGATCTTTCCAGGGCCTCTAGTCAGAAAAGGGAAGCTTTCTTGTGGAACCTTTTATTAGACAGCCACACATTGCTGGGATGAACTGCCAAACCAGGCAGCTACAGGAAGAAGGGATTTATCTGAAAATTACCGATCCAGGGGCAGTTCCATAATGGTGGAAGACACTGGCCCGCTTCCACAGTCCCAGCAGAGAGAAAGAAAAGCAACCACCACCAAAAGCAAGCAAGCACCCTTCGGAACTCCAGGCAAAGCTCAGGCACTTTGCATGTCTTTAGGCTGGAATTCCAAATCCACCGCCACACCTTAGGGCTGGACCCTAGGATCATTCCTCCAGCCAGGAGGCTGCAGATCTATATTATAAGCTTTAGTAAAACTCCTGAATCTACTTGGGAACATCCATTCAAGCCACCACAAACTTTCCTGTCTGCCTCTAATGAATACCTAGTTCTGTAGCGTGGGAGAAAAAAAGGAATAATATCAAACTAAGAATTTTACTGACAAATTGGTCCTGAGGATTTCAATTTTCTCCTTGCTCTGCTGTCTCCCTTTACTGTTCAGAAGCTACAATGTCACTTTATGTCTCTTGGCCAGGGTTTCTAGTTCTAATCAGTGACAGACAGAAGGTAGATTATGTTTACTCTGACTTGCTTGAAATAGAAGAAGAGAGCCCCCAGCTCACCTAATGTTTATTTATTTTAAAAGATTCTTAAGCACAGGCTGTGGAGATGGTTCTGTGGTTAAAGGTGCTTGTTTGCAAAGCCTGACAATTTGAGTTCAATTCCCTAGCACCAAGACTCAAAGTGGCACATGCACCTGTGATCCCGATGTGCCTACAGCAATGGGAAGCAGAGCCAGCTAGACTTGACACACACAGTGGCAAAATCAGAGACCCTATCTCAAAAAAGATATTCGAGCATGATGGCATACACCTTTAATCCCAGCACTTGGGAAGCAGAGGGGATGAAAATCACTGTGAATTTGAGGCCAGCCTGAGACTACAAAGTAAATTTCAGGTCAGCCTGGGGTACAGTGAAAACCTACCACTGGGGGTTAAAAAAAAAAGGTGGAAGGGGAGGACAAACACCCTGAGATTCATAGCTCTCCACATATACACTGTGCCATGTGCATGCCCACACACACACATCACATACACACAAAACACATACACACAAACACATACACACACACACACACCAATTAAAAGACAAAAGATCCTTAAACAAAACATGCACACCATGATACACTGACAGCTAGTTTCATAATAACTGTCATGAAAATCCAGGCACACTAAATGTCTATTCACCTCTTTACATCTACTCAGGCTGATTAACACTGCCATACTCTTACGTTCTTTTCAGAAGAGGCCAGAAGTTTAGTTTCTTTCATGTCCTCCAGCTACGAAGGAAAGGTAGGATCTGCGGACGTGAGTACACACGTACAGCGGAGCTCATTAGAAGAGCTGAGGGCTCGATTGGGACTTACTCAAGGAGCTCTAACGTGATGGTTCCTTTGGGTTCTGCTTCAACACTCTTCCCCCAGAACTTCAGTTTGGGGTAGATTGAGCCATGGAAGATGAAGTCGTTGTTTAATCCTTCTGCATGAAACGCACTGATGGGTGGGTGATGGCTGACCTGTTCGGAGATGAGTCTGAATCCAAGGTCATCTCTTAAGATTAAAAAAAAGAAAGCAAAAGGCAACATTGCAATGTACTCTTTCACTGCGTACATCATTGTCCCTCCAGTAGAAGCAACTAACTTGTGAAGGAAGCAGTTCACCAGAGTAATGCATTCTTTATCCTTGTGCTAATGAAAGTGAGCGCAGCATGAGGAACAGTGCATGCCCCCCCAGGCCACTACATCCGGTGCGGGTGCTGCCAGCTGCTGAAAACAAAGAACATACATGATTTCCATAAAGGTTAATGCTGTGGTTTGAAGGTGATGTGGCTCGCATAGGCTCATGTATTTGAACACTGGGTCCCCAGCTGGTGCCACTGTTTTATATGGTGTAGAACCATTAGGAGGTGGAGTCTTACTGGAGGGAAGGTCTCTGGGGGTGGCCTAAAGGTGTGACAGCCTAGCTTCACTTCTTGTCTGTTCTCTGCTTCCTTACTGTGGATGAAATGTGACCAACTACTTCAAGATCCTGACATCCATAACTTCCCTGCCATGCTGGACTGTTTCCCTTCAAAGTGAATCAAAATAAACCCTTCCTCCCTTAAGTTACTTTTTATCACATCAACAAGAAAAGAAGCTAGTATGATTAGCCATGTAAATTAAAAACATATTCTTTACATTATGAGATTGCATTTAACACAGCATGTCTACTTTCCAATGAGCATAAATGTGATCAAAATTTTTGCTAAGAAAAAGAGGGAGTTACTGAAAAACGAAATCCATATCAATTGTCCCAGGTTGTGTATAAACAAGAAAACAGGCTAGCACTATTACAAACACCTCCACTTGTACATACAGTCACTGCCGTTAATATGATGCCATATATATCATTTTTTCCATGTGGTTATGGTTGTATATTTGGGACACCTTATCATATCATACAATCTACCTAAAAAGGAGGATAATTAATCCCACATGACCAGGAACACTGAAATCCATGCCATTATTTTACATGTGCCTGGAGATGCCAGCAGGCAGCCTTGGCTATTGTTCCTCAGGCTCCATCCACCTTTTTAAAGACAGATCTCTCACTGGCCTGGACTTGTCAAGTAGACTAGACTAGCTGGCCTCAAGCCCCAGGGATCTGCCTGTTTCTGCCTCTACAGGGCTGGGATTTTAAGTGCATGCCATTACTCCTGCCTTTCATATGTGGATTTGTGTACAGAATTCAAGTCCTCACGCTTGCAAGGCAAGCCCACGATTACTTTTTATACATTTTACGGGGGGTGGGGGGGGGGGGCTATGGGTGTATGTGTGCCACAATGCACATCAGAGAAGTCAATGTTTTGTCCTGTCCTTTCTCTCTGCTTGACACGGGTCTCCCCTGTTATTTTGTTTTTGCTGCTCTGTGTGCGCCAGTCTAGCTGCCCGCGAGCTTCTGGACTCTCCTGGCTCCACTTCCACAGGTGCACGGGGATCGCAGACACACGTGCCACTTTGTGTCCAGCTTTATGTGAATGCTTAGGACTTTACTTAAGCAGGCAGGCTAGTAAGCAAGCACCTTTAACTGCTGAGCCATCTCCCTAGTCCCCAGTTCAGTACTTTTTATTAACATACCCTCTAAAATAACAAATTTCATGAAAAGAAACATCGAAATTATTAATTTGCTCCAGTCAGAAAGAACTTCTTGGTGTTCTCAAAAAGACATATTTTTTTCTTCACTGAAAAAAATCAATGAAAAGCAAGTAAATTTAACAAACCATCCAGGATGGAACAAAAAAACCTCACCGAACTAATTCGTAAGTCTCTCCCAGAAGTGGGTTGAAGGGCTTTCCAGTCCGTTCCCACTGAGAAGCAACAGCAGACACAGCAAATGCAGCTACACACTGAGGGACAGAGAATTGCACACATTAAAAATAGCCCAGCTTTGCTTTTCATTTTCCAAGAACCAGAATTATGCTGAAACAGTAACTGACTAAATTATTTTGAGGAATTTAATTGTTTTGGCTTTTCATATAGTTCTCTAAAGTTAATATAAAAGCTTGAATATTCATAATGAAAGTTGTGTGGCTTTCATAACAGCCTATGAGAGCTAAAAAATCTGCCAAGGACCTTGAAAAGTTCTTAAACCCAGTGACTGCTAACACAATTAATATTTAACTATAGTTATACCTCAGTATTTGAGAGAGAGTGGTTCCAGGACCCCTTTGGGTGCTCAAGATATAAATGCACAGTCTTTATATATAACTTATGCACATCCTCCTATATAATCTCTGGATGACTTATAAATCTAGTGTAATGTAAGTCATTATTATATGATTACAGAGCCATGACAAAGAAAATGTACATGTTCAATAAAGACGTGCTTTTGTTCTCCTAATACTTTGGACACAAAGTTGGTTGGGTCTATTGATGTGTAATGCACAGATACATACAAAATTCGGAACTGAGGAAGAGAGAAATAAATGTGAACAACTTAAATGGTATCAAAGCCAAAGATTAAGTTAAAAATGCAGTTTATATAGAGGAGAAAACAGAAAGGCTCGATTCAGACAGCTACTGTTTTGTTTGACAGTATTTTTTCTACTATACTTGGCCTATATCTTATCTACCCATGTGGATATACCACATGAACATCTATTTTAAAACTTAAAAAGTCCACTCCTTGCTGTCTTTTGTTTGGTCATAGACATTGTTAATGAATTTGAAATAAGAGACATTGTATCTCCCTCTCCCCCTGTGGTGGTTTGAAGAAAATGTCCCCCATAGACACATGTGTTTGGATGCTTAATTCCCAGTTGGCAGTGCGATTCAGGAAAGTTGTAGAACCTTGCTGGAGGAGGTATACCACTAGGGGAAGGTATTACAGCCCAGCCCTGCTTTTGCCTTGACTTGCTGTCTCTGACTCTCTGTCTCTCCTTCCTCTCCACTAATGTGAAAATGTGGTGCAGGCTTCCGTCCCTGCCATGCTCTCCCCACCATGACGGACTCTACCCTCTGGCACTTAAGCTGCATTTAACACTTTTCTTCCATAAGCTGCTTCTGGCCAGGTATTTTGTTCCAGCAAGAAAGTAACTGATAACATTCCTTAACACAATGGTACCTTTTAAACCAAAGACTTGGAAACAGCTTTAAATAGCCAGGTGTGGGCCTAACCACCTCTGTTCTTCTTGAAACTCCCATCTGTCTTCTACTGCTGTGGCACTCGCCAAGGACAGACGGGGGGAGTGGGCACCGTGGACTCTTCAAGCTTTGGGAACACTTCTACCCACACATCAGACTTAATGTGGTAGGGTGGGGAGGGAGGGAGGTGACAAGTCTCTGAGACAAACTCTTTTTGCCACATACCTGCATTCTTTCCACAGGATCAGAAAGTGAACTGGCCTTGTGGATGAGGTAAGTGTGCTCCATGTACTCAGTTAGTCGCTGTAGGAAGCTCAAAGGCTCATTAAAAATGACTGGCATCGTGATCTTGGATAGTTCCTGTTTAAAATGAAAACCAAAACTGTTCTGTCCAAGATCATACACAGCAAACTTATCTGCTAGCTTCACACATGTCCCTGAAAAGGAAGTAACTGCCAAGCCCAACTCAAGAAATTTAATTAATATCAGTTCAGTTTCATTGATTTTTCCAGAATATCTGAAAATGTGGAGAATCTAGAACAATATAAGAAAATAAGACTTACTCAAATTTTCTCCTTAGTCTCACAGAGTACACAATCAAACAGTGACCATGAGTTGATGACCGTGGATGAACCTCCTTACCACAGCATTGGGAAATGGGATTGGTAACATGATGGGCATGCAAAAAGCAGAAACTTCATATGGGGTCAAAATAACAACTTTAGGGTCATGAGACTGAGATGGTTCCTGTGTCTTGGATTGCTATATACACTAGGTCATACCAATAAGAAATTGACTGTCTAGCCAGGAATGGTGGTGTACAACTTTAATCCCAGCACTCAGGAGGGGAGGCAGAGGTAGGAGGATTGCCGTGAGTTTGAGGTCACCCTGAGACGACAAAGTGAATTCCAGGTCAGCCTGGGCTAGAGTGAAATCCTACCTTGAAAAACAAACAACAACAACAACAACAACAAAAAAAAAAAAAAAAAAAAGGAAAGGAAGAAATTGACTACCTAACCAAGCAACTCCCCCCTTTCTCTTGCTCCCTCCAAAGAAAACCTTAAATTTTTCCTTCTAGCTCTCTTCATGGAATACTGAACCACTTGAGGTCTGGGGTTACCTGAGTCAGGAATCACTGCTCAAATAAGCTCAGGAGAATTTCCGTGTGCCCAGGTTCATCTTCTAACAGTAGATAAGGACTGACCACACATACAATCTCAGTGAGTAATTTTCAAAAAGAAATTAGAGACTATTTTGGTGTGGCAACATTGGACTTTTCTGACCATACCACTCAAGAATAGGTTATAAGCTAATGATAGAAGGCTATTTCTGTTTTAGAAAAGGTTTTTCTGGCTAGAGAGATGTCTTAGCAGTTAAGGTGCTTGCCTGCAAAGCCTAACGAACCTGGGTTCAATTCCCCAGTACCTACATAAAGCCAGATGCAGTGGTGAATGTATCGAGTTCATGTGCAGTGGCTGGAGGCCCTGACGTGCCCATTCCCTCTCTCTTTCTGTCTTCTCTCTGCTTGCAAATAAATAAATAGACAAGAATAACTGTTATAATAGATTTTCAAAAAAATAAAGGAAATGTTTTTCAGTTCTGTCTGCCAGTTTAGCAATTGGGTAGTGGTCTTCAACATGAAGTGCAAGCCTTTCAAGTCTGTTCACTATACCCTGCCTGTAAACATCATTATGGGGTCTTTCAAAGTCATTAACAAACTTATCTTGGTGCTTTGGAATATTCTGATGACCTTCTCATACTCTTTCTACCATATTTAACTTTCCCTTAGGAACCTGGTCTCTCAGGAAACCTGCTGGCTAACAACATCTGGTTAGGTACGGTCCCAAGGAACAACCAGGCTGAATGCCACCATTCTTGGCTCTGACTTTCCCCAAAATGTCCTCATTCTTCCCAACCTGCACAAACAAAAATATTGTCAAGTCCACAAATCTGTTGGAAGACATTTTTTAAAAGCCCACTTATTATCATAAAATAAATGTTGCTGATTAGGTAGGCAGCAGCTCAACCTATTAAAAAGAAAGGTGGGCTCTGGCTTCCTCACTAGGGAGATGAAGAAAAGGAGCCCAACTACACACAGCCAAGGAGCTCGTTAAACCCTGAGCCACCACAGGGCTTAGTCAAGGACGCTGGTACTCCCAAAGCTTGTGTTAATTAAAATGTACCAGGCTCCTTCTCTTCTACCTAAAAAATACATTCCTTACAAAAAATAAAATAAAATAACAGAGGGATATATGACTCTCTTGATAGAAAAGGAAAATATGAAAATGTCTTTTCCCTTCCCTTCTACTCTCCAGGAGATAATGTCCCAGCACAGTTCATGGGTACACATGAATACACACATGGGTCTACGTGGGAGAGAGGAGGGAGGACATTCTTTTGCTTTTTAAAGTCTGGCATTAGCTCTGAGGACTGCCCCATGTACTTCCACTGTGTTTAGAGGGGGGCTCACACACGTCCATGCATACATGTTTCTAATAGCTCAGTAGTGTGATGTTAAGACCACTCAACAAAACCATTTTCACTCCTAGCTTCACCATTTAACTGAAACTCTGGCCAAGTTCATCTCTGGGTCAGTTTCTTCTTCAGTAACAAGATACTAATGGTATTTAACAAAAGCTACTGCCACAGGACTAACATTTACAAAGCACTTAGATAAGCTCTGGACACATTAGTAAGTCGTATATGCTAAATTTAAGACATGTTTAAAATATGCATATGCCATGAACTGTTTGATCCTGTATCTTCTGTACCATAGGCATATATGGCTTAAAGTAGATTTCTCTAAGTGGAGGTTCTAGGTCAAAGGCCTTCTCAGCTAAAATGTTTGCAAATACTATAAGGCAAAGTATCTTCCAAAAGGACTTTACCAGCTGGGCGTGGTGGCGCACACCTTTAATCTCAGCACTCGGGAGGAAGAGGTAGGAGGATTGCCATGAGTCTCAGGCCACCCAGAGACTACATAGTGAAACCCAGGTCAGCATGAGCTAAAATGAGACCCTACCTCAAAAAACCAACCAAACAAACAAACAAACAAAAGGACTTTACCTATTCATGCTCCCACAAATGCTGCAGAAGTAAGACCTTTTGGCATCAAAGGAAGTGTATTACTTCCAATTCATTCAGTCATGTTCACTGTCATTACATCAATGTTTAACTGAGCACCTATGATGACAGGCATGGTCTCGGGCACTGAATTAAGTCTCCGTTCTCTTCCCTTATTTTCCCTAACTCTCACTTTATATCTAGGCCCAGCTCAGGTCTTGTCTCCTGGGGCGTCGCAGCACTCACGGCTTTCCTGTGCCTGACACCTGGCGTGTCCCCATCTACCGCCTGCAACTTCCCACTTAACATATTCTAAATTCCATTACGTGGTCTTATGCCATGAGAACTAACCAGCTTATCTAATTCATGGTAAGGAATGACCTGAAGGATTCCAGAAGAAAGGGGTATGGTATCCTACAAGCATTTTGATCACTTCACAGGCAGGCTGAGCTGTAGGGAAAGCACTCCAAAAGCAGCACACCTTATGTGTTAGTAGCTGAACATGCAGGACAGTGCTTTTAAGTCAGCTAGGACGACTGCCACACAAAGGATGCAGGAACTCAATCCTGAGCCGGGGGACCTGACAGGTGACCCTGGACAAGAATTAGGTAAGAAACATACAACTTCAAGCTTAGCTTTCTTCCTGTTTTCTATGGTTCACTTTGCTGTCCAAGGATCTCAAAGGAATTCAAATGTATTTCTTTCTTTCTTTCTTTCTTTTTTTGCCTTCGAGGTAGGGTTTCACTCTAGTCCAGGCTGACCTGGAATTCACTATGTAGTCTCAGGGTGGCCTCGAGCTCACGGTGATCTTCCTACCTCTGCCTCCAGAGTGCTGAGATTAAAGGTGTGTACCACCATGCCTGGCTCAAATGTATTTCTTAAAGGAATGAAGAATACTTTACCTGCAAGTATGACTCTAATTTGTTTTTCTTTTCTTTTCATTATTTATTTATTTATTTGAGAGTGACAGACAGAGAGAGAAAGAGGCAGAGAAAGAAAGAATGGGCAAACCAGGGCCTCCAGCCACTGCAAACGAACTCCAGATGCATGCGCCACCTTGTGCATCTGGCTTATGTGGGTACTGGGGAATCGAGCCTCAAACCGGGGTCCTTAGGCTTCACAGGCAAGCACTTAACAGCTAAGCCATCTCTCCGGTCCCCTAAATTGTTTTTCTTCACAAAAGTATTTAATGGACTAGAAAACACTCACTGAGGAGACAGGAGATGGACTGGGGTGATCCTACGGATGAGAAGACACTCACTGAGGAGACAGGAGATGGATTGGGGTGATCTTACGAACAAGAAGACACTCACTGAGGAGACAGGAGAGGGACTGGGGTGATCTTATGGATGAGAAGACACTCACTGAGGAGAAAGGAGAGGGACTGGGGTGATCTTACGAACGAGAAGACACTCACTGAGGAGACAGGAGATGGACTGGGTGATCTTACAGACAAGAAGACACTCACTGAGGAGAAAGGAGATGGACTAGGGTGATCTTACAGACAAGAAGACACTCACTGAGGAGACAGGAGATGGATGTTTACATCTGGACCAATTACTTTCTTGTTGCTCGGACAAAATAGCCAGCCAGAAGGAGCTTAGGGAAGGACAGAGTTTAATTCAGCTTACAGTGCCAGCATGTAGATTGCATCATGGTGGGGAAAGCAAGGCAGGATGTGGAAGCTGGCGCACAGTGCCTTATCAGCAGGGAGGAAGCAGAGATCCCAGCAAGCAAGGCTGGACTAAAACCTCCTGGGACATACTTGTGCCAGTAAGGCTCTACTTCCGAAAGGCTCCGCAGTCTTCCAGAACAGCTTTACTACCAGTTAGAGATTAGGTATTGAAACACATGAGCCTACAAAAGGCATTACATTCAAACTACCTCAAGGCCCTGTCTGACTGTGATGGATCAGCCAGGATAGAAGTGTGCTTCCATCAGGGGATCATGGCCTGGGGACTCCATTGTTCAACTCTAGGGCAATGCTGTGCATGGTGCCACAGCAGACTGGAGCGTCTACTAACTAGCCAGGCTTTCCCTGAGCTAGAAGTAAATGATCAAGAGTGAGGTGTGGCATATGGACTCACCATTCATTTAATACGTAGATTTATGTTTTAAAAAATATTTTATTTTTTACTTATTTATTTGAGACAGAGAGGGAAAGAGGAGGAGGGAGGGAGGGAATGAGCATGCCAGGGCTTCAAACTACTGCAAACGAATTCCAGGTGCATGTGCTACCTTGTGCACCTGGCTTATGTGGGTACTGGGAAATCGAACCTGGGTTGTTAAGCTTCATAGGCAAGAGCCTTAACTGCTAAGCCATCTCTCCAGTCCCAGACTTATGTTTTAATCAACTAAATGCTCCTAAAATTCTCGAAGGTTTTTTGAATAAATTTTCAACACAGACTAAACACATTCTCATTTATTCCAGTGCCTCAGAATATAAACATTCAAGGAAATGGAAAGACACACATTGAGCCAAATAATAGGGAAAGAAATAGCACTGAGAGAAATGCATGCACATAAATCCAGATGACCATAAAAACTAACTTCGACCTTTTAAGGAACATACATAATATGTTAAAGCACACCAACTGACCTGTAGTTTTATTTCCTCACCACCTGTAATTAATTTAAAGTAATCTTAGAACTATTTTAGTTGTTGAAACTTATAGTTCCTTCCGTAGGTAACAAAAAAACAGGGATGTGAAGGATATATTCTCTCCTTCTCTCTCAGTCCTCTTGGATATTTCAGAGGTACAACTGTTCCTTCTAATCCAATGGAGCTTGGTGCTGTGTAGACTATACACAGCGAATTAGCATGCATACATTCCAGTACTGGGAAACAACACATTATGAAGGCTGAGCTTCAGGAAGAAACATTAGCTGGAAAAATTAAATAGGTGTGCCAGACAATTCTACCCTGTAATGCAGCTATGAGCAAAGTTTGAATTTACCCGCGCAGATTAACAGAAGCCAGTGATGAAGAAGCCCCTGAGTGCGACTACTCGTCAGCTGACCACCTGACAAGGGAAAGGGAGAGAAGGCCTCTTCCTTGCAAAAGGCCAAGTCTGAGTTCAAGTGAAGGAGAAAATAGTTTCTAAATGTAAAGCCTACCATTTTAACATTCAAACGTGTAAATACTTAAGATGTGAGACATCAAGAGAAAGTCAACTCAGATGTCAGGCTCTGAGTTTGTCTACTCTGTTACTAGGCAGCCAGTTGTGGGCAGGGGTGTGACTTGAGGACTCCGTGGGTTTCCTGGCTCTTCAGTCAGTCAGGTGCTGGTGGAAGTCTGATAAGGAGCTGTGCAAGATGAAACTGGCCCTAAGACCTTAATAGCTGTGAAGGTTTATAGTACATAACAGCTAGGAAGGTGTATCGTATATAACAGCTATGAAGACTACAAGGATGATCTTCCTTACATTTAAGGGATCCAATGTCATGTCTGGTTCTCACCTCGTGTCACTCAGTCCATTGCTCTATTCAGGATGTTTTTCATCTATCTACTAGTTTACCATCAAGTGAGAAGCTTGAGAATGGGGGTGAATATGGTGAATATGGTGAATTGAGGAGGCAGAGAATATGGGCACACCAGGACCCCTTGTCACCACAAACTCCAGACGCACTGCCACTTTGTGCATCTGGCTTTATGTGTGTACTGAGGGACTGAACCATCTCCCCAGCCTGGGTGAGAAGTTCTTACCACTTGAATACCAGATTATACTCCAAGCAGTCATGCTAAGAGATTGCAAACATTCCTGGGCCAACCAAGGATGAGCAGTTTGAAAAGCCTGCTGTCTCAGTGCCTGGTACCACTGCTGCCTACACTCAGCCCTCACACACCCCAGGGGAGACGACATGGCATGGGTGCAAGGGAAAGGCTGCTCACGCTCAGTCCTCACAGAGCACCAAAGGGGAAACACGGCATGGGTGTGAAGGAAGGTATGTACCCAGAACTAAAGAAACACTGAGGCAGGAAAGGACCTGATTTCTGTGTTAAATGAACTGTACTGGGACACCTTAGTGCAACCAAAAGAAACATGGAAAAGATAATATGAGAAAAGCTTTGAGGAAAAAGAATGACATAAAGCTATTCCCTGCCTGTCCACGTGCCCAGTAGCTTCAGGGCATCAGGGCTTGGAAACAGAGATGGTGTGACACCTACTAGAAAGGAATGTGGAAGGGGACAAGGACAAGGAAAGCCCTGGGTGGACGCTGGAATTGGATCAGTCTTCACACGGCATTTTTGGCTTGGAAGAAATTCACTCCTAGACACACGGCTCCCACACACATTCCTTCCTAAGCCCACACCTGGGCTGACATCCCATGCGGCACTAATTTGTCCACTGCGAAGCTTTCTTGCCTGAATGCGCACAAACTTCCAAAGCCCCATAAGCAGGAAGGTTTAGAAAGACCATCAGTGGGCTGGGGGGGGGGGTGGCTCAGCTCGCCCTGTGTGTTTGCATCCCTACAGCACACATAAAATTTAGGCATGGCGGCACATGCCTGTAATTCCAGTGTTGGGGAGGTGGACAGCACTTGAGGAAGACATTGAACTCTAACCTCTACACACACATACACAACACTGCCTGCACCCCCACACAGGCGTGTCCACACAACACACATGCAGAGCGTACACATGCACACACACATACAGAATCATCAGTGAAGCATCTTTTCCTCACAGCACCTCTGATCTACACTGGGGCTCTGTGACTCCCCTTTCAGAGAAGGAATGGGGCCAAGAGTGAAGGTGGCAGAGAAGACACAACTTTTGTTTAACCATATTGCTTCTTTTTTAAAAAAATATATTTTATTAGTTATTTATTTATTTGAGAGTGAGAAAGAAGCAGAGAGAGAGAAGGAGAGAATGGGCGTGCCGGGGCCTCCAGCCACTGCAAGCAAACTCCAGACGCATGCGCTACCTTGTGCATCTGGCTTACATGGGACCTGGAGAATCAAACTGGGATCGTTTGGCTTTGCAGGCCAATGCCTTAACCACTAAACCATCTCTCCAGCCCACCATGTTCCTTCTCAATGACAATTCTGCCTCTCAAGTCAGTACTAATAACATACCAGACTTGGAAAAGCTTCAAATTTTATCTAGCTCTGTATCTACCTGGAGTTAAAATTCACAAGCAAGACTGTTACCACCGTGACTGGCACTGACATGGTTATCTCGGTCTCCTGATAGTCACTCTAAGCCAAGCAATATCTAAGCCTATGTTGTATAGTGCTCATTAGACATCAAGTGAAGGTAAACATGCAGTTTTGAATGAAGAAGTGTGCCCCAGTTAGGATGTGAGGTGTCCCCTACAAAGCCATGTGCTGAAGGGCTGGCCAAGTGGTGGACCAGTCATCCAGAGATTAGAACATCAAGGCTCTGACTTCCCAGTGTGGGGATGCGTGCACAGCCTGCTGGCACTACTGGGAGTAGTGAGAGGCAGTGAGAGATGGGGGAAGCAGGTCACTGGGTGTGTGCCTTTAAAGTCCATGGCTACAACGAAAGGGGACAGAATCGTCCGCAAGTTGGGGCTTTCCAAATATTTTTAATTTTTTATTTATTTGAGAGAGAGACAGAGAGAGAGAGAGAGGGAGAGAGAGAAAGAAAGAAAGAATGGGCATGCCAGGGCCTTCAGCCACTGCACACTAACTCCAGACACATGTGTCACCTTGTGCATATGGCTTATGTGGGTCCTTTGGCTTTGCAGGCAAGTGCCTTAACCACAAAGCCATCTCTCCAGCCCAATGTTTTGTCTTTAACAACAATGAAAGTGGTCCTAATTGATCTGTCAGCTTATATATCTGTAAATTATTTTGGTTAATATACTCTAATTTTTGGCATATAGTTAGAAATAGTCAAAGAAATGAATGACAGTGCTAGATATCAAAAACCCACAAAACTCCTACTTCCATCTGTCTATTAATGAGAAAAAGGTCTCTCAAAACTTGCATCTATTAAAAATAACAATTTGTTATTGAAAATCCTGTCTCACTTTTGTGGCAGGTGACCATAATCTCAGATATATAACTCTAGCAAGTACTTTGCAATAATTCACAGATAACATTTTTTAAGGAGATTAGGGTTTATTTTATTATTTATTAGAAAGAGGGGGGACAGACAGATGGAGAGAGAGAATGGGCATGCCAGAGCCTCTAGCCACTGTAAATGAACTTCAGACACATGCTCTACCTTGTGCATCTAGTTTACACGGGTACTAGGGAATTGAACCTGGGTGATTAGGCTTTTGCAGGCAAGTGCCATAAATGCTAAGCCATCTCTCCAGACCAACATCTTTTATTTTGTGGTAAAATTTTATAAGTTCTGTCCTTCTAATTTTGACCAATGATATACTAATTTATAAAAAGTAATGATGAGAAGAAGCTTTAAGCACTAAAGTCTTGTGATTCTATGATACAAATTTATGAATATTGATTTCATACAAATTTTGTGACACTAAAATATAAAACAATCAATCAGATACCTTCAGAGATGGCTTAGTGGTTGAGCGCTTGCCTGTGAAGCCTAAGGACCCCGGTTCGAGGCTTGATTCCCCAGGACCCACATTAGCCAGATGCACAAGGGGGCGCACGCGTCTGGAGTTTGTTTGCAGTGGCTGGAGGCCCTGGTGCGCCCATTCTCTCTCTCTCCCTCTCTCTGTCACTCTCAAATAAATAAATAAAAATTTTAAAAAAAAATTTAAAAAATTTCACCAAAGACAATATTCTGTAGGACATAGGGGATGGAAGTACGAGGTGAGGATGACTCTCATCCTCCACCGTCATAACCAGCTGCTTCTATGCTTACCAACAGAAGGTTATGGCAAGAAGCCACATGGCTGCATGCAGGTGGGCACTCATGCTGGCCCTGAGCATGAGCACCTGCTCAAGTTCTGTGCCTATTTGGTTTACACAGGCTTTGAGCAGGAACGCCCATGCAGACCCTTGGCGGGGGGGCAGAAAGCCTCAGAGGCCAGGGAGGACAGAGGGGACTCTCCCCACTAAAGGAGCCTTCAGTGAAGTAAAATGGTGGTAAGAGAATGAGGACTAAAGGTTTCGGTGCTGGGAATCTGGGTATTTGAGTAGTGAAAGCTTTAATCACATAGAGAATTAAGATTGGATTTCAGTTATGTAAAGTATTTATTTTGTGGCATATAATCCAATACTTGGTAACATAACACTATCAGAAACAGTGTGGGAAAGGAAGGATGAGATTCATCTAAGAAATGCAAGACTAAATGCTTTATGGCAACATAGGAGAAAACACTGTGTAGGGGGAGGAGCCATACTGGAGCAGGCGTCAAGTCAGTGATGTCCAGGTGTCAAATGTCTGAAAAGGGACTTTCCTTCCTGGTTCCACAATTAGACCCAGACCATCCCCAGCAGATAAACAGCTCCCATGACTTTTAAAAGTCATGCTGTTCAACTGGTATCACATCATAAAACTGTAATCATCATGCCATAAAACTCACGTTTCCTCTGATACTTTCAAGACTTCTTGGCCAGGCACCATGGTGCATACCTATAATCTCAGTACTTGGAAGGCTGAGGCAGGAGGACTGAGAGTTCAAAGCTAGCCTTGTTTGCGTAAGTGAGATCAAGACCAACCCAGGTGCACAGTGAGGTCCTGTTTCATGAAATCAACCAACCAACCAGGACTGGAGGAATGGCTCAGTGGGTAAGAGCACTTGCTGCACCAGCATGAGGACCTGTGTTCAATATCCAGCACCCACGTAAAAAAGCTGGGCATGGCCACACAAGCCTGTAACCTCAGTGCTGAGGGAGACGGAGATAGAAGACTGCTGGGGCTCCTGAGTGAAAAAGGTAAACTCCAGGTTCAGTGAGACTCTGTGTCAAGCTAGCAAGGCAGAAGAGTGACAGAGGGGGATGCCCGATGTCCTCCTCTGGCCTCTGCACATGTATGCATGCAGTGTGCACCACATGTGTACCCCTCTACTCACAGACACGAAGACAATTAAAAAGGAGCCAAACAAAAACTGACTACCAAATTAAGAAACTGTACAGTCATGCCTAAGAGAAGAAATATGACAGCTGAAGAGCATACTGCTTCCGAAACTCAGACTGACCCCCACCAAAAGGCCACAGTATGAAGTATTCTAATTACTTGTAACAGAGTCACCAGCATAAAATAAGACATTTATTTTCAGCCTGTAATGCTGCCCAGCACTTACACCTTTTGGTTGTTTCTGCTGCCCAGGACAGGGATCCTATGACAGGCAGCATCCAAATAAATGAAAAATAGCCCTCAGCAAAGAGCCATCTCCAAAAACACCATTTCCTCTATAGTTCTCTGTCTCTTTCTCTCTCCAAGCTTGAAAACTTTTATTTTTGTGTGTGCATATGTGCACATACATATACATGCCAGAGTTTCTTACAAATGAATGCCAGACGTCTGTACCATGTTTTGTATGTTTGGCTTTACAGTGGGTGGTTGGGGAATTGAACCCAGACTGGCAGGCTTTGCAAGCAAGTGCCTTTAACTGCTGAGCCTCTCCCTAGCTCCTCTGTCCATGCTTTGAATTATTATGTTCTGCAGACAGAGGCGTCAATACATTCCATGGGGTGTTTGCAGCCCACACAGCTTTTATTTGCTTTGCTTTATCTATGATTCAGCATAAGTATTTATTTGCACAAGTAGCACTATACCTAAAAAGGAAAGTGTAACTACTTTCTGGAAAAATAAACTGGCTTTCAAACAGTAACAGGCATGATACAACATAATGTTATTTCCTAGGTTTCAAAAGAACACTTAGTCCCAATTTCGAAGCTTGCTAAAGACACGAGCCAGGTGGATTGTTGGTCAGGTAGAGACACAGGCACCTGACTGGGGAGAGACACGAGGCAGCAGGCCCAGGCTCAGTCAGTGAGCATGGGAAGATGCAACCCCACCATGCCCACACAGCCCCACCCACAGCTGCGTTCTCAGACTGACTCCTCTGTGTGCCCAGGCTTAAAGCAGATGTGCTAACAATTCTATAGGAACTTACAACAGTGATTTTCAAACCGTGGGTTTTGGTCAAACAGTAAGTTGTGAAATCCATTCAGTTAGCTGGAATCAGTATTGCTTTAATGTAAGTAATGAATAGTATTCTCTAGTGAAGCTGGTTTTAATTTTAGGCAAATACACATAACTGCACGCTGGATCACAAAGATATACATGTTTACTGAGGGTCGGAAAAAGTATTGACCCTAGAATATAAATATTAACTTTTTGTCTTGAATTCTCAGCTCCAAAGAGACTATTAAAGTTAGCAGTAATTGGGCTGGGGAAATGGCTCAGCAGTTAAAGATGCTTGCTTACCATACCTGCAGGGCTTGGGTTCAGTGCACCAGTACCCATGTAAAGCCAGATGCATAAAATGGTACATGTGTCTGGACTTTGACTGCAGTACCAAGAGGGCCTAGTGCACCCATACTTACTCACTCACTCACTCTCTCTCTCAAATAAATAAACTAAAAATATTTTAAAAGTCAGCAATAAGTGACCTATGCAAGTCTAATGAGATGTACAATTTTATAATTTTACATATTATTTGAAAGAGAGAGAGAGAGAGAAGGAAGATAGAGAATGAGCCTGCCAGGACCTCTAGTTACTGCAAACGAACCTCAGACACATGCACCACCTTGTGCATTTGGCTTATGTGGGCACTGGGAAATTGAACCTGGGTCCTTGGGCTTTGCAGGCAAGCAGCTTAACCATTAAGCCATCTCTCAAGCCCAATTTTATGTTGTTGTCAGTATGCATTTGTCATACACACTGGCTGTGTCTCGAGTACTGTGAGCCGCAGTCTGGCTGTCAGCTGTGATGACTGTTGACCCAGGGTCTCACGGTCACCAGTGGCATAGCTGCAATCAAACCTCCCCCGGATAGTCCACAAAGCTTAGCTAAATTATTCACTCCATAGGATTTAGGAAAAAGAAATTGTTTAAGCTGAACATTTCTGGGATGAACACCTTGGAGAAGTCACTTAGGAAGTCTCAGATGACATTGCCCTAACTCAGAGAAGAGAAACACTAGAACAATGCAGAAGTGGTCACACCAGCAGCGGAAAGGACATCAAACACCTGAAGGACACATTTGGGTGACACCACTGCCCGTGCAGGGTCTACTGGGACCACTGGGAGCATTCTGCTGGATCAGGAAATGGCAGCATTTAACAAGGTAATGCTCAGGCAGCTCTGGGACCTCAAGACCATGTTTTCAATGGTCCTCATCACTGGTGGTCAAAGGTCACCCTAGGAAGAGCTAAGAGAACTTGACTCCAAATTCTAGCCTAAGGTGCCAGTGAGGAGTAGCACCTCCAAGAGCACCGAGGGGCGACAGAACAAGAAGTGCCTCCTCCTCCCACACTGGAGCCACCTGCGTGTTCACACGCCACACTTACAAACGCGCATACAAAGCTAGCTCTGTGCACGAACTGCAAGCCACACTGGGGAGCCCTATCTGCTCTTAGACACTCTCCAAGAGTCACGGGGAGATACAAATGTGGTACGCACTGGGAAAAATCATTTCCTTCTTTGCCTGCAAGGAAAAGTCATGTTAAATCACATGAACAGTGTTTTCAATTCTGCTAGCAAAAGCTAATCTTGGACTTTTTAAAATTTTCTTATTTCATTTATTTGCAAGCATAGAGAGACAGAGAGAAAATGAGAATGAATTTGAGAATGGGTGCTCTAGGGCCTCCAGCCATTGGAAACAAACTCAGATTCATGCACTATCTGGTGCATCTGGCTTTACATGGGTACTGGGGAATCAAACCTGGATCGTTAGACTTTGCAGGCAAGTGCCTCAACCACTGAGACATCTCTCCAGCCAAACTTTGAGGTTTTTGACTTCTGAGTTGTTCTGGCAACAACTCTTGTGTCTTACTCCCATGGGAATGTTCAAGACCCCCTCTGCACAGATCTGCATCAAGAGGGGCTGCTTGTGCCCGTGAACAATGGTGGGTAGCATACCATTCCGATACATTTTCTCAGGATGCTCCAGATGCTGAAGTCGTTCCTGGAGAACATAGGAGAAGGCAGGCTGGTTCTGCGAACACAGAAGGAAAGCACGCTGTCGTTAGTGTGAGGGGACGCACACGTGTGCAGACACTTCTGAAACGTATCTGGCCACAAGCAGGGCAAAGAGGGGTTGTACCTGTTCATGGCTATTCTGGTCTCTGAAGAGTTTCAGTGCCAGTAAACAAGCCATCTGTCCTCGTACTGTGGGGATCGTGATTCCCTTCACCTTTAGCTGAAGCTGGCTGCTTCCCTCATAGGTACGCTGTCCTATCATGCGCTGGCACATCTAACTCTGTGGTCTGCTTCCAGACACACCTGCCTGTATTCTGATGTAACGAATTATCAAATGCTGCCTGTGAAATGCTGGAAATACAATGTCATCACAGAGCCTGAAGCTTTTTTAGGAATTGGTATGGAGTGCAAACCAAAGATCACAGCCCAGCAAGTCAGGCCTGCATTGCACATCCCAGGACAACACTGAACAGACCCTGGGCCACTCCAAGTGAACCAGAGGACCCTTGACAAATAAAAACCCACAGAAATGGTCAGAGTGGCTACAGTGTCACTGGCACAGATTTAGAGCTGGAAGTCTAGGCTTTCTGATGCCAGGCCTGGTGAGCAGGGAGCTGATCCCATTCCCATATCAGCCCTAAAGGATGGAGGAAACATGGTGTTATAATTCATTCTTTTCACAGTTAGCTGCTGTTATAAAAAGGGAAAGTATCTTTCTACTTGTTTCTGAAACATGCCCATGTAAATAAATAAAATTAATAAAGAAAGTACTATTGGGGGCTGGGGAGAAGGCTCAGCAGTTAAGGTGCTTGCCTGCAAAGCCTAAGGACCCAGGATCGATTCCCCAGTACCCACATAAAGTCAGATACACAAGGTGACACATGTATCTGGAGTTTATTTGCAGTGGCTAGAGGCCCAGGAGTACCCATTCTCACTCTAGCTCCTTCCTTCCTTCCTTCACTTCCTTCCTTCTCTGTCTCGCTTTATCTCTCTCTAATAAATAAATAAGATATAAAAAAGAAAGTCCTATTATAGATGTCTATAATCCGAGCACTGGGGAGATTGAGAGCAAGAAGATCACAAATAACAAGATTCTTTGTCCAAGAGAAAGAAAAGAGACAAACCACACACACAAGAGAGAAAATGACATAGATACAGATCTTCTAAGGAACGTATATATTAAGCTTTAATTTGAACTGTAGAAGTTAATGAGATTTTAAGTTTTAAAATCCTGCATAGTGAACTTCTCCTGGAACGCACACTGCTCCCTTGGCAGGTCTGTTACTTGTCATCTAACCAATCTGCTAGATAAGTGGACACAGATGGTATTTAAACTATATTCACTGTTCTCCAAGACTATCAAATTCTGTGATATGAACAACAGATAGCAGGGCCATAAACCCTGACACTATCTACTCATGTGCACACATAATATAATTTTAGTTATTTGCATCAACTATCTCCCGCCTATGAAGCCGTCAATCCAAAACATAACTTGGAATCCGTGAACCTGAAATAAGCTCAGTGGAGGAGCTGTAATGTCCCTGTAAGTGTTTACATGAAATGCATAGGTATGTCCTACTGTTGGATCTTGGAGAAGTTTGAGTCTTACCATGGAGTTCAGGCGAACCTCAAAGTCACTATGTAGTCCTGGGTGACCTTGATCTCACAAGTACTTTTCAAGCACCCTCCACCACACTGGCTCTTGGGGAAACTTCTTCCATCAGCATCAGCAATCTTAGTGTGTGTGTGAGTGCAGGTGTGCAAGAGCCATGGCGTACACGTGGAGGTCAGAGGACAGCCTTGAACATTGTTGGTCCTTGCCCTCCTACCTGATTTGAGATAGGGTCTTGATCCTCTACTCATTCCTTTTTTTTTTTTCTTTTTCTTTTTCTTTTTTTGAGGCAGGATCTCATTCTAGCCCAGGCTGACTTAGAACTCACTCTATAGCCAGGCAGGTCTTCACCTCATTAGGATCCAACTACCTCAGCAACTGGAGTCCTACGATTAACAGTATGAGCCACTGTGCTTGGTTTCTACCCACACATAAAAGCAGTTATCAGAGACTAGGAAATGTGTCTACAACCATTTCTTACATGAGACAGTGAAGGGATCATGCAGTAGCTCAAAAGAAATACTGGAAGCTGGAGCCAGAGAACAGAAGGCAGGACAGGGGACTTGGGAGTACTGGGTGGAGGACAGGATCCAGGGCGGCTGGTACACTAACATCCCTGCGACACTTCCACCACCCTTAATGTCCACGCACCTGTTTGCTTCACCTTTATTCACAGCTTAGATTAACATGTGACACAGGTACAGTCTCTTGTTTATCTGTGGCTATGTGCCCCAACTGGTATGTAAACTCTCAGCTGCCCAGCACAATGCCTACTACAGACTAAAGTACTTGTTGACTGAACTGTGGTATTTATAAGCCTGTTGTCAGATATTATTTCTCTCATAAAGCATTTGGTTTCTCTGTTCTGGAGCAAGCTTATGACTGGTGGCTGACCTAACAGCTCACCTCACAACGATTCTCACAAAGGAAATATTCCACATTAGGAAGGGTGTGGGGCAGGGGCTGCATCAGGCACAGCAGGGAAAGGCACTCCTGCATGCTGTGGGAGGCTGTCTGCCAGGCCAGGGGCTCAATACTGCAGAATAGCCTATGGGCAACAAGACTGATCTCACTGTACAATGTCAATGGCGCCAAGGTGACGAGCCTTGCTGGAGGAATATAGTGACTGCAACATGTACAATTTTAAATGTACTACTCATCACTGTAAACAAGTAAAAAAGGAATAAACTAATTTAGGAACTGTTATGGATTAAATTTGAAATGTCCCCCATAGGCTTATGCGTTAAACCCTTAGTTCCCAGCTAGTGGAACCTCACTGCGGACAGAAGGACAAGGGGACATGCTTTTGAAGGGTAAAATGGTCTCAAGTGTCTTCTCTGTGCTCTACCCTGCCCTCCATGAGGTAAGCAGCTCCCTGTCCACACTGTGGTTCCCACCACAGGTCCACTAGGGACAAAGTGCAGGACCAAGGACAGAAGCCCCTAAAAGAAGGAATTGAATAAACCCTCCCAGGTGTTTATGCCAGGCATTCTGCCATGCAATGAAAAACCTACCACACTATATAGTTAAGCCAAAATACCCAAAATTTTAACATGTATCAATAAAAATTAACACCATATACTCTTTTCCCTTACTGTTGTTAAAACCCAGTGCAGTTTATACTTAGAGCACATCACTATTTTCAATTGTTAAATGAAATCTAGTCATAACAAAATAAAGGTGCATTTAGTAGAATACATTGTATGCTGATTTTACAATTTATATTAATTAAAAGGTAGTAAAATGAAAATTGTTTCTCAGCCACATTAGATACACTTCAAATATTCAAAAGTCACGTGGGCATAGTGGCCACTGTGTTGGACAGGCCTGATCCCTGTGATTACTTCTGAGAACAAAAAGGCTGTATTGTTTGAAGATTGTGCAGAAAGTGCAATAAACTGCTCAATTTCATGTGTCTAAAGCCAGCTCACAGCTTAATCAAGACAATGCTAAACCTTCTGCAGTGCTAAAGAAGTGGAGGTAGAAAAGAAATTAAAACTACACACACAGTAAACTTAAAAAAATGAATGTACTGAGAAGGATATGCCTCTGTGTTTCAAATTTCCACCAGGAGAAAGTAATGAGAACTTTCAGGCAGAGCGCATAGACCAGCGACTCTCCCCTGGAGCTGACCTGAGGGTTATTATCTTGCATTCTATACTTCCTTTTTTCCTTTACACAGAGAGAAAACACCCTGTACCAGGGACTGACAGTGCTATGCCTGCTTCTATTTTGGACCATACAGATGACATGATGACAGTATTTGGTTTGTAAATGAGAAGTCTCTTCACAGTCTGTTTTATCTTGGTCGTGGAAATGGCCCCGCGTGCTATCCCACCATTATCTCCCTGCTACATGCTCTTGCTAGGCACAGCCTAAACGGAATCAAAGGGATGTAGGGCCTCAGAACTTCCTTATCTGGGAGAAGTTGGGCAAGGTCTGGAGATCATGTCCTACTCTGACCCTCAGATTAATTGATACCTGGATGGCACAAAGGGCTCCACAGCTGGGCAAAGTCTAGAGACCATGCCCCACCCTGACCCAAAGACTTTAAGGGAAACCTGGATGGCAGAAAGGGCTCCCCAGGAATGGAAGGCTCTACTGGACAGGGATTCAAGAACCCACAAGGACTGTAAAGATCCGGCTCATCTACCCGCAGTGACTGCCTACTTACTGCCTCCCAGTTTCTGCACATGGATCCCTGGGTTAAGCACACAGTATTTATTGCTTGCTCACAAGAGATGCTTAGAGAGATGATAAAACAAGGCAAGCCAAACTTAGCTTTAGAACTGGGCACCAGGTTTGGCATCTGTTGAAGTATGCCCCTAACTCTTGGGAGATACCTGGGAGCACTTCTGGGTCTTGAGTATGAGAATGAATGTCAGTATGCTGGGGGTCTTTTACATGGAGGACACACATGCATGCCTGGGATGGGAACCAGAGCCACACAGCACTCTTGATACTGCCTTGCTACAAGCCAGGGTGAATCTCACAAGTCGACAGTGTCACTGCACAATTCATACTATTTGGCTACTACATCTGTACTGAGAAAGATACTGTCCAGGACAATTAGAGCCTCTTGGAAATTAAGGCTCTGTTTCTGACCTAAACATCAGTTTTAATGACTTCTAAATTCTTTGCTATTTTTATAAAGTCCAAACATACTAAGATTAAAAAAAACAACATTTACAGCTGGCAGTGGCATCATCAGCCCACGACATCACCTTTTCTTGTTGGTGAGAGTTCTTTGTATTTGACAAATAATTTGTTCACCACCTACACTGCAGATAACTCCTTCTAACATTGGTCTTGTGATTCTATTATAGCATGATTTGTCAATCCAAATCTACCCTGAAGACCACGCATATTGTCATTACACTGTGTATGTGAAACAAACCAACAGCTACCTGTTGGTCCCAAAAGACAAGATAAAGCATTTCATCATTCTATTAATGCTCAGGCAGGGTGAGGAGAAGCAAATTCTCTTAAATCACACAATTTGGTAATCTCATTATTATATGTTTAGGTATTCAAAGTTCTATGTCAAAACCAAAACATATGCAACAAAACAATCTTCAAGTATGTACCAAGTGGTAGTAAGCATAATTAAATGAGTAAAACGTTTTTTTTTTTTTTTTTGAGGTAGAGTCTCACTCTCGGCCATCCTCCTACCTCTGCCTCCCGAGTGCTGGGATCAAAGACATGTGCCACCACACCTGGCTATGTTATTTTTTTTAAGTACAAAATAGCATATTACTAGACAGCAAATAACATGATCTGGAGAGAAGCAAGTCACCTACTGCCCCTGCTAGCACCAATAGCAACCAGCTTTTATTTATGCTTCTTGCTTTGTCTAAACAGGCACATGCAAGTGTGTGTGCACTGGTTTTTATCGAAATGTTACTCTGGAGCCCACATTGTTTTATTTTACTAAATACTGTATTGAGGGTTCCCCTTCAGTTGATGGGTATCAGATGCTTTATTATCTTTTCTAGTATCCTTAGATGCACATACAACTGTATTCATGCAACTTCACAGGAGCAACAAATCATGCACACTGTTCTGTTTTCTGTGCTTTGGGGGTGCTGGGGGTCAAACTCGGTCTCACATATACTATATAAGCACCCGAAACTGAGTCTCACTCTCAACTCCCTAGGTTTTATTTGTGATACTGCTCACCCTTCCTGCTTGTGGCTTGTCATCTCTGATGGTCATGTGAAAAGCTGCTCTTGCTCTACATGCTCGCCAATCACTGCACACACAGCATGCAAGTGCACACACCAAAGGGCGTTCACAGCAGACTACTAATCATACGCGTTTCTGTGCAGTTTGCTTTTCTTATTTAATCTGTTCAACTCAAATGGTAGCCTAATTTTTTTGACTCAATGCCTCACATTTCATAAGAATACTATATATCAAAATATACTCTACAGAGGCTGAAGAGAGGGCTTAGTGTTTAAGGTGTTTGCCTGCAAAGTCTAAGGACCAAGGTTCAATTCCCCAGTACCCACATAAGTCAGATGCATAAGGTGGCACATGTGGCTGGAGTTCATTTGCAATGGCTGGAGACCCTGGCACAACCATTCTCTCTCTCCCTCCCTTTCTTTTTGCTTCCCTCTCTCAAATAAAATATCTCTCTCCTCTCTCTCCCTCCCTCCCTCTCTCTCTCTCCAGGCTGAGAACATGGCTCAGTGGTAAAGTGCTTGCCCTGCAAGCATAAGGACCTGAGTCCATCTCCCCAGAACCCATGTAAAATGCGTGTGGTATGTGGTGGTTTGAATCAGATGTCCCCCACAAACTCATGTATTCTGAATGCTTAGTCCCCAGCTGATGGCAACTTGGGAGGTGGAGCCTTGCTGGTGGCGTGTCTCTGGGGGGAGACCCTGAGGTTCATTAGCCCACAGCTTGCCAGTGCTAGCTCAGCCCACTCTTCTGCTGCTATTTCCTACCTGCCGTGGCAAGGAGGTGATGTCCAGCCTCTGCTCTACCATCTTTGCCCTGCCATCTGGAAGCTTCCCCTGGAAAGTATAAGCCAAAATAAATCTCTTCTTCCCACCAGCCGCTTTTGCTTGGGTGCTCTGTCCCAGCAATGTGAAGATAACTGCAACAGCACGGTGGTGCACACCTGCACTCTCAGCACCGGGAAGCAGGAGCCAGACCAACAAGCCAGTAAGCCCTACACTGCCCAGCAACCACTGAGCTTTCCAAGTTCAACGGGCGACCCTGTTTCAAAAAATAGGGTGGCGATATATTGAGAAAGACCCCGATGTTGACCTCTGGCCTCCACCTGCACATACACAAGTCCACCTGCACACATGTGTGCATACACATCATACACATACATATGCCAAAAAACAAAAACGAACAAACAACAACAACAAAAACCCTCCAGGCCTGAGGAGATGGCTCAGTGGGTAAGAACACTTGGTACACGGCATGACATAAAAAGCCAGGTGTAACCATGCATGCCTGTAGCCTTAGTGCTGGGCGGGGTGGAGAAGGGAGGACTGCTGGGGCTCGCTTGTCCGTCAGTTTAACCAAACAGCAAGCTCTAGATTCAGTAAGATTCTGTCTCAGGGAAATGATGAGGGGTGAGTGACACAAGAGGACACCTGATGTTCTCCTCTGGCCTCCACCCATGTGCACATAGGTTGCAAGAATCTGCACAACAGCTGTGTACACACACACACACACAATTATACACCACACATACCATTACACACATGCTCGCAAAAATACATCCTACCGTTTTTCATAAAAAGACTCACTGTTTCTGCACCTCGTCAAAATGCATGACACGACAAAGCACATCGATGTACTCTGTCAGTCTGTGGCCATGGCAAGTGGTGCCATGGGCAGGATGGGCGGGAAGGCTGTATCTCTATCTCACATTCCCACACAGGTTGTCAGCTCCTGGAGCAGGCTCACACTGTTGCATGTCACCAGCAACCTACGAGGTCACTCTGTCCCCAATCCCCCATGGACAGCAAAGGTGTCCATGGGTGTCTGTTTTCCTAAGTTCTCTCAGTCTGACTGCTAGGAAGTGACACAGGGCCAATAGTCTACCTCCCTGTCACTACTGATGAGTAGGACATCTTTTCATGTGTTAAGTGACATTTGAACTCACACACTTGTGAACTGTCTACAGTCATTTACACCACTGGGGGATGTTTTGTGTGTCTATCAACTTGTGAGGGTGCTTTGGTACATGCAACACACATAACTTTTATTACATTTGTAGCTTAAATTTGTTTTAAAAATACCTGTATACATACATGTTTTGTTTTTAATTGTGTGTGTGCACGTATATGCATGTGCACCAGTGACACTACAAATGAATTCCAGATGCTTGCACAACTTCTTGTATCTGAGTTTACATGGGTGGCTTAGAATGGAACACAGGCCAGCAGGTTTTACAAGAAAGCACCTTAAAAAAAAAAAAAAAATTTCTGCCGGGCATGGTGGCGCACACCTTTAATCCCAGCACTCGGGAGGCAGAGGTAGGAGGATTGCTGTGAGTTCGAGGACACCCTGAGACTCCATAGCGAATTCCAGGTCAGCATGGGCTAGAGTGAGACCCTACCTCGAAAAACCAAAAAAAAAAGAAAAAAAAAAAAGCACCTTAAACCACTGAGCTGTCTCTGCAGCCTCCACAAGAAGTGTTTTTTTAAACAGCTATTGTATTTTTGATCCTGGTCAAGGATTCTCTCATCCTATTTTTGAAAAAAAAAAAAATGATGTTCTAATTCTTTAATGACCAAATTGTATGAAAGTATCTCAAGCTCAAATTTCTACAGAAGATGGTGAGGTTTCTTTAAGAGTCTGTTCTTATCCACTTTTTTAGACCCTGTAAGATTCTCAAGTCCTCGGTGCCTTTCCTGTGCCTTTTCTTACAAGAAAGAATAGCACTCTCTCCAAAGTTTCTTTTAACCATGCTTCCAGATATCTTAATAAGCCTATGCTTTCATTAAACTTGTATCCCATTTTCAAGTACAAATGATCATCAGTTTAGACAAGTCCAGGTTGTTTTAATCAGTACATTCACAAATGCTGTGACATGAATATCCCTGAGCTAACTTTCAATGAGTTCCACAGGAGAACGTGTTTGAATACTAATGTCTGGCTGGTGCTCAGTGAGTGCCTATTCCATTGTAGACCCTGTGCTCATCACTTAACATGCACCACCTCATCGAGACTTCCCAATGGCCCTACAAACACACACTCGTGAAGCAACCTGTGCATGGTCACAAATGGAATAGATAGCTGAACTGGGATTCATTAACTCCAGAGCCTGCAGTTCAAATGACCACTTAGGGACTAAGAAACTTGAACTAATAACTCCAAACATTCCAAGGTCAGTGTTTCTTCTTAGAGAATGACAACAGTAATACAGTGACAATAAAATGTTTCATATGGCCACGGTGAGGCTCCAATGAGGCAATGCATACAAAAAAGTGTATTTTCTCATTCATTGTACTTTGCAAACACAACTTAATGGTTAATATAACAAGCATTTAAAAAATGAATAGAATACTTTGGTATGTGCTGTTAATGAAATGTACCAGTATGTATTAATGAAAATTTTGCGGGAATAACACAGACACATCCCCACAAGCACATATTATGTGATCAAATATATCTTTACATATGGGACTTTGTCAGTGAGATTAAAGCATTTAGCTCAAGGCCTGACATGTAGAAAGCTGTCAACTTACAATGATGCTGATGGTCTTGTTATCAATACTTCAGGGAGAAAAAAATCTCATTTTACAGTCTGATCTGTTGAAGTTTTAAAACTTCTATCATTTTTTGGGTGGATAATTTACTAATTGCAGTTTCAAATGGTTCTCTAGAACAGTGTTTATTAACTGAATAATCTTCACAATTATGAAAAGGTTTTCAGAGAGAAAGCGAGTGTGAAGTCACTTGTATTACTTGAGAGAAAAGCAGTTGAGGGCACAGGTTCCGCACTGGTAAGGCTTCATGCTAGCGAATAAATGCTATGGCCAGTGGTTCTCACTTTGGATCACAGATCCCCACAGCACAAGAGACAGGGCACCAGTCCCTCTGAGAACTTCTAGCTGGGGGCAGGGATATTAAAGGCTGTGGTTGAGGTATCCTGAAGCAACATGGGAGGAACTGTGATGTGGTAAAGTCCCTTCCTTTACATTCAATTAATAGTTCACTGGTATTTGTGTCTTAATGTCATATGACCTGGGTCAAAGAACAGGTGCATTCTGTTCAAACAACATTTTTCGTTTAATTGAAATGATGAAAGAGAATATACTAATAAAGCCCATATTTAATTTGTGCTTTAAGCATTCTGCTGACATGATTAAATGGTAGCAAGACTAACCATCTTCAAACCTCAGGCAACTTCTTCTCCCCAAACACTTCCTTGGGGAAGATGGAAGCATTGTTATATGCAGGCTTCTCTTCCACACTGGGTCTCAGGGACAGTCTTGATTGTAAAGTCAAATTTAAAAAAAAAAAAAAACTATTTTTTAAAATTTTTATTTTAAGAGGGAGAAGGAAAGAGAGAGGGAGAGGGAGGGAGAAGGAGGGAGAGGGAGGGAGGGAGGGATAATGTCATCCAACAACTGAAAATAAACTCCAGACGCATGTGTCACTTTGTGCATCTGGCTTATATACGTCCTGGGAATCGAACCTAGGTCCCTTGATTTTGTAGGCAAGCACCTAAACCACGAAGCCATCTCTCCAGACCATACAGTAATAGTTTGGTTTTTTTTTTTTTTTTTATAATTCAAGATAGGGTCTCGCTCTTGCCCAGACTGACCTGGAATTTACTATGTAGTCTTAGGCTGGCCTCGAACTCACAGTGATCCTCTTACCTCTGCCTCCTGAGTGCTGGGATAAAAGTCATAATTTTTTTATGATGGGGGGGGGCGGTTGGGGAGGACAGAACTGGTGTGCCAGGGCCTCTCACCACTGAAACCGAACTTCAGTCGTGTGTGCTACCTGTGTGCATGTGTGACCTTGTGGGCATGCATCACCTTGTGTGTGTGGCTTATGTGGGACCAGAGAGTTGAACCTGGCCCTTTAGGGTTTGCAGGTAAGCGCCTTAAGGGCTAAGCCATCTCTCCAGCCCAAGTCACGTTTTAAAAGGAAACTCCAATCCTCTAAATTGAAATAATATGGTCAACTAGTTCCAAGAGCTGCTTACAATTCACAATTCTTTCTAATTTCACTCATCCCCTGGTATTTTAATTTGTGAGGAGAGGCAAACAAAGGTCAGCTCAGTGGAAGCCTGAGGCCAGCAGCCCGGCACACTCAAGGATGAACAGTGGAGACCTTGCCTCAAAGGCGGAAGTGTGGACACCTGAAAGCTGTCCTCTGACCTCCACTAACCCACATGTACACTGTGGCATGCATGTGCCTACACAAATGCACACCTATAAATGTGTGCGCACACGCGCACATGCACACACAAAATGTAGGTTTCATCCAATGCCTCTTATGTTCAGAATGGAGCCAAAGAAAGAAAACCAGTGAGGATGTGATAAGAAGTAACTAGTGAAATCAAGAGAACACAACTCATTCTGCCTACAAGTAAATTTGTGGAAAATATTTTTTTTATTAGCTTTTTCAACATATTGTTTATTTGTGCACTGTAGGAATACTTTATATTGTTAAATATTCTGTAGAAATCATAATTTTAAGTAACAACATACTCTTTGGACATTAGACCAGCAAAAGAGAGAGAGAGAGAGAAACAATTTTTATCTTTAATTCCAATCAAAAGAATGAAATAAAAATATTCTGAGAAAATACCAGAAAAGCAGATTTGAATGCATCTGTAATTCTAACACTGAAAATCTGTTTTTATTTGTACATGTGTACTTGTCATCCATGTTTTATACTTAGCTGTGTATATCTACATGAAAATATTTGATATTTATCACTTCTCAATTACCAGAATTATTCCTCCTCTCTCCTAATTTATCCCATCAAATGAAAGCTACTTGCATCTTTTGTTCTGCTGGCATTTACCATGCACCTGCCTAAAAGTCTTCCAAACTAGAAAATCACTAGATACAAGCTATAAATTTACGGTCACAAAATTGAAGGTTAGATTTTAAAATGACATTATAGGGTTGGAGAGATGGTTTAGCAGGTAGGACACTTGCCTGCACAGCCTAAGGACCCAGGTTTGATTCCCCAGAACCCATGTAAGCCAGATGCACAAGGTGGCTCATGTGTCTAGAGTTTGTTTGCAGTGGCTAGAGGCCCTGGCATGCCTATTCTCTCTCTATCTGCCTCTCTCTCTCTTTCTCTCTCTCTCTAATGAATAGAATATTAAAATACTACAAAGTATATTCCTATAGTAATAAGCAATTGATTTATTTATACTTCACAAATAATGTAAAATATTGCTTAAGAAATTTTTATATATTTCTTTTGGGATATAGCTCACAATCTAGCCTTCAAAAAGGCTTAAAATGAAGTGATGTATGGATAATCCTAAGATCATCATTATATAAATAAGTTATTACTTCCAAGTCATTTGGAAAGCGTCAAATTCCACTGCTGAAAATGTATCATTCGGTCCCTTCTTTGTCCTGGTTAGCACACATACGACCACACTGGAGGCTTCATCTTCTCCATGTGAAAGGACACATGAAAACACTCTGATCATCTACTATCCACTTTCAGAAAAATATGCAAAGCTGGTGTTGCACATTTACCTAGTTACACTTTTACTAACTCCAGTTTTAAGCTCTGTTGAGCCCACGGTGAACCGCAGGAACATCGCAGACACATTCAGTACGATGCTGAGACAAACGTTCTGCCACTTGTTTTTCGAATAATTAGGATCCTAGGGTAAGAAACTGTCCTACATTTACAACGTAATTTTTCCATAGTCAATGATTGAAAAAAAGACATTTGAATGCTCTGAGAACCTGAAATTCCCATTATTCTACCATCATTCTTAAGATATTGATTTGTTTAAGTAGAAGAACCGTCAGTAATGCAAAGAAACAAGAGTAAGGGTTCAAAAATTAAGACAAAGTTTTCTTAGTTGGACCCATAAAGGCAGTAACAAGGGCTGGAGGGATGGCTTAGAGGTTAAGGCCTTTGCCTGCAAAGCCAAAAACCCAGGTTTGATTCCCCAGGACCCACGTTAGCCAGATGCACAAGGGGTGCACGCATCTGGAGTTTGTTTGCAGTGGCTGGAGGTCCTGGTGCGCCCATTCTCTCTCTCTCTCTCCCCCCTTCCTCTGTCAAATAAATAAATAAATAAAAATTAAAGTGATCATGTTACTAAAACAAAGCAATAACAAGAAAAAAAAAACAAAGTGGACTTCATAAAAATTTAAAATTCCTCAGTGGCAGTTAATGGTTGCTGGATGAGCAGGAGACATTTTGTATACTGGTGAGTTGTATGTGCTCTGCTAAATATCCCCTAGCCCATGCGCGTGCACCTGCTCATGCAGGCACTCTAATTAAACTCAGCGACACACACACACACACACACACACACGCCGCATGCGCGCGACATCAAAGTAAAAGAGGGAAATAAACCATTAACTGGGAAAGATGGTGCATGCCTTTGATCTCAGCACTCAGGAGGAAGAGGTGGAAAGATTGCAGTGAGTTTGAGGGTTACATATGAATTCCAGTTCAGACTGAGCTACCTCAAAGAAAGAAAGAAAAGAAAAAGAAGAGAGAGAGACAGAGAGAGAGAGAGAGAGAGAAAGAGAGAGAAAGAGGGAATAGCTAGGAAGAAGGGGTTTGGTATGAGTGAGAAAAAAATAAGGTAATGGGAGGTGATTATGATCAAAATATATACTGAGTCTGGTGGTGGTGGCGCACACCTTTAATCCCAGCACTCGGGAGGCAGAGGTAGGAGGGTCACCGAGAGTTTGAAGCCACCCTGAGACTACATAGTGAATTCCAGGTCAGCCTGGGCTACAGTGAGACCCTACCTCGAAAAACCAAATATATATACATATATGTATGTATAAAAATTGTCAATAAATAAAACTTCTAAATCCTGCTTAAAGAAATTAAAGACTTTTGTTGATAATTAAGAAATCAAAAAGTCATGCTACTAGGCAGGAGAAAATATTCACACTATAATCTGCATTATTGGACTGGTATCTATAATATATAAAGAATCTCTAATCAATAATACAAAATCATAGAACAATTTAAGACCCTCAAGATAATTCACAAAGCAAGGTAGAACAAGAAGATGCATTAGCAGCACCGTGAGGCACCATGGCACACACCCATGGACAACAGATGCCGGCGAGCATGTGCAGCAGCTGATGTTCTCACATCTTGCTGACAGCATTGTGGAAAGGCAGCGCTCTAGGAAACTCGTAACAGCTTTGTGAAGCCAAACATGACTCTATGATCTGACAATTCTACAAGTGACAAGAATGAAAATAGATTTGTTACAAGATGTCTATAAGAACAATTATAGCAGCTTTATTCACTATTTCCAACTGCAAGCAAGGCAAGTGGCCTGCCACAGGGAGCAGGGATGAAGAAGCTGGCTAGTGAAACGACGGCACTCCGCTCACCAGCACAAAGGAATGAACCCTGACGTGCAGGATAGGAGTGTCTTTCACAAACGTCACGCTGAAGGATCAAAGTTGACTGAAAATGTACCTATCATTATAAACAAATTAGGGAAAACTGAAAACTTTGAACTTCTTCATTTGTAAGCATCAATAAAACCCTGCATGTTAGCATAAAGTATACTTTTAGGAAAACACAGAAGAACAGCAATTTTGTCTAGTAATCCTTTTAAATGTGTGATTAATGGAAGATGGCTATATGATTAATGGAAGATGGCTATATCCTCCTAGCCATTTCTCCACTCAATCTGGATTCTTATATAACACAGTAGCCTGTAGAAAACACACTGTAAATTTATGGGTGGATCATACAAAAATGGCAAATATATCTGTAATATTATAAAAACTGTTTGAACTTGTGGTCCTTGGAAAGAACCCTGAAAGATCCAAAAGACCCCACATGCTAAAGCCACTGGTAGGGACAGAGTCGGACGGTGGGTACTCCCTTTGCCCAGCACGTCTTTTATGTGCTAGAAATTTTGGAACAAGTTGAGAAAAAAAAAAAATCTACCCACTCAACAAATATTGATTAGATTTCAACTACTGTGATTGGTTCTGAAGACATGAGCAGGACGGATCAACAACATATTCAGGAATGCTGTTATTGCATTTTATATCTGGATCTGTCTCAAACTTTAAATGCTTTAACTTCCTCAAATATGAGGGTTTGAAATATTTGAAAGCACTCTTACTTTAATAAGATAAAATTCAAAACATGAGACCAGGGGCTGGGAGTGGCTCAGGAGGTAAAGTGCTCATCTTGCTTGCACGAGAACCTGAGTGTGATCCCCAGTGCCCATGTAAAATGCCAGGCATGGTGGAGCCTGTCTGCAATCCCGGCAATGGGAAGGCAGACAGGCTTTGCTGGGCAGCCCGTCTAGCCCAACTGGTGAGCTTCAGGCCAACAAAGCTCTACTTCAAAAAGGAGGTAGGCATTCTCGGATCCTGAAGTTGTCCTTTGGCATGTATACAACTGCCCCCCCCAACCCACCCACACACTCATTCACTGGCACACATGCTACAGCCTCGCACGCAAACATGCATATACACAAGCACACACATGCATAAAAACTACCAAAATTCAGCCTTAGCAGTTGACTTGACCATCTAAAGGATGGATATGATTTTTCATTATCTTCCTTCTTGCTTTCCTTCCATTTTTACTTCCTTTCCTTTCTGCCTCCTTCCCTCCTTCCCCCTCCCTCCCTTCCTTCTCTCTTTCCTTTACGGAGTTAAGGATGGAACCCAGGGTCTTGTACATGCTATACAAGTACTTTACCACTGAACTATAACCTCAGTCTTCTAGACACTTAAATCTGAAAGGAGAACTCAACTTAGTTTAATGTAAGTCTGAAAGAGAATTTCAGTTTAAGTTGAATCTTATTAGATTATTATCCTGAAACAATGCTCTGTGTGACTAGGGAAAACAAAGCTTATTCTCCTAAGGCCATAAGCTTTATTCCCAATCTTAAAATACTATCCCTCAATCAATGAAATACTAAAATGGAGTTGTAATACATGGAAATTTAAGATATTTATAGTCACCAAGTATCTGCTAACATCAATATACTTGTATCAGTGCAGTTCAAGCACTTAACTTGCCTAACAAACTCAGAACTTGCCTATCCCCATCTCGGCAGATGCAGTTTAGGGTGTTCTTAAATGACTAATAGTGTCATGTAGCCTCTACCTAGTTCCAGGTTGAATTCAGACACACAGGAATCACTGATTGCCCTCTGCATATCCACAATGTACTCTGAAAGCCTAGTACAAACAAGTGTGACCACTTACTGGGTTGGCTGCAGGATGACATGGGAGAAGTACAAAGTGAAGAGAGGAGCTCATGTTCTCTGGGATCTAAAGGAAGTAGTTTTATCAGAGAAGACATGCACGTGTGTGCACAGCATGCACCGCACGGATCAAAGGCCCCGGAGCCCTTCCTGCCTCAGGCAAGCTTACCTAAGCCTCCTGCAGCGAGCCAAAGCTCAGGGCTGAAGAGGCACAACACACTGACTCCTTTCGGGGCTCAAGAGGAGCTGCGGCTGTCTTATAAATGCAGTTTTGTTGGTGGCAGAGGTGAAAGAAGCTCTTCCTGATAACCTGATATTCTTGGACAATCTACTAAGAACTTGAACATGCTGCAGCTTGATTAGGAGTCCGGCTGAAGCAGAGGTGAGGCAAGACCTGGCGTTCTCTCCGAGGTCCAAGTGCTCTGTGGACATGGTTGATCCTTCAATGCAACTCTGAAGAAGGGCGACTTTATTTTGCCGACCCTACAGACAAGGACCTTAGCTCTCTCAACTAACAGTGAGGAAATATATGGAATTTAACAGCAAGAAGAGACACAAAGATGGAATGAACAATAGTGCTCTTCTGCAATATGACTATGCCTCTTAGTGGCTCTGAGCCTTTGGCTAACTTCCCTTAAAGTAATCCTTTTTTCTCAGAATGAACATTAAGTTTGTTATTGGCTTTTTTTTTTTTTTAATTAATGAGAGAAAGCGAAGGAGTGGGGAGAGAGAGAGAGAATATTGGACACCAAGGCCTTAGCCATTGCAAATGAACTCCAGACGTGTGTACCACCTTGTGCGCATGTGTCACCTTGTACATGTGGCTCACGTGGGTTCTGGGGAGTCAAACCTGGGTCCTTAGGCTTCGCAGGTAAGTGCCTTAACCACTAAGCCATCTCTCTAGCCCTCGATTTGCTTTTGAACTAGTTCAACATCCTGACTGACTGCTTAAGCATCAAAGATAGGCTTTCCAAGGACAGAGTTGACATGGTGGCTCCTTCCTGCTTTGTGGTGTGTGACACCCTCAGGGTGTTCTCTGGTGTGTGCACCAGTTCCCCACCCCTTCCTTCTGGACTGCTCCAAGCACAGGGAAGTACCTGTGCAGAACCTCCTTCCTACAGCTGGGTTCAGTTGAGAAAGGACACCACATTGCAAAATGCTCAATGAGATCCAAGTGTTTACACCTGGCCTTCTGAGACATTCTCCCCATTTGTGTTACTATCTCTATGTAATGGAAAACAGCCAAAAGGCTTAATTTTCACTACTAATATAACAGACTAAGCTGTTTCTGAGGAAAACCAGTTTCCATGAAAATGTTGTACTTCTTGATCCTTTGAAGAATGCTGCTGTGGTATGACGCTGGTGGTTCTGGGGATTATAGGAAGACGGAATGTTCTCCTTCAGGGTTGTTGAAGGAGAATACATTTGTACCACACATTTGTTTTTCAGTAGTGCAGCTTCAATGTGTTCATGTTTGCTTCTGGTTTATTCAAGTGAACACAACTGGAAACTTAAAGAAAAGGCCTAGGGGACAGGTTCCAGGGCCACTCTATCTTGTAGTAGCGCCCCGACCCTGAGCCAACCTATCAGTGCCTATACCCATTCTGGAATTCTGATGCTAACTGTCTATAAATTATTACAGAGAAGAAAACAGAACCACATTAATTAAAGACTGGGACAAATTCCTTGAATTTCAAATTAGGAAGTTTTCCCCCATGTTCACGTATCCTTGTCATTCTAAATTACCTATTTAAAAAAAATCTAAAATATAGGGAAAGAAAATAGCCTCTTGAGTTGGAAAACATGATTTGAATGTAGGTCTTACCATGTCTTGACTAAGCCACATTTTCTGTGCCTCAATTTCCTAATCTGTAAAATTTGGAATGCAATAAAACTTGCCCCCACCTATTTTCAGAGATGTTTGGAGAATCAAAAAGTAATAGTTAGCTGGGTGTGGTGACTCACACCTTTAATCCCAACACTTGGGAGGCAGAGGTAGGAGGACTGCTGTGAGTTGGAAGTTCAAGGCCACCCTGAGACTACAGAGTGAATTCCAGGTCAGCCTGGACTAGAGCAGGACCCTACCTCAAAAAAAAAAAAAAAAAAAAAAAAAAGTCATAGTTATAAAGGTTGGCTATAGTAGCATGTGCCTATAATCCTAGTGCTGGAGAGGGGGAGACAAAAGTGTCCTGCTATGCTAATCTAATTGGTAAGTTACAAGCCAATCAGAGATCCTGTCTCAAAGAGAGATAGACAGGGCTGGAGAGATGGCTTAGTGGTTAAGATGCTTGCTATGAAGCCTAAGGACCCAGGTTCTATTCCCCAGTATCCACATACTCCAGATGTACAAGGAGACACATACATCTAGAATTTACTTGCAGTGGCATGCTCATTCTATCTGCCTCTTCCTCTCTCTCAAATAAATAAATGAAATGTTATCTTTTTTTAAAAAAAACAAACATAGTGTAGACATCCATGGTTGTCCTCTGGTCTCCACATGCACATGCACACACACTTGCACCTTCACTCATATGAACATGCATGCACAGCATATGCACTCACTATACATGCATATATCAAAAAAGTGACAGTAAAGATCCCTTAGAAACACTAATTTATAATCTCAGTTCAGGCTTGTGCCATCATTTCTAAACACAAGTGTGTGAAGATCTGTGCATCTGCAGTGGTGAGGGTACAGGCAGACACAGCTGTAGCCATTTACTGCAGCCTGTAATTTGTGGGTCCTGCTCAGAAGCAGCTGAGTCCTGGACACAGTGAATCTTTTCCAAGTCCAGTCAAACCACAGACAGAGGTGGACTCAGAAGAGGAACCATGTTAAGCCCTCAGTTCTCAGTCATCTCATGACTATTGTCTCCTTTTACCTACTGGAAGTTTTGACACTGGGCTTCTAGTGTTAGGAGACACAAAACACCAAGACACATTAGCCAAGCGCTCTTGTGAAACACCCAGAGCGCCACATGACCTCCCCAGCACCCCACAGAAGCCTGCTGTGCCCAGCCCTGCTCTCCCACCACGGTGCTTTGGCTCTGGGAAGATGGTGTACCCATCTCTAAGATCTTATTCATAGTTGGTGCGTGCAGCCTTCTCTACTACAAGCCATGGCATTTGCTTAAATCAGTGCTCTGTCACAGCTAATTTGTGCGATGCCTTCTTGGTAACGGCCAGTTGCATTTCCACAGCTGACATACTGACACAGGAATCTTGGGGTTCCTTGTATGCCAACACACCAATAATTTGGGGTGCTGCTGAATCCCTGTCTTATGAATTCAAAGAATCAAATCCACAGAGCAGAGGATAAAGTTCAGAGAGATTTTCTTATAGCTTAAAGCTTTAGGAGGGGGTCTTAAGCCCAGAATGAGAGAGGGGAACATGAGACAAGGGGAGGGAGGTTTCGGAAGCCCTAGAGAGAAGAAGGCAGAGCTCTGGGCCAGGGAGGAAAGAAGGGTTTGAGAAGCCCAGCTCAAGACTCGGGTTGTGGATTTTTATGGGGAGTGGCTATGTGAGGAAGCCCAAGTTCACGTTTGTTTTTTTGTTTGTTGTCCCCCCCCCCCCCCCCGATGGCAAGAGTCTGGGGCCAGGAATTCTAGAAAGGGGTAATCTCAGAATGTTAATCTTTTAGGAAAGGAGTGGGAGGACTCTCTAAGGGCACAGAGTATAAGGAAAGGTCCTTCTAACATTTCTGACCTGTAGTGAAGTGTAGGACCTAGATATTCTCCTATAGACTTAAGAACAATTCCTGCACTTAGCCAAGAGAAAGCTATTCACTTTGGGGTCTGTTGCCCCTAAGCTGCATAGCCAATTTCTGTCTCTTATCAATATATAGCCACACACACACATATATCAATATATACTGCTCCATTTTTGGAGGGCAGAAGGGAGGGCAGGAGGGAGGGAGGGGAGGAGGAGGGAGAGGGAGGGACAGAGAGATCATGACCAGTCTGAGGTGCTGCCACACTCACAGGAAGTACCTTTGAGAATACCAGCTGCAGTATAATAGAGCTCACTGTCAAATTCCAATCCTGGCTCCACCCTGCGCTATGTCACATGGTGCACTGACATGCTATTCCCCAGACAAGCTCATACCACACTATAGATGCTCAGTGTGTTTTGAAAATGCATTGTGTATTGACTGATTTTTTTTTCCAGATGATCTTAAAGACACAAAGCCAGCATACTTCCACAAACACTTAAAAAGCCTGTGGTTTTTTAAAGCAACCACTTCTGTGATTTATTAACCTTGCAAACCTTGCTTCTTATACATGTGTTTTCTGAAAAGCGAAAATGCTTCATGAGCTAACAAGCAATGAAACAGTAGCTGAAGATCTCCAGGTTGTTCCCCAGAGGCAGTTTTCTCCTGGAGGCAAGATTCAGATTGGCATAGTTCCAAAGGACAAGAGACACACCAGTGTATTTGTGGACAGCAAATCCCGTGTCATAAGAACTCCAGATGCCCAATCTATGATGATTACAAACATAGACACAGTAAACAGATTAAGGCACATCATTAAAACTGTTGCGCTAAAAGGTATTTCCTAGTGTTCAGAACCTGGTGCTCAGGTGTGAATGGGGACAGGGTGGGAAGAGGGAAAAGAGCAAGACCAGATGTGGGGGGTGGGGGGAGAGACCAATAGAAAGGGACGAATAAGAAGCAAACGTTAATGACATATATGCATGAAAATGCCATAATCAAACCCATCACTTAACTAAAAACATTAAAAAGCATTTAAAAAGCAGGCATGTTTTGATATGTATTGAAATGCTTCTTGCTTTTGACATTCTGAGGATTAAATGTGTTTATAAAGCAAACTTAAAATAGAAATTGGATATTTACCTAAGAGACTACAAAGGTCTAAGGATCAAAAGGAGAAAGTAATGAGACCTCTGCGTGGGGAAAAGCAATGTCAAGGGAGCAGGGCAAGAGTAACAGAGCTCACGGCCTCTCCTCGCCTCTTGTTTACATGGCTGACAGCCTAACTTTGCAGCCAGCTGTGTGGAGCCCAGCCACACTTTCCTATTCCTAACAGAAAGAAAATGGAACAGCCTTAAAAAGATAATGGAAGTCAAGGGTAGTAGGCTTTAAATATAAAGGTTTTTTTTTTTTTCTTACTTCACATTTATAGTAAAGATAGAAAACTGTATCATTCTAAAACCAGTGCCTAGCACTCAGGAGGCTGAGACACACAGGAGGATTCCTGAAAGACCCTGCCACATACAAGCAAATAAACAAACATGCAATTAAAGAAAAGGGAACAAACAAAACCAACTACTTTAAAAAAATATTTTATTTTATTATTTATTGGAGAGGGTGGTGAGGGAGGGAGAGAGAAAGGGAGGGAGAATGGATATGTCAGGGCCTCTAGCCACTGCAAATGAACTCCAGACATATGGGCCGCCTTGTGCATCTGGCTCACGTGGGTCCTGGGGAATTGAACCTAGGTCCTTAGGCTTTGCAGGCAAGTGGCTTAACTGCTTAAGCCATCTCTCCAACCCCCAAACCACATACATTTGCCCTGAAATAACGGGCTTTCCTGTGTAAGCACATTAGCATTAGTGAGAAAGTCACTAACTACTTGGCATAGTCCACGTCATGTCATCATCACGACCAGCCAACAAAGGTCTAGCTTCGTTGCTGTTTTACAATAAAAGGTTGAATTTCCAAGAATATACACCTTGCCTGAGGTTAGGAAAGCAGTACCATATGGAAATCAAACTGAAACAGCTCTGAACACTACACTTTTATATTTCCCAAGTATCTTTTACCTTTTTTCAAAGGAACATATAGCTTTGTGTAAAAACCAAGGATAGGGGCTGGAGAGATGGCTTAGCAGTTAAACACTTGCCTATGAAGCCTAAGGACCCTGGTTCGAGGCTCGATTCCCCAGGACCCACGTTAGCCAGATGCACAAGGGGGTGCATGTGTCTGGAGTTCGTTTGCAGTGGCTGGAAGCCCTGGCGCACCCATTCTCTGTTTCTCTCTATCTGCCTCTTTCTCTGTCTGTCACTCTTAAATAAATAAATTAAAATTAAAATTAAAAAAATACAAGGATAGGTAGCAGTATTTTTAACTTTTATAGTGTCATTTCTTAAGGTTTTATGGTAAATATACTTCCCACTGTGTGGTAAGAATTGGAAATTCTAAAAATTATTTTTCCTTTGGAGAAACCTAGAAAAACATTTTTATCTATCATCACATGGGAAAAGTTGTCTCACTAATGATTACTGCACAGAATTTAAAAGCTGGTAAATTCCACAAACCTACAGAAAAATGGGTAAAAAGCAGGGGTTAACATTAGTACAATAGCTAAATGGATATATTATGCCAACAAAGCTGCCCTCTTAATATTGATGTTTATGCCATATCCTAAGGTTACTCTTACTTTTTTTTTTTTTTTTTTTTCCGAGGTAGGAACTCACTCTAGCCCAGGCTGACCTTTGAGTAAAGAAAATTTCCTTCTCAGGTGGTGGTGAGTACTGAGAAGACTCAAATCCCATCAGTGCTGAGATGAAGACACAGTGCAGTGTTCAGCACTAAGTGAGACGCCGCTATCATATCCTCCAAGGCTCAGAGGCCATTGTGGAAGAGGTGGCAGAAAGAATGTAAGAGCCAAAGGAAGGGGAGGAATGCTCTGCAATACGTCTTCCAGACACAAAGTGGCTGTGGTATTCATGGCCTCACGTGGGCTGAGGCTGTCTAACCAGACCTGAATAATGGGAGGTAAATAAAAATGATTACATCAAAATAGTTACAATGAAGAAGAGATTCAGTGGAGGGGGATTGGAGAGAGGAGGGTGGTGGGAAGAGATTATAATCATGATACATCGTGCATATATATGTCAATAAGGTTTTTAAAAACTAGTAAAATACACTCTATTGCTACTTTTGAATTTTAACCCATAGAAATGTATCACCAATTCAAAATCAGAGAATCGTGTCCAAAACTAAATGTACACACTTACACATTATTATTATTATTTTAGAGAGCAAGAGAGAGAATTGGTGCACCAGGACCTCAGCCACTACAATCACACTCCAGATGCTTGTGTCACCTAGCAGGCATGTGCGACCTTGCCCTTGCCTCACCTTTGTGTGTCTGGCTTACATGGGATCTGGAGAGTTGAACACAGATCCTTAGGTTTCACATGCAAGCACCTTAACCACTAATCCATCTCTCCAGCCCACATATGCATTTTTATAGATTGCAAAGAATAGCCCAATTATAGGCAATATTGTTCAAAAAGCAAGAAACCTGAAATCTGGGAACATCCTATATTAAGTGAAAAAGCAAAGTTGTATAGTACCTTTCATCTAAGGAAAAAGAGAATCAGCTCTCTCCAATGTCATAAACTTAAAACAGACCATAGGCACCAGACTGTTAACTTTAAACAGCATTTCCCACTAAAATCAAATGGGGTTCCTAGAGATATGGCTGTCTCTAGGCCTAGGGTGGGAACTAAACATGGTAAGCCTGAAACACCTCTTCCTATTAGAAATCAGGGTAACTTTCAAAGACAACACAATCACACTTGCAGATTATACCTAACAACACACAAAAACCCCAAAACTAACTGAAACCCCATCAAATAAAGAGCTCTCTCTGGCCAAAGGGGGAGAAATGACTACAAGAGATTTAAATAAACCTAGTCTCTATATTCCTATGTCGTTGAAGGGTGCTAGGTAAGCAGTACCAGTGTACAGAGCGACTGGAAAACTCTTCTTTGTGGTGTTCACATATGTGCACATGTGTTATGTGTTCATGTGGCCAAGTGTTCACATATGTGCATGTGTGTTATGTGTTCACGTGGCTGAGTATTCACATATGTGCACATGTGTTATGTGTTCATGTGGCTGAGTGTTCATGTACGTGCACATGTGTTATGTGTTCATGTGGCTCAGTATTCACATATGTGCACAAGTGTTATGTGTTCATGTGGCTGAGTGTGCACATGGATGAGCATGCACATGGAGTCAGAACAGCACGGGTCACTTCTCTCAGGTACTTTCCACCTGTGAGAGACAAGGTCTCTCAGCGCCTGGAACTCACAGGTAGGCCAGACTGGCCAGTGAACCTCAGGGATGCTCCCGTTTCCGCCTCTCCTTTGCTAGGGCTCCGAAGACGAGCCACTACGCCTGGCATTTTTACATGGGGAGTGGGGATCAAACTCGGGTCCTCATGCTTGTGAGGCAGGCCCTTTACCAGGTGAGCCGTCTCCTGGCCCTGGGAAGCTGTGCTTCGCAGAAGAATTAACTGTCACAAAGGGCAGAAATGAAGCACCCCTGTTCTGTAGCTTCTAAGGAATTCAGGGTGTGGGCAATCATCAATACTTGCTGCTAAGGACATTAAATGAAACCATGTCAGGCCGCATCACCGTGAGGCAACGCTCCGCCCAGGAACCACCGTCAACATGATGGAAATGAGAGAAAACCATATGCACATGCCTCCTGATGGAGGGAGCAGGAGGTACAGCCTGCAACGGGGGGAGGGGTGTGCGTGTGCACGTGTGTGCGTGCACGTGCGTGTGTATGCATGTGGGTGTGTTTCTGAACGTGCCTCTGTGCATACACTGGCTCAAAGCAAAGTTAGGGTAAAAGACTATGATAAGCAACATCTCAGAAATGACACCAGTCTTTCCCCATTGTGGAATATACTACAGGGCAAATGATCAACAAATAAATGGCAAGAAAAGATGGAAGAAACAGGACACCTAGACAAATCAGCCACATGGAAAGTGTGGAGATTCTGGAACCTTAATAGATGACATTTCAGATCCCATTACTAAGACACATCAGGAGACATGCAGGGAAATTTGAATGCTAATTAAATATCAATGGTAATTTTAAAAAGTTGTATTTTTTCCTTTGCAGCAGCAAGAGCTCCTGACGTGCCCATAGACACATGTCCCCCCACATGAAAATAAATAAATTTTTTTAAAAAGATGAAAAGTACTCATTTTGGCTGCATTTATGCTAAAAGTTGGAACGCTACACAGACTAGCATAGTTCTAATCTGCACATGCATGACATGCAAATTCTTGAAGGATACCATGTGTTTAAAAGGACTGTAGCAGACAGACTCACATCACTAAGATGAACTTCCAATCCAGGCACAGTTATAGATGAAGGGATATTTATTTGAAGCTTACAGATCCAGGGGAAGTTTCATAATGAGAAGAAGCTGGCCTGTTTTTATAGGTCCAAGCAAAGAGAGAGAAGAGACACATGCCACCCCCCCCCCCGCCCCTCCCAAAAAAGCAAGCAAGGATACTTCTGGAACTCCAGGAAAATCTCCTGTACTTCACATACCTTTAGCCTAGAATTCCAAATCTACCTCCAAACCTTAGGGCAGGACCCTAGGATCCACCCACAGTGACACCACCAGCCAGGTGGCTGCAGATCTAAACGACAAACTTTCATAAAATCCTGAATATATTGGGGATCATCCATTCAAACTACCACAAGGACCAAGTTGAAGACATCCTGACCCTAGTCTACAGCAATGGGCTGCATACTTAGAAAATCATTGAGAACACATTTTTAGTTGTTCTTATCACAAAACAGCAGTAGCAACCACAAACCTGTATAAGGTAATACATGTTAATTTAGCTCTATATAGCCAATGTACATATTTCAAAATATGTTGTATGTAATAAAGACATCTAATTTGTCAATTAAAAGCTGTATCCTGGAAAATAAAGATGATACTCTTAGATTTGCTTTATAATTCTAGGAAATGGGAGTTAAGCAGTTTATAGATGGAACTAAGTTAGACACAGGATTTAACATAGAGTTGAATGATAGTATTCTAAGCATGTTTAAAATTTTCTGTAATCAACTTTTGGAAATGGGATCATACATCTGAAAATAGTACTTATTTTTCACAGCCCAATGGACAATAACTCATTAGCTGTTCGTCAATTAGTTCAGTGATGCACAGCTCTGCAGATTATGGCTGGCCTAGAAACTGTTCTCATCAGTGTGCAGTAAACATCTGTTCAGAGCGCCTAGCACAAGTCCTTACAGTCAGCAAGTGTAGCTCACCATTGCTGACTTACACTAGGCCAGAAGTAGCAAAGATCTTGAAGACTTCTAACTGTCAAAGAGCCCAGATGCTGAGGCATCTCGGGGAGTGGGGAGGGCAGGATAAAGGAGTGGGTCTGTGGGACCCTGTGCTCAGCCCTTCTTCCAAAAAAGCAGCTTCTTGTCTAGGGGCCTGTCAACCTAGTGATGAAGAGGAGAATATTCCATGGGAAGATGTCATAGTTATCCTGGAAGGATTCCTGCCTGACCTTATGAAGGAAATGACTGTGGGCTTATCGGGCCCATCCTGCCTTTCCTAACATACTGCAAGTGACCCACAGCCCTACAAGCTTGTTCCTAGAGAAGTTTTGAATGTGAACCCTCTTGACCAACCCCATCTGTCAGGTTGGCACCCCTTGTTTATGGAAAGATGGATGTCCTGTAATTTGAGTAGGCTGCTAGGTTTTAGCCCACTGCTTCACCTCGGGTCATCCCACTTACCAGACTACTCCAGGCTTCCCGTCTGCCCTGGCCTGCAAGAACAACTTCTACGCTCTGGCATCGGTCAGCCAACACTCGGCCACTTAACTGCCGCCTAGAACAAGCACCTTTCTCGGCAGGTCCTCATTAACTTCCCAGCCGCCTGTTCCAGAGTGCCCGAGCTTCAGCAAGACAAATATGTACCATGGGGCAGGGAACAGGGGCGGTACGAGAAAGCAGATGTGGGGTCTCTGACTGCTCCCTGCTAGTCCCGTCTACAAATCTGGCTAAGTTTAGGCAACAATTTTTCCCTGATAGTTCCTGAGGCCTCTGAAGACCAGCGGCTTTAGTCCTGACAGAAAAAGGGGGTGCTCTATGCAGGGCAGCAGAAGATCTCAAGGTGGGGTGCCTGTACTAACTCTGTTTCCTGCCGTGTGAAGTCTGAGTCGGGATCACGTGTCCCACATCTGCAGGGAGGGGCATCTTAACGGCTGAAGTGGTTTCATTCCAGGGATGAGATACATTCCACATTGAATACTTTACCACAATGACATTTTCTCAACGTGTTCGCACTTCTGGGGAGAAGCTCTCTTAGCTGGGATTTTCAAGGTCTTTGACTTCAACTTATTCTGAATTCTTCATACACAAACACAACTATTGTTACAGTCCTCTCCCCTCGGCTACCTAAAAACTCAAATCCAGGGCCTTCATGCAGGGCAAGTGACGTAAGCAACAGCCTGGACTCATTACCCACCATTTCAACCTCACAACCCTTGAGGCTTTTGATCACTTTCAAGTTAACAGACTAAGTGCATGTAAGTTAATTCGAGTCAGATGAAGAACCACCCCCCATATTTCTTTATCGTGTATGTTATTTCACTTTAGCTGCGGTGCATGCATGCATCCTGCACATATGACGCAGAGTTCAGGGAATGTCAGGTGTTCTCTATCGCTCTTGTTTTGTTTCTTAGTTCCCTCCCGGTCTCTTGCTCAACCTAAAGTGCTACATTTTTCTTTTGTTTGTTTGGGTTTTTTTTTGTTTGTTTTTTGTTAGTCTGGTTAATCACGGAACCCCAGCGATCCTCCTGCCTCCATCCCCTGAGCACTGGGGTTACACATACGTGCAACTATGGCTAGCTTTGTAGGTGGGATTTCATGCTTATACCGTGAGCCCTCTTGTCTGAAGAGCCATCTCCTCAGAAACCGCCATCCTGTTGTGAGAAATCTTTCCCTACTTCAGAATTGTAACATGTTACATGCTTGCTTCTGAAAGTACTTAAGTTGGGCTCTTTCACATTTAGGTGTTTGAGTCATCCTGACCTTGTAATAATGACTAGTCATCCCTTGGGATATGCAGGGCAATGACTCTAGGACACCTGACCCAGACCTGAGAGTCAGGAGGAGCTCAAGTCCCCTATATAAAAGGTGTCACATTTGCACAAAAGTTGTGCACAGTCTCCCATGTACGTAAATAACCTCTAGATTACTTTTAGTACCTAAAACAGTGTAAATGTATGTAAACATTATTGTAATGTATTGCTTAGGAACAATGACAAGGAAAAGGTTTGTGCATGTTTAATTTTTTAAATTACTTTCACTATGTACTGTCCTAAATCCATGGACTGGGAACATGCAGAACAGAGGAGACTGTATATGAAATGAGGACCCCTTTTCTCCACCCACAGTAAGTGCTTCTTTAGGCATCACTTCCCAAACCATCCATGCCTCCCCCAACTGGTCTGCTGGGCTAGCTTGACTTCATGTACCAGCTTTGCCCCATCCCTCATTCTATGGGTTCGATCTACCTTCCAGAAATTTTTGAACTACTTTTGACATTTGGTAGGGCAAATGCCATTCTTTCTTGTGATTTGTTTCCTGGTCTTGGCTCTTCAAAGCCCTTTCTACTTAAACACACATTTCAGAATCTACTTCCCAGCCCCTCCCCCCTCCAAAAAAAAGACTGTTAATTTTAATGAAAGGTACATTAGATCTATAGTTCAAACTGCAAGAATATCTTGTGACAGTGCATTCCTTCCTAGTAAGCTTTATTATTACCTTTTCTTCCTGGGTACTTTTTTTTTGGTGGGGGGCTGTCTAAGATTGATAAGCCTGTGACTTTTAACAGATGCTCTACATGTTTCTTTTCCTCCAGCTTTAATTCTCTGTTCATGGCTCACAGAAATATAATTTTGTATATAGCAACCCTGGCAAACATTCTTACTTGCATAATTTTTCTCTGGGCATAAGGGATACAGACACACATGTCATCTTAGGGTAATTATGATTCTGTTAATATTGAGGTTTTGTGTCTATGGCTACCTCTAAAGCACAGAGGAAACGATCAAGCCTCCTGTCTCATTTCTGTTATTTATAAAACTATTTTAGCCAGATTTGATGGCACATGCCTTTAATCCCAGCACTCGGGAGGCAGAGGCAGGAGGACTACTGTGAGTTCGAGGCCACCCTGAGACTACATAGTGAATTCCAGGTCAGCCTGGGCTAGAGTGAGACCCTACCTCGGAAAAAAAAAAAAAAAACACAAAACAAACAAACAAACAAAACCCCACCAATTTTATAGCTTATCATCAAACCATTTATCACTTTATACATTACAGAGGTTCTCTTTTATATGAATTACTAAGATACTTATGAATAATGAGTGACTAATGTTACTGAAACTTATCTATTAGGAATGATCGTCTTCTCTTCTCCTTTAATCTATGAATGCTATTAGTATAATGAGTGACATTTACAGAACTGTCACACGGAGCCAACAGTTCTAGATGCTGACTAGTTTGTGGAACGTTAGTATCTTTTACACTGTTTCCAGTCACACACTTGAGACGAGTATCTATACCTTGACACACATAATCTGGCAAAAGCACTAAGATTCTGTTAGAAGCAGGCTGGAGTGTCCTCTGGAACACAGCCAAGGTAGCGGCAAGCCTCATAAACAACTGACCCCAGCGTGTACACCAAGTCACCACAAATCAAATTGGCATGTTTTGCCTGAAAAAAGTGCTCTCAAAATGAATGTAGTGAGATTTTAACCATTTCCATATTAAATTTCTGTCCGACGAATGGTTTCATTGCTTTAAAAAGGATTTTAAAACACTTGTTCTATTTTATCAGCAAAATCAATTAAGCTGCTTCCATAATTAGAAATGTTTCTCACTTCCCATTAAAAAATATCCCCTCTCTGCTTAAGTTTTATAATACACATAATTCCTAACTCTCTTTCTAAATTTAATTGTGTATTTACCAGGGGCTGATAGGTGGTATGGGGTAAGAGTAAATGCAAGATTTTTATGGGAAAATTATGTAAGTGGTATTTAAATTTATTTTACTATTAGAGAAAATACACAATAAGTATATGATTAGGCCAATTACCTATTTCACATGAACTTTAGAACTAAAACATGAAGCTCGAAATAAATTTCACAGTCATTTTAGACTACATTTCAGCAACACCTAGGTTATATAGCAACATGCCTGCTTTTCTAAAAATCACCATAATTATTATCAATACAATTATTCTATCAATAATGTAAATGCCTGCTGCAAACTGAGGCTCATGCCAACACAATTTAGGGATATGACAGCAATGAATATGCCAACATTTCTCCTGTTCTGAAATTAAGCTTTTTAAATATGTGTGACATACTACTGATCTGACTGTAGAGGAACTTTACTTAAAAAAAAGAACAGGCATTTAAAGGTCTCTTATGAGACTGGAAAGATGGCTCAGTGGTTAAAGGAGCTTGCTTGCAAAGCCCAACTGCCCAGGTTCAATTCTTCTGTAAGCATGTATTTCAGATGCACAAAATGGTACATGTGTCTGGAGTTCATTTGCAGCAGCATGAGGCCCTGGCATGCCCATACTCATACTCATTTCTTTGTGTGTGTGTGTGTGTGTGTGTGTGTGTGTGTGTAATAAATTTTTAAAAATATTTTAAAGACATTTAAAAATAAATTTATTTATTTATTTACTTGCAAGGAGAGAGACAGACAGAGAGAGAATATGGGTGTACCAGGGCCTCTAGCCACTGAAACAAACTCCAGATGCATGCACCACTCTATGTATCTAGCTTTATGTGGGTACTGGGGAATTGAACTCATGTAGAGCCTTAACTGCTAAGCCATCTCTCCAGCCCTAAAGACATTTTATTTTTTATTAAAAGTTTCTAGCCGAGTGTGGTGGCACACGCCTTTAATCCCAGCACTTGGGAGGCAGAGGTAGGAGGATCACCATGAGTTCGAGGCTACCCTGAGACTACATAGTAAATTCCAGGTCAGCCTGGGCTAGAATGAAACCCTACCTCGAAAAACCAAAAAAAAAAAAAAAAAAAAAAAAGTCTCTTATTGGGAGCTGTGGGGAAGGCTCAGTGGTTAAAGATGCTTACTTGCATAGCCTCCCAGCCTGGTTTCAATTCCTTAGCCACCCACAAAAAGCCATATGCGCATTCATTTGCAGTGGCAAGAAACCCCGGCTTGCCCACACACACATGTAAATTAATTAATTCTTACAAGGCCTCCTAATAATAAAACTACTTTTTAAAAGTATAAAGTTATTGTTTTTCATGTTTTAGGCTGCTGAGTTTTCTACTTTCAATCTGAATAACTAAAGAATGTTATAATTTTAATAAATGCATCTTATTTTATAAGTTTAACTTTTCTGGTTAGGTCACTATTTAATTGTATTTCTTTGCATTCTTCCCTAGTGACTTAACCTGATTTCATGTTTTTGAGCAATTTCAGTTTTTAGTCTTGTAACATCCTGGGTATGACTGAGACAGAACACAGAATATATGAATGTGGTATGATTAGCGCAAATGCCAAATGGCTACTGCCATGATCACAGCACATATACAAAGGGGCTCTTGGGCCTTGAAAAGGAGTAGCAGACAGCTGTTTGTTCCGAGTATAGTATACATTTTGATATTTTAATAATTATAGCAGGAATTAATCAGGTTTGGATGTTGCTTATTTAGTAAAGAGCTTGCCTAGAATGCATGAAGTAATTGATTCAGTTCCCATCACCACACAAACTAGGGGCTGTTGTGGTGCCCACCAGATTAGGAGTTCAAGGTCATCCTCCTCAGCTATAAAACAAGACCAAAGCCAACACAGGCCATAGGAGATATTGTCTGAAACACACATATATGTGCGCGTGCATGCACACACACACACACAGACACACACAATCCATGCTATTTTTGACCTTTCCAAATGTTCACTTGTTCTTTTACTGAACAGCAAGATACATGTGTTAATAGTTAAATGCTGTCTTCTCTTTAGAGCATTGTGCCCTGCAGGTTTACTGCTAGGTATTTCACGTCCTGGACATGAGCTAGTCCTGTACTCCACAGGAGATAACAGGTAACTGCAGAAGGGAATTCGGAAAGAGAGGCATTCTAGCAACATCAGTTGCAATAGTGAACTCCGTCAAGTAACAGAACCCAGTAGAAGAAAGTTGTGTGCCCTAGTTAATTCCTAAAGTTCACATAAATTTTAAGATTAAAAATTTTAAAACTTTGATCTTCTAAGCATAAATATAAACTAAGTCACTTACTTAACAAGGGAAAGTCCACATAGAGAGGTGATGTGTCCATCTGTCCAAGGGTGACACTGAGGCCAGCTGTGTCAGAGCCATAGTGTCACACACAGTTTAAAAGTGTAAAGCAAACAAAAGACTGTTTTGTATAAATTAACCATTAGTATCCCCTTACCCAGAAAAATGGCTTTTACAAAGACAGCAGGATATAGCCTCCGTTCTTGATTTTATAGAACACTTTTTGCATGTGAATACCAGCACACATATATGCCGCCGTGTCTGTAAAGTTGTTTGGACATCAGAAAGCTGTGGTGTCACTTACATCTCATTCTGGGGACAATCTCTAGCACTAACCCATGAGGAAATAAAGTTATTCTACTGATACTATCAGACAGTATAAAATGGATGTAGTCAGTAAGCTCTGGGACTTAATAACAGTCTTTGTTCAAATTTCACTAGATTTGTGTCAACGGAGCAGCAACACTACCATTCATTCTTATTAAAATCAACAGGATCAGATGACTAGGAACTGAAATAGCATTGGGAGGCAGAGTCATGAAAGATGAATGATGCAAAAGGGAACACAGCACTGGTGTCGACTGGGAGTTCTGAGTAACCTTTCAACCCCCAATGGATGCGTCTATACATCCTCTGAAAGTCTGCTTCCCAAAGCCAGGCTTTGTCTCCACACCAACAGACGACATTCTCATAAGGAAACAAGTCATTCAGTAAATTCTGTCACAGATATGGCACAGCAAGTGGTTCATCCCAGGTGGTGGGGTAGGGATGGAGAGAAGGCACACATTTTTCATGCACCCAAGCTGTATAGTAAGAGAGCAATGGCAACTGCTAAAAAGCACCCTACCTGTGCTTCTTGATGCCATTGGAGAGCGCATCTCCCCCACCACAATCTTTTCCTTCAGACATCCTGTGTTTTCCACTGCCCAGGGGCTCTTCGTCCTCTTCAAAGGAGTGTGCTGTCACAGCCTCTAGTCGGCTCAGGGACTGCTCGGACTCGGAATCTGTGGCAGAGCAGGTTCATGGTGAGTGCACTCAACTCTGGTGAAGCCTTGGTAACAATGGCTGTCTCCCTCTCTGTGTTGGGCTCGGAAACCCAAGCAGCCAAATTTGTCCTGTCACAACCCGTCTGCAACACCTCCTCAGGGATTCCAGAGAACCTACTTCCTTCCAATGTAGCTCAAGTGGATTTATGAGACATATGTGCATGTCAATGTAGTTGCAATTAGGCCCACTTTAAAAAAAATTGCTTATTTGAGAGAGAAAGAGGAGATTAGAGAGAGGGAGGGAGAATGGGTGCACCAGGGCCTCAAGCCACTGCAAATGAACTCCAGATGCATGTGCCCCCTTGTGCATCTGACTTACATGAGTAATGGAGAATCAAACTTGGGACCTTACGCTTTGCAGGCAAGTACCTTAACCTCTAAGCCAGCTCTTTTTTAATTTTTTTGAAAACTATTTTTTAATTTATTTTAGACCAATTTTATATGCTTTTCAATATTTCAGTATTTCCAAAGATTTCCAAAGGTTATCCAATTCTATAAGAAATTACATTTGCTGGTTTCTCCCTAATTTTTATTTTCTTCCCTCTCAAAGCATATTAATTATAATTTACCAAAAGGTTCCATTTTTAAAACTCATGTATGATGGAAAAGTATAGTAGCTATATTCATTAGCAGTTTAAAGTACATCCAATACTCTCACCACATAACTAAAGGTAACTTAAAACTACATTTAAAAACCATTATTTATATCCCTAGCCTCTGTATATTGATTATTAGGCAGGCATCCCTATGATGGAAATGTCACACTGCCAGCTGGCTTTGAGTTCCAAATGGAGCCATCTGCCCGCTGGAGAATAACAACATGACTCACTTCTGTTCAGTCATGGTAGTTTGGGCATGTTCACCATCTTTGTCTCCCTTGACTGGTTATCTCCAGGATGGTTTGAGAAGGCCAGGCAGGATGGCAAGATGACTGACTAGTGTGCTAATGCTAATAGTCTCGTGGCTGTGAGGGGGCAGCCAGGACCTGAACCCACTGCTTTTTGTAAACCTTCTGTGTAAGTGTTGGCATGTTTGTGCTGTGGCACGCATGGACAGGCCGGAGGACAGCATTGGGGTTGGTCTTTGCCTTCCACCTTGTCTCTCTCACTCTCACTGCTGTAACGTGTAAAGTGCAGTCTTCTGCGCTTGCTGTGCGCTTTTGAAATGTCTCTGCCTCCCATCTGGCTAGGGTTACAAAAGCCTAATATGGTCTTTTTTTGTGGAGCCTGGAGACTGAACTTGGGTACTCAGGCTTGTCATCTCCCCAGCCCTGAGCCCATCTTAATGACTCCTTGTTTAACGCTTTCTTTCAATTCAAAACAGAAATCAGTATCCAAAACAATTATTTGGGGGGGGGGCTCAGCTTTTATTAAAATGGAAATTCAAGATGACCTAGTAATTCCCATTTTGCTTCTCTCCTCACTTGTCCTCAGCTCTGGCAAAGAGAAGCACACACATCCAAGCAAACTTCCCTAAACACACTTTCTCACAATCTGCCCAGTGTGTGTTGTAGCCGAACGCTCACTTGCTACGTATGTATCATGCTTACAACATGTGAAATGTCATGAAACCAAATGATCGGGGACGTTCTTTTCCCCTAGTGCATCCTAGAACTTGGTCTAACACATTTACTGGTATCACATTAGGTTTATTCGGAAAACAACTGCTGGGCCATAGTGCTGATTGCATAATCACTGGTTGGATGGTCGTCATGCCTTACGCTCTGACGCTGCGCTCTCTGGATGGCATGAGGGACATGTGCAAAGACCACATCCTCACGGGTCTGGGGGATGATCACTGGTAAAGCGCCTGCAGTACGAGCACGAGCTCCCGAGTTCAGATCTCCAGAACCCAGGTGAAGGTGGAGGCTGCGGTGCCAGAGCTTGTAGCCCAGCACCCTTAAGTGAGAAAGTCAGTGACGTCATTGGCAGGAAGCTCCTGGGCAGCTAGCCTGGCATTCACAGCAACGAACGCGAGGCCCTGCCTCGAGTTAGGTGAAAGGTAAGGACTGACACCCAGCAACCAAAGCTGTCTTCTGACCTCCATGCACTCCCCCATATGCACACACACCAAATTAAAAAAAAAAAAGACTATAGCTGCACCCTCCCATACTCCTCACTACAGATAAATATACTAGTAGCCAGTCCCGCCTTAGTGCCAGTTTTACTGTCCATGATTTCAGTTACACGAGGTTGGCCATGGTCCAAAAACACTACATAAGAAACACAAGAAACCACGTGTAACTTTTAAATTGTGCGTCAGTCTGAGAAACGAGATCACATCTCAGACCATCCGCCACAGTCTTACAATGATGAAGATTAACAGAGGGAAAGTGGGGCTTGGGGAAGAGAGGGAGGGGCTGCTCCCAGGGAGCCGCTAGGCAAAGCCATCCAGACGAAGAGGCTTGTATTACATTTTAAAACTTGTTTCACTTGAAAAATATTAAGAATTGAGAGTCAAGTAACTCTGTCTTCACTAGTAGTATTAAAGATCCATTTGTAGTTTATAATTTAGATGTCAAAAAAATCAAGGAGCAATCAAAAACCCTCAAACATTTCTAAAACAGTACTATATATAGGAATATTGTGCTTGGAATTTAAGAGATACAAATTATATGGAAGGAACCTGCCCACCTAAAACGTTTTTTTGTTTGTTTGTACTAAATGATGTACAGTTAAGAGTCAACAAGAGAAGGTAAGAGCTCCCATGATGCAGAGATGGACGTTTCACCGACAAGACATCAGCATAGGAAATGCACCCCTGAAGAGCCACCTCCTTCCTCTGTGTCACACACGCATGGGACACTGGACTCACCCCAGGGACACTGAAGTGAAGGTACCACAGACCCTTGTCCTCCGTGGCTAGCAACACCTGTCCCCATTCCCTGGGTCCTTTCCTGTCATCTCTCTGCTTCTCTCTTCCTCTACCTCCTTTTTCCCTACCCTTCCATTCTTATTTCTATTTTGCTCTCCTATGCCTTCTCTCATTTAACAATGTTATCACCATCCTTCACCTTCACCTGAAGGGCTGTGACAAAGGTCACTAATTACGTCCACGATCCAAAGTTAAATGGCCATCTTAAATTCTGAGATACATCTGCCACCCCTGGCACTGCTTAATTCACTCCTTTTTTCTTGTATTATGTGCAAAGCACATGACAGTCAGAGAACAATTAAGATCTGACCCTGCCCATGGTACATCAGAAATACGGGCAACAGTATATTTTTCAGGTGCAACATCAGAAATTACAATGGGGGCACTGGGTACAATGAAAGCATCAGTCCACTTTTCAGCCGGAGAAGAGGATCAGGAAAGGGTTGTGGCTACTGACGAGGCTGAGTAAGTTAACGATGAGTAAGCGTGAGGGGAAGACAGCAGAGTCACAATGTAGGTAGGAACTGTTCCAGGGAAAGGGAACAGCACGAGCCGGTGCAGGGAACAATGAGGTGCCCGCGGAGTGCACGGGCAGCCGCAGGATAGAAAGGATGCTACGAAAGAACAAAGATGAATTAAAGGCCAGCAGAGGGTCAACGAGGATGTAAAGTGAAGCTAGGAATAAGGTAGTACACCACGTCACACCAGCATTCCATACTCACTGGAGATAGTGAGCTTCTTAGCCTCAGTGCAAACAAGGGAGCATGATCAGTAGCATGACGGATAGTACCCGTGAGGTAAATCCAGTTGCTCAAAAGCACAAGTCCAGAGCACGGCATGGTGGGACATGCCTGAAATCCCAGAGCTCAGAAAGCAGACATAGGAGGATCCCTGGAGCCAACTAGCTCACTAGATTAGCTGAATCTGTGAGCTCTAGGTTTAGTGAGAGACACTGTCTCAAGAAACAAGGTGAGAGTGACTGAGGAAGACACCTGATGTTGACCCTGGGCCTCCATATGCACACAAACAAGTACACATGCACCCATACAACCATGAACATGCATACATACACATCCCAGAAAACCACCACCAGGAGTTCAGTTATTTCTTGTGCTATGATGTATGCAGTATGAAATGGAGCACTGTTACTGGCAACAGAGCCATTCTAATAAACCCTCTTTTTAGCATTAGAAACATCAGTGCATTTCCAGATTACTGTTTCATATGAAGACTCACCACTCTCGAACAAATTCAAGCATGTTTAGCTAAGCCAGACAATGCAAGCCTCTCGCTATTCTTATTCCCCACTGCATTTCCCCCATAAAAACATTAACGTCTCTAAAATAAGCACAAAGACCAAAGACTGTGAAGGTTTACTGACCACAGCCAACGCTATGCACAGAAGTGATTTTCAAGTCATGCAGTAAAGTAATTCAGTAATAAACTTCAGTGCCTCTGAGTGATAAATCAATCTTAAGACTGCGGGCTTTTCAATTTTGTTCCCACATATCAGTATCAAATAGGCCAGCCAGGCCTTATCTCCTCTCCACTGCTATTGGGCAATATATTAATCCCTTAGAGAAAAACAAAGTATCGCTGATGCCCTGGCTAGCATTATTGTATAGCAATCCAACCACAATATCCATGCTTAAAAGGGTAGGGGTGGGAGGTGGAATAGGCACTCAGTGTTTGAAACACATGGAGTTTCAGCTCGGGATGCTGAAATGATTTTGGACAAGAGTGATGGTTCAGTTTGGGTCTTATCTGTCCCCATAAAGGCTCATATAATGTGAGCTAAGTCCCCAGCTTTGACTGACGAGGAGGGGGCAGAAACTATAAGAGATGAGGTCTGTGAACTTGCAAGGGACTGTGGAATCTCACTCCTCTTTTGCTTTCCAGGCCTGAGGTGAATGGTTTTGCTCCACCTTGGGTGGCCTCACCTTGGGCCTGACCACCCACAACTGTGAGCCAAAGCAAATCTTTTCTCTTGTAAAACAGTGACTTCAGGTACTTTGTATGATGATGCAAGAAAGCTGATTAACACGGATGACAGGGACCATTGCACAACAATGTATATGTATTTAACCCCACTGAATGGTACAGTTAAAAATGGTTAACATGGGCTGGGGAGATGGCCAGACGGACAGAGCACTTGCTGTGCAAGCACGAATGCCGAACCTGAATTCAGAGCCTGAAAACGTACATGAAGTCAGACGCTGTGGCACACAGAGCAAGACGGAGACAGAAACAGGAGACTCTGCCAGATGGTCAGAGGCCAACTAGTCTGGCAAACGGAGCAGGACAATGACAGTCCCTGCCAGAAAGGAGGTGGAAGGCAAGGACTGATGCCTACATTGTCCTCCACACACACACCATGGCAGGCACTCACACACATACGTGCACGTGTGTGCACACCCCCCAAAACATGGTTAATTTGCACACACACACCCAAAACATGGTTAAGCATGGTTGATTTTGTTACATCATTTTACTGCAACAAAAACAAAAAATAAAAATGGGACTCCACATAAACAAAACACATTAATCCAAAGCCAAAGATCTATCAGGTTGGATGCATAATTCTATTACAGCATTGTAAGCACTCACCTCCATGCTAATTACAAAAGATAACCATACAGGAGCAAAACTGATTTTTCTATAAACATTTTAAAACGCAACAGCAAAAAGCTGATTTTAGCAATCTACATAATCAGACTTACCCATGTTAGCCTCTTGTTCTTATTTCCTGCTACATTGTCCCCTGAAAACCTACATGCTACTATTCTAAACAAAGGCTTCAAAACTTTCAGGGTACTTCACCAGTTCCTGAAAAACGGAATAAGGGAGTTATGGAATCACCATACACTATTCACTGAACATTAGATAGAAAAGTAGGAAAATTTGGATAGCTCTAATAACAAGATATGGAAAACTTGGTATTCTCTTATTTATGGGCTTATTCTATGTATTCAAAAGGATCCAAGTGACTTGTGGTAACTACTACATACTCTATGGAAAAAGTACCAGAATGCCACTTTGAAAACACTGTATTTATAAGGCAAATACCTTAGTTTGCAGAGAAGCATTTAAAGTACTCTGAACCTCAAGTAAAACATCTACATTAATAGAATGTCTAAAAATTACCCTCCAAAGTTGTTTTAATGTGGTAAGTCTTTAATGGTTCAGGTCTTTAAAGCTCTGGTCATATTTAAACTTAGATTGCTTTAGACACATTTCAGACTGAACAAGGTCCCCATTATAGTCTAGATATGAAGTGCCCTGCTCCCCAAGGCTCATATGCTAAGGGCTTGGTCCTGGTCCTCAATGAAGTGCTAAGATGGGCTTTAGAGCAGAGACTTAATGAGAGGACAGACACATCACTGGATGGACTTTAAGGAGTAGTAGAGACTGTGGAAGGTGGGGACATCCTGGAGAAAGTAGGTTGCTGGGGTGCTCCACTGGAGGGTGGATGTGGTGTCCCTTGTGTGATTCTCTCAGTCTCTTAATTGGTTAGCCAGCCTCTCTCTCTCTCCAACTCCTCCTCTCTCTCCTCCTTCCCTCTTTCCTTCCCTCTCCTCTCTTCCTCCCGTCCCTCCCCCTCCATCTCTCCCTCCCTCCACCACTTCTCAGGTGCCATGAGTTATCAGCCTCCTGTCAAATCACACCAGGATGCTCTCTTACTATAGGCCCATTGCAATGGAGGCAGCAAAATATGACCTGAAGTTCTGAAACCATGAGCCGAAATAACCCTTCCTCGTAGTCACAGTGTTAATATGTGACTAGCACAGCCCCTTTCTCATCAGGATAGCGTGGAGCAATGGCTGTGACCGGGACACTGCAACTCCAACTTCACTCTGGATTATGAAGAGCTTTATTTATCTCTACTTTTCTCAATGGACTTTTCCAGATGATGGTTAATCTTTCTTACCATAACAAGGCTAAAAGACCAGGTCAGAGCACACACTTGAACATGCCAACAGTTCTCAAGAGTCACCCTGATAAGTACTTGAACACGACCTTTGAAAATCAGCCTGAGAACAAGCAGCACAAAGGAGCAAGACATGGAGAGCCACGACAGTGTCCAAATCACACTTCCTCTTACTTAAGAAATGCAGGCACACACCTTTAATCCCAGGCAGAGGCAGGAGGATCACCGTGAATTCAAGGCTACCCTGAGACTAGTGAATTCCAGGTCATCCTGGGCTACAGCAAGACCCTACCTTGAAAAGCCATGAAAGAAAAGAAAAGAAGAAGGGAAGGAGGGAAAGAAAACTAAATGCAAACACAGTTGAAAACTTTGGCCTCTTCCCATGAGCTAGGTATGCTCTTAAAATGCCCAGAATAACCCAAGGTATACCAAAAATAATGGTGCCAAATTTTGTATTTAGGTATAATTGAATAATCTCAAACACACAGAAAATAAAGCATCATTTAAAAAAAACACCTGGAGCTGGGTGTGGTGCTGCACACCTTTAATCCCAGCATTCAGGAGGCAGAGGTAGGAGGACGGCTGTGAGTTCGAGGCCACCCTGAGACTACATAGTGAATTCCAGGTCAGCCTTGACCAGAGTAAGACCCTACCTCGAAAAAAAAAAAACCTGGGGTTGGAGAGATGGCTTAGCAATTAAGGCACTTTCCAGCAATGCCAAAGGACCCAGATTTGATTCCCCAGTACCCACATAAAGCCAGATGTACAAGGTGGAACATGTGTCTTGAGTCTGTTTGCAGTGGCTGGAGGCCCTGATGCACACATATTCTCTTTCTCCCTGCCTCTCTCTACTTCTCTCAAATAAATAAAAATAAAATATTAAAAGAAAAACCTATCACAATCACATTTAAAATAAACTATGAACTGAAAACCAAGATGAGTCCAGAGTTGGCTACAGAGAGACTGCATATGGTCATTCACTAGGTGATGAAAGGGTGAAGCAAATCATGGCCAGAAATGACCCATGTCAGATATTCCAGACAACTTCTCTCAATAGTGTTTCAGGTTAAAATCAGCCAAACCATATAGTGTTGTTGGTGACAATGTTTTCAAAAGTGTCAGTTCAAGGGCTGGAGAAATGGATTGGCAGTTAAGACACTTGTCTGTGAAGCCTAAAGACCTAGGTTTGACTCCCCAGCACCCACATTAGCCAGATGCACAAGGTGGCACATGCGTCTGGAGTCCGTTTGCAGTGGTGGGAAGCCCTGACATGCCCATTCTCTCTCTCTCTCAAATAAATAAACAAACTTAAAAGTATCAATTCAATCTCAAAGAAATAAGTCTATTACTTTCTTCTTCTACTAGTAAAATCCTTATGTAGTTCAAGTTGAAAGTTTATATGAAACCACAGTATGTGGCCCCTGCAAATCTTGCACGAATCCATTTAAGAAAACCAAATCCAATTAGTCTTGTCAACATCATTTCTCAAAACTGTTTTCAGAAAGGTCATAGATATATTCATTCTACGAAGAAAATTTTTCTAGAACTAAAGACCAGTTACAGAATAAAGCAGAGTTGGGAAAAGGGGTTTCGTGATCACAACAAAAAACAACATTTGTGGAAGACTTGCCACATTCTAGGGAAAGGACTAGTTTGTAGATAGTTTGGAGGAATTAACAAGATGTGGCTGGTGCCCTCCAAGAGGCCAAGGTCCACTATCATGGAAGACTCGCACAGAAGCATATGACAGGAGACAGGAAGCAGCCACTCGGAGGGCAGCAGGGTCCATCTCGGCAGACATGACAGCGCACTGCAGTGGGCAGGAAGAACACTGCGTGTTGGGAAGGGCGGACAGGGCCTGAGAGAACAAGGTGTGTTGCCAAGATTCCTTGACCTTTCTAGAGGGGAGAGTGGCTAGAGGAAAGAGACATGGTCCTGAGGGCTGGTGTTAAACTGGGTTAGATCATAGACTATAGACTTTACCCGGCAGGTGACACGAGTCAGTCAGTGCTTGTCTACAAATAACTAACATCTTTTTTAGACTTCATATACAATCCTGCTGTATCACTTCCTATAGCCTCTGTAACAATTACCACAGACTTGTGGCTTGAAATAACACCAAATAGTTAAGAATTCTGGAGGCTAGAGGTTAGAGGTCCCACATCAGCTTTTCTGGGTGACAATCAAAGTACTATCAGGGTGGCACTCTCTAGGGACCGCCAGTGGTCTGGGCTCATGGCCATAGCACTCTAATCTCTACCACCACCTTCATGTTACCTCTCCTCTATGTAGGTCTGCCCCTCATCTGAGGGTACTTGGCTCCAACACGGACAATCCATGGTCTCCTTATCTCTAAGTCCTTAGCTAACCATATCTGTGAAGATCACATTTGGAAAATGAGGTAATTATTGCAAGTTCCAGACATGAGGAGGTAGACGTTATGTTGGGGACTGATGCCCAGCATGCCACGCCACAATAAAGGATGGGCATGGATAAATGGCAACAGGGCTCCCATCAGGAAGGCAGCATCACGTACATCTGTGGGGTCAAAAAAAAGGGGGGGTGGAGGACTAGGATACCAACAGTGAGTACTAGGGGAGGAAATGAGCATCAGAAGGTTAAACCAATGTCTGGAGCAGGGGAGCAAGGAAAAGGAGCTAGAAGTGACCTCCACACTTATGAGTTTTCTCAGCCTGTGGGTCACAGGGTTGTTAAACAGCACATGGACTATTGGGGACAGAACAGGATGACAACTCCTATTTCCTTCACAGAAATTTTTCAGATTTTTTTGGTCCACATGGAAGTTTTCAGTAAATAAACATGAAATTCTAAGTGTCTCTTAATCCTCCAGAACCCAACCCTCAATTCACTTTATTTACCCTCAAAAATAAAGCTTGAAATTTTACCAGATCAAAGATTTAACCCCTAACATGTGTCAGAATCTACGTCAGCTGCCTGAGACGCAAAGGTCCTCGTGAACTCACTGTGGCTGAGGGCAGGGCTTGCAAAAGTCAAGCAACCATAGACACAAGAGCAGCACTTCAACCAGGTTTTCCTGGCCCAGTATAGACTCAGAAGTGGACTGCCCACGGAAGTGACACGGAGGGACACAAGTAACCTTCCATTCTCATCAATAATACTTTTTTTCAAAATCTACTCAGCTCTCGCTTGGGCCTCAAATCAATCTTTACTCCTAAAATACATATTCTACTACAATAGGACCTCTTGAGTAGGGACCACACCTTTTCTTTGAATTCCCAATTTTTGGTACAGGGCAAGCAAATCATAAAATTCTACGTTTGCCAAATGAATTCTTAAACACTAACCTGACATTATAATATATGTTGACCTGTTGGCTCCCTACTAACATGGCAAAATTCCAACTCTGTTCATTTTGTAAGGGTTAAAAAGAGTTTATTAGACTGAGAGAAGAGGAGGAAGTACAGAGAGCTCCTGCCATGAGAGGGGCAGGAAGGGGTAAAGCTCTCCCCAAATTCCAATTCTTCAGCTGACTCTTAGAACAGGACTCGTTGCCATCTGGGCTTTATCGCCTGTCATACCCTCAGCATTCGAAATATGCATTTCTGCTTCGCCCATAACTCATTTTCATGATGGCTCTGAAAACCATTGTTCTGCATGTTCCAATGTGCTCCACTCCCCCACAGAGAGTGTTCTCCCTCCTCTTGTCTGGGTGGAGAGTGCTTACTGAGCCTGCAAAAGACCCCATCAGTTTCGTTGTGCTATCCTTCCTCGGACTTCCTCAGCTAGCTGCCTCTCTTCCAAATTGCTTAGACACACCTACGTGCCGTTTGGTGGTACTCATTACTTCCCAACACACGTTTACTGAGCGCCTCCTTGGGCGAGAACTATTCTAGGGGCAAGAAGGACATCTCTGAACTAAACAAGAGCAGCCCCGGCCCCCAGCTCATATTCCAGTTGTGGAAGAGCAAGAGGTGAATGCTTACTATCTGAAAGGTACTAGTGGAGGAGGGTGAGAAACAAGTACAGAACACGAGAGTGAAGACGTCCTATCCCAGGAAAGTGCATGAAATGAGACAGTAAACACTACAGGCATATAGATATATGTGATAAGACTTCCAGGCAGAAGCAAGAATGAAGAACAAAGTCCTGAGAGAGGCATGCTTGACAAGTTCAAGAACTAGTACCTGAGATCATTGTGACTGGCAAGAGTGAGGGGAGCCAGGCAGGTCAGGAAAATGGCAGAGAGCCGGGACCCCAAGGGTGCTGGTATTTATTCTAGTTGAAAAGCAAAGCCAGGGAAGGTTTCTTAGCAGAGGCGATGCACTCAGATTGGTGTTTGTAGAGGATCCCTCTGGAGGCAGTGCTCAAATACTATGAGAGAGAAGGTACCAGCGGTAAGACCACTTAGAGAGCTACTGTAATAAACCAGGAGACAGATGATGGGGTTCAGGCCTGGGAATGGGTGGGGTTATGAGACTGCCGTTTTTTTTAAGGTAGACCTAACAGGATTTTGTAGATGGAGTCTGTGCTAGATAATCCTAAGGTTCTCAGCCTGGGCTTCCGTAAGTAGAAAGGCAAGCTTTCCATTTACCACTGTGCCTACGTGTGGAAGGGGCAGCTTGAGTAGGTCTCCAGAGTTCTTTTAGACATATAATGACACTCAGGACATTCTCATTACTCAGCTGAGCGACGATGTTAGGGAGGTATTTAGATATGAGTGAAATGTAAGCCAAGAATGAGGCCACAGACTCAACACCAATGGAGTTTTCAGAATAGAGAGTGCATTCAAAGGACTAAATGAGGTCATCAAAGGCAATGCTGCTCAGGTGCTGGAGTGTTTACGAATCACCTAGGAGTCTGTAAGGATGAAGATTCTTATTCCCTCCACTTGAGCTGGGGCCTTGAGTCTGCATATCCAACAAGCTCCCAGGTGATGTCCCTATCACTGGTCTACAGACCACACTTAAAGAGCACAAAACATCTAGAGAGTAAGTGTAGAAAGAAGAGTGTTTCAGTGACTGGACTCTGAACACGGGATGAGTGTGGAGAATGGACCACTCCAGTAGGCATGGAATATCAACGCTGGGTCGCAGGAGCAGGCTCGCTGCGGGCACTCAAGAGCAGGAAAGCTGTGAGGGAGCACAGGCACATGAGATACATCAATGAGGACATGGAACAACTGATTCTCTGGTAAATGAAGAACTGCATGGCATCCCTACATAAATGACAGTGGCTGGGACCCAGGCCCAGCCTGGGGGGTTTGCTTTGGAAAGGAACTACCATCCATCATTGCGGAGTATGGAAGGCAGGACATGGGGTCCCCATGCATGTGTGCTGGTGGCCATGTCAGAGGAACCGGAGGAGCTTCTTGACGACATAAGCAATGCCTCCATTTGATGGAGCAGGATGGAAACTTTTGATGAGATCAGAAGTATGACATAAGAATGCAGAAGTGAGTAGAAACATTTAATAGGAAGGGGCTAACAGAAGTTAACAGCTGGGTGTTAAAGTATGGGCCAGCCGCTGATGCTGGGGGCTGGCATGGAAGGAAGAGAACATGGACTGATATCTTGCCAGTAAGTATATTCAGGGGGAGACAGTCACGGCAGAGATCATGTGCAACCTAAGGGGGGGGAGGTTAAGGACACCTGAAGACGGGAACAAGGCGAGTGGATGACTCAGTGCGGGTCAAAGGAATGTCAGAGCCGGGATTGAGCAGGACAAAGACAAGGGACAGTGGTCTTGCTGTTGTACACAAGATACTGAGCTGACGTATGTATGTATGTATGTATGTTCTGGGTACATCCTGATGAATGGATTTATCCTTTAGGTTTTAGATTGACTTTTTGGTGTTTATTTATCACAGGGTCTCACTAGATATAGCTTAGGCTCATCTTGAACTCAAATGGCCTTGAACTCTTGTTCCTTCTGTCTCAACCTCCCAAATGCTTGTATTACAGGCATGCATCACCAGGTCCAGGTCACATCATTCATACACACACACACACACACACACACACACAATGAATAAACTACTAGATTTTTGTTGTTGTTGTTGTTGTTGTTTGTTTTTCAAGGTAGGGTCTCACTCTAGCCCAGGCTGACCTGGGATTCACTATGGAGTCTCAGGGTGGCCTTGAACTCATGGCGATCCTCCTACCTCTGCTTCCCAAGTGCTGGGATTAAAGGTGTGTGCTACCACGCCTGGCTCTACTAGATCATTTTTAATGCTATAACATAAACTAGATTAATCATCCCTCATGCAGAATAATTCAGATACACTATGAACAGAGGATGTTTAGTAAAAGACACTCTCCCTCTCACACACACATTCTCTCTCTCTCTGACACTAACTTCCCTATGCTTTGCATCAACCAATTAACCTGTTTATGCTGAATAGTAAGGAAATATAAGAGTGAATGCCAAGCCCAGGGTTGGGGGTTTAAGGAAGAAAAAGACTAAACAAGGCTATATAGAATAAAAGGCAAGGACAAAGCAGCATTTAGGTAACCATCAATTAAAGCAAGGTGGGTAAGGCATAAAGTATTAGGTCCAGAGAACAGAAAAGGCCTGGAAAAAAATATCTAGCTCTTTAAAAAGTAAGCTATAGAAAGAGAATTCTGGGCATGGGAACTGAATATAAAAATGACTGTGTCATGATCTTTTCCTCCTCTTATGATGGTCTTGTGTAGGTAGTGTCGGGCACTGTGAGGACATGACATCAAAATAAGAGAGAGACTGATTCAGATGGGGAGGGGATAAGATGGAGAATGGAGTTTCAAAGGGGAAAGTGGGGGGAGGAGGGGTTTACCATGGGACATTTTTTATAATCATGGAAGTAGTTAGTAAAAATTTGAAAAAAAAATGATGGTGAACAATGTCTTACTAAATGATCACAATGTTTTCAGAGTTTTCACCACCAATACTAACAACCTTATTCAACTCCTGTATCTTCTACGTGTAAAACATCACTGTAGATATTCATTTTTATCAGCTATATCACCTGTTGTGTTTGTTGGATTAAGCTATTTGACATGCTACTAAAACCCAGCTGTTACATTACCACACTCCACTTTCAAAGTTCTCACTTGAAATGACATAATTTAACAAAGACCTCCCATTAAAACTACTGAAAAATGCTAAAACTGGCTTCAGTTTCCTGACATAACTGTCTACTGGTCTTGCCAGTTAACTCTATTGGATTTTATACATTATTCATGGCACATTTCAGCAAAAAATATCAATAAGAGGAAAATTTAGCAAGAAAGCCTTTCTTGGGCAACTGATCTCAACATGTTTATAAAAAGGAAAATGAACAGTAAGATAAACATTGTGAACTTACAATAAGGACAAGGCAGGAATTTTCCACAAACCTGCTATCTCAGACTAATACTAGTACTAACAAATACAGCCATGCAATTACTTAGATAGTATTTAAATAACCATGGCATTATTTAAATAGTAACAAATATTTCAAAAACTAATCACCTGGAAGATTACAGTGACGTGTAAGGTCTGTACCTTGGTTTCTCCCCCAGGCCGCTGTTTCCTTCCCTACTCCTGTTTTAACTTCTGATGCTATCTCACCCTTCCGCCCTCATTCGCCCCTCATCCCCCCTGTGGCCCTCTTCACCTCCAACCCTCTTCAGCCCTCACACTTCTTCACCCCACAGAATCCAAAGGGGCAAACACAACTGCATGAAATCTGGAGGCACTCCTGATAATCTTGGGCTTTTTACTGATTCCCAAGGTGTTTTTAAGGAAGACAGAAATATTAATGACATGTATTCAACACCGTGCATCACCAAGCTTTTAGAAGGTGACAATGAATTTGTGATAGGAACCTCAAAGGACATAAATAGATACGGTCCCTCCCATCACAAAGAGACAAGTACAATGTGATAGAAGGTTCAAAAAGATGGGTCCGCTGAAGGAAGAAAGGAATGGGCTAATTCTGCCTGGAGGAGTGGGGAAACACCACCAAGGGGAGGAGATGTCTGAAAGATACTTGAGAGCTTTGGTAGAGACAAGGGTAGCTTACAGAAAATGGGGAAGTAGACTGGGTAGAAATACATAGAATGAATCACTTTCTCTTTCCATAACATATTCTTATAATTTGATTGAATGTCAGAATAAAATTTTTCCTCAGAATTAGCTAGCATTTAGTTTCTTATTGAATCTTTTTGCTTTCATATCATTGACTGTTTAGTCTCTTTCCAATAAAGTATTCACTTAGTTATATTTAGAATGTTACTTTACATAACTATTTCTCCTTACATACACACACACATATATATGATAGCACAGTAAAGATAAAAGATGTCATTTCATTAGACTTCTACCTTTTAAATAATTTCATTCAATGGAATCCAACCACATTATAAGAAAAAATCTGTCTTATGAAATTTTGTGAAACCTTTAATTACTGAGCATACCGGAAAAAAATATTTTTTTTTCTTTTTCAAGCAACCCTACAAAACTTGAAAAAAATTATTACGTGATACTGTTGGCTCAACCACCATATCTGTAGATTTCCATTGACCCTGCCTATCTGGAAAAGCTTAAGGTGACATGGTAAAGGGAAACAGGAAATCATGTGGAATTTCAGTGAGGCAAATAAAATTATCCTTTTACTTTCAAAAATAGTGACAAAGTTGTTAGTGACTTCCTGAAAGAGTACAACATAACAGAAGAAACTTTGAAATGTTCTGGAAGTATCTTTAAAAATACTGTTCACATCTTCTCCATCTTGGGATGGGCTAGTTTAATCTACGCTTGTGACATAGAAATAAAGCTTCAAGTAAGACCCAGGTTTGCACCTTCCCTGGCTCTCACTGAGCTGTGTGTCCAATTGTTGGGCACCGCACCTTCATTCGAGGCCTGGAGAAAGAGCACAGTGGCCAGGAGGCAGCAAGTGGGGGCCACAGGACAGACGTGAAGAAACAGCAAGCAGGATTCGGGTCGTGGGGCAGCCTTGGGTCACCTACTACAGAGGATGGAATGTATTCTTGGTGCAGTGGGAACTCACTCAAGGGCCACAAGTGGGAAGGCAAGGGAGTATTTACTACCTCAATAGGATATTATGGATGGCACACACAGAAACAAGGGACTAGAAGCACACAGATCAGTTAAGAGTCCATATTTAGGGGTAGAAAGGTGGCTCAGCAGTTAATGGTATTTGCTTACAAAGCCTGCCAGCCTGGGTTCAATTCCCCAGTGACCCATGTAAAGCCAGACAGGTATTTGTTTACAGCAGCAAGAGAACATGGTGCACCCATGCACACAACAATTGTTTTTGGAAAGGTCAGACGAGAGGGGTACAGCTCAGGTGACAGTATTGAGACTTCACATCTATTAACCCCTGAGTGTACTAGGTGCTCTTAAGTTTATGTATGTCTTTATTCCTCACAGTAACTTTTTGACCTATTTGTTGATGAAGAAATGATACACACAGGAAAGTAAAATAAGTTTCCCAGGTGTGGTGGTGTGAATGAAAACGTCCCTCATAGCCTCAAGCAGTTTTGATTAAGCTTCCTACTTAGTGTCCAGCTGATGCAGACTTTGGGAGCTGGAGCTCTGCTGCATGTGGCGTGTTTCTGGGGGAGGCCTGGGGGTGAGGAGTCTAGCCTACTGTGTGTTCAAAACCAACTGGGCCTTGCTGTTCTCTCTCCACTGTGGATGTATGGAAGTTACCCAGCTCTTCCACCATGATGAAGCTTCCTCTTCAAACTGTAAGCCTGGAATGAAGCCTTTCCTCCTCCTACAAATTGCTTTTGGTTGTGTTTTGTGCCAGAAAAGAGAACGTAATGCTACACAAGGGTTAAAAGAATCAGTAGAAATAATTTATCGGCAGCTTTTAGCCCCAGCACTTTTAACCACTACTCCACATTAACAGAACACGGGAAAATTCAAGGTGTCATCTGCATATAGAATGGACAGACCAAACCTTGGTCCAAGGTTCATGGCTATGGCACATGAGTGCTATGAATCAATCTCCAGCTTCTGCTTCAGGAGATGAAAGAGGAGAAAACCACGTCAAAGAAGCCAGGTCCAAGAGGAAGAAACTCTGAAAGACCAAGTGCTAACTTTGTTCATAGCAAACCTGACAGCAGAGTGTGTAAGTCTCTAGCAAAAGGACAGGGTAGGAGATGAGAATTCTGGAACTGTGGCAGACAGAATAATGGCTCCTCAAAGATGTCAATGTCCTAATCCTTGGAACCTGTGACAATGTTATCTTACCTAGTAGAGAAAAAAAAAACTTGGTGGGTTCAAGTTAAAAATCTTGAGATGGGAGACTGTCCTGGACTATTTGGGTGAGCCCAATGTAATCACAAGAGTCCTTTGAAAAGAGAGACTGAAGATAACACTCTATCTTTGAGCATGGAGGATGTGCCTTAATTCAAGAAATACAAGTGGGCTTTTAGAAGTTAGACTATGCAAGGACATGGGTTCTCTCCTACAGCCATTGGTAGGAACACAGATCTGTTGCTACCTTGACTTCAGGACTTCTGAACCTTAGAACTATAAGAGAATCAATCTTCAAAGTCCAATTTAAAGTTATATGGTACTGAAATATATGTGGAGGCAGCTTGAACTAAATAAAAGTCTCATGTAGGCACAAAGAGATGGGGACTATGAACCTTAGCAAAAAAGGAAGACACAGCCTTAGTTTTTAAAATATTTTTATTTTTTATTTGAAAACAAGAGAGAGTGAGAGCATGCCAGGGCCTCTTGCCACTCTGCAACTGGACTCCAGATGCACACACCACAGTGTGCATTTGGCTTTAGGTGAGTACGGGAGAACCAAACCCAGGCTGTGGGGCCTTGCAAGAAAGCACCCTTAACTGCTGAACCACCTTTCTAGCCCAAGAGATAGCCTGATTTGAGGGGCACACTTCTTTTACAACATGAGGAAGTGGGAAGAGAGCTGCTGTGTAGAGGCTGTGGTGGGAAGATGAAGCCATTCCAGAGAGAGGGCCGTGTGACTGCTGTTAGTTATGTGGCTAGCTTAATGGCAGCCGGTCAGGACGTGGAAATGAGGGCATCTGAGTCTTCATTGTTCCTAATGCCTCCTAAGGATTGTTCTAGGAAACAGGAGAAGCAGCCACCGAAGAGCCATCATGTCAGACAAATGTAATGAAATTCAGGGCAGCTACTCAAGCCTTGGCACTGTCCTCCCTCATTTCTCAGAGCCATGGTGGAACGGGCCTTAGCCCAGGCATAAGGACTCAGCCCCAGGAGCCTCTGAGCACAGCCATGCTCGATGCTACAGATACCCCACACCACAGTGCAATGCAGGGTGAATGAAGCTGAGCTGGGGATCCTCACCCAGGCCCACAGTTCTTCCCCTTTCTTCTTCCTAGAGATGACTGGAGGATTGTTTACCAAGTGAGAAGAGAAGCTGCTAAATGTCTTTCAAGAAGAGAAAGGCTAAGGAAACTGGACTACTATCATGTACAAAGAGTGAATTGAGGTCTAACTCCGATTTCCAAGACAAGTTAGGTGAAAAGGCTACGCCAGAACAATTACACAGCTACTTAGGGCCTTAACTTTTTTTTTGCAAGTCCTTATGTACATGAGCATATGTACTTGTAAGTGCTTAAAAGGCCTGGAAAAGAGTCTATGAAGGCCATTAATATCAGACCCTCTAAAGAAGTACAATGATGAGGCTAGAGAGATGGCTTAGTGTTTAAGGTGCTTCCTGGTTAAGCCTAAGGACCTAGGCTCAATTTCCCAGAACCTATGTAAGCCAGATGCACAAGGTGGCACATGCACCTGGTGTTCATTTGCAGCAGCTAGAGGCCCTGGTATGCTCATTCTATCTGCCCCCCTCAAATAAATAAATTCAAAAAGTACAATAATTACTTGAGATAAGAGGTGAGAGAATTTTGCTATGCTCTATTTTCACATTCAATTGCTTATAAAGCAAATGGAGAATTTATGAAAAATTTTAAAGTTTTATTATTATTATTATTATCATAAGAATATAGAAGCCAGGCATGGTGGTGAATGCCTTTAATCCCAGCACTCGGGAGGTAGAGACAGGTGGATCACTGTGAGTTCAAGGTCACCCTGAGACTACATAGTGAATTCCAGGTCAGCCTGGGCTAGAGTGAGACCCTACCTCAAAAAACAAAAAAAAAAAAAAAGAGCAAAACAAAAGAATATAAAAGATAAGCAACAAAAGAACCTGGCATCATTTCTGTTTAACCTCATGACCCTTCAAGTGAACTTTCATGGGAGTCACTCTCTTAAATGTCATTGCCTTACCCTCCTGTCACGTTCAATACTTCCTTTCACTGTCACTCACTGTATGGCTTCAAATGCTACTTTTTCGTTTCCTTCCACATGAGTCATGCTTATCACACACCCCATATTTAATTGACCACCACTGTCATCATAGTCTTATTTGATTATGTGAAAATCTGACTATCGAAATTATTTTTCCTACATCTACTAATGTTTGATTGTATTTCTCTTATGTAATTACTCTGAGTTGACATCCTAACAACATCTTCCTATCTCATGTTATCCTACTTTCTCTGCCTAAACTTCTTTTTAAATATTTTATTTATTTGAGAGTGAGAGAGAATGGGCTCACCAGGGCCTCTAGTCACTGCAAACGAACTCCAGATGCATGTGCTACCTTGTGCATCTGGCTTACGTGGGTTCTGGGGAACTGAACATGGACCCTAGGCTTCACAGGCAAGCACCTTAATCACTAAGCCATCTAAATTTCTTTAGTCCTCACTTCTCCCACCTCTCACTATGCTTCTCTCATTACCTATTACTAATTTGATATTTCACAAGTTTGTTGCTTTTATGGTCAAGTTTGTTGAAACCCAATAATTGTATATGTTCACTTGTTACAAAAACATTTAAATTTTTTTCAGAAAATTCTGTCACAAACTCACCACCTGCAATCGTTTGCCTACAATCTTCTCATTTTCCACCCACATCTACCTCAAAGCTTCCAATGTCAATTCCTAAGATCAATTCAGACAGGCTTGTTAATGTAGGCCTGTAATCCTAGCATTTAGGATGCCAAACCTTAGCTATAAAGTGAGACCTTTGTTGTAAACACAAAATGAAAAACTAAACTTCTTAATAGTACCTCCTCCTCCATTTCTCAGCTCTCTACCTACCAACATCTCTCTCTCTCTCTTTTACCTGTAGGACACGTGATGTGGGATATAAACAGATACGTGAGTGTGCCAGAGGAGAGTGTCACACGTCTTTCCTCCATCATTCTGGCAGATCTCTGCTCCCTACAGGACTGGGGTTACAGACTTAGAGGGCAATGCCCAAACTAGGAGGTCTCAAGCCCTCTCAGCCCTCGTGCTTGCAGCAAGGCTTTACCTGCCCAGCCGGCTCCCGGCCCTCCCAGCTTCTCACGCTGTTTTATCAGCTCTCAGTCTAGGTGTAGGAGGCCTTCAGCATGTGTTTCTGAGGCACTGGTAAGCACTTCCTTTTCTCTGCTCCAGCTACGCCCTGCTCTCCCCTCTACTTTGGCTCTAAGCATACTGAACTGTACTTAAATGTTACTAATCTGCATCCTTCATTCACAGGCCTTTTAGAAGACAGAACTCACCCATCTCTTTCCTTCAAACAAACAACAGCACCTTGCCCAAGGAGGTCGTCTATAAATGGTCATGGAAAAAATGTGCATACCAAATGTGGGCAGTTTTAACAGCATTACAATCCTAGCATCAAATATGCCCTCAAAGTGGGCAAACTCCATGATGAATGTTTGTCTCAGACCCTCAGGCTCTTGCTTTCATGACACAAAATAATAGGTGATTTGGGGGGCTCCAGAGATACATCTGTGTGTGTTCATAATCTGGGAGACCCCAGTTAACACCTACTCTTACGAAGACATGAAAGGGGTAGGCTCTACTTCTCCAACAACACAGACCCAGGATTCTAGTTACCTGACAGTGCATCATAGAACTCGTCCTCACTAAGGATGCTGGGAGGCAGGGAGCCTTCGACCAGAGACCGTTCTAGTTCATGATGCTCAGTGGCTAAAGCCTCCAGTGCTTCGGACAAAATTTTGTTTTTTTCTTGTTCCTGTTCCAATTTAAAATTCCTCACCTAGAAGAAAACAGATATGCAACAGATTTCAGACAAGAGACAGAGATTTTTCTCAGAAGACGTGAAAATTACTTGCTTTTTATCTAGTCTGACTGCAAGAGCAGAAATGAAAACAGGCATATTATATACACACAGATGAATGAGCAAAATTACTAAGCTAATTTAGTTCTTCTCATGGGACCTTTTCTCACAACAGCTTAGCTAATGAAAATAGATTATGAACTACCAAACAAATGTAGCTCATATGATCAGAATCCTAGTCTTTTAAAAAAATATAATAGTCAATTCAGAAATCATACAGTTTTTTTTAAGAAAAATAGCAAATATTTCTCCCTCAACATTAATCACAAAATTAAGAATCCCATTCAGCAAGTTTTTTTAAACATAACAAGTGTTAAAATGTGTACAATACTACAGCATAAGAGGAGTCTCCCTGTTCACTTCCATAGCAGCTGGTGCAGCAAATACAGGGAAACAAGTCGCTGGGTAATAACTATAAACAGTTTTGTTTCCACTTTAAGTGTCTATTTTGTTTGGAGTCCACACTTCACCTTTAATTTAAAATAAAAGACTACAAAAATAAAAAACTACACACAGAGCTGGTTTGATTTTTCTGCCTTAGAGAACACTATCTACCCTTGCATAGTAGCCCAGAGTCCCTGAACCTTTCTTTGCCTTTCCCTAAACCCCTCTGAACCTCAAGAGCCCCGTCCTCACAGGACAGCATGACAGGAGTCCAGAGGGATTTCTGTATGAAGAACTCAGGAATCACTGCTACTCTTGCTCAGTTGGGAGCCAGTGCAGTAGGGTATTGAGGAGTCAGAAAAGCTGAGCTCCATAGTGCCAATGACATATTCTCAGAAGTCTCTTGTTCTGGTCTCGAGGAGCTTCTGTCATCATGAAACAATCTAGCTGAGCACCGTTCAGCAGTGGTCCACACACTTGTATTTTCCATTTGGCATCAGAATCTCTCTCTCAAACATAATTCCTGACTATAAACTGGATGTTTTAGGGTTGGATGTGGTAGCTGAGGTTAGGGGATTGATGGTGTGAACCCAGCCTGCACTGCACAGGCAGAGCCTGTCTCAAATCAGCTCAAACAAAAGCGAACAACCCTTATCCAACAGGCGCTCCGGAGTCACAGCCTGCTGCCGATGCTGAGTGAGCACCAGGAGGCTCTCCCCTCGCTCTTCTCTCCCTCCCAGGGGAGCTGCTCTGACCCGCTGAAAGGCACAGGGAGCCACTTCCCAGTTCTCTGTCCAGCCTCACTCTCCTCCATGTTTGGAAGCTGGGAGCTCTTTCACAATGGCCCCTTTGGGTCACTCCCTCAGCTGGACTAACCCTTTCCCTTCCTCATGTTCCCTCTCTTCTCTTCCTCATCAACGTGAACACGGCACAGCTCCCTCTCCGTTCTGACCAGGGTACTTTGTGCTCCTGAGTGCTGATGGCTGCACGTTAGGTCCAACATGCTGAGTCTGGGATAGAACTTAAACTACAGTTTGACTTCAAGGCTCAGTTCATGACACAAACAGTTAAGTCTTTATCGTCCTGAGAACAGTTCCAGTCCTCAGGAACCTCAGTGTTCATCATTACAGCAATGAGATTGTAATTATTAGAGCTGCGAAAAGGAAATAAAAATAGCAATAAGTGGAAAAGAATACTGAATACAGCAGGCATGCAGAACTATTTTTTGGTGTGTGCATGTGTATAATATATGTGGTGTATGAAGTGTGTGCAGACGCACATGTTCCATGCACACACATGCAGAGGGCAGAAGAATTCTTCCTTATTTCTCTGATACAGAGTCTCTCTGTGAACCTGGAGCTCAGCGTTTGCCTAGACTGGATGACCACACAGCACCAGTGATTTTCTTGACTCCATCCCGCTCAGTGATGGGGTCACAGGTGTGTATGGCCAAGTGAGCTTTTTTGTTTTTTTACACGAGCGCTGGGGATCTAACTCAGGTCCTCATGCTTGGGCAACAAGTGCTCTTATCCATATCCACTCAGCCATCTCCCAGACCTTTATAATTTGGTAAATACTTCTATAATTATATTTTATTGCAAACTGACAAAATACTTTCAAATAGTCTCAGAAATAAAAGATTATCTCCAGAGGAGGAAATCCTTGTACTGTGGATGGAGTCAACTTAAAAACTTGAATAAGAGGCTGTTATTTCCTTTCCCATGGGTTAAATGTAAATAAGGGGGACAAGTCTGAGCATCGAGTTCAAAATAATCTTTTCTTTGGATGAAAAAGATCTACCAGCTCTGCTATATTTGTACATTCCAAAAACTACACTGCAAGAGGATCTACATTCTTTCTCTTCTCCAAAAGAAAATGCAAATGTGCTGTTGACAGGGTACATTTACACATGAGATTGAAAGTATTATGCCTTTGAATTAACAAATGCAAACATTTTAATACCTAAATACATGTGGATATCGGCCAAGTGGCAATTAATGACCAGGGCCTACAAATATCCAGCCACCTTAACAAAATCTTCACAACACAACTTATCCTCTCATCCATCTCATAAGCATCACTTCTGCTACATGTCCATCTGTTCTCGCTTGTTCTGAGAGCGAACAGGCTGGGGAGCCAGGCAGGAAGATGCTGAGCCACCTTCTATTTCTGACCTTGTTTCTCTTTCAAATAATCACAGGGGATTTTTATTAGTTTTTTTTGTTGTTTGTTTGTTTTTTGTTTTTCAAGGTGGGGTCTCACTCTAGCCCAGGCTGACCTGGAATTCACTATGGAAGTCTCAGGGTGGCCTCGAACTCAAGGCGATCCTCCTACCTCTGCCTCCTGAGTGCTGGCATTAAAGGCGTGCACCACCATGCCCGGCAATTTTTATTAGTTTTATGTCTAGCAAGATTTCTTGCAATAAAGTCACCTTACTACAAAACTACCTACAAATGGCAGTCTCCCCTCGTCTAAGTGAAAAGCGAGAAGGATGAAGAGCCACACAGGCAGTGTCTGGAAAGAAGCCTCTGAGCTGATACTTATGGCCATGAATCCTGTACAGTGAGGAGACAAGTAGAACAATGCAACTGCACCCCCTCTACGAGTGCCACAGACCACAAACAATACCCAGGACACGTCATGTGTTAACAATTCGTGTAGAACTACTACCAAGGACAGGGAGAGCGCAACTTTAAAAAGATTCACCTCGGTTTTAAACTTTATTTCCAAATGTTCATTTTCTAAGATTCTATGCTATTTCCCATCAGTGCTGCCTTGTGGTTCTAGGAGCATTTACATTCTGCACCAACACAGGCATGGTGATTACAAGATTTCTTTTAGCCAGGCATGGTGGTACACACCTTCAATCCCAGCATTCAGAAGGCAGAGGTAGGAGGATCACTGAGACTACAGAGTCAATTCCAAGTCAGCCTAGGCTAGTGAGCCCCTACCTTGAAAAACCAAAAAAAAAAAAAAAAAGATTTTTTTTTTTAGCTTTTAAGCTATAACAACTATCCTACTTATTATTAGAGTAATCACAGATTTTCTTCACACACCTAGTGGACCCCAACATGTGTTTATAGTTACATTAGAAGATTTTAGACTGAGGATAACAAAAGACAAGATATGGTCAAGTGAACATTCATGTTAGGTTGTAAGAACAAAGGTGTGAACCAATAGATACTAAACAATAGACATATGCATTGCCCTGTGTCTGGAACCCCGTGAGGATTAATGTCCAAAGTTGACTCTTTCCAGCAGTCCATCTCCTCAAACCCATTTATTTTAATCCACTTCATGCTAGAATGTGAAATTCACAGTGAATGCTTCCAAAGTAAATGGATGCCAGCAAGACACCGGTTTTCAAAACAGTTATGTACTACCTAACTTACAGACATTTTATCTACTCTCTTCTAGAAAGTGCCTGCAATATACCCACGTTCAAAGGGGGCAAAGGCACAACAGTATGTAGGGACTGCTGATCAGTACTCACACAGTGTGCACCTGACCCATTAGAAGCTAGGGAAAATTTTGGCCTTGTCAGGATCTGTCAACTGATCACCCTCTGGTCAGTTCGACACTAGTCTTGCTCATTTCTCTGCTATTTACATGCACAGTTACACCACCACCAACAACAAAAAGTAACAAAACAAACACTGGACCTTGAATAAAAACTTTACTGTGTTTTCTCTGTGTGAAGACGCAAGACTGACATTTATTTCTGTCATAAGATCAACATTCTCATTTCAAAACCTTTTCAAGATATGTGCTTTAGGTCATCCCATTACTGCTACATGAAGGGACTTGATAAAACTCAGTTACAGCTGATAACAGCTCTTCTATCCATAAGTCTGACTGCCACATTGCGAAGATGGAGGATTGCCGTGGTTTGAATGTGTCCCCCAAATTAACTATGTTGGAAACAATCCCCAGGACCATATATTAGTAGAATTTGGAAGTGACTAACTGAGATCACTGGGGTGGGTCCTCTGGGTGCCAATAGTGGCTTTATAAGGAGGAGAAACTCCAGTTAGCAAGCTTGCCGTGGGATGCCTTCCACCTTGCCAGAAGCCCAGCAGGAGGGCCTCACCACACACTCAGCAGATGGCAGAGTCATGCCTAAACTTATGCCTCTCAGGCCTCCAAAACTGTGAACAGAAGAAATCTTTATACATTATCCAGGGTGTGAGGGCCAGTCATGTCAATAGAAAAAGACTGATGTAAGGATGGAGGGCGCATGTGAAGTTGGTGGTCCTCAGCACTTGTAAATTCACAGCCAAACCGCATCACACACTTTCCCCAGGGCCCAGGGAGAGATTGCACATTGATCTCAAGAATAAGAATGAGCCAGGCATGGTGGCGCACACTTTTAATCCCAGCACTCAGGAGGCAGAGGTAGGAGGATCGCCATGAGTTCAAGGCCACCCTGAGACTACATAGTGAATTCCAGGTCAGCCTGGACTACAGTGAGACCCTACCTCGAAAACCAAAAAATAAAAAATAAAAAAAAATAAAAAATAAGAATGATAAAAATGGAACTACATCCTCACGCTACCATACACACAGTGCACACTTACTTTGTTTTATAGATGTACAAAGCACCTTTGTCTATATTAAATTTCAGGACTGTCACTGACTCTATTATCTTCCTTCTATGCTATCTGTCACCCTTTTGCAAATGTAACAAATTTATGTTTCTGCTGAAAATACAGTTTGGAGGAAGTTGAGTACAATCAGAAAACATAAAGATTCCTTAAGATATTCAACAGAGTTGGAATAAAAGATAGTGTGGTAGTTTGAATGTTTGGCCCTACAGACTGTCATTTTTTCCCGAGGTAGGGTCTCACTGTAGCCGAGGCTGACCTGGAATTTACTATGTAGTCTCAGGGTAGCCTCGAACTCATGGTGACCCTCCTACCTCTGCCTCCTGAGTGCTGGGATTAAAGGTGTGCACCACCACTCCCAGCAACTCAGTCATTTTTGATTAAACTTCCTGCTTTTGAGCCCGTATCAGGCAGATTCCTACTAAAGGGGGTGTGTCCATGGTGGCAGATCCGAGTCCAGCCCTACTATGTGTGTTCAGAGCAGTTTGAGCTTGAGTTTGTTCTTGCTGCCTTACAGTGTTTACTGGCTATTTGGTAGGCTCTGTCTGCTTGGGTCTATGAAAGGGAGCCAGCTTCTTCTACCACTGGTGGATCTGTAAGCCTGAAATAGACCCATTCATCCCAAAAGCTCTGTCTAGTTAGATGTTTGTCCCAGCAACAAGGGGCTAACGCTGACTGCAACAACAGACAGGTACTAGCAATAGGAGTATTGAGAAGTGGTCAGATTCTACACAGATTTTGAAGGAAGGCTAAGTAATTTGCTGACAGACTATGTAATATCAGAATATGGAGGCAGCAGGGTGACTTGGGGATAGGCAACTAGGGCAGAGCTGCAATTACAGGACAAACTACAGGAAGACAGAGACAACTGGGAACTCAGCTTCCTAGAAGTGGTCGAAGTAAGGTGCTGTGAGCCATCCAAATACCATTTTAAGTGGTCTATCAGATAGCAAATGAGAGCTTAGCGAGAAAGGGCTTAGATTACCTAGGTTACGCTGTAAGCCCTTAGATCACTAAGGGAGAGAGAAAGAAGATGAAACACCAGCACTGAACCTAAGTAAGGAGAGATGCAAGAACCAGCAAAAGAAACCACACACACCCCCCCACACCCACACCCACACCCACACCCACACCCACCCACACACACACACACACACGGAGGGAGGGAGGGAGGGAGGGAGGGAGGGAGGGAGGGAAGTGGGGTAGAAAGAAACAACAAAAACCGAGGGAGGAGAGAACAGAGGTAAGAGGAAACCTAGGAGGATTGTGGAGTATCCTGGAAGCCTAAGAAAGGTCTTTTAAGGAAGAAAAACTGATCAGCTGTGTCACGCACTGATGACAAATCAAATAATATGCGAACTGTGAAATGACCATCGAATTTGCAGTATGGACGCTGATATGAACTTGACAAAGGCAGTGCCAGTGAGTACAGAGAGGATGCTGGAGGCTGAGGCCAACACCTAACAGTGGATCAACAGAGAAGATGGATCAACTATTCTTACACCCTGCAGCTTGCAGGATGTGAGAATTTGGGGCAGCCACTAGAAGGTTTCAGGTGGTCTATTAGTCACCTTTCTCATTGCTGTGACCAAATACCAAGAAGAAGCAACTTAAGGGAGGAAGGGCTTCCTTTGGCCTCAGTTTGAGGGTGCAGTCTTCCGTGGTGGGGAAGGCCTAGAGGCACAGACTCAAGAAGGGTGCTTGGCTTGTTGTCTCCTTTATTATTTTTTATTCAGTCAGGGTGGGCCTTCCCTCCTCAGTTAAACCTCTCTGAAAACTCCCACAGGCATGCCCAGAGATATTTCTTCTAGGTGATTCTAAATCGAGTCACTGACAATGAGTATTAAGCCTAATCAGATTTTTTAAAAAATATTTTATTTTTATTTGAGAAAGAGATAGAAAGAGGCAGATGTGGGGGGGGGGGAGAACAGACATGCCAAGTCCTGTAGCCACTGTAAACAATCTCCAGATACATGTGCCACCTTGTGGATGTGGCTTTATGTGGATACTGGGCAATTTAACCTGGGTCCTTAAGCTTTGCAGGCAAGCACCTTAACCCTTTAACCACTAAGCCATCTCTCCAGGCCCTTACTCAGGTGTTATATATTGCTTTTTCTAGGTAGGGTCTCACTCTAGCTCAGGCTGAACTGGAATTCACTATGTAGTCTCAGGGTAACCTGAACTCATGGTGATCCTCCTACCTGCTGGGATTAAAGGTGTGTACCAACATACCGAGCTTATTTTTATTTATTATTTGAGTGACGGGGGGGGGGGCACACCAGGGCCTCTAGCCACTGCAAACAAACTCCATGTGCCACCTTGTGCATCTGGCTTATGTGGGACCTGGGGAAATAGAACCTCGGGTCCTTTGGCTTTGCAGGCAAGCACTGTAACTGCTAAGCCATCTCTCCAGGCCTTTATTCAGGTCTTAATAACGTTTTATTATGGAAGACAACGGAGCTTGAGTTTACACTGATGATGAAGATCCAATAGAGGGACATCAATGATGACATAAGAATGATACTCTTGGGACCCAGCCCATAGGCTTATATGACAGGTTTGGGCAAGTCACTCTTAGCTGCAGGACAAAAGGCAGCATGGGTAGACACAGATCCAGATAGCTAAGTGTCTATAACTTCAGAGTTTTTTCTAATGGCTCCTGTCATCTCCTTGCAGATGAAGAACACAGAGAATAGGAGACAGAGATCATCAACCTACTGGTCCTGTAATATTAGGCAGAAAGAATCTTCTGGTCTTTTGACATTATACACAACAAGAAGTATGCCCTGAGGTTCAAAAGCAGATGTGACCCAAAGCCCAACAATCATGACTTTCAGCTTACAGTGACTTGAGTGGTTCCTCGCACCACCAAAGAACGACCCGACCCTTTCTGACAGTCACCATCACCTTCCTCAACTTCACTCAATCTAAGAGAAAAGGAGACTGTTCAGAATCACCTGGGTACCTTCTTGCCCTCAGGCTCGGCCGCTGGGGAGGAAACAAGATGTATCTGGTTGCTGATTTACTTACATACTGAAAGAACATGCCTTGGTGCAGCTCACTAACATAAAACTCTTAATGATTATAAGATATATGCTGATTATGAGATTTTCTAAGAACAAAATAGATACTCTGAGTGCTGAATGCTGAATTGAATCAATGAGCTACTTAATAAAGAATGGTTTTTGGGGGGCTGGGAGAGATGGTTAAAGGCACTTTCTTACAAAGCCTACTAATTCCCCAGTACCCAAGCAAAGCCACATGCACAAAGTGGTACATGTGTCTAGAGTTTGTTTGATGTGTCAAGAGTCCCTGGCATGCCCATACTTTCTCTTCTCTCTCTCTCTCTCACATAAATAAATAAATAAATAAATAAATAAATAAATAAATAAATAAAGTCTTTGTTGCTGGTTCTCTGTTGTATACTGAGAGAATGGTTGAATGGTAAACTAGAAAAGGAAGCATAAATGTTGGATGCTAACTTGTTTGCAAAATGGGATGTTTGATAAAGAAAAAAAATTTTAATGTTTTCTGAAAATTTTTTATGAGAAAGAGGGAGAGAAGTGGTGCGCCAGGGCCTCCAGCCACTGTAATCAAACTCCAGACTTGTGCGCCAGATTGTGCGCTTGTGTCACCTGTGCATCTGGCTTACGTGGGATCTGGAGAGTCGAACATGGTTCCTTAGGCTTTGCAGGCAAGCACCTTAACTGCTAAACCATGTCTCCAGCCCTAATATTTTTATTATTTATTTCAGAAAGAAAGAGAACAAGCATGCCAGGGCCTCCACCACTGCAAACAAGCCCCAGACACATTCATAACTTTGTGTGTTTGGCTTTACATGGTGTTGGGGAATTGAACCCAGGCAACAGGCTTTGCAAGCAAGCACCTTTATCACTGAACCAGAGAAAGATTTTTTATAGAGTGGTTATATAAACTGAAGAGAACAGTATGTATAGAAGGTATGAATATGCTTGAACAGAAGGTTCGAGAGACATTTATAAATATGAAATATGAGAAAGAAGGATTTAGACAGTGATAGGGCTTTAAATATATACATATTTTTTTCCAGAAATGTTAAGGCTGAAGCAGTCTAGATTCGGCTTCCTCTGGAGAGGGCTAACCAGGCTAGACACGGGCAAAACCCTGTTACTCTGCTGTGTTACAAGGTCGCAAGCACAGGTGTAAGTCTTATTCAGTTTTCTTTTGCTCTGGGTAAGAGCAGAACCAAGGAACTCTCAAGGCAGGTAGAGAAGTGCCAGGTGCCAGAAAGCCTAGCTAGCTGATCACAGCTTCTGCCCGTTGGTCTCTGACAGTTGCCAGCAAAGTATCAGCTGACCAGAAGGCAGGGATCTAGAGAGACATCTCTTGCTGCTTTCCTTCAACATAGGTGCCAGACTCACAGACAGCACAGATGCCAGGTCCACAATGTGGGGCACAAACCCCAAAACAGAAATGGAGAGTCCTTTGACCCTCAAACCCTACGGAAGCTCCTAATCCACCTCTGCTCCACCCCTTGCCTAGGCATGAACTGTAAGAGACTGGTCATTTGCACCTCTTCTGCTTCTCCAGGTAAACAGTTGCCTTCATGCTTAAGAGTACAGCTACCAGGTCAAATGCTGAGAAGCCTGGTTCTCGGTTCCATCACTTTGTCTCGTGATCATGGAAATGATATTCATTTGGTTGCACACGCTGTTTAAAGATGCTACAAGCTGGCTGTGAGTTCAGGATCAAGAGCTCTCTGTCTCAGACCCAAGCTGATTTAATTAATTCATATGCTCCCCAAGACTCGTTTCTCTTGAAACAGCCTGGCCTCTGGCTCAGTGGCAAGGAGAGGGAGAAGCAACAGCTCCACAGTGACAAAGCTGTGTTTTCGCCCTCGCCTGTGGTCACTCCAACACAGCTCTCTGCTACTCCTTGCAAGAATACAATTTCTAGACTTTCTGGTAGACAAACATAAACAAATAAATAAATAAACTGAAATGAATACAAGCACTTCCGTGTATAAGAGACAACTTAGGCTTGACTTACACCAAGCTAAAACAGGTAATCCTTGCTTGTACAGGATGTCATGTCATTCAGGTTATAAACTTGCTCATGTCAGCATGCCTCAAGATGTCAAGATTAGGGCTGGAGTGATGGCTCAGTAGCTAAAGGTGCTTGCTTGCAAAGCCTGACTGCCTGGGTTCGATTCCCCAGTACCCATGTAAAGCCAGATGCACAAAGTGATACATGCACCTGGAGCTCACTTGCAGGGACAGGAGGCCTTGTTGCACCCATACTAATCCTCTCTCTCTCTCTCTCTCTCTCTCTCTCTCTCTGCCTGCCTCTTTCTGTCTCTGTCTCTCTTTCTCTCAAATAAATAAATAAAAATATTTTTTAAAGATGTCATGGAGCTGGGCGTGGTGGCACATGTCTTTAATCCAAGCACTCAGGAGGCAGAGGTAGGAGGATTGCTGTGAGTTCGAGGTCACCCTGAGACTCCATAGTGAATTCCAGGGTCAGCCTGGGCTAGAGTGAGACTTTATCTCGAAAAAGAAAAAAAAAAAAAAAAAAAAAAAAAGTCACAATTCAAACTGCATTGATGTTAGTTTGCTCATGACAAGAGTTATAAAAACTAGCTTCACAGTATTTAATCAAGTTAGCTATGGTCTTCTATCTGTCAAGCTTTTAACTGCTAGGGAAACTAAATCTTAAGATCAAGGATTATCCATTAGTTGTTGATACTTCAATTGTAAGTATCATATTGGAGAACTCTAACTTTAAAAGTAGTTAATTTCCTGTCTTGGACATGCTAATTCTGCCAGATGGTCAAAACTGAGTTTATTATAAAAGTTTTATAAAAGTAATAATCTGGCTTTGCTCATTGTGATTTTTGTTCTTAAAAGAACTAAAGGTACTCCCCATGGCCTGAGATAGCTGCTGTGCTTAAAGTCATGTTAAAGGCCTCATCCTCAACTCCTGAATCAACATAGTCAACCCCGAGTTTTAACAACGGATTGTCTGTTACATACAAATAATGGTGGTACCTTTTAGATTTAAACTGTTAGATATCTTGTCCAAGCTTTATCTATTTTCACAGTCATGGGTGAAACATAAAATTGCTTTATGTTAATCAAACTCCCTATCCTGTACTTCAGGTTAAGTGCTGTAGGGTTCTTTTTCTGGACTAAGCTAAGAACATTGCTGGTCCGGCTGTGTTGGATCAATAACCAGTGTGGTGGTTAGAATTAGATATCCTCCACAAACCCATGTGCTTTTATGCCTTGGGCCCCAGCTGATGGCAATTTGGGAGGCAGAGCCTTGCTGAAGGAAGTATGTTGTTAGAGATGGGTTTAGGGGTGCTATAGCCAGCTCCCCTTTGCTAAACTTTGGTTCACTCTCCTACTGTTGTTTTCCATGTGTTGTGGCAGAAGTGATGCCCATTCTCTGCTCATGCCATGCTTCCCCCTGCCAACATGGAGCTTCCTCTCAAGAATGACTTCTAATCTTTTATATTATTATTGTATTATTATTATTATTATTATTATTTTGTTGATGTTCTGGAGGAAGGGTCTCTCTCCAGCCCAGGCTGACCTGGAATCCACTATGTAGTCTCAGGGTGGCCTCAAATTCACATCAATCCTCCTACCTCTACCTACCGAATGCTGGGACTAAAGGCATGTGACACCATGCCTGGGAAGCTTTTATATTATTCTTTTATATTATTCTAGATCTGTTTTACTCAAGACTAAGATGTGCTTTGTATCTACTTTTCCCCAAGGGAACACTGACCTATGTCTCATACCAACAGGGCTTGATCCTCTATTACTGTCTTCATAACAATCATGTTTTTATGTGTTTATCTTTTATAAATATTACACCAGGTCCAAAAGAATGAACCAAAGAAAAGGAGCTACTCACAGATAGTGAAGAGACATCAGACTGGTTCACAAGAAATAGAAAGACCTGCCCATTATGCACCTTTAGATGAACTCCCTCCTGGGAGCTCTAACTACCATACTCTACTACTTACCCAGGTTGAAGCTACAGCGGTCACTGCCCTATTTCCTTACAGCAGTTAGAGTTTCATCTCAGAATAGGGAAGTGAAATGGTTACAAGCAAGGTAGATTTTCTCTGATGGGTGGTTAGCTAGGTACTAAGTAGAAATGTGGATGTCACCTTGCTTGCTCTGGCAGGACTAGAACTCATGACTGATTCAGTCTCATCCAAAATGGCTGCAAGCAACAACTCCTCAGCCTCAGCTTCTTTCTTTCTCTCCCAACTTTTCCATGACTTAGAGCCTATGGGCTGGCCCTTCCTCAGTCATCCTCTTGAGCCCACCAAACAATCGGCTTCCTTCTTTACACATCTGAGTCTGGTGCTGAGGGTCATTCTACATGGACGCCTGATTCATATAACTGGATCTGAGCCACGTGTGGGGGGCCCTTCTGTGCCTTTTTTCCTGTGTGAGAGAAGCTCTCCTGGTCTCCCCTTCCTCTTCCCTTTCCCAGCCAGCGAGGGGGTGTCCTCTGTCTTGGGTACTATTCTGCTTTGTTTTTAATATTATATTTATGTATTTGTGAGAGAGAGTGAAGTAAAGACAGGAAAAGGCAAACAGAGAAAGAATGGGCGTTCCAGGGCCTCCAGCCACTGCAAATGAACTCCAGATGCATGAGCCACTTGTGCTTCTGGCTTACATGGGTACTCAGGAGTTGAACCTGGGTTCTTAGGCTTCAAAGGCAAGCACCTTAACTACTAAGCCATCTCTTCAGCCCTTCCTCCTAGTTTAACTCTTCCCTAAAATAAATCTCATAAGTTAGCCTTCTCTTGAGTGTGCATTCTCAATTCACTGCTCACATGAATGAGAGCCTGTGACTTGAGAGCTCTCTCCTACATCAATACTTGGCAAATAAATTGGGGGAGGGGCAAAAAAGAAGGGTAATGAAATTTAGAAACATCTAAATAAATTCTGAATACTTGATGCTTGTTTGTGTCAGACTGACTTAAAAACAGCCACCTATGAGGATGGAATCAAGAGAACATTAGTGCTCTGTATAAATGACAACGTACCTAGTAAGTTTAGGTTTTACCTAATATTTAAAAAAGCACCAAAAGGACAAACAAGTCTTTGGTCAAAGTAGTGGCTTCACTCTCATGGCACAGCGCCCTGCAGTGGGCGCTACACGTATGTACGCTGAGGCTTTGTTAATGACTCTGGCACACTTAAAGTCACCTGGCAAAAGAAGCTGCTCACACGAACCTGGTCTTCAGTTACAAAGCTGGACTATGGGCTGGAGGGATGGCTTAGCGGTTAAGGCATTTATCTGCAAAGCCAAAGGACCCAGGTTTGATTCCCCAGGACCCACATTAGCCAGATACACAAGGAGGCGCATGCGTCTGCAGTTCGTTTGCGGTGGCTGGAGGCCCTGGAGCACCAATTCTCTCTCTCTCCCTCTTTCTCTGTCAAATGAATAAATAAAGTTTAAAAATAAGCTGAACTACTTGACACTGACGTAATATTTATGTAAGAAACTTCTACAACAATTTGAAATTCCCTGTACTATGTACATTACAATCCAAAAAGAGTACTTATAAGATGTTCTTAAAAAGCATAACATACTTCAGTGCACAATTCCAAATTATTCTAGAATGTATCTTAAAATTGTATGTGTCATGAAAATTACACAACAGAATGATAAGCCACATGATGTATCTTAACCATTATCAAAATATTTGCACATCACATAATAAATCAATGTTAGCTTTATAAAATTCTAAATCGAGTCAATAAAGATTTGGGATTTTTTTTTTCTTTTTTGAGATAGAATTTCATGTAGTCCAATATGACCTCAAACTCTATATAGGCAAGGGTAACCTTGAACTCCTGATTCTCCTATCTCTACCTCCTAAATGATGAGGTTATATGCATGTGATACCGCACAGGGCTTGGAATTTCTTAGTCTATTTTTAAAACCTTAACTCTCCATTAAATATTTGCTCAAACTGTATTGCTAGTTCCTGGAATGGTTCCTGGAATGTGCTCAAAATCAAATGTTAGCAAATTATTTTGAAGTGACTATTAAGGTATGCAGTAACAGGAGAGGTACTAGCGGTGAGGAAGCAATAGGAGACAGAGTTTCCTAATAAGATCTCCTTATCCAGCATTAATAACAGCTTCTAAGTTTACCAAGAAACATTTCAGTACTGGGCCTCCAATAAAAATATCTCAATAGCCGGGCACAGTGGCACACACCTTTAGTCCCAGCACTTGGGAGGCAGAGGTAGGAGGATAACTATGAGTTCAAGATCAGCCTGAGACTACACAGTGAATTCCAGGTTAGCCTGACCTAGAGTGAGAAAAAAAAAATCTCAATTTCTCACTTTATTATGACAGATTGTTGAGGGGCTATACCAATTTCATAAGCACTATCTGAAAAATGGTTCTACACACAGAACTACTTCTACTACTAGCACTAACATACACACATAGCATTTTACTGTTTTTAAAAAAAACCTTCCAGGCTGGACAGATGGCTCAGTGGTTAAGGTGCTTGCTTGTAGGGCCTGATGGCCACGGTTTGATTTCCCAGTACCCACATAAATGGCAGATGCACAGACTGGCTCATGCACTGAGTTCATTTGCAGTGGCAAGAGACCCTGGCATGCCCATTCTCTCTTTCTTTCTCTCTCTTTCTCTCTCCCTCCCTCCCCTTGCAAATAAATAAAAATATGTTTTTTTTTAATTTCCACATATTGTTGGTCATTAAATCTTTATGATAACTATGAATAATTATGGGTATGTATGCTAAGACAAAAGATCAAGGAGTTTAAGAAAGTTGCCCCAAATCGCTAAGATCTTTTCTCATCAAATCCAAGATTTCCAACCCTTGGTGCTGGCAATATTAGCCAGTCTATGCACATTAACAGATGCAAATAGATAGCCCTGAGTCTTTTTGGAAAGCAGAGGGTCTTACCTGCTATCTTTGTGGATAGATGTTACCAGATGAGAGACAGAGATGAGGGCAAACTTACTAAGATGACAGCACACATCTATTACATGTTCCTTTAGAACCATGAGGGACCACATTGCTATAAAGGGACAGCCTTCTCAGGTGGATCACACCCTCCAAGAGAATAGTTTCAAACTTCAAGCATTGGCAGATCTGCCTGGTGAAAACCTGGCTCAAAGCCTACTCACCAAGAGCTAACAGGGTCAGAATAGCTTTGTTTCATTGTTTTTCAGATTTCAAGGCCCAGTTCCAGACCGAGTCAGGACTTCCAAGAATCAAAGATCTCAGTGAATGGTGTCAGCTCCTTTCTGACAATATCTGTCCTTTCCCTCTCCTTCCTAAGAGCCCCATTATTACCTGACTGCTCTGTCTTCCAGCCAATGCGACAGGAAGAAGAACCGGCCAAGACTACTGAGATTATTGTGCAAAATATACCAGAACTGCTTCAAGGGAAGGGCACAACTGCTCTTTCTCCTCTGTGGACTAGAATGTAACACTTAAAAATCCTTGTGATGGTCAAGTTCTGCTGTCAACTTGACCAATTTAAGAATCCACAGATGGGCTAGAGAGATGGCTTAGCAATTAAGACACTGGCGTGCAAAGCCTAAGGACCCATGTTCAACTCCAGATCCCACGTTAGCCAGACACACAAAGGTGAGACAAGTACAAGGTTGCACATGCCCACTAGGTGGTGCAAGCGTCTGGAGTTCAAGTGCAGCAGCTGAAGTCCTGGAGCGCCAAATCTCTCTCTCTCCTCGGAAGGAAGGAAAGAAGGAGGGAGGGAGGGAGGGAGGGAGGGAGGGAGGGAAGGAGGGAAGGAAGGAAGGAAGGAAGGAAGGAAGGAAGGAAGGAAGGAAGGAAGGAAGGAGGGAAGGGAGGGAGGGAAGGGAGGGAAGGGAAGGGAAGGGAGGGAAGGGAGGGAAGGGAGGGAAGGGGAGGGAAGGGGAGGGAAGGGGAGGGAAGGGGAGGGAAGGGGAGGGAAGGGGAGGGAAGGGGAGAGAAGGGGAGGGAAGGGGAGAGAAGGGAGGGAGGGAGGGAAGGAGGGAGGGAGGGAGGGAAGGAGGGAGGGAGGGAGGGAAAAAGAAAAAGAAAAAGAAAAAGAAAACAGAATCCACAGACATTCCTCTTGGGTGAGTCTCTGAGGTTGCTTCCAGAAAGACTTAAGTAAAGGAGAAAGTCCTTCCCACAGAGTGGGCAGCCCATTTTGGAGTGGGCTTTATCTAAGGAAGCTCTGGGAGAAAATCCCGTCCTCCCTCCTGGCTGCTGAGTGCTGCTCTTCCAGCGTGGACTGAAGACCAGTGGCTCTCCAGGCCTTCAGTGCTGGGTTGGGACTGCTGAGGCTTCCAGCCTCACGGACTGAGCAGCTACCAGATTCCTTGACTCTCAAGCCTGCACACAGCTATGGTTGAACGGCCATAAGCTAATCCAATAAATCCCCTTTTTAATACAGTTCATTCCATAGAACCCTAACTAATACAATCCCTGTAACACCTGAACCCAGGCCCAGACTGCCCAATTCCTGTCTACTTTTAAGGTGAAAGAAAAATACAGCTGAAGCTACGATGTTTCATGGCCTGGGGATTTTTTGGTTTGTTAAATGTTAACACACTCAGCGATGCATAGGACGTTTATACAAAGCACCACTGATGTGACTCCTGGATAAACACTGGACAGGACAAACAACTTCCAATGTTCTGCAACATAGGAAGGGGGCTGTGGTTAAGGACAATGAATTATTTATTTTAAAACTAGTAGAAAGGATGTTGAATGCTCCCAACAGAGATGAACAATATTGGAGATGATGGATATGCCAATTACTTGAGCAAATCATTGCGTGTGTGATACGGAGCTATCACTGTGCAACCTGTAAGTAGTTAACAATTATTCTGAGTGTTACGAAAAAGGCAGCAAAGACTCGGCTCAACAGCAGCTGAGACAGGGAGGAAAGCCAGAGAAGGGCTCTGGCCAGGCAGGTCAGAAGTCACTTCCCTTACAGACTGGGAGGTACATATGGGGCAGTGGGGGCATCTGGAATTCTTTGGTTGCAGGGCGTTCCGTCTTGCCTCAGGGCTTGGGCCACTACAGGGAAGTGATAATTGGACAGGTGGTTTGGGCCATTCCAGGAAAGTGATGATTGGGATGGGTGGAGTGGGTCATTCTTGGAAATAAAGAGTTACAATTGTGAAATGGCAATCAGAGTTAAAAAAAAAAAAATAGAGACCTTCTGGTTCAAACAATGAGCCAACTTAAAAAGGACAAAAAAAAATACACTAAGAACACAAGTAACAAAAATATCAATCTTTGGGCTGGAGAGATGGCTTAGTGGTTAAGGGGCTTGCCTGCAAGCCAAAGGAGCCGGGTTCAATTCCCCAGGACCCACGTAAGCCAGCTGCACAAGATGGTTCATGTGTCTGGAGTTTGTTTGCAGCTGCTGAAGGCACTGGCGTGCCCATTCTCTCTATTTGCCTCTTTCTCTCTCGCACTTGCTCACTCTCTCTCGTTCTCACTCAAACAACAACAACAAAAAAGTCAATCTTCAAGGAACACAATCACAAAGGTAAAGACAATCCACCGTATGGGGAAAATGTCTATAAATCACATCTGATAAGAATCTAGTATCCAGAATATAAATACAATAATAATAAGAATACTGAGGTTAGGGACATGTCTCAGTGGTTAAAAGCTCTTTCTTGCAAAGCCTCACAGCCTAGGCTCGATTTCCCAGCACCCAAAGATGCAGCAAAATGCACATGCATCTGGAGTTTGTTTTCAGTGGCAGGAGGCCCTGATGCGAAACTCCCTCTATATCTTTCTGACTCTCTCTCAAATAAATAGATTAATACTTTTTTTAAATCCTACATCTCAACAATAAAACAGCTACCAATTAAAAAATGGACAAAGGGGGCTGGAGAGATGGCTTAGCAGTTAAGGCACTTGCCTGCAAAGCCAAAAGATCCAGGTTTAATTCCCCAGGACCCACATAAGCCAGATGCATAAGGTGGTGCATGCATCTGGAGTTTGTTTGCAGTGGCTGGAGGCCCCGGTGTGCCCATTCATTGTCTCTCTTTCTCTCCTTCTTTCTCTCTCTCTCTTAAGAAAATAAACAAAACCAAAATATTTTTTAAAATGGACAAAGGGCTCAAACCAGCATTTCTCAAAAAAAGAAAGAAAGAAAGAGAAGAGAAGAGAAGAGAAGAGAAGAGAAGAAGAAAAGAAAAGAAAAGAAAAGAAAAGAAAAGAAAAGAAACAAACCAACACAGGCAGCCAGGGAAGGCCATGATAAGCTCCTTACAGCTTTGGTAATGAGGGGAATGCAAATTATAGTCACAATAAGAAGGACTACTTCACCCCGACACAATAACTATAACATTTTTTAAGCAAACAAGAGGACATGAGGGTTGGAGAGGGGGCTCAGTGGATAACGCTCTCACCACTCGAGCCTGAAAACTTTAGTTCTAGCTCACTCTTCCCCAGACCCCACACAGAAAGCTGAACGCTGTGGCAAGGCTCTGTAATCACAGCACATTTAAGGCAGAATGTGAGGCAGAAACAAGAATTCCCTGGAAGTTTGCAGTGAGTGCATCAAAGACAGCAGCCAAGCGAAATTCCGAGAGAGAAACCCTGCCTCAGATGCAGTGGAAAGACAGAGGACAGACCAGAGAGTTCTCCTTGACCTCCACAGAAGCACTGTGACCCTGGAACTCCCCACCACACACACACACACACACACACACACACACACACACACACCACACTTACTTTCAAAAGTAAAATAATAACCTCTTTCAAGAATGGGTAGAAAGTGGACCCGTTGTTGCAAATGCAAATGTAAAATGTTGCCGCTGTGAAAAGCAATTCAGTGTTCTTCCAAACGGGAAACAAAGAAGTTCCACCTTCACCTATGACACTAAAGGAGTGGAAAACAAATGCTCAAATGCTTGTAAAAACATGTAAGCCCAATGTCCAGGAATAGACAAAATATGCTGCATACATATAGCAGAGAATACTACCTAGTCATAAGAAGGGGCTATGTAAAAAAGTTCATAAAAAAAAAGGAACAAAATGTTGACACATGCTATAATGCACATCAAATTCAAAAACATGGCAAAAAGGTCAGACACAAAAACCTGGATGTTATATGATTCATTCATATGACACATCCCAAAGAGGTGAATCCTTAGAGCACAAAACAGGTAGTTTTCAGCACTGGGGAATGAGGGTTACTGTTTAAAAGAATGACCACTTCTTTTGTAATAATGAAAATGTTTTGGAAGTAGAAGGAGGGGGGGGTGCCTGGAGAGATGGCTGAGCAGTGAAGGTGCTTGCCTGAGAAGTCTAAGGATCCAGATTCGATTCCTCAGTACACCGCAGATGTACATGGAGGTGCATGTGTCTGGAGTTTGTTTGCAGTGACTACAGTCCCAGCCCCATCCATCCATCCATCCATTCATATTCTCTTTCTCTCTCACATAAATAAATTTTTTTTAAAAAATTTAAAAAGAAGAGGTTATAGTTACACATTATGAATATACTAAATATCCTTGAACAGTCTACTAAAAAAGTCTACTTTATATGGGTGATTGTACCTCAAATTTTTTTTAAAGCTTTAAAAAAAAATCAAGAAAACACCAACTAACATGAATTTGTCATATAACCAAGCCATTTTTCTCTTAGCATTCACCTAAAAGAAATGATACATATGTGCTAGAAATACTTGCATAAAAATTTTACTTTAAGCCAGGCGTGGTGGCGCACGCCTTTAATCCCAGCACTTGGGAGACACAGGTAGGATGATTGCCGTGAGTTCGAGGCCACCCTGAGACTCCATAGTGAATTCCAGGTCAGCCTGGACTAGAGTGAGATCCTACCTCAAAAAAACAAACAAACAAACAAAAAAAAAAAACTTTACTTTAGGGCTAAAGAGTTGTCTTAGTGATTAAGGCATATGTCTGAAAAGCCAAAGGTCCCTAATTCAATTGCCCAGGACCCGCAAAAGCCAGATGCACAAGGTGGCGCATACATCTGGAGTTTGTTAGCAGTGGCTGAAGGACCTGGTACACCCATTCTTTCTCTTTTTCTCTCTCTCTAATAAGTAAAAATAAAATACTTTTTTAAAAAAACAAAACTTTTAGCGGGGTGTGGTGGCGCATGCCTTTAATCCCAGCACTTGGGAGGCAGAGGTAGGAGGATCACCATGAGTTCGAAGCCACCCTGAGACTACAAAGTGAGTTCCAGGTCAACCTGGGCTAGAGCAAAACCCTACCTTGAAAAGCCAAATTTTATTTATAATAATCAAAAGTGAAAGCAACCCAACCCAACCCAACTGTCCATCAACATCAATGGATTCACTGTGTGTGTGTGTGTGTGTTTCCAGTGTGCGCCCACTTCAGTGGCAGCAGTGTACAGGGAGAGGTCAGGCAATGGTTTGGGGCCACAAGTTGCTCTGGCATGGGACACTATGAGAGGAGCAGGGGTACAGGCCTGCCATAAATCCAAATCCATGCCCTCACTGTGGTTTGAAACAAGTGTAGTTCACTACACACCAATTAGAACAACCAAGTTGGAAAAAACAATAGCAATTAGCAACAGAAGGGCACAATAACAAGACTGCTCATACAGTGATAGTGGGAGTTAAAATAATACATTTCTTAGGTTATCTTACAAATATCTTCATGGGCTAGAGAGATGGCTCGGCAGTTAAGAGCACTTCTGTGCAAACCATGAGCACCTGAGAAGGCCTGAGAGACCACTTGAGTTAGATCCCCAGGACCTACATCAACAGGTGGGTGTGGGCCACACACGTCTGTAATCCCAGTCCCATGGGAGCAGAGACCAGAGAACCACTATCAGGGTTCTTGAATAAACAGCAAGCTCTGACATTAATACAGGACTCTGGGCAGAAGAGCAATGGAGCAGGACATATGACACTCCCTTTTGGCCACAGCAGGCAAGCGCGCCCTCCTGCAGGCAAGTGCCAGGGGCACTATATAGGCACATCAGTGTGTGTATACCACACACAGCACACCATACACACACACAATTTTTTTTCAAATAGGTATGACAAAGAGAAATGTCTACTTTGATAGAAAACAATGTAGAAGAGTAACCAGCAATGAACACTGTGGTTTCTGTGTCTTCACAGCAGCCTGGATAAACAGACATGTGAGAATCTTCCAATGGATCTGGGTTCTGATTTTTATATTCCACATAAAAAATAGCTGCTCATATGCTCCTGTGTATCTTCCATATATGTCTCTCAGAATTTCAAAATGAGCTAAATATTTTAAGGTATGTTTACTTAGGAACTGATATTTGTACCACTAAGTTTTATATAAGATTTGTAATGCATCAAAGGTAAGTGATGTTTACAAGGTCCTCTGAAACAGTGCACAGCGCGTGGCTTTCTCGGGCATCGGCTAGCAGAGCCCAATCTGAGAATCTGCTAAGCACACTCCTCATAGTGGTTACAAAGCTCTGTGCCTAAAAATAGCATGCTCTTATGTAAGCTCTCCAGACTTGTGCATTTTATATATCCTTGAAATAAATTTCTTTTTTAGAAATGTGCCACAACAAAAATCATTTTTAAGCCTGGCGAGGTGGTGCACGCCTTTAATCCTGGCACTTGGGAGGTAGAGGTAGGAGGATCACTGTGAGTTTGAGGCTAGTCTGGGACTACACAGTGAATTCCAGGTCAGCCTGGGCTAGAGTAAGACCATACCTCAAAACAAACAAACAAACAAAAAAAAGATCAAGAGGGCATGGTGGCGCATGTCTTTAATCCCAGCACTCGGAAGGCAGAGGTAGAGGATCGCCATGAGTTCGAGGCCACCCTGAGACTACATAGTGAGTTCCAGGTCAGCCTGGGCTAGAGTGAGACCCTACCTCGAAAAAAACAAAAAACAAAAAAAAAAAGATCATTTTTGAGGCAAAGAATTTTAATCAGAATCCAAACAAACCTTATTTCAGAAGTTATTCAGGGGTTCTGTAGTTTATAGTTCTGCTGATGCAAATTAATAAAATTAGTTACTGATAACAAAATATCAGAGCAACTCCAATTTGTAAGTGAAGTTTACTGAGATCGTATTTAACGCATCCATTTTAACTGCAGGGGTCAGTGAAGTTTTACAAACATCCACAGCATGTAACCAGCACAGATACTAATAAATAAATGTCTGCTATTCCCTCCCCTATACACTCACATGTCCCCTCTGTCAATCCTGCCCTCCTCTCCACCCCAACCTAGGCAGCCATTCTCATTTCTATAGCTTTGGACTAGGTTTGGCTGTTCCTGAATTTGGAACAAGCAGATGTGTGATTTTCTTCAGACTCACCCATGTGACTGCAAGAATAAGAAGGCAGCCCTTACTGCTGAGCTCTACTACAACCTGACTCCCAGATACACTTCTGACATGCTTTCAGCTGTCTCTGACAACAGTTCTGTGTGTGTGGTGCATAAGGCTAGGCCCAGAAGAGAGTAACTTTCCTAGGAATAAATGTTGCTGTTTGGTTCTGGCTTGTCAAATAGCTTCGTGGTTCTCAAACTAGGAAGGGGGAGGAGGGGAATCAAGCTTTGTTGGAATCAGTACAGTGGGCGAAACTCCCTGTGAAGAGAACGGTACAGTGGAAATGCTAAACTGCTGGTCTGGGGTTCTGGCTAAGCAATGGTTAAAAGATTATTACCTGAAGCCCACCATTTGCAAAGTTCTGTTTTATGTAAAATAAAATATTTACTCGGCAACCAAAGTACTAATTTACTAAGCAACCAATGTGACTTGAAAATTGCCAAACTCCAAAAATAATGAATACATCTTTTTTAAGTAGAGTTAAAACTGTACTCTGGTGTTTTCAAAAGAAAAATAAATAAATAAAGTTGACCAATGACTGGGAACTGGTACTCAAGGACCTCTTTCAAGTCCAGATTATACAATTTGTAAGCCAAGAAGAGTGGCTCATTCCCTTGTGCTCTTTACCCAGTAAGCATTTATCACCCACACACACCATGCCAGGCGTGCCAGGCCCCAGACTCTGCCATGAATGAAACGGCTGCACTCCTGTACGCATGTGACTTACAGTCCACTAAGGGGAAACAACAGATACTGGTGGAATGCTGAGGGTGCTAGATGCGGGGAAACACAAAACACAAAAGTAAATCTACTAAGGGAGAGGGAGTCCTGGGAGGCAGGGATGCCAGAGGAGCCACTGGGCCAAAAGCTGGCAGACGCCAGACAGAACAGGCAAGCCAGTGGGTGGAGAAAGGTCCACACAGAGAAAGAGCGGAAGTTCTAAAAAAAAGAGAAGGAAAAAGAGGAGGCCACTGTCCTCAAGACCCAGCAAAGAAGATGACAGTGAAACACAGAGGTGGCCGAGAGGAGGGCAGCCATGCCACACGAGCCCCAGCCACTGCCCACCCCACCCCACCCCACCCCACAAGCAGGTAGGGAGCCAAGTGAAACAAAGTGCTCTGCTCTCCCCATCCCCGGGCATTGTTGCCCTTGCCTGTAGAGAACATCTTTTTTTTTTTTTAAAGATTTGTTGTATTTTTTTTATTAGAGACCCAGCCACTGCACACAAACTCTAGATGCATGCACCACCTTGTGCAGCTGGCTTACCTGGGTACTGGGGAATCGAACCTGGGTCCTTAGGCTTCACAGACAAGCACCTTAACCACTAAGCCATCTCTCCCTACCTCAAAAGAACATATTTTAAGACAAAATACTTTTTCTCAGTAAAGAACAAACAAATGATCTAGAAAGCCTGACACAGTAGTAATACTGAAGGAAAGGAGATGCTTGACTTGGGATAAGAGGAATTTATCAGTTGCTCCAAATAGATGGAGAACTGTCATATGAGAGGAATGATACTTTTCAGGATACAACAGGGCAGATTCGAACCATGTATAGAAGGAAGGGGAATAAAACTTTACCTCAGTGTGAAATTTATAATAGTCCTCCTCCAACAAAGCAGGTGGAGCTGAGAGATCACTCAGGTGTGACAGGAGTAGTTCATTCTACTAGGCCAGCTGTTGTGCTAGATAAATATATCTCACCCAGTACTCCCCACCCACAGCCCTGTGAAATTATTATTACACTGATGGTGAAATTCAAGCACAGTGAGCTTGCATGATGCCAGCTAGCAGGTGACAGAACCCATACGCAAACCCACATCTGTGTGACTCAGGCCCCAAGCTTTACCCACCTATATGCCCATCAACAGAAATACCTGAGCACAGCAATGATGACTGCCTGGCTGGCAGAAATCATGGAGAGAATTCTTGCCAATTGAAACTTATGATGATCTGACATCCCTTTTATAATTCTGTGGTTACATTTAACAAAGTGTTAATCTTAAAATTTTTCTTTTCCTCTTAAGTTTCTAGGAACTTTGTACTTGGAGCTGTGCTAAAGATCAAATAATAATTACTATGTCAAATAGGTTGCACACTCTGTTTGGTTCAGGTCCTACTTCTAAGGAACATATTCTGTTTTACCATTTCTCATGCATGATCTTGTATAACCATGCTTCATCTATGTTATGCCCATCTTACTCTCTGGAGGACAAAATCCTTTTCATTCAAGTAGCAATCCTTTCAAATAACAACAACCAATCAATATTTCTATCTACGGTCCAGAAAGAGAATATCAAAGTAAAATACAAGGTAAATAAGTTTCAAGCAAGGCTTAACTCCACAGTATCTTAAGACATGCCTGCTTTTTTTCTTTCTTTTTCAGCTGACTGAAGGGAAAGGGAGGACATTAAGATGCAATGCTTCCACCACACTTGCAGCACAGCAAATGTTGAATCATTTCAAGAATACAAAATTACTATTCTACAGATCAATTATTGGCCAATGTACAGAGGAATAGCCTGGAAACTTTGGGATTAATGTCTGCATAGAAAATGTTAATAATGTGCGGGGTGTAGTGGTGCATGCCTTTAATCACAGCACTCTTGAGGCTAAGGGGTAAGGATTGTTATGAGATTGAGGCCAGCCTCAGACCAATTCCAGATCAGCCTAGGCTACAGCAAGACCCCATCTCAAAAACAAAAAAAATAAATAAATAAAAGAAAAAAAGAACATTAATAATTCAATAATTATATATATGTATACATATATATATATATATATATATATATATATATATATATATTAACTTCTAGTCTCACACCCTTTAGGGTGGCTATAATTTTAAAAAATTCCAAAGCAAGAGCCAGGCATGGTGGCGCATGTCTTTAATCCCAGCACTCCGGAGGGAGAGGTAGGAGGATCACCGTGAGTTCGAGGCCACCCTGAGACTACATAGTGAATACCAGGTCAGCCTGAGCTACAGTGAGACCCTACCTCGGAAAAAAAAAAATGCAAAATAAATCCAGGATAACTAAGGTTATAGAATAACAGAGCCCTTGATGCTGCTGACAGGAATAGAAAACATGAAAGTTCCTCAAAAATTAAGAAGAATACAATCCAGCAGCCCCATTCTTAAGTATATAGTGAAAAGAAATAAAAAGCAGAGATTCAAGGGGTATTTGCACCCTCCTGTTCAGTAGCATTCTTCACAAGAGGCCAGAAGAAAAAGCACCAAGTGTCCATGAAGAGTGAAACAGCACACTGACACACGTATGGGATATAACCAGCCTTGAAAATTCCCACACATGCTGCAACATGGATGAATCTTAGGAATATTATGTTAGGTGACATCAGTAAGACAGAGAAAGACAGATACTGTATAATTTCACCTATACGAAGTACATAAAGTAGTCAATTTCACAGAGCTGGAGAATACAATCATGGCTTTCCAGGACTTGGAAGGGTGTAGGGAATGGAGGACTACTGTTTTATGAGAACAGAATTTGAGTTTGACAAGATGAAAAGACTTCCAGAGATAGATGTGATAATAGTTGCATAATAATGCAAATGTATTTAATCCACTGAACTGCACAATTAATACAGTTACAATGTTGAGTCTTAGGTGTATTTAATGCCCTAGAAATAAAAAATTCCCCAAATAGTAGACTGAAATATACAGTTAAGTTTATTAACATTGGGCTGGAGAGATGGCTCAACACAACAGTTTAGCACTTCCTGTGCAAGCCTGAGAGCCTGGAGAGACGTAGGAGACCTCTCATCCCCAGGATCCACATAAACAGCTGGGCAGGACCACACATATCTTTGGGGAGCAGAGACCGGATAATCTCTGGGGCTTGGCAAGGATGGCAAGCTCTGGATTCAGTAAGAAACTCCAATTCAAGTAGTAAGAGGGAAGCACAATAGAGAACTTGCAGGAGAGCACACAGGCATGCCACATAGGGCAGACGTGGATACACCACGCACACAAAAAGCAAACAAAGTCACTAACATTAACATGGGAAAAAGCTCCCAGTATAATATTTGCATGCATTTAATTTAGGTCCTTGAAATTGATTATAAAAAGTCACTATCAAAATGCATAATATTCTTGACATAAAGTAGATCCATAATATAAAGTAAAAATATACGTTTAACAATTACTAACACTACTTTCAGAAAAATCCCAAAATATCATTACCATATATGAATGTACTCTGGGGCACAAACAAAGTCACAAGAGAATACTGTAATTCAGAGAGTGCTAAACTGAGTTCATGAAAATATAGAAGAATTTCTGCTATGGTATTAGGGTAGGTGTCGACACCTTCATGATAAGACCTATGCAGATACTAAGGACAAGCCGTAAACCTGGCTCTGAATTCACTGAAGGCCCAAACAGAAAGAAATACAATCAATTATGTACTTTTAATTGTCCATATGGACAGAAAGAGTACACAGTTCTTCAGGGAAAACAAACTCCCTCTCTGCCCTTGGTTCTCATTTCTCATCTAGGGCAACATATGGGCGGAATAAGAGTACTAGAGGGCAAAATAATGGTGTCAGGAAGGTTCATTTTATAAAAATTACCCAACAGAAATTGAGGTGTAGGTCCAATCGGCAACTCACGAGGGCCATTTTTATGAAATAATAAATTGGTTTTTATGAAAATCAAGGAAATACAATCCAGGCTAAAGCAATCTACTTAGGATAAAGACTGAAAATATGTACAAATATGGGAAAGTAGTGTCTTCTCCAGAAATACAACTGCACCGAGCAGATCTTTCATGACAGGATGGACAGCAATTTCCTGTTGAGAACCTGTAATACAGGTATTATGTACAAAATCTTAAGACTCTTCTTGGGTCCCTATAGATGGCCACATCAGCTTAGAGAGAGGTGGAGTGTTCTAGCGGATGAACTTTGTAAACTCACGCTGTTTGATACAACTGGGTTGTTCTTTGACACTAAATCTGGAGTCAGAGTCTAGATTTAGCTCTAAGTCTTGTATCCTCCTACCTACATAAGCTCAGGCAAGTAAATGATCCTCTCTCCAGGCCTGATGCTCCTTCTCTGTAAAACAAGAAGGCTAAATCTATCAGTTTCAAATCATTTTCCATGCCAAAGCAGATGAGAATGTGTCTCTGTCCTGTCCCCATGTACTCTCATCCATACCCCCCAAAAACCCTTGAAGACCACCAGAATAGATGCTGTACTATCCACTAGTTTTGGATTTTAAGAACAAACTCCATAACACAAAGCAAAATAAAAATAAATGAAGAACACATTCAAAATTAAATCACTTCTATCACACTTAAAAATGTTCCAAGAATTATACTCACAAAACTCATTTCTAACTTAGCTATTTAGAACCCAGAATAACAACACTATCTCCCTTAGAGAAACATTGTTATAAGTGAAGGTTGAGTGCTCAGAGAAATTAAGCTCAGTAAAAAAGGCCGGTGTCCTCAGTGTGGCGAATAATAAGATCAACTAAGGAGCATCCAGCTTCCACAGGAAACATGTCCGGGATAGCAGCCAGCCAAGCTATGAGTCCCTCCTCCCAGGGTACAGGTTGCTCTGGTCATTCCTGTCGCCACCTACTGCTTCCCGACAGGGCTTCTCTCATCTGCACACCATGCCACACACCAGTCCACACCCTGACCCTGGACCATGCCAAAATTCACATTTATTTTATGTATTTGTTTGTTTGTTGTTTTGTATGAGAGAGAGAGAAAGAGGAAGATAGAGAGAGAATGGATGTACCAGGGCTTCTAGCCACTGCAAAGGAACTCCAGACACATGCGCCACCTTGTACATCTGGTTCACGTCAGCCAGACTGAGTTTTGTCTCTAGTGCTGGGATCAAGGTTATGAGGAGAAGGAAGGAGCAAGGTGGAATATGTTGAGCAGAATGTGAAAAAATAAAATATACAAGGTAGAAAGAAAGAGGGGAAATGTAAGAGAAGGGGACAAGGAAGTAACTGGTTTTCCACATAAAGCACCAAGGAATAGAAAATACTGTGTGGTGAGAGAAAGGAGGAGGCAAGTGAACAGAAAGATGACAAGACACAGAGAAAAATACCAAGCAGTAGAAGCAGGTACAGGTGGGTAATACAGAGGGGCGGAAAAATCCATGCAAGTTAGCCAAACTTTCTACAAGGGTTATATAGGTTTTTGTTGAAATATTTTATTTAATTACTTATTTTTGAGAGAGAGAGAGAGAGAGGCAGATAGAAAGAGAGATTGGGCATGTCAGGGCCTCTAGCCAGTACAAACGAACTCCAAGTGCATGTACTACCTTGTGCATGTGGCTTACCTGGGTACTGAGGAGTCGAACCTAGGTCCTTAGGCTTCACAGGCAATCACCTTAACCACTAAGCCATCTCTCTACCCCAGGTTTAGGTGTTTTAAATATTAAGTGAGTAAGACCTATACTCTATACTCTATGCCTCCAGTCTGGCAAGATAGAATTTATGAAAAGACAAAATGACTAGATTAGATTTAAAAAAAAAGTAGTGGATAGAGTTATCAGTGGCATTCACTAAATTAAAAAAATATTAAACTGAAAAATATATAACTAAAATTTGGAAAAGAACAAAGTAGCACTCCCAGGAGAGAAAGAATAATAAATGTAAGGGTGGCTGGGAAAAAATTAACTCAAAGAAGGTGATAGAAATGAATATAAATTTTAACTTAAAGAGTAAGACGCAGCAGTACCAAAGCTAAGCCAGCTCCCCAAAAAAGTGCGTGAACGCAGCTGTCACAGACCTTACGGCCATGGGCGGCGTTCACTTGAGAAGACTGGCAATATTATTTGAGAAAAAAATAGTCAGGAACACCCAAAGATCTAGTTGGAAAAAGAAAATTTAAAAAAGAGAATGGAAAAGAATATATAATTACAAATCCAATGTCAAGTCAAAAAAACTAACAAAAGAATACTATGATCAACTTTATAATAACTTTTAAAACTTCAATAGGAAAGATAAATTCCCTGAACTTTTAAATTCATTGAACTCTCAAAAGCTTATACAAAAAGAAACAGAAAACTAAAATAATCCTATAATTGTTATATATATTTTACAAATAGTTTACAAAACTCATAGATGGTTTTGTCTGAAATTTTCTACTAAATTTCAAGGAACAGACCATTTCAATTTTATGTAAGCTCTTCCAGAGACCATCACAAGAGGGAATGCGACCAACTTTATTTTTTGAGGTCAGTATAACCTTGATAGTAAACCTTGATCAACACAACAGAAATGGAAATTATGAGTCAATTTCACTTATGAACAGAGGCTAAAATACAAACTCCAACATTTTTCCTGATTAAAAAATTCATCAGCAGAACAATGAAAACTGAGTATCAATAATGTGGTAAGTGATATTTATATTAAATATTCTCAACAGTAAATTACTAGACATTAAAAGTGTATTTTTTCTTAAATCAGGGAAGAGGGGCCTGGGGAGATGACTTGCCAGATAGAGGTGCTTGCTTACAAAGTCTGACAGTCTGGGTTCGACTCCCCAGCACCCACATAAAGCCAGATGCTCAAAGTGATGCATGCATTTGGAGTTTGCTGCAGCAGGAGGCCTTGGCACATCCATGTTCATTCTCTCTCTTTCTCTCTCTCTCTCTCTCTCTCATAAATAAATAAGATTTTTTTTAAGTTAAAAAAAAATCAGGGAAGAATATAGATTCACCATCTCATCTCAGCATTTACTCAGCATTGCCTAAAAGCCCTAACCAGCAAATTAAGAACAAGAGAAAGAAATTACAAGCATAAGGACTGGAAGAAAGGACCAAAATTGGAATTCTTCACAGATCACGAATGTCCACCAAGACTGGATCACCATCCACTGTGGCCAGTTCTGCACCCTCAGTCTCCTCACACCTCCTCCTGTGCTGTGATCTGGCTCCTTCCTGTGTCAAGCTTGTGAAACTTCTCTCACCAAAGCCTCCCAGGACCGCCTGCCTCCAAACACCACGGCCACAACTAGCTCGACCTGGCTTCTGGAGAGCCTGGTTGGCCCTGGCCCTCCCTCCCCAGTTCTTCAGCTCAGCTGTTTTTCCTTGGTGTTCCCAGCTGGCTCCTTTTCTTCCACTGATCTTTTAAATGCCAAAATTCATTCCTCTGATTCCAAACTGTTTCAAGCTATATTTCTATGTGGTATTATTCACTCTTGGGGTTGTGATGACAATGTTTATCTAGGTGACTAGCAGTACTAATGACTCCCAAACTTTTATGGGACAAGTAAGGGCGTGTCCATGCATCCAACAAGAGGATTAACTCATCTTCCCACATTCCAATTCCTTACCTAGTCACCTCCTATCAGAGACTTACGCCAGAACACTGGGAGCGAGCTATGATTCTGCCTCCCTTTATTTCTCATATCCAATCTGCTATCAGCTCCTGTATCAGTGCAGTGTCTGCTCTGTTTCTTCCCTTCAGCCCTTCCTCAGTCACTAACTTTACTCAGGCCCCAGTATTTTCCTTAAGTTCCTGTACCTAGCTGTCCTGATTACAGGCCTGTCTGCTAATCCTCCTCAGAAGGAGCAAAGCTGAGGAAATGTCTCTCCCCTGATTATAATCACACAGTGATGTTAACTGTCCTAGAACAGTTTCAAGCTCTTTAAGGACATTTTAAAAAGTCCTTTAAGAAGACCCTGCTTTTATTCATCTAGACTTGGCTTTTGTTTCCCCTCAGTTTCAATCTTAATGGTCTGCTAAAATCCATCCTTTTCTGTTCCTTCTTGTACCTTCTGTAAGAATCTTTATAGTCAGCTGGTCCCTACATAAAACACTGAGTTTCATGAGGACAGACAAGAAAAACACTCTGCAAACATTAACTGAATTAGACAAATCAACAAAGTAGTAAGGATCAAGTCCACATGATAATAACAAATAGTGGTTATATCTTTAGCACTCTGAAATTAAAATGAAAGGAAAATTATGTTTTAAGAATTGATATGAGTACAAGTCAGTCAGGTGTTGCATTCTCTACTTGGAATAGAATACTGGCAGGGAATAAAATTGCTCGCTAGTCAGATTTGTCCCACTGTGAGATAAAAGAACTTAATCAGGAGGGCTCTTAACATGACAACCCTAATACATATGTGTGTGTGCGTAAATGCACACACACACACACACACACACACACACACACACACAAACACCTGCTACTAAATAAGATCTTACTTTCATTCAAAAACTCCCAATCTACCAAAATAAAATACAGCTCCATTTTACTCATTTTATTTGCATATAACCCACTCTTTCAAAATTTAACTTGCAATAGTACATGTCTGGGTTCTATATAAAATAAGATGAAAACTTTTAATGTGTATCAAATAATGTGGACCAAGTACTAAATTTATGCTTTTTAAAGAATTAAATTTTTTCTTAGACTCCTCAGAGCTGACACATGGAGACACACCTGAAAGCTAGAAGCAGTGCTAACTTTGTCAGATCTCTGTGAAGAAATGAAGACAACACATGGAGCTTAGATAATGATCATCATTTTTGTTTGTTTTTGAGACAGGCTTTCAATCTGGCATAGCCAGGCCTGGATTTCATTATGTAGCCCAGACTGACCTCAGGCTTACAGCAATCCTCCTGCCTCAACCTCCAGAATGCTATGCTGACAGATATAAGCCACATAACCGGCATGATGCTAATTAGTTATTTTATACACAATATTTAAAATGTGTTTGTACTGTATTACTTATAAATGACCATAAATATGAGTAAATGTATTTGATTTTAGTATGAAAATCTCATAAGCTCTTTCCCTGTTCTGCAGGGTGCACAAGAGAGTATGTGAGTCATTTTTATCACCAATGAAATCCCTGAAAACTAACCTTTAAAAGATTCCAAACAAAAGGAGACCAGAGTGCTTCAAAACTATAGTCCAGTAAAAGTAATATTGGGACAGAAACTGAAATAGCTCTCTGGCTGAACATCTGAGATCAAAACTGCTACCTTGCCAAGTCATTGACTTCAGTACTTAAAAAAAAAATCAAACATTATATGGAAGACAAGATTTGCTGTGAAAAGGGGAAATAAAATTTAACATTTAGCACCTTGTATTCTAGACAAGATGTATTTCAAGCATTTTTCTCCTTTGAAACAGTTTCCTGCTAAGCAGTGTCTTCAAAGTCAACCGCCTCAATTCTGTCTTTGAACAATTAAAATTAAGAAAACTCTTCATAGCTTTAATAACTGCAGCTCTACTCATCTGACATCCTTTTCGCCTGACCACCTCCTGTCAAACCCAGAAAAAAACCAGCCCAGCTGAAAACACAGAAGTAGACGGATGCTATTAAAGCAGAGGACGCTGATTCCTGCTGGCTTCGGCAGCAAAGCAAGCCTAAGAGTGATCAAAATCCCTTAAATCAAAACACTGAAGTTGAAAGCCACCTTGCCCAACAATGAGAGAATTTCCCTCTCCTCAATCTGCTCCTACATTTCCCCGCCTGCTCTGTGATTTCTGTGACCTCTGAAGCTGCGGTGGTTAAGTTCACCTCAATGTCAGCCAGGGCAGAGACAGGCAAAAAAAAAAAAAATCACTAACTTGGAAGGTTATTTAGGACAACAATGTCTTACTCCTCCCACTTGACCTAATACTAATATTTAAAGGAAATAAATAAATAACAGCCAAAGGCTTTCCCCTGGGGGCTCCTACTGGAGGTTCACACACCCTAGGCAGGAAACCCCTGCCCTGGGAAAGGGGGTGCTGGGTCTCCCAGCCTCCTGCCTCACCCCTCCCGGTACACCCCAGGCTAAACACACACACTCTCTCTCTCTTCTTGGATCTACTCACTTCCCTGGATCACATCTGGCTGCTCCCCACCACCCCCACCCCGCCCTTGAGGGGTGTCCTCTGTCACCCCCCACCCCCTGCCGGCTGGGTGCCCAGCAGGCACACCCCACCCACCCGGGCTGGGTCGTGGGACCCCGGCTGCGCCGGCTCGCTGCTCCAGGTGCTCCTCCGCCAGCTCCCGCACAAATGTGCTCCCGGCCTGCTCCTGCAGCTCCTCCTCCCCAGCCAAGCCGCTCCAGCACGCGACCCACGGCGGGCGGGCGGACGGGCGGGCGGCACCGCAAGGTCTGCCTAAGTCACCTTAGCGGCCCGCGCCTGGCTCCAGCCGCCTCCAGCCGCCTGAGGCCGCCGGCCCGCGGCCCCGAGGACGATCCCCCCGCTCGCCCTCCGCCCCAGCGGCCGCAGAGGTCGGCACTGGCCGGGCCGCCGCCTCGCCCCGCCGCTCGGTGGCCGCAGACCGCCGCCCTCCGGAGCTCAGGGGCGGTGCGCGCGGGAGCCCGGGGCGGCGTGGCCTGCAGCGGGCGGCTCCCTCCCGGCGGTGCCGGTCCCTCCCCCGCCGCGGCGGGCGGGCTCCGCGGAAGCGCAGGTAGGGAGCAGCGGCCAAGCCTGCAGCCCGGCAGAAGTAAGGAAACTGCTCGCTCCTGGCTCTGCTGGGCGGGCGCCGCCAGAGCCCTGGCAGAGCGGCTCCAGCGAGGTCCTTCCTAGAGTGGCCAGCGCTCGCCCCCTCCTCCGGGGCCCAACCCAGACAACTTTTAATGGTCAGCGTGGGAAGGCAAAGGAATCTCTCCTTGGCAGTCTGGCCTGTGACACTTACCCAGGCTTGGGCTGAAGAGTTGTGTTTACCACACTGTTTACCTGCCCAAGCTGGGCCAGCCTAGTCTGCACGCACTACTTTGTGTGCACCCCAAGGGGTGGGAGCCAGAGATGACTTCTCAGGCAGGCCAGGCTTCAGGTCTGGCTAAGGCTGAAGGATCAGTCACACCCCCTACCAAATGCTCACTACCACACGTAAGACAAGCTAAGACTTGTGCGGAGTGCTTATGCTGCTCTAGTGAAGAAACAAAGCACTTTTCCTCCCATGGAAGGGTTTAACCTTTTTTAGATGTATATATCTGTCCTCGGCTTCAGTGTTTTGATGATCCCAGGGAATAACAGAACTGAACATTTCTTTAACCTTTACAATCAGTGGTTGGGGTATTTGATTTCAGATGTGGAAAGTGTAAAGCACACACGAGGCACACTGGGAAAATGTGGAACCCACATTTGTGAAGTTTCACAATGTCTCTGAAAAGTCACTTTGCTATATTCTTTTAAAAAAAATCCAAATTGATCACTAAGCATTCTTGTACTCAGAAAAAGGCATTTGGCCCTAAGGGAGATCCCTCCTATAGAATCTTTCTCTTAGGCTCCAGGAATTGGAGAAAGAATTCATTTTACAGAGGCAGTAAGCACACTGGAATGAATGACAAAAGCTGCTTTGTGTTAGATGGCATCTTTCAGGGCATCTAAGATGTGCCAGGCACTGTACTGAGTCACTTCACACAAACTCATTTGTATTTTCATGTTGAGATTTGGAGACGGAATTCCTAAATCTACATTGATTTGCTTGTGGCTGAGGTAGCAGAGTTCAGATGCAGACCGATCTGACCCAAAAGCTCTGTTCCTCCTTTGACATTCATTTTTCATTCACTCAAATATTTATTAGCAATCTACTACAGGCCAAGTACTATGTGTGCTACAGAAATAGCCAAAGATACAGTTGCATCTTAAAGAGCTCTAGTCTAGCAAGTATGTAAGGATTCAATGTGATAAGCACTGTGGTAACAAGGAACACCTGGAACAGGACACCCGACCTAGTTTTGAAGGATGGAGGCAGGAATTAGGAAATGATGACTATCATCGCTGAGAAATCCTTCAAACTTAGTGGAACAGTAATGGAAATCATGTGTTGGGATGGGAAAGGGGACTGAAGGGGGCTAAGACCACTGGAAACATGGGATGCCAGGTTGACAGAGCTTGTTCAAAGGTGAGGATGTAAGAAGGGAAACCTAGAGATAGTTCTCAAGGGCTTGGCTTCAACTGCCAAATAAGTGGTGCTTCTTTGAGTGAATGGAGAGCTCAGCTACAGACTCACTGGTTTATTTTTTTTAAAGGATCATGAGACTATAGGCTACTGAAGTCTGTTTTTTAAAAAAATATTTTATTTATTTATTTATTTATTTGAGAGAGAGGCAGACAGAGAGAAAGAATGGGCATGCCAGGGCCTCTAGCCACTGCAGACAATCTCCAGATGCATGCACCACCTTGTACAGCTGGCTTATGTGGGTACTAGGGAATCAAACCTGGATCCTTTGGCTTCACAGGCAATCGCCTTAACCACTAAGCCATCTCCCCAGCCCTCATTGGTTTTTAAATGTTTCTGATAAAACCATTTGTACATGTTCAAAAGGCAGCTAGGTATACTGGCTAGAGCTCAGGAGAGATCTAAGATAGCTAAATAATCACGGATTTTTAGTTAAGGTAGTGAGGATAATTAGGGAGAATGCTAAGGGAAGACCACATATAAGACTCCTAATATTTAAGGCACAGACACAAGAAAATATGTTTTAGGAGGTGACTGAGCAAAGGACAGAAAAGCCAAAAGGAGAAGGTGCTGTGGAAGCCAGAGAATCCCCACAAGCAGGAAGTGGTCAAATGCCAAGTCCTTCTGAGGACCAGTAGATAATTTAGAAGCATCCACCGGGCAAGTGTGGTGGCACACACCCAAAATCCTACCACTCGGGAAGGAGAGGCATGAGGGACAGGAGTTCAAAGTGAGCTACATGAGATCCTGTCTCAAGAAACAACAATAAAAAGTCTCTTTTGACTTAGCCATAAGGAGATATGGATTAAGAATCATTTCTGGGCTAGAAAAGATGGCTTAGCAGTTAAGGCACTTGCCTGCAAAGCCCAATGACCTGAGTTCAACTCCTCAGTAACCACGTAAAGTCAGATGCAAAGTGGCACATGCATCTGGAGTTTGTGTACAGCAGCTGGAGGCCCTGGCATGCCCATTCTCCCCCCTCCCCGTCTCTCTTCTCTCTGTCTCTGTGTGCAAATAAACAAATAATAATGATAGTAATAAAAAGAATCATTTCTGTGGACTAGTTGGGGAATGAAGAAGCCACAAGGGAAAGCATATTTTCAGAAACTGAACTCTAAAGCAAGGTTATGAGATAGATAAAAGTTATAATAAGTTGTAAAAATATAGTAAGTACTCAAAAAACAGGAACTATTTTTGAAGTAGAACAGAAGACGACAGAAACCTCAGAAAGTTTAGAGCACATGTGTACACATGTTGGGGCAAAGGGATGGCAAGTGCAATGGCCATTGGAACTGTCTCTAGTTTCTTCTTCCCCATCCCCAACCTTTGACCACGTTCAGTCAATCTGACATCCTCTCTCAACAGACGCAGCTTCCTTCACTCTCCTGATCATGTTCCCAAAAGGCATTCCCCATCTCTGCTCTGAGTGTAGGGAAAGAAGGGCATGACAGCTAGAAGAGCTGCTGTCAACATCAAGAAACAAGTCTACCAAGCTGGATGGATAGATAGATGGCTTAGTGGTTAAGGCATTTGCCTGCAAAGCCTAAAAGACCTAGGTTCAATTCCCCAGCACCCATGTAAGCCAGATGCACACAGTGGTGCATGTGTTTGGAGTTCATTTGCAGTGGCTAGAGGCCCTGGTAAGCCCATTCCCATTCTCTCTTTCGCGCCTTCTCTGTCTCTCTCTTTCCTTCCCTTCCTCCCTCCTTCTATAATAATAAATAAAATATTTTTAAAACAGAAAGAAACAAGTCAATGGACACAAAAGCACAGGAAGTGAAATGAACATCCGGGACAATGTGGCCAGTCCACAGGAACACATGATTTCTCTTCAAAGGCATCAGTGTTGTGCCAAAGCAGCAGTACCAATTCTAGCCTTTCAGATGACTCCAGTTTACAGTCGGAATCTTTCCATTACACCACAACCTCAGCACCCCAGTTCCTTCCATTCATCTAGTTACCTCTCCTCAGCAGCAAGAGGTTTAACATGAAAGCATAAAATGTTTTATGAGGGCTGGAGGGATGGTTTAGTGGTTACGGTGCTTGCTTGCAAAGCCAAAGAACCCACATTCAATTCCCCAGGACCCACGTAAGCCAGATGCACAAGGTGACGCATGCGTCCGGAGCTCATTTGCAGCAGCTGGAGGCTCTGGCGTGCCTATTCTCTCCCTCTCTCTCTCTGTCAAATAAGTGAAAATAAAATATATTTTAAAAAATAAGCCAGGTGTGGTGGCACATGCCTTTAATCCCAGCACTTGGGAGGCAGAGGTAGGAGGATCACCATGAGTGTGAGGCCACCTTGAGACTACATAGTGAATTCCAGGTCAGCCTGGGCTAGAGTGAGACCCTACCTCGAAAAACCAAAAATAAAATAAAATGTTTTATGAGTGAAGTTCTAGCAACTTCCAATAGACAAATTCCTAACCTGGAAAAATTGGTGTGACTAAGCTCACAAGAGTTTGAGGATGCCACAAGAAAAACACCAATGATGGCTTCTGTGTGACATTGTACCCATTTCTGCACCATCTTCTGATGAAGAAAACTACAGAAACAGAATTTATGAAGCCAGTTTCTAGCCTTGTGAATGAAAGTCTCAAATAAAGTTTAAGAAAAACAAACAAACCACCCACCCCCAGCAAGAACATTCTGTGTTGACACCTCCCAGTAGTTTAAGCTAAAGCCAGCAAACTTTCAACTCATTTCGGAACACTACAGTGTTCTCAATCATTTAAGTAGCTTTATTTACAAGTGAAACCTGCCTTTAATAACATTTCATCTATCTATTATAACAAAAACTTAGCTATGTGAGTCATCTGAGAGCATTTCCCCAAAAGTATAAAAAAGAAACCCTGCAAATCAAAGAACAAGGCTCACTTACATTGAGCCTTCCCACATTCCCACTTTTAATGTGGACTTAATTTCACCAAGCTTGGTTCTTGGCCCTTCTTATTCATAAATAGGGAGTACACTGAATCACAAGGAATCAGTATTCCATTGCTAGAGACAGGAACAGAAACCAAGGGGCAAACAGGACTTCAAAAAAGCATTTAACTGAACACACTCAGTCCTATGAACATGAGCTCAGATGTATCTCTGTATTAAGGCAAACAGTAATTATTAACGTACAAAGAACAATCCTGAGACACCTAAAAACATAAAATTAACTCTAAAAATTGTAGGTTTAGAAGTCAATGTGTGGTAGGGTTGTGGCCCAGTGGTAGATGCTTGCCTGGCGTGCACAAGGCCCTGTATTCTATCCCTAGTGCTACAGAAAAGAAAAACAAGAGTGAACCTTTAAAACAACTGTCAACAACTAGATCAGAATAAAAACAGGATTGCTGCCTTGAGGGTTGAGATCATTCACACCTACCCTGTCTGTATTGGCCAATGTGATCTCACTTACTCTCCACAAACAAATCCACATTAGTTTTTAGTTAGATATGACATTTAAAGAGGAGACTGTATTCAAAAACAGAGGAGAGAGATTAAGTAGAAGGTCTGTGTGGCTTCAAAGCATATGACTGCTCTTTCAATAAAATTTCAGATAGCAGAAATGTGATTTATACTTCCAGATAAGTAAGGTATTACAGAACATAATCATGCCACTCTGACCTCAGCTTATTAAATTCCTATGTTGTAACTCCTGGACATTGGAAAGACAAAGTCTGGCATTGTGGTGCATGCCTAGAATCCCGGCACTCTGGAGGCTAAGGCAGGAGGAATAAGAGTTCCAGGCCAACCAGGGCACTGTAGTAAGACCGGATGGATGGATGGATGGATGGATGGATGGATGGATGGATGGTGGGTGAGTGAATGAATCAATGCATGCAAGCAAACTTCAAGGATACCACTTACCTTTCAAATACTCTGGGGGCCTTCTCACTTTCTATAAGCCTATCATATCAGCAGAAAATCCATATATTTTACTGAGAGACTTGAAATCATAAGATGTCTGAAAGGCCATGTTAAAGACACTCTAGTGTGAGGCATTAACGCCAGTTACTGTGACAAGTGTCCATGCAGCATGCTGTGTCTTCTATATACCCACTGCTACAGCTTAGCCTAAGGTGTTTATGTCTCTTCACTGTACAGAAACTTGTTACAGGGCTAGAAAAAGTCAAATTTAAAGGAGGTCCCTACACTTCCAAACCAGTGCTGCTAACAACTTTCTGTATGCTCTCATTTGTTTGACATGAAAGTTCTGGAAGGTTTGGGAATGTTTGGTAGTTCACTGTTACCTAAGTAAGTAATGAATGAGAAAACAGAAGCAATCTGCAGTGGTCAAATAAAAGTTCTCCTTTTTTCCCCCCTTGGGAGCAAGGTCAAGATGGGAGTCTCATTCTGTAGCCTGGGTTGGCATCAAGCTTACTACATAGCCCAGGCTAGCCAAATCTCACAGTGATCCTCATCCTTGGTTGAAGTACTGGGATCATAGAAATATGGCATTCAAAGAAGTTTTCTTTGGAAAACACTACCTCTTCTCAAAACAAAATGAATGTGTTGCCCAAGACACAGGCATGGATACCATCAGAAAAACCGACTTCCAAACACTGACCACATAAGGCCCCCTCAACAGAGCTGCTGGTCTCGCTCACAGCTATTACCTTCAGGCACTGAAAGCATCTGCTGCTTACATTACTGCATTTAAGCCTTGTGGCAAATTTTAGAGGCTAAAAGAGGTTAATAGTCTTAATACTAGGCCAATACTGCTGCCTACCTAGGTTTATCCCAAGAGGGTTATAGACTATTTTATTAAACAGCTAGTTTAAAAATTAAAATGTGAGCTGGGTGTGGTGACACATCTTTAATCCCAACACTCGGGAGGCTGAGGTAGGAGGATCGCCGTGAGTTCGAGGCCACCCTGTAACTTCAGAGTGAATTCCAGGTCAGCCTGGGCTAGAGTGAGACCCTACCTCGAAACCCTCCCCCCCCAAAAAATAAAATGTGAGCTGTGTATGGTGATGCATGCCTTTATTCCCAGCACTTGGGAGACTGAGGTGGGAGGATTACCTTGAGTTCAAGGCCAGCTTGGGGCTTCACAGTGAGTTCCAAGTCAGCCTGGGCTATAGCAAGACCCTACCTCAAAAACTCAAAAGGGAAAAATACACCAAAATGTGTACTTCTCCATGAATTAAACACATGCCACTCAACTGTTCAGGCTTAAAATCATCTATCCCTAGAAAAAATTGTTATCAGGACATTCATCAGATACCATATAGGAAATGAGAGAGAAATTTAATGTTACAATGTGAATCCAGCAACATCATAATTTGTTAATTTCAAAGGTATTCTACAATCTGATCCTAGCTCAGGTTATCTACAACATCAGATCTTTCCTCATTTAAACAAACTAGTGCATGAAAACTATAAAATGCCAAAAACAGAAATACTAAAAAGGGGATCTTTGTGAACACTATTTAGAAGAATCAACCATTTAATCATTAAAATGCTTAATGATGTGGTGACTGACAAGAATAAACTGGGCCTGCTCTGGGTCACTCTACCAATATTGTATGGAAGGCATCTTTCACACTGTACCTTGCTCTGAGTGACTTACAAAACAGAAGTTTGTTTCACTTTGAGGGCAAATAAAGCAGAATGACTATATCTGGCTCGTGCAGGAAAATACCCACAATGTGTCCAGCACGGACCGGCAGCTAACATACTCCTGTGAGTAAAGCGTTTCTAGCTGTGAACTCATGGAGGGACAGCAGAAACGCATGCACACGTGAGCGCACCAAGACCATGCTAGACACCTGGCCTAGCAACTTATCAAGCACCAGAGCAACCAGGGGTATGACCCCCCTTAGCTGTGTTCATAAAAAGAAGGACAGACAGCTCACACAAGGATGCAAAGCTCCCACACACTACTCGCCCAGCTCATGAACTCCTGCGCCCACCCCTGGGGCCTCAGCTTGTCACAATCAGTGTCTGCCCCAGACTACGTGAATTGCCATTAACCTCGACATGACTCTGCACTTGAACAAGCCCAGCCCTGAACACACACTGCCAGGATCAGGTTCTGTCCACCTCCATCTCATCAGTTTTGTGACTTGGTTTCCTTAATGTCTTATCTAACTGCCTATCTTGATTCTCTGTGGCTGCCTTATGTGAGACCTCTGTAGCTTCTTTGAAGCTTTCCTCACCATTCAAAAACCTGGATGTCATTGTGTGAAGTATAACTTATGATCTGGGAGTTAAGTCTGGAATAACAGAGTGTGTTACTGGGGTGTGGTGTCTCATGCCTATAATCCTAGCCCTCAGGAGGCTATGATAGGAGGATCACATGAATTTGAGGGCAGCCTGGGCTACAAGATGAGTTCCAGGCCAGCATGGGCTAGAAAGAAGCCCTACCCCCAAAAAAGGAAAAAAAAAAAAAAAGATGTGATTGACAATGGTCATGTCTATTAGAAAAATCAGGAGTATTTGATGAATTGCCAACAATGAGATTAACTTTGTTTATGAATGTATTGATAGCTAATAAATTCTGACACTGTAGAAAGATACACATGTCTGTCTGTTAATAACATACAACACTCACAACATTGGTCCATACCTCTAATCCCAGTTTTATGGAGGCAGAGGCAGGAGGATCATGAGCTTGAGGCCCACCTGGGCTACACAGCACATTCCAGGCCAGAATAAGTTACACTGCAAGAGTCTGTCTCTAAAAATACTGAGAGGGACTGGGGTGATGGCTCAGTAGATGAAGTGCTCACCTCTCAAGTTGCAGTCCCCTAGTTCAATTTTCCAGACCCTATGGAAAGAGCTGGAATCTGTGGCAGGCTTCTGTAATCCAGCATGTGGACAAAACGACACAAGCCAGAGGAGAAATCCCTGAAAGCTCATGGGAGACCAGCAGAGAACAAAAGAGCAGAAAGAATCCAGAAAGAGAAACTCTGCCTCCAAATGAGGTGAAATGGCGAGACCAGTCCAAAACTTGCTCTCTGCTCCACACGTAAGGAGTGACATGTGTCCACCCACACTCACATATAAACAAAAGAACCCTTACACATATGCACACATACAGACACATTAAAAAAAGAAAACTGGGCTGGAGAGATGGCTTAACAGTTAAGGTGCTTCCTTGCAAAGCCAAAGGACCCTGGTTCAACTCCCCAGGACCCATGTAAGCCAGATATACAAGGGGGCACACGTGTCTGGAGTTTGTTTGCAGTGGCTGGAGGCCCTGGTGTGCCCATTCTCTCTCTCTCTTCCTCTCTGCCCCCTTCTTTTTTGCTCAAATAAATAAATAAAAACAAAAAAACTTTTTTTTTCAAAAAAAGAAACCTGAATGAATGAATAAGATGCTTAATGAAGTACATTTTCCTGTAAAGGGTAATAGAATATTAATCTTTCATATTTTTTCCAAATAAACATATCATAGGCTATTGGCAGGACATATAACAACTCTAGCATTTCAAAAATTGTATGTGAATTCACAAGGCTTCTGTTTTAACCACAAAGTAATAAAATTTTAGATCTCTGCATATAAAGGAAATGTAAAAATCAGTTTTCTTGTTTTACCAAACCTTAATTCCTAACCAAAAGAAACAAATTCTAAGAAAAAGTAATTAAATATCATGACCCAAAAAGTTGAAATTAAGCATATATGTAGTAATTAACAGACTGGAAAAGAAATCCAATAGCTATTTGGCTTTATTAAAATCATGGAAATCTGTGGGCCATGGCCTTTAATCCCTGTGAGTTTGAGGCCAGCCTGGGACTAGTCAATTACAAGTCAGCCTAGGCTAGAGTGAAACCCTACATCAAAAAAAAAAAAAAAAAAAAAGTCAATGAAGAAATTACTAGTTCAGGCAATTACATACATCTATACAAAAATGGTTCTGGTATGTATGTGACATATGTGTGTATGTTTCTATGCATGTGGATATATATATATATATATATATGTCCCATGTGTGCATGAGGCCAGAGGTCAGTAATGAGTGCCTTCCTCAGTCAATCTCACATCTTATCTATGGGGACAGGTTCAGTTTAGATAGTCTAGTTAGCCAGCATGCCATGGAATGCCCGTCTCCACCTCTGAGGAATACTAGTAATATAGATGTGCATCACCACACCCACCCATCATTTACATGGGTGCTGGGGATCCAAACATAGATCTGCATGCTTGTGCAGCAAACACTTTCCCAAGTGAGCCATCCCCCAGACTTCACCTTTCAATCTTTGCAAAAAGATTATCAGATGGGTATGCATACTGCTTACTCAAACTTAGAAAAATGAATATTGGTAAACAAGAAAAGAGGGAAGATATTTGATAAATGGAGATGGGCTTATATAATTAAGTATAATAACACTCTGTTTTCTAAAGGAAAGCATTCTGCATTTTCACATGAGGACCTTTTCTTTGTAATATTTTTACATCCCTCATATTGAACATTATAATCGCTTGAGCATATCAGTGTTAATATGTTTGTGAATTATGACTACACCAATAAACTAAAAACATATAAACACAGGTTATGTCAAATTAACCCTGCTTAATCAAGAATAAGTTCTTCATTTTGATGAAAAATGAAGTTTTCATTTCCTTTGTTCACAGTATCTTGAGCAATGTGAAAGGAATGACATGATCAAGCATATGACACCCAAGCAATCATTTTTAAAAATTAAATTCTGAACATACCCCTTCTTGCTTAGTGAAGAGATTAAGGCAATCACTCAAAGCTACACAAGTTTCTCTAGAAGCTTCAGAGACAACTTCAACTTTCTGAAGAAATGATGGAAGGATTTCTACAAACAAAAATAAAGAGTGGGATGATAAGTCATCTTACAGTAAGTCAAGTCCACAAGAATATTATTATATGTACTAACTTCAGTTTCTAGCCAGCTGTTGGAAGAAGAGCACATGCGCAGACGATTTTTGGGCACTGTTATTGAGCACCTACTGTCACCACGTGAGCTCCTATGGAACAGCGGTGAAGCCGTCTGCAACAGCCTGCACTCTAGAAGAACTAAGACTTTCAACAGCCGCATAACACTTAAGAAAAGCAGTTGACAAGAAGGACTGATAGCAATACTTGTAAGCCATTAGCATTTTATGATGTTCTATGCTAGATACATAATTTTATTCAAAATCAAAGTGCTAAAGAGACAAAAATAACCCTGCAGCTGACGTGGAGGCCAGCACATCTGAAGGCGGCATTAATTCAACTTCCCCACTTCTCATTTGGATAAATGTTGGGCATAAATAGATATTTTCATTTTCAAAAATACAACTCTGGAGCCGGGCGTGGTGGCACACGCCTTTAATTCCAGCATTCGGGAGGCAGAGGTAGGAGGATCACTGTGAGTTCGAGGCTACCTCGAGACTACATAGTGAATTCCAGGTCAGCCTGGGCTACAGTGAGACCCTACCTCAAAACAACAAAAACCTGGGCTTGTGAGATTGCTCACTGGTTAAAGTGAGCTTGCTTGCAAAACCTGCTGTCCTGGGTTCATTTTCCAGTACCCACATAAAGCCTGACACAAAAAGTGGTCCATAAGTCTTGCATCCAACTACAATGTAGGAGACCCTAGCATGCACACACATCCACACATGCAAATAAAAAATAATTTTAAAAATATGTCACTATAGAAACCCACTACCCATCAGTGTATGCTTAAGTTGGGAACAAGGAAATGTTAATGTCAGCATCTTCCTTGGTCTCATAAGGTCCATTTGCTTATTAAAAGTAAACATACAAAAACAGAATACCAGTGAGAGAAGGCTGCAAAATGTCCACAAATAATTAAAGATAAGTGTCATGCATGTCCACATTGATGCAAGAGAAACTTAATTAGTTGAAACAGACTGACTTGTTAATGACACTTTAGATTCTTTTTTTTGTTGTTTAAATTTTATTTATTTATTTATTTATTTATTTCGGAGAAAAAGACAAGAGGCAGATAGAGAGAATGACTGTGCCAGGGTCTCCAGCCACTGCATATGAACTCCAGATGCATGCACCACTTTATGCATCTGGCTTACATGGGTAATAGGGAATTGAACTTGGGTCCTTATGCTATACAGGCAAACTGCTAAGCCATCTCTCCAGCTCAAGATTCTTTAAATTTATTCCTATCAAGTAAAAATCTAAACACTTAAGGAATCTTTTCATTAAAATACTAACTGAAAGCAGGGCATGGTAGCATACGCCTTTATTCCCAGCACTCAGGAGGCAGAGGTAGGAGGATCGCCATGAGTTCGAGGCCACCCTGAGACTACACAGTAAATTCTAGGTCAGCCTGAGCTACAGTGAGACCCTACCTCAAAAATATGTATATATGAAGTGATAGAGCTGGAGAGATGGCTTAGTGGTTACGGTGCTTGCCTGCAAAGCCAAAGGACCCAGGTTTGATTCCCCAGTACCCATGTAAAGCCAGATGCACAAGATGGCGCATGCGTCTGGAGTTCCTTTGCTATGGCTAGAGGCCCCAGCATGCCCATTCTCTCCCTCCTTCCTTGCCCCCCACCTCCCTCTCAAATTAATAAATAATTTTTAAAAAATGAAAGGCAAACCCAAAGCATTCTTTGTATTCCAAAGAAGTTTCACTTACTTACAATAATGTCTTAGGATAGAATAAAAGAGGGCAAGAAACAAAAGAGATCAGATAAAGGCAAATACCAAAAACAATTGCAAGGGCCATAGAACAATGGAATTTTCTGACTTGAAGGGGAATGATAACAGGGAAAATAGAGTGTAAGGTTGTGCCACTCAGCATTATAAGATCTCACAGCAAAATCAAAGAATAAGATATACCAAATTAGGGCTGGAGAGATGGCTTAGTGGTTAAACGCTTGCCTGTGAAGCCTTGATTCCCCAGCACCCACGTAAGCCAGATGCACAAGGGGGCGCACGCGTCTGGAGTTCGTTTGCAGTGGCTGGAGGCCCTGGCACGCCCATTCTCTCTATCCTCCTCTTTCTCTCTCTCTCTCTGTCACTCTCAAACAAATAAATAAAAATAAACAAGATATACCAAATTAACTCTATTCATTATTTCAGGGTTATAAAACTTTAAATATTAGTCTTCCTTAATCTATTTTCAAACATTTCCAAATTTTCAACATTAATGTGCTTTATGTAAGAAAAGTACCTTTTCCTAGGAAAATCATTTCTCAAAACTCGTAAGGCAAAAGTGAGCAACAGAAGTGAGTAAAAGAAAGTATGAACAAGGACACAGAAATCAAACATGTTATTCTTAACCTTACAGAATTCTTAGGGTTGGCACTTCTGAATAAAACATGAATACCTGAAAACTACTATAATCTAAAATAAATTCGATGTTACATGTTGAATATATGGTACACATTGTGAAAATGTATTCTCTACTTAGTTGCTAAATAGCAAAAGAAAGTAACATATGCTGCATGCCATATGACTCCAACAATAGTATCTCAACAGATGTGGCTCAGAATTGGGGACTGGTAGATGAGGTGTACAAGAAAAAACAGACCCTGCCTGTCTTCTAGAAATGTTCTTGGTAATCTAGTAATTTTCCACTGTCATGGCATAAAGGACAGGAAGATGGAGGGACAACAGTACTTGAATCTAATCTTTTTTTTTTTTTTTCAAGGTAGCGTCTCACTCTGGTCCAGGCAGACCTGGAATTAACTATGTAGTCTTAGGGTGGCCTCGAACTCTCAGCAATCCTCCTACCTCTGCCTCCCAAGTGCTGGAATTAAAGGCGTGCGCCACCCAGCTGGATCTAATTCTTTTACTAAATATCATCACATACGGAATTATCCCCAATGCTATGTTTCAGATAATGCATACTTTAGATATTTAATTAACAAAAAGCAAATATTAATTGCACAAATAAATTATAAGGCATACATAAATGCTCTTCAACAAAACCAATTCTACGAGCTTTCTACATGCACATACACAAATATACTGATACTTCTGTCAAAAACAGAATTTATCAATTTCAAGGCTGGAGGAATAGCTCTGCTGGAGAGAGTTGTGTTTAGCATGTGTGGAGCCCTGGGTTAGGGCACCACATGCATGAAAAAGAAGCTATTCAATTTCTCCGGCAACCTAGATTTAGTTAAAACTATGTCTTAAATCACTATTAACTTGTACATTGGCAGGGTTTAACAACTGAGGAACCCTAGTTTGTGCAAAACTGGGGTGCTACACAAGCGGGCTGCTCAAGTCACACTGCATGCTTCCCATGTAATCATCTTTACACATCGTTACATACAAGGAAAGAAAACTACTAATCCTCCATAAAAATGATCAATTGGAAATCACTGCAAATACAGTTAATATTTAGAAACTAAACTATCAGGAGTAAATGTTATGTGGCTAGTATTGCCTTATTTAACTTACTATAAGAATCTAACTGCTCACTTTAAGAAAAAAATATTTTTTGTACTAAAAATATTTTAGAGTAATGAAAACTGTCAGAAGAGCACATTGGAAAGGCTTAACTTGAGAGACATATAAAAAGCTCATAATCTGTCAGTTTTCATGATTACATTGTACAATTTTTAATTGGAGAACATTTAAAAACAGTGAGAAAGTACTTGGTTCTTTGTAAGTTAAAAACTTCCTCCCACATAAGATATAAGGTTTCACATAGGCGACCTTTGTTGTGGTACCACATTAAATATCCACATTCTCTGTCACTCTTAAGATGCTCCAACTCAATCACCTGTAATGCCAGACTCTTTTCCTAGAAATATTTGTTAAGAGAGAATTAGCTTTCTACTTCGTTTCAGAAAACACTTCTCTGTATATTGGAAATAATAATTACTCATATTCAAAAGTTTCCCCACTGGATAAAAATATTATCTTTCTAGGTTTGGTTTGAATGTCATTCTCCCAATGGAACCTTCCTTAAAGATCCCGGTGGGACTTGGCTCCTGTCCTAGACTCCAGCAAGAACCAATGTGTCACTAAGAAGGACACAGGGAACTGTATGCATGGTGTACTCTATTGGCCTTATATCATTTTTACCACCTGAAACACTCAGCATTAAGCTTTGAACAAAGAAAAGATTCAATGTGTGTAAGTGAATGAAAAAAGGGAAAAATTAACAAACTAGATATCTTATTATCATGGTTTGCACAGAAAACCCAAATGTTCTGGGATTATTTAATTTTCTATCAAAATAATTATACTTTACTGAAAAAAATTAAAAATATATTTTCATTTATGTTCTTGTTTGTTCATTAGAGAAGAGAAAAAAGCAATTTTAAGTGGATTTGTTTCTGTTTAAGGCAACAAAATATAATTTTTAATATACACACACACATATATACACGCACACATGCACATACACACACATACATACATATACATATGGCCTATTTCCCAATGTTTCAAATATTTTCATCATTTGAATAGATATTCAAAGACAAAAATGGGGGGTTGGGAAGATGGGTCAGTGGTTAAAGGAGCTTGCTTGCGAAACCGGAGTGCTACAGTCCCAACCTGGGTTCGGTTCCCCAGTACCCACATAAAGTCAGACACACAAAGTGCCACAAGCATCTGGAGTGTTTTTGCAGCAGCAAGGTGTCCTGGCACACTTATACTCACCCATACTCTTTGCTCACAAATAAATAAATAAAAGTATTAGACAAAAATGGAGTGAATGGCATCTCATCTCCTTAACTTCCTTTGCAGCTCTGTTAATGATGCTACTGTAAATTTTTGTGTTTGCTTAATTAAACACAAATAGAAGAGAGAATAGTCTCAAACTAAGAAATCTAATGACAAACTTAAGATTTTAAGAAACAAACAAAAAAAACACAGCAGGGTATGGTGGTGCACACCTTTAATACCAATATTTGGAAGGCAAAGGTAGGAGGATCACTATGAGTTCAAGGCCAGCCTAGGACTACACAGCACTTGAGGAGAATTGCTGTGAGTTCAAGGCCACCCTGAGACTACATAGTGAATTCCAGGTCAGCCTGAGCTAGAGACCCTACCTCAAAAAAACAAAACAGGGCTGGAGAGATGGCTTAGTGGTTAAGCGCTTGCCTGTGAAGCCTAAGGACCCTGGTTCGAGGCTTGATTCTCCAGGACCCACGTTAGCAAGATGCACAAGGGGCTGCACGCGTCTGGAGTTTGTTTGCAGTGGCTGGAGACCCTGGCACGCCCATTCTTTCTCTCTCTATCTGTCTTTCTCTTTCTGTCTGTCGCTCTCAAATAAATAAAAACAAACAACAAAAAAAAGAGCTGGAGAGATGGCTCCGCAGATGAAAGTGTCGCTTGCAAAGCCCAGTGGCCTGGGTTCAACTCCCCAGTACCCACATACAAAATGATGCAGGCATTTGGAGTTCTGCTCACAAATAAATAAAAATTTTGAAAAACACAAAATGGAGACAAATCTATTTTATGATGAAAATAAAAATGAAACAGATATGAAAGGAGGCATTTAAAAATTGACTTTAATACCAAATTGGAGTTATATAAATTCAGAAAATCAGTGCTCTCCTCAAAATGAAGAAAAAGATACTTGCACATAAAAACTACTGTTTTAAGATTGTAACTTGAAAAAACTCAAGAGGAGAGGGACCACCTAAAATATTCATATATAGAGTCATATATTTTTTACTTATTGCCATTAAGATTCTGATTTGGATACAACCAGCCATAGAACAAGTACCTTGGAATATCCTATGTGTGAGCAAACTGTAGGTAATGTACATGAAACTGCTGTACAGGACATAAAATATACAGCTAAATTTTAAGTAAGTTTTAAATGAATAAAGCTGAATTAAGTTAATAAGAAGGAAAAGTTAATGTCGGTGATGTTATAAGATAAATAGAAGGTAAAGTGGGCATTCTTTTTGTTGTTTTTATTGAGGTAGGGTCTCACTGTAGCTCAGGCTGACCTGGAACTCACTCTTTAGTCCCAGGCTGGCCTCGAACTCATGGCAATCCTCCTACCTCTGCCTCCCAAGTGCTGGGGTTAAAGGCATGCACCACATGCCTGATATGGACATTCTTTATAAAATGTTAAGGGTTCAGAGAAGGGAGTTATTACAAACCAGAGGCAGGATTGAGTTGAAGCCCAATAAAGCAATCCTATCTAAAATACCTATTCATCATTATTTTCAAGTAACACCAAAAATCCTGGACCTAAGAGGAAGACGGTGTCCGAATTAGAATCAATGAGAATTTGAGCAAGATGAGAAGATCTCCTCTACCATTTACTGAATGGCAAGCAGGCAACAGGCACTGTGCAAGGTGCTGGAGACAAAGGTGTAGGGACAGAAACCGTCTTTGTAATTCCTCACAGAACTTGCTTTTTTAACAAGAAAAAGGAAAATAAAACTAGTTACTTTGGAGAGTTTATAAGGAGGAAAACTTTTGAAAAAAAGTTGGAAAAAATAGAATGGGTTATGTTTAAAAATTTAGAAAAGATAGCACCAGCTCATGAGTGCTTGTGGGGTAGACTCTACGGGTCTACAGAAAAGCTAACAGCAGAACTATAACAAGTGTTTTTCATTTATTTGCCAATAAAAGCAAAATGGGGCAATAAAGAGATTCATTTTAATCAGACTGAATAAACTCTTAACCAAGAGCTATTAATTGGCTGGCATTACTCCTGACTGAAATGTCCAATGGCCTCTTGCCTTATGAGAAAAGTAGAAGCATGTAGTAAACAGTAATTAGGGCACAGCCATGTGTGACCAAGAGAGCCCCACCTAAGGGCAGGTCAGGCAAGGGATCTTGGTAAGGTCCATGCCACACAGAGTGAGGAGAGGGAAGAAGTCGAGGATGTGTTAGCACATGATGTTGGTTTACATGTTTAAAAGAACTTCAGGGTATGACATCTGCTCAAGTTCTTCTGCAGACTTAGGAATAAAAATAAACAATAAACCACTTAAACAGGTATGCCGCCCTACCCACTGAACTCCCTAAACTTGTTGCTGAAAGAAAGCTTGGGCCAAAGACAGAAGCTGCTGTCCTGTGGCCTTAGATAATGGGGTTACGGGGAGCAGTTGTTATGGCCTATACGTTTTGTCTTGCTCTTCCTGTCCTTTCTAAGGCCCAAAAAGGGTAGGCCTGCCCACAGCAGGGAAGAGAAACACAAATCACACTAAAAGATTAGTCAGGGCATAGTAGGGAAAGTGTAGAGTGATTTGGAAACATGTAGGAAGAACACTGAGGCTCATTTTAAAGACATAAGGGAGCTTTTGGAAACTACAGATAAAAGAAAAGAAAAAATTCTTTCACAACTTGCGAATATATGCTAAGACTCTAATGCATGAGAAAAGTGTGTTCAAGTTCATGAAGACAGTGAAATGAAGGAAGAAGAAGAGAGGGTACTGCTAGAGAAAGGACATGGAGCTCGTAGTCAGTCACCTCAGCACTTATATCACACCCTGAGGCACTAAGGCTCTGGTTTGTGAGGGCCACTTTATAACTGAACTAGGGAATGAAGACTCTAAGGAGACAGATGGAGGAGGTATTGATGTATTACGTGAGAAAGACAGCTAGTGCCTGTTTTACAATTATGGAAGGGGATACACAAAGTGGATATGGAAACAGATAAGTTTGATCTGACATCTGTACAGGCAAAAAAAATTAAGAACAACTCCAAGGGCGCCAGTCAGTGGGAGGGTGTGTGGGCAGCCACAGTGTCATGGAGTGACTAGGACAGACCCATTTTCCTGCTCCTCCCAGCTCCCTGGTCCAGGTTCCCTGCGCAGGAGGGTGTGTTGGCAGGCACAGTGAGGAATGAGTAGGCCAGAGCACTACTCCCCAATTCTCCAAGTTCCCTGGTCCTGGTAGGTCCCTTGTGTCTTGCTTGGGAAGGCCTGGTCCCTGTGTGAGCCATGGAATCAGACCTTTTGCTCTGGTATCCTGACTGGCCACTGGTTACCAACATCCCTGTTCACCTGAGACAGAGGGTACACAGGCCAAAAGACAAAAACTTGCTTCCTCCTCAATAAAATAAAGAGTGTCCCTAAAATGGGTAGACAACAACCCAAAAAAGCCAATGAAAGCCAGAAAACTGAGGAATCTCCACTAAGGATGCCTAGTCCTACAATGGAAGCCTGCAATGAAATCATAGAGAAATCAACAGAAATTCATTCCCAAAATGAAAACTCAACAACCAATGACACCCTGATCAAAAGAACTGCTGAAATGGAAGCAAACCATCAAAGAACCAAAAATCGTATCAATGAAATTGAACAGAATCGTTTCTTAGAGCATTCAGCTTTTGACAATAGGCTTAACTTGGTTGAAGAAAATGTTAGAACTCTCAAAAGAGATATAAAGGAATTGAAGGTGAGTCAAGAAATGGAACCACTTGATTAAGTTTAATGAAGAAATGATCAATGCATGAATCAATTCTAGGAAGCATCAAGAAAATCAGAACTTGAACTGAAATCATACCTCAAAAAAGAGATAGACATGATGCAAAATAACACAACAGAAAACAAAAATCAAATAGAAATTATAAAAACCTCTCTAGAACCCCTCACCAACAGAATTACTCATGTGGAAGACAGAACCTCTAACCTGGAAGATAAGACAGAAGAAAATGATCAGGAGGCCAAAAACTTTGTTAAATTCAAAAAGTCAAGTGAACAGAATATGAGGGAACTGTGGAATACACTAAATTGACCAAACAGCTGGATCATGGGTGTTCTAGAAGGAGAGGAAATCCAGGCCAGAGGCATAGAGAACATATTCAACAAAATTATTGGAGAGAAACTTCCCAATTTCTCAAAAGAGAGGCCCATCCACATACAAGAAGCACACAAAACACCAAACAGACAGAACCAAAGAAGAATCAGAGTTAAAACTCTTAGCAATGAAAACAAAGAGAGAGTGTTAAGAGCAGCAAGAGAAACAACTCACAACATACAAAGGCAATCTCAACAGAATTACATCAGATTTCTCAATGGAACCCCTGAAAGCCAGAAGGGCCTGGAATGGAACACTTCAAAGTCTAAAAAACTATGGCTTCCAACCCAAGCTATTCTACCCAGCAAAAGTATCCCTCATAATAGATGGTGAAAGGAAAACTTTCCATGAAAAAAGTCAACTCTATGATTATATGAACACAAAGCCAAACCAGAAGAGAATACTCGAGGGAATACTCAACATAGAACAGTCAAGCAACCAATCTCAAGAGCCAACAAGAAGATCACAATAACAAAAAACAGACCAGGCTCAACATAGTACAAGAGAGCACCAAACCCCATAAAACACCTCATCATGGCAGGGATTAATTCACACCTCACAGTAATAACATTAAATATTAATGGTCTTAATTCACCAAGCAAAAGACACAGGGTAACAGGGTTGATCAAAAAACTGGACCCTTCTATCTGTGGTCTTCAAGAAACCCATTTCACCACTAAAAACAGACACCTCTTCAGGGTGAAAGGATGGAAAATGATATGTTAAGCAAATGGAGATAAAAAACAAAGGGGTGTTGTTATATTAATATCTGGTAAAATAGACTTCAAACCAAAAGTAATCAAAAAGGACAAAGAAGACCACTTCTTACTCATCAAGGGAATGGTCCAACATGAGCACATCACAATCATAACTATATATGTGACAAACACAGGTGCACCACAGTTTATAAAGCAAAATCTACTCGACAATAAAACAGAAACAAACACTAATACCATCATAGTTGGAGACTTCAATATTCCACTATCACCAATAGACAGATCATCCAAGCAGAAAATCAATAGGGAAATAATAGAGCTCAACAACATCATAGATCAACTTGACCTAATGAACATCTACAGAACTTTCATCCCAACTCTACAGAATACACATTCTTCTCAGCAGCCCACAGAACCTTCTGCAAAATTGACCATATATTCGGCTATAAAGCATGCTTCTTCCATAAAGTCAGGAAAATGAAGCATCTTCCTGCATCACGTAAGATCACAATGCTTTAAAGCTAGAAATTAACAACAAGAGATATATATCAAGAACTCCACCAGCTCCTAGAGACTAAATAACACACTTTTAAACAATGAATGGGTCATGGAAGAAATCAAAAAAGAAATTGTAAAACTCCTAGAATTGAATGATAATGAAAAAACAACCTACCAAAATTTATGGGACACAATGAAGGCAGTACTAAGGAGAAATTCATAGCGCTAAATGTCTTCATTACAAAGTCAGGGAGATCCCAAATTCATAACCTAACTGTCCACCTAAAAGCACTGGAAAAAAAAAAGAAGAATACAATCCAAAGAACTCCAGACACAAAGAAATAAGATTAGAGCAGAAATTAATGAATTGGAAACTAAGAAAACAATTTTAAAAAATCACCAGAGGTTAATGCTAAGATCCTACTGCTGAAGACAGCACACACTGTCGGCACAAACCATGGAAAGACATGGTTGGAATCTGGAAGAGAGCCAGTCCCCAGATGATTAGCCTATCTAGTGCTGGAAGGTGCTATATGAGCTACCAGGGGAAAGTGGCCAACATCTGTCTGAGCTACTTAGAAGCAAACAATCTGATGTGATGCTCACACAGGTGCAATAGTGGCACACAACCACGGTGGGTAGTCAACTGCTCTTGGACTGGCTAACGAATCCCCTCAGTGGAAAAGAAACCATATCTGGAACTGGGAAACAAGTCAGAATCATATCCAGATAATGATTCGGTTTTCCAATGCCAAGCTCCCACTAATCTTGGCATATAAGAGGGTCTATAGCCTTTAAATTCTCTCTAAATTAATAATGGTTATCCCATTTAACTGGTGATGACTTCACTCTCCATCGGAGATTCTGCTTCTCTTTTTCAGATGGGAATGGGACCGGAAGAGATAAACAACCCAGCGCACTTCACCCAGGCCCCAGCTGAAACCACAGAGGACTTGGGGAAATGAGCAAGAGTGCTGCTTTCTCAGTGAACCTGATATCAGCAGAAGGGTGAAGAAGATAGACAACTGAGGACACTCAACATCTACTAAAGCAAAGATCCAGAGGCTCCTAAGTGCCCATCATTGAAGGAGACTTAAAATGCACCTAACATGGCTCAGGAAATTTTGCGGAAGAGGGGGCAGAAAGATTGTTAGAGCCACAAGTTGGGACATTATGCACAGAGACATTGCCTCCCCCCATCACTGACTGCTGTCTCCATAATGCATGACCCACAATCCCCATGGGGTTGACCTGCATCCCCAACAAGGAGGGCCTCTTCAGAAAAGTGGCAGGAATGAGGGAAAGGATGGTACCAACATGTTTTGTTGACATACTAAATATGTACAAATCTAATAAAAATAAATTAAAAAAATAATGACTCCAAGGTCTGGGCTTGGGAAACAGGGTAATGGTGGAACAAACATGAAGATAAGAGAAGGAAACAATTGACAAGAAAATAAAAGGGGGGTTTCTTTATTATAGTTTGAAAAATTCTGTTCTATTCAATCCCACCCTTCCTTGAACTTCTAACCGAGACAATAGGAGTTAACAACCTAAATTACAGCAGGCAAGCTAATGTCCTCATCAAAGCCTGCCTTACAACATGGATCTGATCATGAAATGGCTAGCCTTCCTAGTTAGGAGATGAAATGTTCAAGGGTAAGCCAGAATTCTTGATTTATTCTAGTCTCTGTAGCCAGGCAGCCGACAACCAAATGCTGACTCTGGTTTTCACTGGCAATTAAGACAAATTATACTTTCCATGCCTGTGTTAGATTACCTTTAAAGTACATACCAACTCCATGTACTGCACAGGGTTGTTATAAGGCACAAAGAAGTTAACAGGAAAAGTGCACAGGGAAATACACGACAAATGAATACACGTGGATGGTACTTCCCTAGATGACACACCTGTGGAATGCTACTGATACACTTTACATTAGGAAGCACATGTGGCACGTGCAGTCCTGGCACATCAAGTTGATGAGGATCATCTTACCAACCCCAACCCATGAAGACACTCAATAAAATAGTAAGGTGGCACATGTGTCTGGAGTTCATTTGCAGTGGCTGGAGGCCATAGCATGCCCATTCTCTCTCTATCTGCCTCTTTCTGTCACTCTCAAATAAATAAATAAATAAAAATTAAAAAAAATAGTAACAGAGTTTGAAAGAAGGAAGCTTTACATAGGCGAGAAATTAGACAAGTCTAGGCTGGTACTAGGCTCGTGGACAAGGGGCAAGGATAGAGGTGGGTCTCAGAACATCAGCCCAGAGATTAAAAGATAAGGGTTTTTTTGGGCTGGAGAGATGGCTTAGTGGTTAAGCGCTTGCCTGTGAAGCCTAAGGACCCCAGTTCGAGGCTCAATTCCCCAGGACCCACATTAGCCAGATGCGCAAGGGGGCACACGCGTCTGGAGTTTGTTTGCAGTGGCTGGAGGCCCTGGCTCGCCCATTCTCTCTCTCTTTCTATGCCTCTTTCTCTCTCTGTCTGTAGCTCTCAAATAAATAAATAAAAATAAAAAATATTTTTTTAAAAAATAAGGTTTTTTTAACATTTTATTTATCTATTTTATTTATTTTGTTTGAGACAGAGAGAAAGAGAGAGAGAAAGGGTGTGCCAGGGCCTCCAGCCACTGCAAACAAACTCCAGACACGTGCGCCCCCTTGTGCATCTGGCTTACGTGGGACCTGGAGCACTGAACCTGGGTCCTTAGGCTTTGCAGGCATGAGCCTTAACCACTAATCCATCTCTCCAGCCCAAGATAAGGGTTTTTATGCCCATGAGGGGAAGCTCTGAGTCTCTGACCACCGGAATCAATGGAATAAAGCCTTCTATAATGGTTCCCCCTCCACCCACTCACTCCCCCCACACACACACTCTTTCACATGGAGGGAGTGAAAGTGAGGGGGGTGCAGGTCAGGAAGTAGGAATGAAACATATCCTTGATCTAGCAGTAAAGGGTATTTTTGTCTATTGCTCTGGGTGGGAACCAAAATTGAATAGGAATCCCTGACTTGCAACTCATCTAATTATGAAGTCCAAATTTTAAGCCATTAGCCAGGATTCAGAGAACCTTTGCAGCCTCAACACAAGCAGATGAAAATCTACTTTGTGGGGATAGTCCCACCACTGGGAAGAGGACACAAACCAGCTGCTCGGAAGAGCTCCCCATCCAGACACAGACTGTGGTGAGGGACTTCCGGCAGACTGAACAGTTAGCTCCACCACAACATGAGCTACAGAAGTGTTCTGACTGAGGCTTTAAACTGATAAGTGTACAACTATTTGAGATAAAATTAAAAATACATACATATGAAAGGTCACATGCTGTGGGAAGATGACAAATTGTAAAGCCTCCATCTAGAATTTACAGACAGTCATTAAGACTAAAAATCAGAAGTAACAAAACTGAGAAAGAAACTGAAACTAGAGCAGTTCTGAGGAAAACAGCTCTGAGGTGTGGCCTAGCAGCAGTCCTATTTAACATGGGCAAGGCACTAAATCCAGTCTCCAGCACAAAGAAATCAAAACAAGTCAGGATGCAGCACAGAACAGTGAAGATGATCCGAGCAACTAAGCGGCAAGGGATAAAATGTTCAGGCAGGTACATTCAGAGTATCAGAAGGTAGAAGGTAGAACTGAATTTCCAAAATGAAGAAAATCAAATAGGGCAAAATAAAGATTTAAAGAGGGAGAAGTGATAGCTCACGACCCTCAATAAAACAACTACTCAAAGATTCACCCCAGTTCAAACAGAAAGTGAATGCAGAGGGCAGGAGTAGATATAAAAATCGCGGCATTAACCCTGGCTCCCTGGTGATCAGAATGCAAACTACTCCAGTTTTCCCAGCTTCTTCTCTATTTTGTTTGGTGCTAAAAGATCTCAGTGACTTGTATGACCTTACATTTACTAACAAGACAGAACAAATTCATTACTGCTTCCTCTCTGTATCTGAGAGAAAGAAGATGCAAATTTATAAGCTAGACAAGTAGGTCAGTGAGAGAGAGAGAAAAACAGAGGAAGAGAGAAAGAGAAACAAAGGGAAAAACAGAGTGAGGGAGAGAGGGAAGGGGAGGAAGAGAAAGGAGGGTGAGAATGCTCAAGCCCAGACCCATGAAGCTCCCTTCACTGATGGGTACTGTGATAGTTAAGCAAACATCACATGTATGCAGAGCTTACACACTAGTTAGTAGAGGCAGGAAATCACGATACACATGCATAGAGGAAGTGTGAGGGCTGACAGAGAAAAACAGAGCAAGGTGGGGGGGGGGGGACATGTATTGAGACGAGTTGAAATTCCTGAGAGGAAGAGCTGGGAGGAGGAATTTGGCAGGAAGAGCGAGCATTCTCAAAGATTGTGAGGGATTTTCAGAGACCTCTCATAAAGACAAGGAAGGCCAAGTAGACTAACAGAGACTAGTGGTATTAAAGTTACTACCCCGGGTCAAAGAGGAAAGGAGAGCAATCAGAATAGCTAAGTCTGGTGAGCATAGAGTCATTGAGGGGATCACACCCAATAGTAATGAGAATTTCTTATGAGTTCCTCCAAACTGGACTGACCAATCATTGCTCAAACATGCGTGTCATCATTATGAGTGACAGCTCATATGGCTAACCAGAACCACAGACTTTACTCAAGGTTTAAAAATAAATAAATAAATTAGTTTGGTATTAGTTCAGACAATGTTTTGTTTTAGTTTAGTTAAAAAGAATTAAAGCCAGGCATGGTGGCACACACCTTTAATCCCAGCACTAGGGAAGCAGAGGTAGGAGGATTGCTGTCAGTTCGAGACCAGCCTGAGACTACATAGTCAATTCCAGGTCAGCCTGGGCTAGAGCGAGACCCTATCTCAAAATAATAATAATTATTATTATTATTATTGTTATTATTATTATTATTTACTCTTTATATGTCATCTACCTCTTTCAAATTCAGTTGGCATCTTTTCTTGTTTTTTTTTTATGGCTCTTGGTAAAGACGCTATTTAAAAATCCCACCTATTATCACTGATGTATAACTCTGAATACACTAAAACCTACTGAACTATATAGATGTATTTCATGCTATATGAATTATACTTAATGAAGCTATTATTTTAGAAGTCTATAGAGAATTAACAAGGCCAAGTAATACAATATTTCAGCCTTGCAATTAATTGAAATGACTTAAATATTATCACTCTTAAAGTTATCACTGCTGATAAAGCAAATATAAAAAGAAGTCTGTTGAAAAAGTAAAGGTATGCCCAAGGTACAGATTTTCTCTTACACTAACACTTCTTCACGATCCCTGAACATATGAACTGAACCTAGGAGTGTGAGAGAAAGGAGCTCACAATAAAAACAGAAGCACACAAGGTCTAAAGAACTTAGTCTGTGAAACATGGTACTTTTATGAGTTTACAAAGGAATAAGCAATTTTTTCAATACTTTTGATTTTGTTTTCCCCAAGACAGAGTCTCACTCTAGCCTAGGCTGACCTTGAACTCACAATGTAGTCCCAGACTGACCTCGACAGAGATCCCCCTATTTCTGTCTCCCGAGTGCTGGGATTAAAGGTGTGTGCCACCATGCCCATCTTACTTTTGATTTTTAAATCATAGTCAATTCTTGATAATTCATAACTAACAGAAATGGAAGATTTATAAAGTAGACAAATTAACATATACATTTACAGAGCCTTTTGCATTGACAGATTTGAGGCTCAGAGAAATCTCTGGTCAAAGCAGCAAGCTGACTCCATGTCATGTCTGCCAGGATCCAAAGCCAGAATTCTCATTTTGTAGCCAAATGGAATTGGAGTCCCAAATGTGAACGTTAAATCTGTATTTCTTAAAAGATTATTACTAATCAATATGGCACATATCTTAGAGAGTAGAACTTCAAAACCAGCCTTTTGTAAATTTCAAAATATTTTTATCAAAACCTATCTAACGGCTAGAGAGATGGCTTAGTGATTAAGGCACTTGACTGCATAGCCAAAGGCTCAGATTCAGTTCCTCAGGATCCACGTATGCCAAGAGGCACAATGTGGTGCACGCATCTGGAGTTCATTTGCAGTGACTGCAATTCCTGGCATGCCCATGCCCATTCTCTCTCTCTCAAATAAATAGATAGATAAATAAATAAAACCATCTAAAATGTTCAGAAAAACAAGAAACTAAAGGGTCAAGAGTGGGTCTTGGGGGTTAGTTTTTTTTTTTTTCTTTTACCTTTAGCCATGTGACATTCCTTAATCATTTTGAGAAAGCTGGAAATTTCCCTATCTAGTCGTTGTTGACATGCTTGTGCTTTCTGTAAGAAAAAAAAAGGATGAAACTTTAAAATAAAGGATACTGACATTATTTATTCATTAATGTTTCTATCAACACTTTAAATTCATAGATATACATAAGACATTATTTTAACAGAAGATATGAATATAATATTTTACCGAGTAGCTTAATAAAATCAGTATTTCTTCATGACAAACACCATCAACATCAGTCACATAGATACAAATATATTAATTAACAATATCTTGTGCCAGGAATTAAGAGTACTATGATTGGCTAGGTCTGCATACATTCATCCAGAAATTATAAAATATATTTCTTAAGAACAAATTTTAAAATTATTTAAAAACATCCAGATGGTCCTAGCATTTGGAAATCACAAGCTTTTCATTCAGCATTTAAATACACATTGCCACCACCTACATCTACAGACCCAGCAGGACATTTTGTAGTAAGTCAAAGTGCATGAAAGTAAGGTGAAGGCAATTAGGGAAAGACTTTTTCTTTGAATTTTAAAGTTCTAAATAGTAAAAACTCTAAAAGTAAAACATTAATACAAAATTTCTTGATCTAAGTTACATCCTAGCTTATAGGAGATTCAGAAACACAGGATAAAAATAAGTGTCATGTAAAAGTTACTTTTACAGAGTTTTCTTTTAAAGAGGTAAAAAGAATAAGCAAGAAAATCATGAATTTCCTTAGCAATTGAAAATAGTTATTCTGAGAACCTTGACCTTATAAACATTGGAATCACATTTTATAGGCACAATAATAGATTCAGCCTCATGAAGCTTCACTGTTTGTACTCATAAGCTTATTTGGTCCATCACAAAGCATTTGCTCACTCAAAATCAAACTACTGTGGCTCAGTGTGCCACGGTGACACAGGTAAGCATGCTTGTCTCCTATTTCACTTTATAAATGTTTTAGTTCTTATGAAGCTTAACGCAACCACAGAAGAATTATTCATGGGGCCATACTAGTGGCAGGCAACATTCTCTTTTAAACTTCTATTATTCCTTTTTGTTTCAAGACTTAATGACATCTAAATATAACTCATGCTTACTCATTTATTTGGCAGAAGGCTACCTATGCCATGCAATTTAAAATCCCATAAAAAAGAAGTTTGATACACTTGCTCATCTTTTTAGCCAGTGAACATGGACTGAAGGCAGGAAAGAAGTGCATCTGGAAATGTGCACTGCAACCGAATGCATCCCTCATGACTTATTAACAGAAAGCCGGCGTTCTCGCTCTATGCATATTTAATACTCCTGCTCGTGTGCAAGTCAACGTCACTGCCTTCCCGTTTCCTTTCCATGGTGAACGCTGGCTTGGCCTATAAATGTAAGCACTGGACTCATTTGTAGACTGTGAATCTAATACACAGTATAGCTCCTGAAGTTACAATTAAAGGCAGGAAACACCCTCCATAGCATCATTTTCCAATACCTAAATCACATTCATTTTCCCTGAAGCAGTTATCTAAAAGTAAAATAAGAACTGCTTCATTGCTCACTGGTTTCAAAAGGCACATAGTAGGGCTGGAGAGAGATGGCTTAGTGGTTAAGGCACTTGCCTGTGAAGCTGATGGACCCAGGTTCAATTCCCCACTATCCACATAAGCCAGATGCACAAGGTGGTGCATGCATCTAGAGTTTGTTTGCACTGGGTAGAGACCCTGGTGCACCCATTCTATCTGCTTCTGTCTCTCAAATATATAAGTATAAATATATACTTATTTAATAAAGCCAGGAGTGATGGCACATGCCTTTAAGCCCAGCACTTGGGAGGCAGAGGTAGGAGGATCATTGTGAGTTCAAGGCTAGCCTGGACTACATAGTGAATTCCAGGTCATCCTGGGCTAGAGTGAGACCCTACCTTGAAACACCCAAAAAACAACAAAAAAGAAAAGAAAAGAAAAGAAAAGAAAAAAGAAAGGAAGGATGGAAGAAAGAAAGAAAAAGAAAAGAAAAGGCATATAGTGTATTAGGCTGGGTGCAACATGTGTATTCTAATGAAACAATTTTGTGCCTTTTTAAAATGTATTTTATTTGAGAGCCAGAGAGATAGAAAGAAAGAATAGGCACACCAAGGCTCTTCAGGTGCTGCAAACAAACTCCAGATTCATGTGGCACCTTGTGCATCTGGCTTACATGGGTACTGGGGAATTGAACCTGAGTCCTTTGGCTTTGCAGGAAAGTACCTTAATTGCTAAGCCATCTCTCCAGGCCCCAATTCTGTTCCTTTTTAGTGACACTAAAAATAACAGAGAGGTTACTGATAAAGTAAAATATAACACATATTCCAATTTGCCATAATCTCCCCTTAGTAGTTATAAAAATCTAAAAATCTTATAAAATCATGTTAACACCAGAGCAGACATGGTGACTGCAGATCTGTTAATCCTGGGGCAGGAATATCATAAGTTCTAGGCCAGCCTGGACTAGCCTACCAGGCCTTGTCTCAAAGCAATAACAACAAAAAAGTTAACGCTGACAATTCTGTGTCTACCACTGTCTTAATGTCCATACCACTGACATGATGTTAGGGCCTCAAGGTTTCATATATTCAATCTACATAAGTGAGACTTCACTTTAGGCAATGTTCTAATCCTAACAGCTGACAGTATTTTAATTCGGTCCAAATGTCTGGACAAAGCACTTACAGAACAAGGATAAGAACCCAGAGGCCCAGTGGATCAGAAGACCCCACCAGTGAGCAGCTAAGCCCCGATGACAACAATCATCCCCTGTTCAAACTCCTGTCCACACATGCTTTAGCTACCAGTCTGGCCTCACTTAAAATGATGTTCAATTACCTTGTCCTGACCTATGGGACAACTCAAAGCTGTGTCAAAAGAATGTGCCACTAGAGAAAGGTAGAAAGGATAGGAGCAAAATAATTAATTCCAGAGTATTTGCTAGAGAAAATTCATATTTGAAAGCATATTACTTCATACTAAGCAAAAGGGGGAGGGGCTGGGGAGATGGCTTAGCAGTTAATGTGCTTGTCTGCAAAGCCAAAGGACCTAGGACCCACGTAAGCCAGATACACAAGGTGGTGCATGTGTTTGGAGTCCATTTGCCGTGGCTGGAGGCACTGGAACAACCCATTCTCTCTTTTTCTTTCTCCCTCTCTCTCAAATATTTTTTTTTAAAAAGACTACTAATATATACATGATTACAGGAAGGCAAAGAAGACAAGAAAGAGCACATGCATGATTTTGTTCATATGAAATTCTATAACAGGAAACAATGCCTGTAACAAGACTGGTATCAACTTAGCATCAACAGCTCACTTGCCTGAGACATGTGGAGGGTGCCCTCCTGGAATAGGAGCAAGGGAACTTTTGGAAGAGATGAGCATGTTATACACACTGACAGGTGTGGAGATGATACAGGGTATGTATAGTTGCCCAAATGTATCGCATTGAACATGTAAATTAATTGATCTTACAGTACACAAATTAAAATCCAAAAATATTAATTCCAACTTTAAAAGTAGCAGATTATAAAACCTAGTAATCTCTTTACAAAAAAATAGTTAATAGTGCAAAGAATGGTACCTCGCAGTTATCTATAAGCACTCCTAACTCCACCCAGGCCTACCTCAATGCTAGCCCTACACACCCCTCCTTTCCGCTTTTGACACTTGGTATTATTCTGGCCTTTTCAATTGTCTTTATGTTTCCTCTTGTAATAGATACTTACAGAAAAATTAAAAACAAAACAACCTATAGAGAAAACTAATGTTCCCTTACATACTTGACTATCTAGGCCTAAAGCTTGTTTTGTTAGAAACCACTTAAACTAAAGTAAGCAAACTCTTGTATTACTTTGTTATTTGGATTAAATTTGGCACTGCTTTGTACATTACACAGAATTGAGATCCTACAGAATTAAGATATCCTCAACAAACAGAACTCCCATATGGCTAACACCATGCCAAGTACCTAAGAGCCTAGCCAGTGCTGTTCACTAGAACCTCCGGTGATGACTGAAACATGCTCTACCCGCCTGTCCCACGTGGTTACTGAACACTAGAGATGTAGTTGGTCAAAATGAGGAACGGAGCCAGGAATGATGGCCTATGCATGGAATCCCAGCACCTGGAGGCTGAGGCAGGAAGATTGCCAGTTTGAGGCTAGTCAGAGCTACACAGTAAGACGTTGTTCCAAAAAGTAAACAAACAAGTGAACTGAAATTTTAGTTAAATTTTGATTTTAATCTACAGCCATCTATGACTAGTAGCAGGTATATTGGTTAAAAAAGAAAAAACAATACTAGGAGTTCAAGGCCACCCTGAGACTACGTAGTGAATTCCAGGTCAGCCTGGGCTAGAGTGAGACCATACTTTGAAAAACCACAAAAAAAAAAAAAAAAAAAATACTGTGCTTGACTTTTTCTTTTAAAAAATACTTTTTAAATATTCTCAATATGAGCTTAAGGGAATGCCAGAAGTCCAGTATTTCTATGATGTGCTTCTTTTCTCTCTAGAGACCTAACCTCAAGGCAGTGGTAAGGGGCCAAAAGAAAAGGTGCTGAGGGTTGGAGGTCCTCAGTTGGACAGGAGATAAAATAAGACCAAATGTATTAATATGGCCACTTTTTCTGTGTGGGAATCTGCCCCACCCTCAATTTCATTATAAGTCTACTTTAGTAATCCAAGGTTTGATGAGGAAATTAAGATCAGCTTGTAGTTGAATCATGGTAACAGAGTATGTTGAATTACTTTGAAACCTACATACATCAAGAATAAATCTGGTCCACAAATTGAATTTCCTTCTAACTTAACTCAAGGATCAAGGGCATCATAGAGCCAGACTACCACAAGCTTCAAGTTACCATCTTCACAGCTCACTTATGATTTCACCTATTCTGACCCAATATTCAGGCAGAATCAGAACTGTCACAGTCAGCACTCCAACTGGTGGACAGAGATGTGCCTGCAGCCTACAACAACTGAACATACCTAACATTGGCTATGCCCTCACTGCCTTCAGATAACCATGAGTATTTACAAGCTCATGGCTTAAAAATTAACGTGATGGCAGGGCCGGGCGTGGTGGCGCATGCCTTTAATCCCAGCGCTCGGAAGGCAGAGGTAGGAGGATCGCCATGAGTTCGAATCCACCCTGAGACTACATAGTGAGTTTCAGGTCAGCCTGGGCTAGAGTGAGACTCTACCTCGAAAAACAAAACAAATAAATAAATAAAAATAAAAAATAAAAAAATTAACATGATGGGCTGGAGAGATGGCTCTTCTACTGAAGTGTTTACCTGGAAGGCCTAGTGACCTAAATTCAGTTCCCTAGTACCCACATAAAGCCAGATGCACAAGGTAGCACATGGATTAGGAGTTTGTTTGCAGCAGCTGGAGGCCCTAGTGTACCCATTCTCTCTATCTCCCTGTTTCTCTTCCCTCTTCTCTCTCTGCTTGCAAATAAATAAATATGTTTTTTTAAAAAATTTTAGGAGGGCTGGAGAGATGGCTTAGCTTGGTTAAGCACTTGCCTGTGAAGCCTAAGGACCCCGGTTCGAGACTCAATTCCCCAGGATCCACGTTAGCCAGATGCACAATGGGGCACACACGTCTGGAGTTCGTTTGCAGTGGCTGGAGGCCCTGGCTCGCCCATTCTCTCTGTCTCTCTCTCTGCCGTCGCTCTCAAATAAATAAATAAATAAATAACAACAACAGCCCCAAAACCTTAAGCCAGGTGTGGTGGTACACGCCTTTAATCCCAGCACTCGGGAGGCAGAGGTAGGAGGATCGCAGTGAGTGTGAGGCTACCTTGAGATGCCATAGTGAATTCCAAGTCAGCCTGGGCCAAAGTGAGACCCTACCTCGAAAAACCAAAAAAGAAAAAAAAAAGTTAAAAAAAAAATTTTTAGGGCTGGAGAGATGGCTTAGTGGTTAAGCACTTGCCTGTGAAGCGTAAGGACCCCAGTTCGAGGCTCAATTCCCCAGGACCCACATTAGCCAGATGCACCAGGGGGCGCACACGTCTGGAGTTCGTTTGCAGTGGCTGGAAGCCCTGGCGCGCCCATTCTCTCTCTTTCTTTCTCCCTCTCTCTCTCTCTCTCTCCCTCCTTCTCTCTCTCTGTTTCTCTCAAATAAATAAAAAAAATTAAAAAACATTTTTAACCAACATGAAAAAATACTCAAATAATGAATTAAATACAAGATATATTTGAACTTGATAAGCTATTTGAAAATTATGCTAAAGAAGTCTTTTTAAAAGTTTCTTAAGATTATACTAAGTGAAGGATTCGAGAGAAAACTCAGTTGTTAAAGGTGTTTGCTTGCAAAGCCTGATGGGCCAGGTTCAAATCCCCAGTACCCACATAAAGTCAGGTGCAAAAAGTGGTGCAAGCATTTTTAGAGTTTGTCTGGAATGGCAGGAGTGCCCTTTCTGTCCCTCTCTTTCTCCCTTCCTCACTCACTCATTCACTCTTTCTCTATGCATCACTCAAATAAATAAATAAAAATATTTTTAAATTTTTTTAAAAGATTAGTGAAATACCACATGTTCTTTCTCATATGTAGATCCTAGCTCTGAATTTTTAGATTTTTATGTGAACTGAAGAAGAGTCAGTACTAGAGGTTAAGAAGCTAGCTAGTAAAGGGTCATAAGGGAGGGAGAAGAAGGGAGGCTTAAAGGGGAAGACACCATATATGTAGATAGAAGGGAGGAATACTGGTTGTGGAATGGTCTCAGTGGGGTCAGGGGAATGTAATGGAGGAAAGAAGAGGGTGAGAGGAGTTGTCAACAAAACTAAAAATGTTATGAATAAGCCATACAGAAAACTATGTCTTTGCTAGCTAACTAGAAATATATATATTTTAAGAGTTTGGACACAGCACCCTGTGGAGGTGGATAATACTGCGTCCAGAAAGCCATAGGCTGTTATAGGAAAATTCCAGCGCCAGTGGTGTGACACCTCCCACTTAGTTATCTTTATGAAGGCTCTTGAGTTCCCCAAAACAATACAGGCTACTACAAAGGCTCTTGGTTGTCCACCAGAACTAGATGGCAAAACCATATTGCTAAAGATGCCCATGCTTCACTTGTAAGACAATGAGCGATCAAGCTAGAACTAAACTAAAAGCCTTCTCCCTGCCAACTACCTGTTATAGTGCAGGGAAGTGCTAAACATTCTACTGAGAGAGAAAAGTCGTTACATTTCTTAAGCAGCAGAGAACCCTAGAAAGCTGCACAACTGGCCACCCAGGAAAGATGTGCCCACTGTGTAATGGTGGCATGACTGTTATGGGGCAACCAACTGCCTTCTGATTGGATCTGAGGCCTGCTTCAGAGGAGGTAATTCATGCACAATATTGAAAACCTACTTAAAAGTCTATGACAGGGAAGATCATAAGCCCTAGCATGGAAGTTACCACTGTGGTTTGGCTAAGTAGGTATGTTGTGCCCATAAAATTGTCCTTTAAATACTCATGTTTTTGCCCATATATCAGCGCTGCACTTACATTAGATTAGAGAAGGTTCTCTTTTCTTTTTTCAGATGACACTATCTAATGGGAAGACACAAACCTCATCAAAGTGCTGGGAATAAGTGACTGTTGGGTGCTCAGTGCTGAGGCATAACATCACCAGGCACCACTGTAGAAGAGGTGGAAGAAAGAACGTAAAAATCAAGGGATGGGGAGGAGTGCTTTAGAATGCTGTCTTCCAGACACAAAGTTACCATTGCATTCATGATCTCACAGTGGTTGTTATATTTCTGCCCAAGATTTGCATAATATCAGCCCCACCCAACATGTTGTCATGAATGATGGAAAAGGGCAAAAACATAAGAAAAAGAAAAACCCATCAAAATAGAAGATGGAGGAGTTGGACAGAAGGTGGGTTCAATGGAGGAGGGATGGGAGAGAAGGTAGAAGAGGACTATGTATATTTTGAATTACATTACTACATTTAATATTAAATTAGAAAAAAGTTTCATAATAGTATGCAAGTTAGGATGCTTTTACCTGTAGCTTCTATTAAAAAAGTCTTAAAATTAGCACAACCATGGCAGAGATGCTGGTAAAGCAGCCCATAAACCCTCCCAGGTCTCATCACTCACACTGGCTGGAGGAAGATAAACGGGAATTTGGTGTTGTTTTGTTTTGTTTTTTGGTGTGCTTACAGAATACTAAATAAATGTTAAAGCATTAAGCACACTCTTATTTACTTGTTTAATATACTTTTGGAAAATGTATTGAAACCTATTTTCCAAGTCTTAAATGTTATCATTCTAAATGCTGTAGTAGATGCTACTTTTGCAAAGGTCACTGATCTGAGAATTACGATTATGATTAGCACATTACACATGTGGCTTTAAAAAGGTAGTACATGGGCTGGAAAGATGGCTTAGTGGTAAAGGCACTTGCCTGCAAAGCCTAAGAGCTCCATGTTCAAATCTTCAGGACCCATGTAAGCCAGATGCACAAGGTGGTGCTTGCATCTGGAGTTCATTTGCAGTGACTAGAAGCCCTGGTGTACCCATTTTCTCTATCCGCCTCACTCACAAATAAATAAGTTAAATAAAAGGTAGTACAGTTAAAGCAATCAGCAAAAAGTTCTAGCAACCATTTTCACTGGAACATAGAAGAGGGGCTAGAGAGATGGCTTAGCAGTTAAGGCACATGCCTGCGAAGCCTAAGGACCCAGGTTCAATTCTCCAGGTCCCATGTAAGCCAGATGTACATGGTGGCACATGTGTCTGGAGTTCGTCTGCAGTGGCCAGAGGCCCTGGCATGCCCATTCTCTCTCTCTCTCTTTCTCTCTCTCTCTCTCCCTCTCTCTCTCTTTCTCTGTTGGTCTCTAATAAGTAAATAAAAATAAATCCTTTTAAAAAGAAACAAACATAGAAGAGCTCAGAGTCTCTGATGTCCATCATAAATTAAGATTAGGAACTGATGGAGTCTAACAAGTCTCTTTAATATCCAAGATCTATCTATAGGCCTTTAGGTCAATAAAACTCTGTGGATACTGGCAAGCTTAACTTCATTAGAATTGTTCATTTAGAAACATACACATCTTATAAATAATCCATTTAATTTACATATGATTACATTTAGTAGGAAAATTCACATGCTTTCAGGTATTTATACTGACACTCAGCAGGCTTGTGTACCTCTAATTCTTCTACATCAGTCTCTACTTTGTGATAAACAAGGTACATTTAAAAGATACAGCCAGAACAGTGATGCTCTGTTCTTCCCCTAAAATACCTATTTTGTGGATAAGGTATTGCTGTCCCTTCAGATGAGGATGTCTCCACTCATTACCAACACCTTTTCTCTAAGCAGTGAGGTGGACAGGGTGCAAGCAGTCTTAAATGAAATACTGACCAGTACATGTGTCACTGGGGCTGCGTGATTTATACTCTGAAACATGCTGTGAAGTCATAATGGACAGCAGGTCAAGCTACCACAGACAGTTTTCAAACAGAACAACTACCTTATCACAACAATGTGAAGAACTAAACATAAAATGACGCGCACAAACACACATATACAGGTTACAGTATCACAGTGACAAAGACATTTTTAAATATCCAAAGAACAGCATTAGTTCCACTGTCAAAAATCATAATTTCAGGCTGGAAAGATGGCACAGTCATTAAGACACTTGCCTGCAAAGCCTAAGGAACCAGGTTCGATTCCCAAGGACCCACGTAAACCAGATGCACAAGGTGGCGCATAGGCCTGGAGTTCACTTGCAGTGGCTGGAGGCCCTGGTGTGCCCATTCTCTTCCTGCCTCTTTCTCTTGAAAAATAATTTTGAGGGCTAGAGAGATAGCTTAGCGGTTAAGTGCTTGCCTGTGAAGCCTAAGGACCCCGGTTCGAGGCTCAATTCCCCAGGACCCACGTTAGCCAGATGCACAAGGGGGCGCACACATCTGGAGTTTGTTTCCAATGGCTGGAAGCCCGGGCGCACCCATTCTCTGTCTCTCTCTATCTGCCTCTTTCTCTCTCTGTCATTCTCAAATAAATAAATAAAAAAATTTTAAAAATATTGAAAAAAAAAGAAAAATACCCGGGCGTGGTGGCGCACGCCTTTAATCCCAGCACTCGGGTGGCAGAGGTAGGAGGATCGCCGTGAGTTCGAGGCCACCCTGAGACTCCATAGTGAATTCCAGGTCAGCCTGGGCTAGAGTGAGACCCTACCTCGAAAAACCAAAAAAAAGAAAAACAATTTTGATTAAAACCTGCATGCGCAAGTTACTGTAAAATTGAGTTAAATTCTGTTTACCTCCAAGGACTCCTTCAAGTCCACAGCAGAAATGGTCTCTTCCTCTTCATCATCAGTCAACTGGTCCTGGGAGCAATAGTGAGTGCTGTAAGCAGAATGCTCTTCGATAGCTTCCAGCCACTTCTGAAATAATCCAAGAATTTAGGTTAAGAGGATTTTCACTCCAGAGATGATACAGCAATGATATATAAAGCTTAAAAGTTACATTGAGGAAATAAACATTACCCAAAAAAGGCAAGCACAGTGAAATAATGGAAGTTTCTTGCCCATGATATCTGGATAAAAATAAATTCCTAGTGCTTTTAAAACTATCATGTGGGCTGGAGAGATGGCTTAGTGGTTAAGCACTTACCTGTGAAGCCTAAGGACCTCAGTTCAAGGCTCGATTCCCCAGGACCCATGTAAGCCAGATGCATAAGGTAGCACATGCATCTGGAGTTCGTTTGCAGTGGCTGGAGGCCCTGGCGCACCCATTCTCTCTCTATCTATCTGCCTCTTTCTCTGTCTGTCTGTCACTCTCAAATAAATAAATAAACAACAAAAAAGTTAAAAAAAAAAAAACTATCATGTGCCAGGCGTGGTGGTGCACACCTTTAATCCCAGCACTCAGGAGGCAGAGGTAGGAGGATCGCTGTGAGTTCGAGGCCAGCCTTGGACTAAAGAGTGAGTCCCAAGTCAGCCTGGGCTAGAGTGAGACTCTAGCTCAAAAAAAAAAAATAAAATAAAATAAAACTATCATGTATCAGTAAAAATATACTCAAATTCATTATAGAAACTAAACAGTATAAGAAAAAAAATCATTTAAAGTGATAAGTTTCTGGGATTGAGGATGTAGTCAGCATGTATGAAGCCCTGGCACTCCCTCAAAACAAGCATATTGGCATACATTTGTGATGCCAGTACTCAGAAGGAGACACAAGAGGGGTTCAGTGTCATCCTTGACTCTACAGCAAGTTTGCGGTCAGCTCAGGCTACATGAGACTCTGTCTCAATACAAGCAAAACATCAAAGACAAGTATAGTTTCCAACACTACAAAATTTGTTTCATATTAGTGAATCTAGACACAGTTTTGTTAACTTACAACCACATTATAAACTTAAGGATTTGGATCATTTTCGGGGGCTGGAGGGACGGCTTAGCAGTTGAGGTAGTTGCCTGCAAAGCCAAAGGACCCAGGTTTGATTCCCCAGGACCCACGTTAGCCAGATGCACATCTGGAGTTTGCAGTGGCTAGAGGCCCTAGTGCGTCCGCCCGCTCTCCTCCCCGTTCTCTTCCAAATAAATAAATAAAAATAAAATATTTTTAAAAAGAATTTGGATCATTTTAAAACAGTTAACAACTGTACTGGTGCTTTCACTTTTCAATTTTTTTTTTTTAAATGAGCAATTTCACAAAAAGAATGGCCTAAAGAGAACTGTCTTACTTCCTCCTCCATACATATGGTCAAAGCTTACAATTTTTTTAAATAATTTTATTTTTTTTAAGTTTTTATTTATTCATTTGACAGACAGAGAAAGAGAGAGAGAATGGGCATGCCAGGGCTTCCAGCCACTGCAAACGATCTCCAGACGCGTGCGCCCCCTTGTGCATCTGGCTAACGTGGGTCCTGGGGAATCGAGCCTCGAACCGGGGCCCTTAGGCTTCACAGGCAAGCACTTAACTACTAAGCCATCTCTCTAGCCCCAAAGCTTATAATTTTATAATGAAATGTTAAACAGGCATGACTTGGGACACTTTGATGTTCTTTGCAGACACAAAGTAAATAAAACACTTTAGGAAAATAGAATTTTAACCCCCTAGCAGCATTTCCTAAATAAATAGCAGGTCTAGTGCTGCTTTGAGTTAAGGGACATGGATATCCCTTTAAATGACAATGCTTTCTTGCATGCTGCTATTGTTTAACTGACCATAAGGTAGACAGAGCCTATGCTACAATTAGCATCAGAAATCCTAGAGTGTAGCCCAGGTTCTGAGACTGACCAACTGCATGGCCTTGAAACTCTACAGTTTATTCACCTGTAAGTTAGGGGGTAAACGAATCATTTACTCTTTTTTTCCCCAATGCCAGTACAGGCCACTGATATTCAAATAATCAAAATAAGAAACAAATTATAAGTTGAAAATACTGAATTGTGCATGTTGATAAACAGCTAAAATTCATAAGCCAACTTGTAAAAGCTTCATGATCACTCTCATTAAAAAGATAACAAGAAGCCTGGCATGGTGGCACACACCTTTAATTCCAGCACAGGGGAGGCAGAGGTAGGAGGACTGCCATAGGTTTGAGGCCACCCTGAGACTACATGTGAATTCCAGGTCAGCCTGGGTTAGAGCAATACCCTACCTCAAGCCCAACCCCCCCCCCCAAAAAAAGGCAGCAAGAAAGCCAGGTGTGGTGGCACATGCCTTTAATCCCAGCACTTGGGAGGCAAAGGAAGGAGGATCACCGTGAGTTCAAGGCCACCCTGGGACTACATAGTGAATTCCAGGTCAGCATGGGCTAAAATGAGACCCTACCTGGAAAACAAAACAAACAAACAAACAAACAAAAAAGGCAGCAAGATCTCAGATGTTAATCTAGAGCCCACTTTTGCATATTTTTAATTTTTTTATATTTATTTATGAGGGAAAAAGAGAGAGAACGGGTATTCCAAGGTCTACTGCTACTGTAAATGAACAATGCATGCATTAATTTGTGCTTCTAGCTTTATGTGGATACTGAGTAATTGAACCTGGGCCATCATGTTTTGCAAGGAAGTACCTCTAACCACTGAGCAACCTCTCCAGCCCCTACTTTTATTTTGTTGTTGTTGTTTGAGACAGGGTCTTATGAAGCCCAGGCTGACCCTGAATACATGGCAATCTGAGTGCCTCATCCTCCAAGTACTGGGACTTACAGGCCTGAACCACTATACCCACCTTGAGCCCATATTTACCTCTCTGGACTGCTGAAGGCTGTTCTTAGGAACCCTGAAGCCATGAATGGTGTCATCAAAGCATCGGATGAAGAAGAGGCAGCTGTCAGTGGGCTTCACCTGCATGCAAAGAAGTCAGAAGACAGCAACGTTCATTCACATAACAGACACTCATAAGCTTATCTACACACAAAGTATAAAGTATTAACGTGATGTGACTATACTCATTTGAAAAGTTTGAAACACTGATAAAAATAAGGAAAAAATTGACATAATGTAAATCTCAAAGGTAGCATTGTCGAATCCGGCCTTCACCTTCTGGGTCACAAAAGGCAAGTATAACAGTTCCTTTGCTGTGTAGCTTTAGTTTTGACCTTTCCAGCAAGTATAATATTATGTACTTGAGCCAGAAAATCCCTTACATACCAGAGTGATAGAGGAAGGAGACTGAACGCTTTTCTCTGGCTTCTGTATGCTTGCAAGCACATCTGCACAGACACATGCATTCAACACACACACACACACACACACACACACACACACACCACCACAACCACACATGCTACATATGCAGAAAACATTCCTTAAGAAAACATTAGCAATGAAGGCTGTGGGTACAGGCAAACTCATAACCCTAGCACATTGGAATCTGAAGCAAAAGAATCACGAGTCCAAGGCCAGTTCATGCTACACACATCTAGGCTAGCTTCAGCTACAGTGAGACCTGCCAAAAAAAAAAAAAAAAAAAAAAAAAATTAAGCCATGTATGGTGGCTCACATCTATAACCCCAGAACTCAGGAGGCTGAGGTAGGAGGGTCACTGTGACTTCAACGCCAACCTGAGCTACAGTGAGACCCTGACTCAAATGATAAAACCAAAAAAATTACCAACCAAAAGTGTGATTTAGCCCAGAAATACAGCATTAGCTTACTACTATTCTCAAGTCTGTCAGTACAGATCATCACATTAACAGAATAAGTAAGTCACATAATCACTTCAGTAAGATACAGAAGGCACTTGCGGTGGTTTAAATCAGATATCCCCTGTAAACTCATGTGTTTTCAATGCTTGGTCCCCAGCTGATGGCAATTTGGGAGGTGGAGCCTTGCTGGAGGAGGCGTGCTGTTGTATGCAGGCTTAGAAATGTTAGAACCAGCTCCCCCTTGCTGGAGCTCAGCTCACTCTCCCGCAGCTGTTCCAGCTGCAGCACAGAGGTGATGTCCAGCCTCGGCTTGTGCCATGCTTTCCCCCGCCAACACGAAGACTCAAGACTGGAATCCAAAATCAAAAGGCTTTCCTCCCCCTAGCTGCTTTTAGTCAAGTGCTTTGCTCCAGCAATGCTAAGGTAACTGCACCAGCCTTTGACAAAATTCAACAGGCTTTCAAGATGAAAGCATTCGGTTACTTGGGACAGGAAAGGAAGCCGTCCCTGCACAGTCTATGGAAACCCTACAGCTAGTAAGTAGAGAGTGAGGGTCAGCACTTCAATGCCTTGTCACTTAACGCAAGGAACAAAGAGGGTGTTTACTCTCACTATCTCTATTTAAAATTGCACTGGAGGTCATAATCCAGTCAAATAAAGCAAGAATTGTAGAGAGAAATATAATAATCCTTTGCTAACAAAAGGATTATGCTATAGGAGAACAGGAGAGACTTACAAAACAGCAGAAAAAATGAATAAAGCAAGGATCTAGAGAAATACTAGAAAACAGATATGCTAGTTACAAAAAAAAAAAAGAAAGCCAAAAAATTCTAAGAATACTTGTAATAGCTTCAAAAAATAAATTCATAAAGAATAAATTTAGGGCCAGGTGTGGTGGCACACACCTTTAATCCTAGCACTTGGGAGGCAGAGGTAGGAGGATCGTCGTGAGTTCGAGGCTACCCTGAGACTACATAGTGAATTCCAGGTCAGCCTGGGCTTGAGTGAGACCCTACCTCAAAAAACCAAAAAAGTAAAAAATAAATAAATAAATAAATTTAGGGCTGGAGAGATGGCTTAGTGGTGAAGGCACTTGCCTGTGAAGCTTAAGGACTCATGTTCGATCTCTCTCCAGATCCCACATAAACCAGATGCACAAAGGTGAGGCAAGTGCATGGTCACGTGTGCCCACTAGGTAGCACAAGCATCTGGAATTCAATTTCAGTGGCTGAGGCCATGGAGCACCAATTCTTCCCCCACCTCCCACCCCGAAAAATAATAAATTTACACAAAACTATAAAATACTATAAAATGAAAGATTTCAGTAAATGAAGACTGAGCTGGAGAGATGGCTCAATGATTTAAGGTGCTTGCTTTCAAAGCCTGATGAACAGGGTTTGAGTCCCCAGTATCCTCATAAAGCCAGATGCACAAAGTGACACATGTGTCTTTCTCTCTCTCTCTCTCTCTCTCTCTCTCTCTCCCCCTTCCTCAAATAAATAAATATTTAAACAATAAATGAAGGCATATACCATTATTGCTGCTAAAAATATTAATATTGTTAGGATGGCAAAGCAATTCCCCCCAAGTACATCTATAAATTCAACACAACCTCAATCAAAACAAGCTTTCAGGACATTAAAAACTGACCAGATAGCCGTGCGTGGTGGTGCACACCTTTAATCCCAGCACTCAAGAGGCAGAGGTAGGAGGATTGCCATGAGTTCGACACCACCCTGAGACTACATAGTTAATTCTAGGTCAGCCTGGGGCAGAGTGAGACCGTACCTCGAAAAACCAAAATAAATAAACAAACAAATAAAAACTGACCAGATATATAAACACTGGAAGTGTTTAGAAAAACCAAAACCCTACTGAGTCTCAGTAAAAGCAGTGGATGTTGGTGGTGGGTCAATCTATGGATGCTCCAGTCCCCACTACTCCTGACTCCATGGCGGTGATACTGATGGGACTTGTCCAAAGCTGAGCACTGACTTTTATTTAGAACAAGGCATTGAGAATTCCATGCTCAAAGGCACTGTCAACAATCATAGCAATCTCTGCAGCACACAGGCAGGAAAAGCCAGCCAGAGTGGGAGGCAGGGCAAGCAGCTAACAGCAGATAAGCCAAAAATGCAAACACTCTTACAACATATTTTCAAAAACCAAAAGATATCATATTTAAAGAATTAAAAGAAGTATGCTGAAATAGAGGCTATCACTTCATAGAAACAAGTTCTAAAAATGAATTAAGGTGCTTGCCTGCAAAGCCAAAGGACCCAGGTTTGATTCTCCAGGTCCCATGTAAGCCAGATGCACTAGGTGGTGAATGTATCTGGAGTTCATTTGTGGTAGCTGAAGGCCCTGGTGCACCCATTCTTTCTCTCTCTCAAATAAATAAATGAATAAATAAATATATATTTTAAATTTTTTAATAAATTAAGGGCTGGAGAGATGATTTAGCGTTTAAGGTGCTTTCCTGTGAAGCCTACTCCAGGTCCATTGTAGCGAGACACACAGTGACACAAATGCAGAAGGTTGCACATGCACACAAGGGGGTAAACACATCTGGAGTTTGGTTTCAGAAACTGGAGGCCCTGGTGCGCCAATTCTCTCGCTCACTCACTCTCTCACTCTAGCATAAAAAAAAAAGGCAGTCCATTAGGATTGCCTCAAATAAAAATGAATTAAATGGAAATCCCAGACTTGAAAATAATCAAGATTAAAATGAATTCAGAGCTAGGGAGATGGCTCAGTGGTTAAAGGTGCTTGCCTGCACAGCCTGTAGCCTGGGTTCGATTCCCCAACACCCATGCAAAGCTATAAGCAAAAAGTGGTGCAAGCATATGGTATTCATTTGCAGTGAGTGGTAAGAGACCCCAGTGTGTATACATATACAGACACACACATACACACACACATTTTGTTTAAAAAAAATGAAGATTTCATAAAGCTGGGGAGATGGCTCAGTGAGGAAAGTACTTGCTGTGCTAGCATGAGAATCTGAGTTTGGACACTCGGTATCCACGTAAAACTATCAGGCATGGTGACAACATGCCCATTATCCCAGCACTGGGGAGGTGGAGAAAGGAATCACAGAGGCAGCTGGACCAGTAAGCTTGGGTTCAGCAAGAAACCCCTGTATCAAAGAATAAAGTGGAAAGTGATTCTGGAAGATACCTGACATCGACCTTTGGCCTTCACATACACACACGCACACACACAAACACAAACACACGTGTGCCTACACACACGAACATGCATACACATATGCATGCACATCACACACACATGCAAAATAAAATAACGAAATGAATTCACTAAGAGGGAACCCAAAGGATTTGAGATTGGCAAGAGGGCTTGAAGATAGATAAATTTGAAAAGCAGAAAAAAAAAGAGTGAAGAAAAATGAACAAAGCCTCTGAAATCTATATTACCATGTTTCAGATGTACACTTACACAAATCTCAAGGATAACAGACTACAAGTTCAAATTTACACTTTACACATTTCAAAGTCACCTGTGACCACAAGTTCAAAACATACACTTACATATATCTTACTTGAGACCTGTAGTTAGAGGCAAAACCAGATAACATAGTGAGACCCCCCCTACTTCAAAAGCAAATAAATTAGCAAAAGTAGAAAAATAAGATGAAGATAAAATAATAATAGAACTTCCAAATAAACAAATACTGAGGAAATCCAATGTCAGCAGGCACACCTTACAGAAAAGTGTAAAAGAGGTCTTGTAAGCTGAAAGAAAGTAAAACCAAGAAAGTGGGCTGGAGAGATGGCTTAGCAGTTAAGCTCTTGTCTGTGAAGCCTAAGGACCCCGGTTCCAGGCTCGATTCCCCAGGACCCACGTTAGCCAGATGCACAAGGGGGCGCACGCGTCTGGAGTTCGTTTGCAGTGGCCAGAGGCCCTGGCATGCCCATTCTCTCTCCCTCCTTCCCTCCCTCCCTCCCTCCCTCTTTCTCTCTGTCATTCTCAAATAAATAAACAAAAGATTTAAAAAAAAAAAAAAAAAAAAAACAAAGTGTAGAGAGCACCAAAAGAAGTAACTGCAAGGTGGAGAGATGGCTCAGTTGGCAACATGTGTGCCACACAAGCATGAGGATCCACGTTCAGATCCTCAGCACAGATGAAAAGGCCCGGCACAACTTGCCTGGAATCCCAGCACTGGGAAGGTGGAGACAGAAGGAAGATCTCCTGGCTTGCTGGCTAAGTGGTCTAGCCAAATAAGTGAGCTCTGATCAGCTAGAGACCATGCCTCAGAAAAATAAACATACAAAACACAACTAGATGCACCTACAGGAAACATGCTTTACACTCAAAGACAGAGGTTGAAATTGAAAGGATAAAAAAAGGACAGTCATGTTTGTGTCAATGTCAGACCACATACATGATGATGAAGTCCCATAATATTATATGGCCTAATGATGTCTGAGCCATATTAGTTTGTATAAATACGTTCCATGACATTCACCCAACAAAACCAGATATTTCCCACTGTTAAACAATGTATGATGATAACTTATAAGCAACAGACTGATGAGAAGCAGAGGTGACTATGGCGGTTGTTATGGATTGAATTGTGTGAATTTAAAACTTGTGTTTTGAAGCCATGTTCTCGGATAAGACAGACTGCTTGGGAGACAAGGCCTTCAAAGAAATAATTAAGGTTAAGTAGTCATTAGGGTGCAATAGCAAGTGGTGTGAATCTTGTCCTTTATAAGAACATTAAGACAACCTCACATGTACAGAAAAGGATGCCTATACACAGAGAAAGGGTTCTGTGAGAACACAGACAGAAAGCATATGTCTACCAGCCAACGAAAGGAGAAATGAACCCTGCTAGTACACTGATTGCATATTTCCAGTGCCAAGAACTGTAAGGAAACAAATTTTACCCTTCCAATCTGTGGTACTGTTTGAACAGCAGCCCAAGCAAACTAATACAATGATGACACAAAAAGCAGGCTTCAAGCCTATATATATATATATATATATATATATATATATATATACTATACACACACACATACATACACAATATATGCACACACACCAGGGATAAAGAGACTTTATAATGATAAAAGCACCTAGAATAATGCAATTATAAACATAAATGTTTCTAATAACAAAGCCCCAAAATATATGCAGAAAACCTGATGGAACTAAAGGAAAACTTAGAAAATTCTTCAGTAGACATTTCAACAGCCCACTCTTAATGGCAGGAAGAAAATCTGGACATAAAATCAGCAAGGACAGAGATGATGTCCACAGTACACGCTATGCAAAAAGGGCAGAATGCTCCTTCTTTGCAAATATACCTTGAACACTCTGTATCATTCCAAATGGTAGGCCTGAAAATAGATCTCAAGGGATGTAAAGGTCTGATATCAAAGTAAGTTTTTCAACTGCAATAGAACTATATTAGAAATGATCAAAAGAAGGAAATTTGAGAAGCCCACAGATAATTTGAAATAGAACATGCCTCTAAGCCAGGAAGTAAAAAAAAAAAAAAAAAAAAAATAGAAGAAAATCAGAAAGTTCTTTGAGCTTCAATAAAACAAAAAGACAACATATAAAAATGTATGGCATAAAATTCATTGATGGATTCTCCAGAGTCCATCAATAGCCAAAACAACTCTCACATTTCCTGATTTCAAAACTTACTACAAAACTACAGTAATGAATACTGTGACACTTGACACAGTGACAGACATATATCAAGATGCCCCTGGAATAAAAGAGATTCCAGAAATAAACCCTCACATATATGTACAAATGGTTTCAAAAAAAAGCATGCCAAGATCACTCCAAGGGAAAGGACATTATTTTAAAAAACAATGGTGCTGTGGAAACTGTGCATCCACAGGAAGAGTAAATCTAAACCTATACCTTTCATCACATGCAAAAATCAACTCGTAATAGCTCAGACCAAGATGTCAGAACTAATGATACAAAATTCATGAACAAAAACCCCAGGAAAGTTTCATGTTACTGGATTTGAAAATGATTTCACAGACAAAACACCAAAGTGACCAAAGTAAAAGTAGATAAAATGGACTACATGAAAATTTCCATCTTCTGAACATCAAACGATATGATCACCAAAATGAAAAAGCAGCCCAAAAGATGGAAAGAATCTTAAATCACATAAGTGATAAGAGTGATAAGATCCCAAATACATGATACCAACAAACTATCAATCCAGTTACAAAGAGGCAAAGAACCTAGACAGTTCTCCAAAGGTCATACACAAAGGAATAAGCACCTGGAAGTGTGCTAAATATCACTAACCATTACAGAAATTCAAGTCAAAACTGTACTAAGATGCCTCAAAGCACACACTAGGATGGCCACCTCATAAGTTAATAAGTGATGGCAGGATGTGAAAAAATTACAACCCTTGAGCAGTTCTGGTAAAAAAAAAAAAAAAAAAAAAAAAAAAAAGTTAGAAGGTGCTACTCTAATATAGAGGTTCATCAAAAAAGTAAAAAGAGGGCTGGAGAGATGGCTTAGTGGTTAAGGCGCTTGCCTGCGAAGCCTAATGACCCAGGTTTGATTCTTAAGGCCCCACTTAAGCCAGATGTGCACGGTGGCTCATGCGTCCGACGTTCATTTGCAGGGGCCAGAGACCCTACCTTAACATGTACAAAGACACACCTATGTGTGCACAGAGACACAGAACATGTTCAAAGCTCTGTCTAGATATTTTTGGATTACACATTTCTTATACTACAATATGGAAGTAAGTTTACTGTGTGAGTGTTGGTATATTTGTGTAAGCACAGATTCTACAACTATAGTTCTCAAATGTAAAACAAACAATTTTATCCAACAGAATTTCAAGATTTGGCAAATGACTTGGGGCATTCACTTGCAGAGCTGACCTCACCGCTTGTGCAGAAGATACATGACTCATCTTACCGTGCACACTGCTTGCGTCAGATGTTTGCACCCCTGGCGATAAATATTCTGGGTAGCATCAGGCCTTCAAAATAAATATTAAATTATCAAGACAAAAGGGAAAGAGGTAAGTGAAAACTCGGTCTTTCAAGCTTAATATTCTGAAATTTCCCAAGTATAAGGTTCAAAGTACTTACTGTTTCCTATACCATGAAAGGACTCCATGTTCCAACACGACCCAGTATAACCTCCAGCCAAAAAATCTTGAACTCTAAAGAGAAAAAGGAATATTTTCATGCTGATGCATCTACAGTCAAGTATCTGACTGACACACAGTAAGCTCGCACAGCTGTTTGCATCTTTCACCTAGACAGCAGTACTGAGCATGAATAAGTGATCAGACGTGAACTCCACACCCAGTGCAATTGTGAAAACAGCCCTAAGACAGGCAGACTAGACATCATCACATGGGCAGTCAGCGAGGAGCACAGCTATGGGTCACACGGGCAGTCAGTGAGGAACACAGCTATGGGTCACACGGGCAGTCAGCGAGGAACACAGCTATGGGTCACACGGGCAGTCACTGAGAAGCATGGGCTGTGGGGTCACACGGGCAGAGAGTGAGAAACACGGGCTATGGGTCACACAAGCAGTCAGTAGGAGCATGGGTTATGGGTCACACAATCAGGTCGATGATGAGCTCAGATTATGGGTCACATGACTAGGTTGGTGATGAGCACGTGTTATGAGTCACATGACCAGTTCAGTGATGAGCATGGGCCATGAATCTGAGAGTAATGTTCAGGAATATTTAAAGAAAACAAGCAGTTCTAGGCTGCAAACAATTTCTACAAAGGCATGAATGAATGCCTAAATGGAGATCTTTGTCCTAAATTCATTTTATACAATATACCAACATACAAATTTCACTGAGGGATCACTTATAAATGTAAAGGAAGACTTATGCTCTAACACAGTTGATTCTAAAATATAACTGAATTTGAAAGAATGTCAAAACGTTCAGAAAGGGGAATTGTGCCCTCTGAGACAATTCACATACCATTCTTTTGTGTGTGATGCTTGTGTGTGTGCGAGGTATACGGACACATGCGTACAAGTGGAGGCCACAGACAATCCCGAGTGCCATCTTCAGGAAAGCCACCCACCTCCTTGGAGACAGGGTCCCTCACTGGCCTAGAGATCACCAATTAAGCTGGCCAGCAAACTCCAGGGATCTACCTGTCTTTGTTCCTCAGTGCTGGGACTACAGACACACCGTCAAGCCAAGCATTTGCATGAGCACTGGGAATCAAACTCAGTTCTTCATGCATGTGAGGTAAGCAGTTTACCAACTGAACTACCTCACCAGCCACTTTAAATATTTTCTGTCAAATTCATCACTTTAATGTTTGTTTAAAAAATAATTATATGAGTGAAACCCTACCTCGAAAAACCAAAAAAAAAATAATAATAATAATAATTATATGACCCGGGCGTGGTGGCACACGCCTTTAATCCCAGCACTCAGGAGGCAGAGGTAGGAGGATCTCTGTGAGTACGAGGCCATCATGAGAATACATAGTGAATTCCAGGTCAGCTTGGGCCAGAGTGAGACCTTACCTTGAAAACCCAAAAAAAAAAAACAAATTTATATGATTTAGTGAGAAAAATGTATTTTTCGCCATTCCAAACTATAAAAACTTACAGTCACTTTAAACTATAAAATAATAAGCACAAACATGATCTGTACAGTGGGAAGCAGCCCCTTGAAGCCCTGGAGTATAAAAACAGTTTACATTTTAAGACCCAAGAATGATCAAATCACATATACAGGATGGGGCTATGTCCCAATAAACCCCTCAAGTTTATAAAAGACATTTAAGATGGGCATAACGGTCCACATCCTTAGTTGCAACACTAGGGAGGCTGAAGTAGAAGGATTGCTGTGAGTTCAAGGCCTGCTTGGGGCTACTGAGTGAGTTCCAGGTCAGCCTCTGTGAGACTCTACATTAAAAAAAAATTAAAATTAAAAAATTAAGATATTTAAGGGTTGGGGGTGTGAGACAGAGCCTGTCTAACCTGAACAAGGCCCTAGATTCAATTCCCAGCACTGCTTAAATAACAAATATAAATGCAGTATCCAATACACTTGATACTCTAGCATTGTAACTTAGTGTAGCCTGCCATAAGTCTGCTCAGAACCCCAACATTGTATTCTACAACTGGGATAGATCATCTGCAAAAGTCCCATTTCTTAGTAAAGTATCCTATGTACACACATGGAATGGACATTCTGCAATCACAATAAGATGCTAAGACACAAAACAGGCCAAAACTGTAACTGAGCAGTACAGAGCTTGCCCAGCATGAACAAAACACACGGTGCAGAATGTGCCGGAAGCACACACCCTGTAGTCTTGATTACATCCCCTACAGGTGACATGGGAGGCTGGATACTAGAGCTCCCCAGCACTGCCCAGCAGGACAGAGAGCACTGCAGCACAAGTCACTAGCCCAGGAAAAGATGTAAATTCAAAACTGAAGCATAGTTTCTACTGAATGCTTATCTTTTTTTGTTTGATGCATTCTTGTTCTTTGAAGTAGGGTCTCACTCTCTAGCACAGGCTGACCTGGAATTCACTATGTAATCTCAAGGTGACCTCAAATTCACAGCAATCCACCTAACTCTGCCTCCTGAGTGCTGGGATTAAAGGCATGTGCCACCACGCCCAACTTCTGAATGCTTATCTTTTCCATACCATTAAGAAATCAAAAAATCATAAATCAAACCACTGTATGTCAGGCGCCAGCTGTATGTCTAATGTGATCGAAATAAAAAATTAACAGCAACACACCAAGTGAGAATTCTTTTCATTTTTAAAAATTAAAACCATCACAGTAGTTGGAAATAAGGGGAGTTCAGTAGAAGGAAGACAAAAAAGGGGGGCAAAAGAAGGTAAGAGGGCATCATGATCAAGACACAGTATATACACAAAGAAAAACTGTCAGTAAAAGTGCATTAATAAAATCATCACAGCCTACCTTCCAGAGGGGGCCTTCATAGCGTTTCAGGGCTTTGTAGATGACCTATTTGGAAAACATGTTTCTTTAAAAGTGCATCTCAATACTTCAGGAATTCATTTTATTCTCAATACTTCAGGAATTCATTTTATTCCTAAAATATACTGTATAAATTTAGTTCATTACTACATACCTTATTACCAACAAGGACATGCTTCATTTCAGCACCCTGGGCAAGGTCAAAAGGTCTCTGATCTATGTAAAACACAAGGAAAAAAGTCATCATGAGCTCAGTTGTATAAAAAATTTATATGTAGGGCTGGAGAGATGGCTCAGAGGTAAAGACACTTGTCTGTGAAGCCTAAGGACCCAGGTTTGACTCCCCAGTACCCATGTACAAAATGGCCCATGTGCCTGGAGTTCATCTGCAATGACTAGAGGCCCTGGAGCGCCCATTCTCTCTCTCCCCCTTCTCACTGTACCTCTTTCTCTCTCTCTCTCAAATAAGTAAATAAATAAATATTTTAATTGATATGTATATCAACTGTACCATACAATACTCCTTCATTCTCCCATGGACTCTTTTTTCCTCTTCTCAAAGAAAACTGCCTACTAGAAGTTGCCATGGAATTTTTTAGGCCTCCTTTTTGGTAGCTTTTAAAATTAGAAAATCGTATTATCCTTAGAACACTGAGTACAGATGCTATGACCTGTCAAGCTTTCTGGCCTTAAACTACTGTATCAGATTTCTATATTCGTTCTTGACTGTCATTATAAACTTACCAACTTAAAATAATACAGAATTATTTTATAGTCACCTTAATTGTTCATACCTCATATAAACTCTTTAGCTTATAGTTATTCTTTTTAAAATTTTTTTGTTATTTTTATTTATTTGAGAGCGAGAGAGAGAGAAAGAGGCAGATAGAGAGAGGGAGAGAGAATGGGCACGCCAGGGCCTCCAGCCACTGCAAACAAACTCCAGACGCGTGCGCCCCTTGTGCATCTGGCTAACATGGGTCCTGGGGAGTCGAGCCTCGAACCGGGGTCCTTAGGCTTCACAGGCAAGTGCTTAAGCCATCTCTCCAGACCTAGCTTATAGTTATTCTTTAACTCTCTTATACATTCTAAGCATCTGGTGTGTATTGGTAAGCTTTTGTCTACTTTTTGCCTTATGTCTGCTATGTGTCAATCATTATTTTAGCCAGTAAAGATTCAGCAGCAACCACCACAAAAAAAAAAATAATAATTTGAGAATAAATTCATAATAAAAAAGACATAGCAGGCATAAGCCATGGCATGCCAAGATATTTACATATTTTAATGAAATATCTGAAAAATGATAACCTAGATATCACTCAGACTGGACTCTGTAGGACTGATGTAGGAAGGCCTCTGAAGAAGGGATGGTCACATGGTCACTTTGAAAATAAGGAAGTAGTCTTGTAAAAAATATAGGAGAGCCAGGCGTGGTGGTGCACACCTTTAATCCCAGCACTCAGGAGGCAGAGGTAAGTCACCATGAGTTCAAGGCCACCCTGAGACTCCATAGTGAATTCTAGTTCAGCCTGGACTGGAGTGAAACCTTACCTTGGAAAACCAAAAAAAAAAAAAAAAAAACCAAACATCTATCCATACACACACACACACACACACACACAGCGCATTTAGAGGGAACAGTGAATACTAAGGTCCTGAAGTATGAACAAGATAGTACGCAAGAGGTAATTCCAGGAAGGCCACACTGAAGATGGTCTTCAAAGCCAGATGTTTGTGAGCTACTATAGAGTCTGGGATCTTGGCTCTGTTTTGTTTTCCTAAAAATGCCAGATGGGTGCTGAGGAGAAAGCTAGCCTTGCAAGCATGATGACCTGAGTCTCATCCCCAGAATCTAAAAAGCAAAAACAAAAAAAACACTGGTGTGGTGGTGTACACCAGTGCTGGGTGAGGCAGAGACAGGCGGATTCCTGGGCTCAGTGGCAGCCTACTCTGCAAGTGAGAGCCCTATCTGCAAAAAGGTGGATGGCGCCTGAGGAATGACACCCAAGGTTGTCCTCTGGCCTCCACACACATGAGCACACCCATGGGTACCAACACACTTATTGCATGTACACCTATACACACACAAACAAGCAAACACATATACAATATACATATACAATAAGCAAACATGAAAAACACCTGCAGGATTTTAAGTCAAACAGTGAGATGACATGTGTAAGGCTGTCAAAGTATTTAAAAATATGTAAGTGGGAAAATGTAAAACATCAACTATTTGATGACTTTGAGAAAATAATGCAATATTAACTGTTGATGCTATAGTGCTTCTGTTTATTAACAGTTCTACTGCAACACAAGTTCATACCCCTTACAATTCACTAGTTAAAGTGCACAAGTAAATCGTTTTTACTATGCTCACATAGTTCTACAGCTATCACAGGTTTACTTATTTATTTATTTTGGTTTTTCGAGGTAGGGTCTCACTCTAGCCCAGGCTCACCTGAAATTCACTATATAGTCTCAGGGTGGCCTCAAACTCACAGCAATCTCCCAACCTCTGCCTCACACCATGCCTGGCTCACAAGGTTATTTTTAAGGAGTCTACTTTTTAGTAATCTACTGAGATCTTTACAGAAGGAATGGCGCTTTCTGGAAGTGCTTCAAAACAAGCCAGAGTGGGGCGAGATGAGAGGAACACGGCCATTACTGATGATTCCTGGAGGGGAGGGAGGGGCACATCAGTCAACTATCCTATTTGTTTCGGCTTTGGAAATTTCCATCATAGTAAGTATTGTTGGCTTGTGAGTGTGGACAGAGAAAAGCAGACTGGTTGGACTAGAGGAGCAGCAAGTGTGCAGACGCTGCTGGTGGCTCACACCGTAGCTTCAGAACACTTTATGCAGGGGAGGGGACAGGAGATAGCTCAGAAGTCAAAGGTGCATGCTTGCAAAGCCTGAAGGTCTGCTTTAATTCCCCAGTATCCATGTAAGTCCAGATGTACAGAGCGGGCATGTATCTGGAGTTCATTTGCAGTGGCAAGAGGCCCTGGTGTCATCCCCCTTCCCTCTCAACTTGCAAATAAGTCAATAAATATTAAATCATAATATTTGTAGAATGGAGAGAAGTGCATAGGTTTGAGATTTATTCTGGAGGCAGATTTATAGAAGTGCTAACGTGTAAGGCTAAGGCTGGTGATCTATTACTTCAGTGTAGAAAACGTCTTTCTAAACATTCACTAAGAAATTAGTAATATTTAAGTTTTCCTACCCAGCATCCAGACAGAAAAAGGTCTGCCAATTCTGTGTTATGCTCATTCTATTTATAGTGCACTTCTGAGAAATTATTCCTTTAAGAAGAGGGAAACATGATAATATAATTTCTTTCACAGAATTCTGCCCTAATAACAAAAATAAATTCTGAATTCCTGCCAACAAGATGAAATCTCAGAACAGAGCCTCATTTTGGGACTCGATCTCTACCGTGGCGCGCGCACAGTAAGAATTCAATAAAATGCATTTAGAACTACCTGAAAGCCTTCCTACCTACATGAGCTCCACAGCCAATAACATCAAGAAAAAAAATGTATGTTTCTTACGAAGTATAACAGAATAAAGTTAAAAAAGAGGAATAATGAGATATAAAACTGTGCAAGACACACATTTTTTTCCTTAGTGGAAAAGCTCAAAAAAGAACAGCATTTCTCTCTGGGCATGGTGGTAGGAGGCCACGGTAGAAGGATCACTGTGAGTTCAAAGCCAGCCTGAGACTACATAGCGCATTCCAGGTCAGCCTGGGCTGGAGTGAGACCCTACCTTAAAACACAAAACGAAAAACAAACAAACAAAAAAAAAAAAAAACAGCATTTCTCTTCAAATTAACTTGCTGAGGATGCCATTTCAATTAATTTCCAAAGTATTTTTATCAGAAACCTAAGAAAATTTACTTCAAGTACCATGTGTAACATTATGCAGATAAGAACATCAAAAAGAGTAGCAGTAGGGGACTCTGACATTGAAGCAATCACTGAAAGAGCAATATTGGCAAAAGAAGACAGAAGGGGGCAAGAAAAGAAGAAATTCTTAAATGCACTAGATAGGCATGCAAAACAGTGGGTAAGATAAGAACAGTTATAAAAGGGATAGAGTAGTTATCAATTTGGGACTGTTCAAAACCTTCCACTCAAGCTCAGGAAGGCCAGGCCCCTCATCCTCCTCCAAGAGCACCTTCCTCTCCCAGCTCTAGGCAGCTCCCCCCAGTGCTCTGTCTGCTAGCTTCCCTTGAATACCTCTGACAGCCCGACACCCTGGATTCTGGTCTCAATCAAAACAGATTTGTGCAAAGCCCCTGCAGAGAGCCCTATCCCCCACACCATTCTTTCTAGGGCATCAGCCTCCGCCCATTACTGTGTCTGCCAGTTTCATCCTATGCTTCTTTTACTTTTCTGCACCTCACTGCCTGACAGTATATATGTACTGATCTTGTGCCTATACCCTACCATCAAAATAGATAAACTCCAAAAGAACTGGGCACAGTGGCATGCGTCCCTAGTCCCAACTGCTTAGGAGAAGGAAGCAGGAAGATCATTTGGGTCCATCCTGGGTAATATAACATGACCTCAACTCAAAACAGAGAGAGGGAGCTGGGTCTACTGAGTGGGGTAATGGGACAGCTTCCACCTTATATTGAAAAACAAAACAGCTGCTCCTGAAAAGATAAGCCTGCCCTGAGACTGTTTAGTTAGAAAAATATATACATACATACATACAATGAGTAGTTTCCATATTGGTTCTTTTTTTTAATTTTTAGTTCATTTATTTGGGGGGGGCGAGGGAGAGAGGCACAGAGAATGGGCACACCAGAGCCTCTAGACATTGCAAATGAACTCCAGATACATGTGCCACCTTTTGCATATGGCTTTATGTCAGTACTGGAGAACTGAACCTGAGTCTTTTGCCTTTGCAGGCAAACACCTCAACTGCTAAGCCACCTCTCCAGCTCCATACTGGTTTATTATGGCTTTCTCTTTCCTAATTCTATCCTATTTCATTCCTAACAACAGTTCCTGCCTTGAAATATTGTGAGGTCCCTCTGTGTGGAGCTGGGGATGGAAACCTGGGTGTTATGTATGTTAGTCAAGAACCCTTATCACTCAGCAACATCACCACTACCTCAACATCATCAACACACTGCCTTTTGTTTTGCACAGAATCTTGAGCTGGTATCTATTGCCTAAAATGTTCACAAAAATCTATATTATGGGGAGCGACTAGGTCAGAGCTCCTGGTTCATTTCCGATCTCCCAGTTCTCTGGTCTGGGTACCCCTGCTGTTGGCTTGGGGCGGCCTGCTCCCTATGTGTGTGCTGCAGAAGCAGGCCTTTTGCTCTGACTTCCTAACTGACTGGCCCCTGGATCCCCAGATCCCTGTTCCCCTGAGCCAGAGGGTATGTGGGCCACTGTGGAAGCTAGCCTCTTGCCCCTAGCTTCCCAGCTTCCTGGCTCCTGGTTCCACCACCAATGGTTCCCTTGTGCTGAAGAGTGCATGTAAGTGAAATGAGTAGGCCAGAACTCCCAGGTCCCCATCTCCCAATTACCCAGGTACCTTTGATGTACCTGCAATCTACACAATCTCTAAATCTGCGGTTATAACCCCATTCTACAACAATCTGGTTTATATTTAAAACAGAACACTCACTGAAGATCCTACATGGACAAATATTTGCTTCCTCCTCAAGAAAATAAGACTTTTCCCTGAGATGAGCAGATCACAAAGCAAAAAAAACCAGTGAAGGACAGGAAACTGAGATCTCCCCACCAAAGATGCCTAGTCCCACAATGAAATCCTCCAATGAAATCATTGAAAAAACAATGGAAATTGAATCCCAAATTGAAAACACAATAAGCTATATGACCTGGATCAAAAGAATTGCTGAACTGAAAGGTAATGATCAAAAAACCAACAATCGCATAAATGAAATTATACAGAATCATCTCTTAGAATGCTCAGCTTTTGTCACTAGGCTTAACTTAATTGAAGAAAACCAGAGAAACCCCAAAAAGAGACATAAATGAACTGAAGATAAGTCAACAAATAGAGAAACTCAATAACCAGCTGATGAAGCTTAATGATTAAGTGCAAGAATTAATTCCAGGAAGCATCAAGAAAATCAGACCTTGAACTGAAATTGTACCTCAAAAAAAGAGATGGACATGATGCAAAATAACACAACAGAAAACAAGAATCAAATAGAGCTTTTAAAAACCTCTCTAGAATCCCTCACTGACAGAGTCACTCATATGGAAAACAGACCTCTGAGCTGGAAGACAAGATAAGCTGGAAGTCCAAAAATATTGCTAAGCTAAAAAAATCATGCTAACAGAATACAAGGTAACTGTGGGATATCCTAAAATGACCAAACATCCAGATCATAGATATACCAAAAGGGGAAGAAATCCAGCCAGAGGCATAGAGAACATATTCAACAAAATCATTTAAGAAAAATTTCCCAATCTCTCAAAAGAGAGGCCCATACAGATCAGACACAAGAGGCTCACATAACACCAAACAGACAAGAACAAAGAAGAAATTCTCCAAGGCACATCACATCACAGTAAAAACTCTTAACAATAAAACAAAGAGAAGGTGCTAAAAGCAGCAAGAGAGAAACAACTCACTACATACATACAAAGGCAATCCCATCAGAATTACCTCAGGTTTCTCAGTTGAAACCCTGAAAGCCAAACAGGCCTAGAATGGAACACTTCAAAGTCTAAAAAGCTATGGCTTCCAACCCAAGCTACTGTACCCAGTGAAAGTATTGCTCATAATAGATGGTGAAAGGAAAACTTTCCATGAAAAAAAGTCAGCTTGATGATTATATGAACAAAAGCCAAACCTACAGAGAATACTTCAGGGAATACTCCACACAGAAGAGTCAAACAACCAATCTCAAGAGCCAACAAGATCACAATAACAAAACTAGAGCATGCTCAAAAAAGTACAAGCACCTCATCATGGCAGGGATTAAATCAAACCTCCCCGCTGTAACCTTAAATATTAATGGTCTTAACTCACCCATTAAAAGACACAAGTTAACAGGGTGAATCAGAAAAATGCACCGTTCTATTTGCTGTCTTCAAGAAACACACTTTGCCACTAAAGACAGACATTTCTTCAGGGTGAAAGGATAGAAAATGATATTCTAAGCAAATGGAAATAAGAAACAAGCAGATGATAAACTTGACTTCAAACCAAAAATAATCAAAAAGGTAAACAAGGCCACTTCTTACTCATCAAGGGAACAATCCAACATGAGGAAGTGGCAATCATAAATCTATATGCACCAAACACAGATGCGCCATAACGCATAACCCACAACCCTATGGGGAATACTAGAAACCCCACTAATGAGGGCCCCCTGTGGAATGGGGGCAGGGAGGAGGGAAAAGAGGTTACCAACACATGATATATCCATAAAAAGTATGTTCTTAACAATAAAAAATAAGTATATAAATATATATTTTTTTAAAAATGTATTATGGGGCTGGAGAGATGACTTAGTGGTTAAGCACTTGCCTGTGAAGCCTAAGGACACTGGTTCGAGGCTCTTTTCCCCAGGACCCACGTTAGCCAGATGCACAAGGGGGCGCAAGCGTATGGAGTTTGTTTGCAATGGCTGGAGGCCCTGGCGCACCCGTTCTCTCTCTCTCTCTCTCTGCCTCTTTCTCTCTGCCTGTCACTCTCAAATAAATAAATAAATAAAAATTTTTTAAAATCTGTATTATGGTACTAGGGAGATAGTTAAGTGGCAGTACATGGAATTACCATGTTTAAGGCCCTAGATTCAATCCCTAGCACCAAAACCCAAGATATTGTTTTACCATGAAGCATAAACTAACACTTTTTAGATAACATTGTTATTCTCAACTACCAATGCTCTTAAAAGCAGGCATGAAAATAGGTAAGGACCTACAAAGTTGCAAATAGAGATTATAAATCAGCACAGCGAAAAAATTATTCAAGCCTTTGACAAATTGGCTAAGAAATCAAGAGCCATACTTTCTTCTAAAGTTATTGGTTTTATGGCTTTTCCTAAATACTTTAAGAATGTCTCTGCCTTAATTTCAAGGGAGAAAAGCAACCACAGTTCTTAAGTACTAACTGGCAGGTAAAATCTCAGTCATATACCCATTAGAAAACTTGTGAGGCCTTGGCTTTGTGAAGAACGCCTTCCCAGCACTTGGGAAGGAGGATGAGATCCCAGGATTGTTTGAGTTCGAGGCCAGCCTGGGCTACAGAGTGAGTTCCAGGTCAGCCTGGGCTAGAGTGAGACACTGTCTCAAGAAAAAAAAAAAAAAAGAAAGAGAGACAGAGAGGGAGGGAAAACTTCTTCATAGGGCTGGAGAGAGAACTCAATCAGTGAAGTGCTTGCCTTGCAGATAGGAGGACCTGAGTTTGATCCCAGAACTGACTTTAAAAATCCCAGCAGGAGGGACTACAGAGATTGCTCAGTGGTTAAGTACACTTCCTGCACTAGTGTGAGGGCCTTGTTCTCAAGCATACATATGTACTTTTAATAAACACGAATGAGGACTGGGATTCTATTTCCAGCACCATGACCCCACCAAAAAAGAGAGAAAAACAAATGAGCCTCCCTTTGGCCATTACGCTGTTCCTCTGCTCTTAAGTAGATGGAATTGGTTATAACTTCTTCACTTCTAACCCAATCTTAATCCCCTGTGGTGGTTTGAGTAAAATGTCCCCCACAGGCTTATGTGTTCTGAATATTTGGTCCCAAACTGGTAGCAATTTGAGAAGGCTGGGTAGCTTTTGGGAGGTTGAGCTCTTGCCAGAGCAGGGGTGTTGCTTAAAGCAGGCGTTGGGGTGTTATATCCCAAGCCCCCTTTGCCAGTACTAGCTAGCTAATTTTTGATGCTTCCTCCAAGCTAATGTGGCAAGATGTGACGTTTGGTTGTCTGCTCTTTCCCTGCCATGATGAAACTTCTTCTCAAAACTGTATGCTGAAAAAAAAATCTTTTTTTGCTTCTGGTTGGATGTTTTGTCCTAGCAACAAGAAGGTAACTGTAACATCTGCTATCCTAGTTTTTGTCCAATTTCCCAAATAGAAAATGCTCTTTTAGAAATGACCCTAGCATGGAGTCAATGAATTTCACAGCCTTTCCTCCATGCTCATGTTCTGTAGTCAAAAGTCCACGTGACACTGATAACACACTGCCTGCCCGTTTGCTGAGTGTTTCTTTGTTCTCTTGGCTCACACACACAAAATTGATTCTTCTCTCTATTCTGATGAGTGTTTCCACTTGTCCATCCTACAACTTGTCCTCTTTTATTCCAGAAAAAGAGCCTATTACCTTTAAGGAATCCAGGGAAAGCCTCTCCTGGGAAGCAGGGTTGGAGCTAGCTCTATAAGTGAAGCCACACTTGACCAGACAGGCACGAAGGTGAGAAGAGCACAAGTAAAGTGAGAATATGGTGGTTAGCTAGAGAGTTGACTAACAGTTTGGTACATTGTTTGACAGCACGTGCTAAACACATGTAGCTGCTTGGTTCTTGGAATGTGGCTAGTGCAAATTGAGATGCATTGTGAGTATAAAATGCACACTAGATCTCAAAGACTTAGCACCCAAAAACTGATGTTCAATCTCTAGGATATATTTCACTGTTACATGTTGAAATATTATTTTAACTAAATTTTAGCCTTAAATAAAATATATCTATATTAACTTATCTGTTTTTCACTTTAAAAAATATTTTGGGGGGCTTGAGAGATGGCTTAGCAGTTGAGGTGCTTGCCTGTGAAGCCTAAGGACCCAGGTTCAAGTCCCCAGTACCTACATAAGCCAGATGCACATGGTGGTTCAAGCATCTGGAGTTCATTTGCAATAGCTAGAGGCCCTGGTGCAAACCCCCCCTTCTCAAATGAATAAATATAAATAAAATATTTTTTAAACTTTTTATTTCTTTTCGGGGGGGGGGGGTTGAACATAGGTATGCCAAGGCCTTTTGCTGCTGCAAATGAACTGCAGATGCATGAGCCACTATGTGCATCTGACTTGACACAGGTACTAGGGGACTGAGCCCAGGCAGGCAGAGTTTACAAGCAAGCACCTTTTACTTCTGAGCCACCTCACCAGCCCTATCTTTTACTTTTTTAAATAAAGCTACTGGAAAACTTGCAATTGCCTATGTGACTCCCATTATATGTGTATAGGACAGTGATAGTCCAAAGCTTAAGAGCCAGTCAAGGGCAGAAATGATACATTTTCTGTCTTTTATCTGCTGCTACTCGTATCAATAAAGTTCAGGTCCCAGTTACTTCCCATATAAGATCATTTCAGTGGACCTGCTGGTCCCTCCCTATAGCCTTGGGCCTGTTACAACATATCTTAGATACTATAAACATGTTAATTCTTCTAAGGCACCTCATTTTCCACTGCTCACTTACTTCTCTTCAGGGGTTCCTTTTTCCTCAAGGCAAAGTAAAGTTCAAGATAGTCTGGCATTTCAAGGCTTTTCACTGAATGTTCTAACCTACATTTACTCGCTTATCCACCACTGCTTCCTTACATGCCCTTGGCCCTTGGACGTGCCAAGCTGGGGCTGTCACCTTTTATCAGAATCATCTCTCTACCTAATGCCCTTTCCAGAGAGTTCCTGCTTATCAAAATATTGCTAAACAATGGTACTGTAGGGTTGGGGTTTTTGTTTGCTTTTTGCTTTTTGGTATTGTAGTTTATAAAAAAATAAAAATAAAATGAAAAACTAAGCTAGGTGTGGTGGTATGCACCACAAGTCCCAGAATTGGGGAGGCTGAGGTAGGAGGATAGTCATGGGTTCAAGGCCAGTCTGGGGCTACAGGGCTATTACTCTACCTGGGTGGGGGAAAAAAAAGAAAAACTATGTAAAGAAAGGCTTTTGTTAAGAGATGCAAACTAAAGCACTTTAAGAGATTTAAAAAACTTAACCCTCCTTACAGTTAGAGTATACGTCAAATACCTATTACAATTTCTGATTACCTCACTCCATTATAAGGTGTCATGTGCTGTGACTACTTAAGATGCTAGGTAAACTATCGGTAGAGATTGAGATTTCCACTCAGATGACAGTGAATACAACATCTGCAGAAAGGACCACTAAGAAGTCTAAATCCAGGAAAGCAGCAAGAAGAATTCAAAAAGCAATGCACGAAAGGCCCTAATGGGTTAGCTTGCTTTGAACACCCACAGCATCTGGGGAGCTTTTCTTCTGGTTACCCAATTCCGTCTTTGATGCTGCTGTGCATTCATGATTGGTTCTCATTTGTGGGTTCCATACTGAAAATTTGCCTATTGGTAAATTTGTATGTAATTCTAAAGTCAAAACTTATGGCAATTTCTTGGTCATTTGCAGACATTCCCAATGGTTAAAAAAAGAGGGAGGGGCTGTTCACTTTTCCTTTCCAAGCATATTCCACAAGCTGAGGAAGAGTAAGATAAACCCCAGATATCTTGCTCTCATAATGCATAAGTATTCGTACCGCAGCCTATCTAGTACCTTTTGTGGGTGATTTCACTGTACAAAATGGGCCTTAAGAATAGTGACATATGGGGTACTGTTCCTAAGTGCAAGACTGTGACATACCCTTACAGAGAAAATAATACAAATTGGAGAAATTTTACTGAGCATGAGTCCAGAATCTGCTGGCCATGACCTCATGCTAATGAATCAACAATGCATACTAAATAAAGCATTTTAAGTAGTAACCCTCATAAAACAAAGTTTTGGATTATCATTGGATGAAAACAGTGTGACTAGGGGCTCACAGAAATGTAACCTTGTAGAAGCAATGGTTTGAAACTCACTAATGTGGTATTGTTAGAACATAACTATGGTCTGAAGAGATGGCTCAGTGGCTCAATGAACTTAGAACATAACTATAGCAAGTAACAATCCACTGTACTGATGATTTCCTTATGGGTAGGATATAGTATTGCAACACTAATGTCTCTGCAATAGTGGAGCACTATTAGATAGTTGTCTTAATTGAAAATAAAATCAAAAAGTTTGATTTTTCCCTTGTGAATGCTTTTATTTCAAACTTAGAGGCCATACAACTTAACAAAGTTTGGACACTAGAAGTAATTTCATATAGCACTGACCTCATTTTAGAATGTCAAAATTACCAATAGTGCCAGGTGTGATGGTGCATGCCTTTAATCCCAGCACTCAGGAGGTGGAAGTAGGATTGCTATGAGTTCAAGGCCAGTCTGAGACTACATAGGGAATTCCAGGTGAGCTGGGCCTAGAGCGAGACCCTACCTCAAAACATCAAAAAATAAAAAATAAAATAAATAAAATTTTGCTAGGCATGGTGGCACAAGCCTTTAATCCTAGCACTTGGGAGGCTGAGGTAGGAGGATCAATGTGAGTTTGAGGCCATCCTGAAACTACTTAGTGAATTCCAGGTCACCCTGGGCTAGAGCTAGGCCATACCTCAAAGAAAAACCAAAAACAGTTACCAACAGTGAGTGTTGTCAACATGCTTACCATTCTTGTTCTTCAGATTAGGGTTGGCTCCACTTCTTAGAAGCTTTAAGGCGCACTGCTTATGGGCCCGGTAAGCCGCACAATGCAAGGGAGTGTTTCCTAACTGATCCGTACAGTTAACATCAGGGGGATTGGGCCTGCTGAGCTAACAAAGAAACACAATGAGATGGCATGCCAAAGATAGACTTCCTCTCAAAGCACAAGCAGAGCCTGGGGAACAGCAGCACTTGTGGGCAGTCAGACTACCCACTTCTTGCTCACTAAAACAGCCAACACTGTAACTCCCCTGCCTGTCCTTGGGTGCCACAAGATTTCAGACCTATCCAGGTCTCACATGCCACTGATGACAGGTATCACACACCGACGCCACCCCATCTGCCCCTGACTTGAAGATCTCACTAAGGTTTGCGCACTCCTACCACTCTCACATTTCACACTCACGAAATGCAAGCAGGCTCCCACCAACAGCCCCTGAGAGATGTGAAAACCAGACATTGTAAAAGCATAAATGTCAAAGTTCTACTAGACATGTTGTTCCCACCTTACTGCTTTAAAAATCTCTTTATATAGTCTTCTTTTCACAAAATTTAAAAACCGCTGCAGGCTCTATACTTAGAAACCAGAGACACTTTTTCAAATGAGCTGAAAATACTTTAAAGCAAATGGCAATGCTACAGTCTTGCATTCAGAACAAATTTAGAGTTTCATGTTTCATGAGACCAGGCAGGAAATGGACACTGGAAAGTAGGTCTCCTACGAAGGAAAAACCAGTAGGCATGGCTTTCAACCTGCTCCAATATGATTCCAAAGCACTGTCTTTCTGGGTACATTATTTTTCTGGAAGGACAGCCTTCCTTTCAGAAATTACTGATCATCAAAACTAGAAAAAGTTCACTCCTTTATATTATGTCTCAATTATAAATTGGCTTAATCTGAAAACAATTTTTTTGTTTTTGTTTTTCAAGGTAGTGTCTCGCTCTAGCTCAGGCTGACCTGGAATTCACTATATGGTGGTCTCAAACTTACAGTGATCCTCCTATCTCAGCCTTCTGAGTGCTGGGATGAAAGGCATGTGCCACCACACCTAGCTGAAAACCCTTTTTTTTTTTTTTTTAATTTTTTTGGTTTTTCAAGGTAGGATTTCACTCTAGTCCAGGCTGACCTAGAATTCACTATGTAGCGTCAGGGTGGCCTCAAATCCACGGTGATCCTCCTACTTCTGCCTCCCGAGTGCTGGGATTAAAGGTGTGTGCCACCATGCCCAGCTTGAAAAACCCTTTTTAAAGTTATTCTTAACTATTTGTCATGAGAAATTAGATTCTTACACATCATGATTTTGGGGAGGGGTTGAAGATACAAATCAGAAGTTCAGAAAAAACACTGCCACTTAGGTGGAGAGATGACTTAATGGCTTAAGGCACTTGCCTGCAAAGCCAAAGAACCCAGGTTCGATGCCCCAGTACCCATGTAAAGCTGGATGGACAAGGTGATGCGTGTACCTGGAATTCATCTACAGTGGCTAGCGACCCTGGCACACCTATTCTCTATTTTCCTCTCTCTTTCCCAAATAAATTTAAAAAAAAATATATTTTTAAGTTAAAAAACAAAAACACTGCCACTTAAAATGAGACTTGCTTAAACTATTACCATGCTATAAACCTCTATTCTGTTCCTGTGATAATGGAGATTTCTGCTCCCACAGTTCACTATATTACGAACATTTAAGTGAAAACTTTCCTGAAGTGTGAAGAAGCCCAGGTCTTACCAGAGCTGTCAGCTCTGCTGCTCTGCCTTCTCTCGCTGCTGCCAAAAGCAATTCCTCGAGCTTTCTTTGCTGAGTCCTTTCAACAGCTGCAAAATGAAAATGTGTATTACTCTACTGCTAGTCTTGGTCCCATGGCAAATCCATCACAAAGATGTGTAAAGAATAAAGTGGTCATAGTAAGAAAAAAGAAAATGTTGTGAACTGTAACTAAAATGCTGTTAAATTTGTGAGTTTTGTTGCTTTTCATTGCAGACGAATGCAATTTCCTTTAGGATTGGTGAAATTATATCTTCAATTCAGAGTATATTAGGACATTTACTCACCATGATACACATCATATATAAGTAAAGCATCTTTGCAAATCAAAATACTATTATGCATGTGTCTTGGAAAGGAAGAAAAATTGGGCTCACAGCTTCTAGAACAGTGTAAAGAGACAAGAAACAGGCCAACGTACAAATATACACATATACAGATAAATACCAATTTGTTTATATATTTCTGCAAAAGAATATAAATGTATTATTTAACAAATATGATACTTAACAAATATGTGCCAACTGCTACACAAAACACTTAAAAATTTAAACACAGAGTATCTTCATAGCAATTCTGAGGAGACATTATCTTCATTTATAAAAGATGAAGCAGGTATCAAGAGGTTATGGACCTTCATTAGCCAAGGTCACTCAGTAGAAGAGCTGGGATTTATTTCCCAAGCTCCTAGAAAGTCAAAATTTGAATCACAAACACTGGTTCTGAAGTCATATTTCAGGAAAACTGATAAAAGAATGAAATATATCAATAAGGTTTCACTTTGGCTAAATTTAATTGCATTTTGCTTTACAAAAAAAGAAATTTCTGGGGCAGGGGAGATGGCTTAGCAGTTAAAGATGCTTGTTAGCAAAGCCTGCCAGCTGGGGTTCAATTCCCCAGTACCCACATAAAGCCAGAAGCACAAAGTGTCAAAGCGTGTGTGTAGAGAGTGCATCTGTAGCACAGGGGCCCTGGTGTGCCCATACTTTCTCTCTTCCCCCTCAAATAAATAAGCAAAACTACTTGTGGTAGTTTGGATATATATATTTTTTGTTTATTTATTTATTTATTTATTTGAGAGCGACAGACAGAGTGAGAAAGAGGCAGAGAGAGAGACACAAAGAGAATGGGCGTGCCAGGGCCTCCAGCCACTGCAAATGAACTCCAGACGCGTGCGCCCCCTTGTGCATCTGGCTAACGTGGGTCCTGGGGAGTTGAGCCTCGAACCGGGGTCCTTAGGCTTCACAGGCAAGAGCTTAACCACTAAGCCATCTCTCCAGCCCCTGGATATATATTTTAATAAAATAAAAGGTATATGCATAGTTAAAAGGTGTATGGGAAGTTGTGTATAGGTTATATACAAATATGACTCCATTTTACATAAGGGATCTGAGTCTTTGTGGAGTTCAGCATTCGTGGGTGTTCCAGAACCAATGCCCAAAAACTAAGAGGAGGAGGGGATACTGTATTTAAAAAAAAAAAAATCCTTGTTCTTCAGAGGTATTCTTAAATAGAGGTAAACTATGACAAATTACTTTGTCATAGTTCAACAAAAAAATCAAAATAAATGTTATCAACTAACATATGAAAGGGTAAATCAAGTGCAAGTGAGATGGCACTCAACTGGTAAGTCCAAATGAAGGGCAAAGTGCATACAAATGTTTGTTGGATAATTCTTACAAGTTTCCTAGCCTGAAAAAGTTCCAAAATAAAGCCAAATGAGATGTACAAGAAGCAGCTATTCCTTTCGAGCACCTGACTCTACCTTTCCCCAGAATATCACCTGCCATGGGAGCCCACTGCATTTCCAAAGGCAACTCACACTGTTACGACAATACACTTGAGCCCAAAATAACAACATGGTTCTCAACCAACCAGGCCGGTGACTGGCTGTGTGCCGCCACAAATAAGATCATCACACTCTGAAATCACATCTCTTCAGCTATTTATGTACGGTTTTATTATGTCTACCTCAGTCTTTCTGAGGTAAAGCATTTCCTGTCTCTGTGTGCATTATCCTAGGGTCTGCTTTCTGGTCTATCTATTATTATGGTGGGCTGTTCTGTGCATTTCCTGCAGTCTGCAAGTAACAGCTTATGCTCTATCCACAAATAGTATTACATCTGGCTAAGGTGATCTCATTAGGACCAAATCACTCAATTAAGTCCATTTCCTAGGCAAGGGCCACATAGCTGGCAAGTCACATTACCCCTAAAGTCAACTAAGGCCCTGTCTTTGCACAGCTTGGATTTTGGAAAAGCCTCAGAGCATGTCTTTACATTTCTCCTTATTAAATGTCAACTTGTCAGACTAACCTAACATTCCAATCTGTCAGGAAAAACCTTACTTCCAGGATCTCATCTTGATATATTAAGATGACAGGACAGGATCAAAATCCCACTGCCTCTTCTCTTCTCGGTTAGATCAAAGTGTGTACTGTAGTACAGAGACCTCAGCCAATGTTCTACTAGTCCTAAAATCACAGGACACAGTGTCCAACAACAGCTGGTGTTGGCATACTTGTTTAATGAGGTAAGAAAGGGATTTTAAATGCCGGAACAAATTGAAACAGTGATCTAAAGATGTCTGACAAGCAAAGTCTTAACCTGATGGTAGAATAGTGATCACCAGAGATTGGGAAGGGAGAAGGTGGGATGTGACCACAGCATACTGTTCAGATGTGGAAAACATCATATTCAGTCCTGTTAATAAGTGCAATATGTGTTAACAAATTTTTTAGATAAAGCTGCTTGACAAGCAGAAATTATTTTGTAACTACAGAACAAGCAAGAAGAGTTTAGTTCAAGGACAAATGGAAAGCCAACAAAAGCAAAACCCTGGATTTCACATAGATAAAAATACTAAGTAACAAAAGTAAGACCCTCTAAGTACATAGTGATTTTGTCCTTTTCTGAACTGCAGGGGGAAAGCAGCAGTGCTGTGAATTGCAACTTTAATTCAGAATCTTTATTTGTAAAGCAGAAATTGAAGATCATATCTTTTCACAGTAGAAAAATCATGCTAGCCATTTAGAGACTAAACTATGCCATAAGGGTTTCTAAATGTAAATATGAAATTGTTGTGGGGTTTTTTGTTTGTTTGTTTCAGTCTTAGAGATGTCTCCCAGTTACTGAAGACTCCTGTCTTCTTTAATACGATGTAATCTTTGATGTTCATAGCAATTAACCTGACACATGAAGAAATCACTGTTGCTTGTTAGCTACAATGTAATCACCAGAGCTATCATATGATGCCTAAGTTATACCTCAGAAAGCTGCTCTGTCTTGCATGTCTACAATTTTTGTTACTATGCCTTAGCAGTTTATTAGCCACATACCCTCATGTCTTTAATATTCTAGTTTTTTTTTTTTTTTTTGGTTTTCCGAGGTAAGGTCTTGCTTAAGCCCAGGCTGACCTGGAATTCACTATGTAGTCTCAGGGTGGCCTCGAAAGCATGACAATCCTCCTACCTCTGCCTCCTGAGCGCTGGGATTAAAGGCTTGTACCACCACCCCGGCTCCTACTATTTTCATTTTGTTCCATATTTGAAAAGCATTTTTTAAACTTGCTACAATTTTTTTTTTTCATAAAAGATTTTTCACAGTAATGAGTGTTTTGGTTTGGATGTGAACTTTCCCTTACAGGCTCACCTGTCTGGGCCTCCAGTTAGTGGTGCTATTTAGGGACATTGTGGAACCTTTGAGAGGTGGGACGTAAGTGGAGGAAGTGCCTAACTGAGGGTTGCACTTTACGGTCACAGTCACGCTTTACTCTCTACTTCCTGTCCTTATAAGGTGTGAAGCAGTGAGGAATCCCATCACTATAGAGCCACCTGTTTCAACATGCCTTCCCTGCCTTAATGAGCTACATCCCCTCAAAGTAAGTCCTTTCTCCTGTAAATTGCTTTTGTCAGGCATTCTGTCACATTGACGAGAAAGTGACTAATACAGTCAGTAAACACTCAGATAATTTTGAGTCTAAACAATGACATGATAGGTGTGTTGCCATGTACTGTGATATCTCCAAAGGCACTTTTACTCATTTCTGGACCTCATCTATTGTGGTTATCAAGTTAATTGACTAAAGGTTAATCTTGGGCTGGAGAGATGGCTTACCAGTTAAGGCACTTGTCTGCAAAGCTCAAGGACTCACGTTCGATTCTACAGGTCCCACATAAGCCAGATGCACAAAATGACAAATGCACAAGGTTGCACATGCACACAAAGGGACATACACATTTAGAGTTTGATTGCAGTGGCTGGAGGCCCTGGTGCACCAATTCTCTTTCACACCCTCACTCTCTTTCTCTCTTTTGCTCTCTCTCTCTCATTAAAAAAAAGGGGGGAGGGTAATCTTTGCACAAGCTAATCCAGAGGACATGGAGGGCTGTGCACCTAGGACGGAGCTTCTAGAAGGCAGGAACTCACAGCTTCTCCAAAGATTTCCTAATGTAATAACTGTATACAAGCTTGTCTTACAAAAAAAATATTAAAAAGAAAACTTGACCCCAGGATCTCATCAACAACTGGTCTTAGCTTAATCCATGTTCATGGTTTTTAAAATCTTGGCCTTCCACTATGGTGGCCATTGGTTTAATTAATCATCTACTTTCTTTGTTCTTCATACAGGTATAGTGAGAGGGATCAACCTAAAAATACTTAGTCACCAGCAACAATATGTCTGGTTCTGAAACCACTGCTTTTGAAAGCTAATTGGCAAAAGGTTAATCTTTGCACAAGCTACCCCTGAGGGCACAGAAGGCTACGCACCTACGGTAGAGCATCTTGAAGGCAGGAACTCACAGCTTCTCCAAAGAAGCGGGACACACCGCTGGATGGTGTGTACAATCTGTAATAAAGGCAAGTGCCATTTATGGGAAAATCTGTAATATTTACCTTCAAGCATGTTTCTGATTTCTTTGTCATGAGTGGCTTCTTTTGCTGTCTGTCCGTTCCCATTTACCACAGTCGTATCAGCATTGTATTCTAAGAGAAGCATTACCAACTCCTAGATACACAGAGAAATTGTTTTTACTATAGTTTCTAAAATAGAAAATTGCTATGTAAAAATCTGCATATTACATCAATTTATCTACAACACATGGCTCAACTAATTATGGTAATGACTGATAATAGTTGAAACAATTCCTAATCCACAGTCAATATCTAGCCAACTTTATATAGTCCACTTTTAAAAGTAATTATCCAGTTGTTTTACAAAAATAACTCATAGCTAGGCATGGTGGCACACTCCTTTGATCGCAGCATTTGGGAGGCAGAAGTAGAAGGATCACTGTGAGTTCAATGCCACCCTGAGACTACATAGTGAATTCCAGGTCTGCATGGGCTAGAGTGAGACCCAACCTTGAAAAGTCAAACAAAAAAAATAATAATAATAATAACTAACAATCAGAATAAATATGTACATAAGCAAAGCCATTATTTACAAAGCACATAGTATATTCATTTATCATTATTTGAAGGCCTGATGAGAAAAATTTCTCCAAAAGACTCCTATTTTAAAAAATCAATTTTGATATTCACGGAAGATGGAGAAATGCTTTTTATAATGATATAGAGTGAAGGGACATACCACATTGAAGAAATAACATATGCTGAAGCAAATAATCTCTTAAAATCAATATTCACCAAAGGAGGGTGTTATTCACATTTATACTAAGTGGTTAACTTTCCCTTAGGAACCTCCAAATGACTAGTAATACGCACAGATCCAGTGTTACTGATCTGTCACACAAATTAAGACAGCAGAGATGGAGAAGAATCCAGACAAAAGAAATGTGACATCTGTCCTAAGATGCATAATACTCAGGCAACACACGGTTTTCAGCTCTTCCCTAACGTTTAGACTGATAGTCCCCTCCAACATAGCACGTGAGCTCCTGTCACTGTCCTAGCTAGGGCTCTTGTCTTTCCTTAGGAACATAAAACTTCATATATCCTTTTAAAACCTTTTTATAATAAATATGATTAAACAAATAAAATCTATAAAACAGACAAACAATATACTCTAATAATCCTAGTACTAAGTAACCACCATAAACATTTTGGCATACATCTTTCCAGTCATTTTTCTCAGTAAATTTGAGGTCTTATTTTGTTTTGAAGACACAGGGTCTCCCTAGATTGCCCAAGCTGGTCTCAAACTCCTGGGCTCCAGTGCTCCTTTTAGAGCCTCAATGCTGCCAGAAGATGGGGGCAAAGGGAGCATACCACCATACACAGCTCACGTCTGAGGATTTGTTAAACATGAATTTACCTACAGAACATCATTAGTTCATGTTACATGCCTTTCATCTACTGTATCTTTCCAGCATATTATGTGATGTTTACAAATAGATTTTCAGGTCTATTACTATATAAAATTAACTATCATTTCTTGCAGTGCTGAATATTGAACTCAAGGCCTTCACCATATTAGGAAAGCACTCTACCACTGAGCTACATGCCTAGCCCCATAATACATTTTAAAAACAGGAATAAATGATTAAGAAACAACACTAAAGTGAATTCTAATAAGATAACCTTCAAATTTCACGTCATTTTAAAGGTAACATATCAGGAGATACATTTGCAGACTCCAAAAAAATATTTCACGTAGCCAAGCGTGGTGGCGCACACCTTTAATCCCGGCACTTAGGAGGCAGAGGTAGGGCGACTGCCATGAGTTCAAGGGCACTCTGTGAATACAGAGTGAATTCCAGATCAGCCTGGGCTAGAGCAAGACCCTACCTTGAAAAACAAACAAAAAAAAAAAAAACTGTAAGAAAGAAGAGTAACCAGACAGACTGGCAAAAACTATTTACAAATCTCATACCTAATAAAATAATAAATATATACAAAATATATAATCAACTTTAGCAAGTTAACAAAAAGACAAACCAATTTTCAAATGGGCAAAGAGCAGGCCATAGGGGTTCACACCTGTAATCTCAGCACTCAGAGAAGCTAAGGCCAGAGTATCACGAGTTCAACACACTGTCTCAACAAATAAAATGAAAATAATATAACACTAAACATTCTGAAGGGAAAGTTATTCTGAGGCCCCATCTCAGACACCCTGAGTCAATCTCTGCTGCAGGAATCCCTCCAGTTGGCTGCAAGCTCTCCGGAAGGAGATCTGTCAGCAGGCAGTTACTTACAGAGTTACAAACGTCAGAAGCAACCCAAGGAACTGGTGGCTGCATTTTACCCCGTAACCATCACTGTAGGCAGCTCCACATTGCGAGGATAAACATCCAACCAGACACAGTTTATGAGAGGAAGGGGGTCATTTCAGGCTTATAGATCCAGGGGACATTCCATCAGTGACTCCCTTTCATAGATTCAAGCAGAAAACAAAAACCATCAAACAGCCAGCAAACACCAAAACCAGCAAGTATGAACCTTCGGAGCTGAAATTCTCTGAACATACCAGGTTCTGCACTGACAGCCACCTCCAGTGACACACTTCCTCTAGCAGGAATCTGCCTGCTAAGGGCTCAAGAAGGAAGTTTAATCAAAAATGACCACGTCTATGGGGCCAAACACTCAAACTATCACATTTAAACTACCATAGACATCAATGAGACAGGGACCCCCCCCCAAAAAAGACACGTCTTTGACTACTCTTAGTATCTCATGAACAGGAGAGGTTTTCATTTCCAAGAGCAATGCAAAGTAAGTACACTTAAGTTCCAAACGTTTTGCTGATGTGTGTGTGTGTGTGTGTGTGTGTGTGGCACGTATGTGTGTGAGTGCAGCTGCACGTGTGCCATGGCACACATGGGGAGGTCAGGGAACAAGATCCTCTCTTGCCACCTTGCTTGAGGCAGGGTCTCTTGTTGTTCATTGTTACATTAGCCAGGCTAGCTGCTCTATGAGCGGCTATGAGAGTCTCCTGTCTCAGCTTCCCTTCTTGTCATAGATACACTGGGCTTAAAGAAACTCACCACTACTTCTGGCTTTTTACATGGGTTCTGGGGATCCAGACCCACACTTATGTGGCAAGGGCTTTTTTCCCTGAGCTGTCTCTCCAGTCCCTAAAACCCCTTCTCTAAGCCCAACTTGCTTCTCTATGGCCAAAATAAAGATCACCCTGCCTTCTGTAACACTTGTACAGACACAAAACAATTAGCTATCTGCTTCTTCTTTATCGTCTCTTCCTTATCATCCCTCAAGATCTAAAATTCTTTCTGTAGTCCTGAGGAGTCCTTGGAGCTTTAAGAAAGTCAAACTCCACTCAAAGAGAACTCCTTTCATCCAGTAAGTACACTGCTGTCTTCTAAACCTCTCAGCATCTCCCCACATTCTTTTTTATCATTTTATGAGCTTAACATTGGAAAAGGTCCTACAGAGAAAACATTCCTAGATATCAAATACTAAGAGAGGGTGAGTGGTTGGGCTTGCCTGGCATGCATGAGACCCTGTGTTCAATCCCTAGCATGGAAAAAAAATAAAGAAATGAAAACTATGAAGGTTTCAAGAAAGAGAAAGCTTTAACAAAATTGGAGCTGAATTAGGATACTCACTGGGACACCTTGTATATGTGAAACCAAGGCATGAAAAATAAGAAAATGAACCCCACTGGGGTGGGAGGCAGGGAAGTAAAAGTCTACGTAAAAAGCAATGAAAGCCAGGCATGGTAGTGCATGCCTTTAATCCCAGCACTTAGGAGGCAGAAGTAGAAGGACTGCCATGAGTTCGAGGCCACCCTGAGAATACAGAGTAAATTCCAGGTCAGCCTGGGTTAGAGTGAGACCCTACCTCAAAAAACAAAACAAAACAAACAAACAAAAAAAGCTATGACTATGTTCCCAAGTGCACACAGCAGAAAACAGAATTCACATTTAAAAAAAAAACATTTCAAGCACTAACACAAATAATGCTCAGGAGTGAAATGTGGAAGAGGATGGTGTCATAGTTTCAAGAGATGTCAGACACCTGAAGGCCTGCAAAGGACGCTAAACATGTGGAGACTGAATGACCCGATGCCTGCTGAGAAATCTGAGGAGAAATTCCAGATTTCCAAAGACTCCCCTAGGGAAGATAAAATGAAGCCATAAGAGCAGACTGATTTGTTGATGGGGAGGTTGACAATGAAAAAAGAATGTTAAAAAAAATAAATAAAAGAACTCCTATAATAAAGGGACCTTCAAAGCGGCCAGAGAAGAGACCAAGCAGAGAAGACACCGACTACAAAACAGACCAGGCAGAGGAGAGACCAGCTGGAGGAGAGATCAGAGACCAGGCGGAGGAGAGACCAGAGACCAGGCAGAGGAAAGACCAGAGACCAGGCGGAGGAGAGAGACCAGAGACCAGGCAAAGGAAAGACCAGAGACCAGGCAGAGGAGAGAGACCAGAGACCAGGCAAAGAAAAGACCAGAGACCAGGCGGAGGAAAGACCAGAGACCAGACGGAGGAGAGAGACCAGAGACCAGGCAAAGGAAAGACCAGAGACCAGGCAGAGGAAAGACCAGAGACCAAGCGGAGGAGAGAGACCAGAGACCAGGCAAAGGAAAGACCAGAGACCAGGCAGAGGGCAGAGACCAGAGACCAGAGACCAGGTGGAGGACAGACGAGAGACCAGGCGGAGGAGACACCAGGTGGAGGAGAGACCAGGTAGAGAAGAGTCTAGGCAGATCTCCTCCCAGAAGTCATCAGCTTTGTCAGATTGTAGAAGAATATGAAAACAGGGCCAGAGAGATGGCTCAGGGGTTAGGTAAACTTTCTACACAAACATTAGGGCCAAAGTTCCAATCTCCAGAATCCACAAAAACAGCTGGGAATGGCCACACACATCTATAACCACAGTCCTCTGGGCAGTAGAGACCAGAGAATCACTGAGGCTCATGAAAGGCAAGGTCTGGAATCAGTAAGAGAAAGGTGGGTGAGTGATGGAGGGAAACACCTGATGTTTTTCTCTCACTGCGTCACCACATACAGGCTCATACACCCCTACACACACACACACACACACACACACACACACACACACACACAAAAGATAATAGAAAAAGAAGCCCTCAAAATCCATAAAACACTTGTTTCAGGAGCTGCTCCCTGGGCAGATGTGAACAAACATAAACTCCTGCAAAGAGGACACCAACCACAGATCAAAGTAACAATTCCACCACAGTCCAAGTTGGTCAACCAGTAAGTTCACTGGGCTTACTCGTAGAACATGGGCAAGGGGTTTCTTATAGGAATGTAAGTGACCCCAAAGTGGGTCAATCACTGAAAAGTCTCACCCCAGCATGATGACAACTTCCCCACAGCTGCATAGATGGAGTCCTCCTTTCAGTTAATGTTCCACCCACAATATACTCTGGGCACTTTGAGAGCCCATGACACCATGTGTAAGTGAGGCAGAGCTATATACAAATGGCAGGGGGTACTGGACAAAGAGGCAGAGATCTCAGGTGAGGGTCTGATGGCCCTCCACACTCCCTCCTTCTATGAGAGAAGGTTAAAGGCCCAATCCTGGGGGGGTCTCTTGTGAGCAGTCACAGCTGCTCTGATGAAGATAGTAATGGTGGTTCTGCTGGGAGAACAGTGCTCCACAACACCACTGCTGACCTTCTCCAAGGAATCCAGCAAAATGGGGGCAGGGCAAAAACCAGACTCAAAGGAGTGCTAAGGAAGTTGAAGGGAACATAGAGTTGTTTTGGTGATATTCTTAAAAACTCAGAGCTAAGACTAGCTCCTGCTCAGAAGGCTCAGTGCCCACTCTATGCAAAGCAGCATTTACCCACCCGCTAACTCTCCTCTGCTTCATCTACTTGCTCCCACAGCCCTTCAAACTCCCTTATTATGTATGTCTCCCTCTTAGGAAGGAAGGGATGTGGTCCGTCTTCTTCCCTGAACCCTGTACCAGGGAACAATGGCTACTTAGTTCTGAATATTTATTCCTAAATAAAAGAGTACTTTGACTAATCTGTCAAATTAACAAGTCAGAGGAGTAAAGTACTAGGTTTGATTTGGGCATACTAGTTATTTCGCTCTTTCCTTTTGTTTTAATATTTGAGAGCAGGGGGAGGGGAGAGGCAGAAAGAGATAGAGAATGGGCATGCCAGGGCCTTCAGCTGCTGCAAATGAACCCCAGAAGAGTGCTCCCCTGTGTGCCATGTGCAACACTGAGCACTTGCATCACTCCGCATCTGGCTTACGTAGGACTTGAGTTTTTAGGCTTTGCAGGCAGCGCCTTACCCGCTAAGCCATCTCTCCAGCCCTGCTCTTTCCTTTTGTAAGTGGGTATCCCACAATAAAGCCATAACCAGTACACAAAAAAAGATTAGAGAAAAGTTAACAAAGCCATAAACCATGCCCCCAAATTGCCCTAACCCCACTCTGCTCGGCACACTGTAAGCCATTCCCTATTGCACCATTATGTTGCTGCTAACAATTACCTCATTTTTACAGAGGACGTCCCCATATACAGACTGCTTTTTAAGCATCTTTATTAAGATACAATTCAAATGGCATAAAAGTTACCTTGTCAAAGTGTACAATTCTTTGGCTTTTAGTATATTCAGTTGTGCAGCAATTCACCCTAATTTTAAAACATTTGTTATCACCTCAAAAAGAAACCCCCCTGTTCATTAATAACCAATCCCTATCCCTCCTGCTTTCCCGGAGCCCCCATGACAAACATTCATCTCCTTCAGTCCTTATACATTTGTTGTTTCTAGACATTTCTATACAGGAATCATACAACGTGTGTCCCATGTGGCTGGCTTATTTCACTCACGTGATCAAATGTACCAATATCTGGGCATATATCAGAACTTCATTTTTGTACTACTGCCCTAACTCTCCCTGGTATGAGTACCACATCTGCTTTATCCATTCATTATTAGAACATATGGGTGTTTTTACTTTTTAGCACTTGTGAATAATGCTGCTATGAACAGTCTCAGGTAGATTCTTAATTTTTTTCCTATAACGTTACCCGTTTCAACAGAAATTCCACACAAAAAGTTTTATTTATTATAATATACTAATATAGGTTACACAAAAGATATGAAGTAAAAAATGTTTACAATTTGAGGTTACTGAACTCAGAATATAAGGACAGGTTCAAGGAAACTATTTAAGTGGGCTGTATCTTTAACACAACTAAGCAAAATGTCAGAATACTTTTTGGGTTTCAGTATATTGACATATTGCAAGAAAATGTATTAAAAATGTGTTAAAACATTTAAAACATAAATTATCAATATAGCTACTTTAAAAAAATCTATTTACTTAAAAGGATATGGTAGAATTATTCAACCTTTGGTAAATAAATATAATACTCCCTGAAATTCAGGATTTATTGAGAGATCTTAACAAAAGTATATCTAACCAGCCGGGCATGGTGGCTCACACCTTTAATTCTGGCACTCAAGAGACTGAGGTAGGAAAATCACCATGAGTTCAAACCTGATCTGAGTTAAAGAATGGGTTTCATCATGGAAAGACAGCTTAATGGTTAAGGCACTTGCCTGCAAAGCCAAAGGACCCAGGTTCAATTCCCCAGTACCCACATAAGCCATATGTACAAGGTGGTGCATGCATCTGGAGCTAGTTTTCAGTGGCTGAAGGCCCTGGCACACTCATTCTCTCCCTCTTTCTCTCTCCCCCCCCCCTCAAATAAATAAATAGAAATGAAAAAAATTTTGTTTTTTGGTTTTTCGAGGTAGGGTTTCACTCTGGCTCAGGCTCTCCTGGAATTAATTATGTAGTCTCAGGGTGGTCTCGAACTCGCAATGATCCTCCTACCTCTGCCTCCCAAGTGCTAGGGAAATTTTTTTTTTTTAAGAATGAATTCCAGGTCATCCTGGCTAACATGAGACCTGGCCTCAAAAAAAAAAAAAATGCATGTCTGCTTAAAAATGATGCTTAAGGGCTGGAGAGATGGCTTAGCGGTTAAGGAGCTTGCCTGCAAAGCCTAAAGACACAGGTTGGATTCACCAGTACCCATGCAAGCCAGATACACAAAGTGGGGCATGTATCTGGAATTTGTCTGCAGTGGCTGAGGCCCTGACATGCCCATTTTCTCCCTCCCCTCCTCTTTCTCTCATTCTCTTTCTCTTTCTCTCTCTGCTTGCAAATAAAATTTTTTTAAATAATTAAATGATGCTTGAGCTGGGCATGGTGGTACACACCTTTAGTCCCAGATTGGGGATGAGGGGCAGGAGGATCACCATGAGTTCTACACCAACCTGGAACTGCAGAGTGAGTGCCAGGTCAGCCTGGGCTAGAGTGAGGCTCTACCTCAAAAAAAAAAAAAAATCCAATAAAATAATGCTAGAGAGCTGAAGAGATAGATGGATTAGTAGTTAAGGTGTTGCTTACAAAGCCTAAGACCCAAGTTCAATTCTCCAGTACCCACATAATGCCATATACACAAGGTGGCACATGCATCTGAAGTTTGTTTGCCGTGGCTAGAGGCCCTGGTACAGTCATTGTCTATCTGCCTCTGCCTCCCTCTCTCTCTTTCTCTCAAATATATAAATAAAATATTATTTTCAATGATGCTTAGCTTAGCAGTTAAGGTGCTTCCCTGTGAAACCTAAGGACCCATGTTTGATCTCTCCAGATCCCATGTAAGGCAGACACACAAAGGTGAGGTAAGCATAAGGTCACACATATCCACTAGGTGGCGAAAGCATCTGGAGTTCAATTGCAGTGACTGAGGCGTGCGCCCATTCTCTGTGTCTGTCTGTCTGTCTGTCTCTCTCTCTCTCATATAAATATATAAAATGCTTTAAAAAAAAAAGAAAGGAGGGAGGGAGAGAGGGAGGGAGGGAGGGAGGGAGGGAGGGAGGGAGGGAAAAAAGAAACCTTGGGTGTATTGTTCCTTCAGTGCAGAACTGACATCTCTTCTGTGAAGCAGCAGCTGAGGAGACCCCAGCACTTGCCATGGCCAATGAGAAACCCAATGAAGGAGTCAAGACTGAGAACAACACTTGTATTGATTTGAAGGTTGAGGGGCAGGATGGTTCTGTGATGCAGTTTAAGATTAAGAGGCATACACCACTTAGTAAACTAATGAAAGCCTATTGTGAATGACAGGGTTTGTCAATGAGGCAGATCAGGTTCCGATTTGATGGGCAGCCAATCAATGAAACAGACACAACTGCACAGTTGGAAATAGAAGATGCAGATCCAACTGATGTGATGTTGTTGCAGTAACAGACAGGAGGTGTCTACTAAAAAGGGAACCTGCTACTTTGCTCCAGGATTTTGTTATAGACCAAGAATACATTCTCAATTAGAAAACACAGTCTGGTTCCACCACATCCTGACTACCTACAGTATAGTTTTCTCTATTCTTTCATTATCCCCTTCCCCATTCCTTTATCGTACACAAAGTAACTGGTGTATGTGCACAAGCATATTGTGATTTTCTTTTTAAACTAAGTGATCAATGTTTTGGTTGACATCAAATGGAGCTGGTCTGGAGAAAGTACCAGTTTTGTGAAAATATCCCTTTCTCCATTCGTGGCATGCTCATTCAGCTCTTATCTTTATATTCCAGAAAGTTATTTTGCTCTCACTGTTTTAACACCACCAAAAATAAAATAAAATAAAATAAAAAATCTTTACATACCTAGTTTAATTGGAGTTTTTTTGTTTGTTTGTCTTGGTTTTTCAAGGTTTTTGAGGTCTCACTAGACCAGGCTGACCTGAAATTCACTATGTATTTTCAGGGTAGCCTTGAACTCACAGTAATCCTCCTACCTCTGCCTCCTGAGTGCTAGGATTAAAGGTGTGTGCCATCATACCCGGCCTTGATTGGAGAATGTTTTTCATTTATCATTGTAAAACCAAGGACAATTGTATAAATTTTTTGTACGTAGCTGTTACATGTCAGGCAATCTGTCTTTAAGTAGGGAGAAATTACTCTAAAAAAATGAATCCTAGATAGTTTTATCTTCAAGTCAAGTGTCTTGTTATTTAAACCTCTTATTTAAAGAAAAGCTATTTCTAAACAAATTAAATACAAAATACCCAATATTTAACTAACATTTACTATATATCAGAAATTGTTCTAGGAATGTAATTTAAATCCAGAAAAATCCTATTAGGTACCATAACTGTTACATATGTATAAGAAAATATCCTTAAAAGGCACAAAGGTGAGCTAGAGAGATAGCTCCGTGGTTAAGGCTCTTGCCTGCAAAGCCTAAGGACCCAGGTTTGATTCCCCAGTACCCATGTAAGCCAGATGCACAAGGTGGTGCATGCATCCAGAGTTCGTCTGCAGTGGCTGGAAGTTCTGGCATACCCATTCTCTCTATCAGCCTCTTCCCCCTCCCTTTCTAATAAATAAATATAACAAAATATTTTTATTAATTTTTGTTTATTTTTATTTATTTATTTGAGAGCGACAGAGAGAGAGAGAAAGAGAAAGAAGCAGATAGAGAGAGAATGGGCGCTCTAATTCCATTTCAAGGTAGGGTCTCACTGTAGCCTAGGCTGACCTGGAATTCACTGTGTAACTTCAGGGTGGCCTCAAACTGAAGGCAATCCTCCTACCTCTGCCTCCCAAGTGCTGGGTTTAAAGGCATGTGCCACCATGAGAAAACAGTAATTATTAAAGAGAAGAAACTATTTTCAAACCAAGGAACATGAGTTTCTAGAACAAGGAGAATCTAGACAGATTCTCACTAGCTGCCAAGAGCCCCCACCCCTGGGCTCACTGGGTATATCCTCAGGACTGGACACAATTGATTATTTCTGTGGTCAGGTTGTCTATCCAGAACAACTGACATGAATAAAGGGAGGGTATACTGCACAGATAAGACTTACTTGAGTTATCTCTCCAAAGGAGCTGGGTGCCTAAGCATGGCAGCTCATGCCTATACTGCCAGCACTAGGGAGGCTGAGGCAGACTGCTTACCATGAGTAAGTGCCTGGGCTCTACAGTGACTTTCAGGACAACCTGGGCTATAGTATGAGACCCTCTCTTAAAAATCAGGGTGGAAAAAAAATTTTGATAATTATTAAGATTAAAAATGCATCTTATTTAATTTGAACCTTGTTTTTACTATACCTTGTATAGCTGCATTATATATTAGTTTACCAGGAAAATAGTATATTATTACATTAATTTTATAATTATTTTTATATTTTATATATAATATATAATTTTATATTTATAGTTATAATTTAATACATTAATTTTATATTTAGTAAGTAAGCAAACCAAGTGACACCACCAATTATTTTCTTTGTTTTTCCTTTGATTTTATGAAAGCATTGGATGGTACATAAAATGCCTATTTTCCTACAAAAAAAAAAAATCAAAGTAGAGGTGGACACTTCCTGGAAAAGAGTGGAAGTGTGAAAGAGTCCGTGGAGGTGAGAGCTGAGGGTGGCCTATTATGAGGTGGGGACAATTCCCAACAAATAAGGGTCTCAATCCTGCAACTGCGGTAAGCGCCACCAACAACCTGGGGGGGGGGGGGTGGGTGTGTGTGTGTGTGTGTCCCAAGTCCCAGAAAACAGACCAGCTGACCCTGACTGCAGTCTCACATCACCCTAAGCAGAGAACTGAACAGAGAATACAGCAAGGCCATGCCCAGAATTCCCATCTTCAAAAATAACAAACACATGTTAACTTTAGCTATTGAGTCTTATTGGTCAATTATTACACAGCAATAGAAAACTAAGTTTAAAGGTAAACAGAGTAAAATCTTAGAACACTAATAATAAGTAAAGAACCTATCTTCCTATTTTTGACCACTAAAGTAGATGACACTTCATAGCCACCCTTTAGCTAGAATGGTTGGGTGACAAGTCTAGCCAATGGTCAAGCAGAAGTGTCATAACTTCTAGGAATCTCCAAGAAGAGATACTGTTATCTTTTGTCTTCTGTGTGTGTGTGTGTGTGTGTGTGTGTGTGTGTGTGTTTGTGTGTGTGCACATGCGCACACGCACGTCTGATTCCCGGCATTGGCTGGCTCTCATACTGGATGACGTGGTCAAAGCCACACACAGAAGACAGAAGAATTTTAGCATCTGCCACCTGCCCTGGACTCACATACCTGAACTTCCACAGGACAAAAACAGACTATCATGCAAAGAACTTTTATTTTAGGTTATCTGTCCTTGCCATATCAAATGAAACCCACCCAGTGATAAACCACCAGCCATACACACAGAACTAGGAAAGAGAACAACCCTAAACCTGACCTCGATGTGAAAAGCTTGGAAAGAGAGACACAAAACCTTCAGAATTCTGAGAGGCATTTCCAACCTGACGTCTGTGTATTGCCAAATGATCACTCAAACACAAAGGTAAGTTAGTTCTAGATATATGAATTCCTTTTAATATTTATTTATTTATTTATTCATTTATTTATTTGAGGGAGGGAGGGAAAGAGGCAGATAGAGAGAGAGAATGGGTGTGCCAGGGCCTCTAGCCACTGCAAACTCTAGATGCATCTGCCACCTTGTGCATCTGGTTTACATATGTACTAAGGAATTGAACCTGGGTCCTTAGGCTTCACAGGCCAGCGCCTTAACTGCTAAGTCATCTCTCCAGCACTGAGATACATGAATTCTTAAAAAGATGATTTCTCAGGCAACTTTTTCCAGTAAGCTCCTGAAAGACACTGAAACCAAGAAATAGGGAATCCAGTTTAGGAAGTAGTGAAGAGAATTTCCAGTATGATAACCACATATACAGTTCTGTAGGGCAATGGGTCCAGTGAGAGCAAGGAGGACACCAAGGACCTCAAAGAGATGCTCTAAGAAGAGGTAGTTACACAATGTATACAACTACAGTGACAATTAGTAGAATCAACTTTGGAACTCATCAAAAATTTAATACTAACTATATAATGGGAGGGAGGAATGAAAAAACTTCAGTAAATTACTAAGTCCAGAAAAAACTTGGGAGTTATACAAGAGAAAATAGATATAGGATCTTATGCAACTCAAGCTAGTATGATCACAATAATGTACACAATACTGCACCTAGATCTAATTACAGACTGAGAGAATGAGAAAAGTGAAATGGGTTGGGCAAGGATTAAGGCAGTGAGAAACAACAGAGAAAAATGTTTATCTGTCAGACATAAGAGAATAGGAAATGCAAAGTGAAAAAAATGAAGAATCAGTAAAATATGCTATTTATAAACAAAAGTTATAAAAACTAAAGTAATGATTAAAAATATGAAAAGTGGTTGCCTCTGGGAAGTATGAACCAAATTGGGCAGCCATGGGGTCAGCAGTTTTTCATGATTAAGCCTCACAATATTAGATGACATTTCAAAGGAAATATACACGCAGACAACACACATGAGGATGTCTGAAAGATTCCTGCACATTGTTAAATATCAAGACATGCATGTAAGGCACATGACCAGTTTCACACCTAAGGACTAGGAACCCCTCTTTCCTAAGTTAATGGTCTTCCAGAGTCCATCACCATTTAGAAAGCTGGAAAGTGTCGCCTCACCTCAACAAGTAAAAACAGTTTTCTAAGAGGGGGAGTATAAATTCTTGAAACAACTGGAGAACTGAGAGGGTAGGGCAACCAAGTAGGCTGAAACCTACCAACAGTGCTCCAAAGCTGATGCTAGTTCATCTATGGCAGGCCTGGGGAGTTAAGATATTCCAGCCTGACAAGCCAACAAAAGAATTCAGTTGGACTGTCTACACTTGATCCAAAGCACCATAAAATAATACAAAATTAGGGACTGGAGAGATGGCTCAGTGGTCAAAAGCACTTGCTTGCAAAGCCTCATGGCCTGGGTTCGACTCCCCAGTACCCACATAAAGCCAGATACCCAAAGTGGTATGTGTATCTGGAGTTCATTTGCAGTGGCATGGGGCCCTGGCATGCCTAGTCTCATACATTCATCATTCATTCCATTCATTCATCTCTCTCTCTCTCCTTGCAAATAAAAGTTTTTTAAAAGAAAGCATAAAAGTAAAAGTATTCAGTGACAGAGGGATGGGAGATAGAGATAGCTTAGCAGGTAAAGTTCTTACAAGAATGACAACCCAACTTTGGGTGGCCAGCACCCATGTAAAAGCCAGGCATGGCAACACACATCTGTAATCCCAGCACTGGGGAGGTGGAGACAGGGAGATCCCAACTAGAAGTCGAGCCAAATTAGTAAGCTCTTGGCTTAGTATGAGACCTATCTCAAAAAATAAAATGAAAAGAGATTGAACCTGATGTTAACCTCTGGCTTCCATATTCACACACATTTTAAAAAAAAAAATTTCATGCCAGGCATGGTGGTGCATGCCTTTAATCCCAGTACATGGGAGATAGAGGTAGGAGGATCACTGTGAGTTCAAGGCCACCCTGAGAATACAGAGTGGATTCCAGGTCAGCCTGAACTACAGTAAGAACTGTACTACCTTAAAAAACAAAAACAAAAAAAAAATCAGTGACAAAGCAGTATCTGCTGCCATTTTTGCCTTGGAACTATCATATTCAGTTCCCCCTTGCCAATTCTCACTCCCATCCTTGCCCCTCTGACCTGCTGCTCAGAACCAGAGCTGGATCTGCCTAGCTTGATGCTTAGGGGCCAACTGCTAACCTCAATCAATGAGCTCAGATCTGCAGTGACATCTCACAACAGCCTCAAACCTCAAAGGGGAATCACTAGTGAGTTGGCTGGTGGTGCTGTTGTCTTTTCTACCCAGACTCTTCTGCTTCGGTAAATGACATACCCTCTGGGCACTGGCACATGATGACCTGATATATATATTTTAGCCTTCCATAGTGCAGTCAATCTAGCTCACAAATTTAAAACTGGTCTATGGGAATTCCAGGTCAGCCTGGACTAGAGAGAGACCCTACCTCGAAAAAACAAAAACAAAACAACAACAACAAAAAAAAACTGGTCTATGGGGACTGGAGAGATAGATGGCCTAGTGGTTAAGGCACTTGCCTGCAAAGCCAAAGGGCCCAGGTTCAATTCTCCAGGACCCATGTAAGCCAAATGCACAAGATAGCACATGCATCTGGAGTTTGTATGCAGTGTAGGAGGCCCTGGTGCATCCAATCTCATTCTGTCTGTCTGTCTGTCTGTCTGTCTGTCTGTCTCTCTCTCTCTCTCCCTCTGGTAAATAAATTAACTAAATTAGATAAATACTTAAAACTGGTCTGTGGCAATTCTGGCATCTTGAGAGTGCGCAATGGGGTCACTGCTTTCCCCACATTACTGCAAACTCTCCCAGTACAAGTCACGGGATCCAGGGCACGTTCCCTCACAGCAGAAGCAGGTGGCTCATTTCCAGAGACCCATAGCAGACAGACAACATCCAAAGCCATCAAACATGAACAGCCAGAGCTCAAACTGGCTCTCTATATACCTAGCAGGGCTATATTGAAAATCTGCCCCCAATGACACACACCTCTAGCAGGGTTCCAGGTACTAGAGACTTAAGTAGAAAGCTTAACTTTAATCAGAAATCCCTGAGAAGCTGGGTGCGGTGGCACACGCCTTTGATCCCTACACTTGAGAGGCTGAGGGAGGAGGATCTCTGTGAGTTCAAGACCAGCTTGAGACTACGTAGTGAATTCTGGCTCAGCCTGAGCTAGAGACCCTACCTCAAAAAAGAAAAAGAAAAATCCCCAAGGCTACAAGGGACATACATTCACATTCAAACCACCACAACAGGGGATATCTGATTTAAACCACTATAATTAGGTTCTGAGGGAGCCTGCTCTACACCTACATTAATACTCCAAGTAATATGCTAGGTGGCACAAAGGCTTTGTGATCTGGGCTCACTGTGTCAAAGAACCAGCAGACAGGCAGAGTCCCTATCATCCAGGTAAGTGAATCGGGTCATCAGAAGGAATTGGGGCTGAAGACAAAGGGACCTGGAAGATGTTTAGCATGAAGAAGATGTACTTAACCCCTCCTGGTATTCATTATCCATCTATTTACCTAGAGAGAAGCAGAGAGAGACTCTATGCAGCCTAGGCTAGCCTGGCACTCTGACCTAAGCCTCTGCCTCCAGAGGGCTGGGACTGCAGGCTTGCATCACCATTGCAGCTCTTGTCCTATGACATCAAATGGGAAAGTGTAACAACCCCAGCCTAAGAAGGGCACGAGAGCTGGGGGTCAGACTCTAAGCTAAGGCCACAAACAACAAAAGATGCATTACTAAAGGGTCAAGAGGATCTAGAATGGAGAGAGGGTAGAAGCCTTGCCGTGCTGCCCAGGTCCTCCTCCAAGCATGATTCCAGGTGCTGGGAGGGACCAGGAGGCCGCCTGTAGCTGGCAGCTGTTACAGGGACAACCTCAGCTGAAGGGAACCATGTAAGCAGGTTCATACATCCTTCCAGGACAGACAACTACCCAGTGACTTACTGTCCTGGGAGCAGAGGCCTGGCCTCTTACCCTTTGTAGACAAGTGTGAGGCTTATCTCTCCTGCAGAACTCCCTGCCCTGAAGATAAGGTGCCCCCTGAAAGTGTACCACAACCTAACTCTAGTCTCTGTCCACTCTTGCTGCCCCCATCCCTCCACAGATGTGGCTACCTGGTATCAGATGGAGCTGCTGCACTCTATGCCCCTCTCAGCTGCTCCCCAGACAGCAGATGGCAATGCTCCCCTCTCTAAGGATGGCTGGTTAGCAGTATGAGAAACAATACTAGTCAAGCAGTCTGGATGGTGTCTGACATGGCATATATATCCTAGGGAACTGTGGAAGCCTCAGGATCCTACATTGATTCAGCATGACAGGTGTGAGGTGGTAGGCTATTACCCAGGCACTGAACATAGAAAGCTTTTGTTTTAATAAAAAGTTAGAGTCAGTGCCATAACCCAAATAGTTATTATATTCATTGTATAATTATTTTAAGTAACCGAGAAAAGGTATAAAAACTTCAGAATTCTAGACGTGAAAAATAAAGGAACTAATGACAGTCTTTTAAAATTCAGATACACTAACTCTTAGCAGAGAACACTAGGGGTCGCTAATGAACCAAGAAAAACCTAAAGTACCCTCAATTCTGGGAGTTGTCTTTTATTTTATCGTATTTTATACTTGTCTAGAGGATAAGAATTCAAAATGCTTTACAAACAAAAATCCCTTTTCTGCTCAGCACTCTATTAAAATCGCTGAATTTCAACATAAGATATTTAACATTGTATTTATAGTAAAAGATTGCATTCACACAAGACAATTTGGTTCCTTTCATGAAGACAATCAGAAGTTAAACTTTCTAGCCCGATGTGGTGGCACACACCTTTAATCCCAGCACTCAGGAGGCAGAGGTGGGAGAATCGCTGAGCGTTCGAGGCCACCCTGAGACTACATAGTGAATTGCCAGGTTAGCGTGAACTAGAGTGAAACCCTACCTCGGAAGAAAAAAAAAAAAGTTAAACTTTCTGCCTAATCTAATCATGATTAAGCACACACAGTTAATATTTAGAGTGACACAACCATTTAGCTTCAGTTAAATGTTACATTCAGGTATAACAGATAATAAAATATATACACTAACATTCAAAATCAAGCTAAGGCCCAATTCAACATGGCCACATGCTCAGAGTTCAAGAAAACAGCAGAAATGGACAAGTATGTCAACAGCTGAGCAGAGAAAATGAACTGGCCAGACCTCGATATTCAGAGACGGCAGGGCAGGGGTGTCACGCTGTGGTCACGCTGACGTGAAGCATGCTAATGCCTGGGAACAAGGTTAATGCACCTAGAGGAGAGTCAAGACGCACACAGCAGCGCGGTAAGACGAGTAAAGACGCTATGTCAGAAGCCTGGGAGAACACAGCTTCCATCCAGCTACAAGAAGGCAGGAGAGAAGTTAGGGAGACTGCATTCAAGCTGCACTTGCTGCCACAGGCAGACGTGGATCATGTGGGAAGAAGTGACAATGGAATGTGCTGTCAGCACAACAGGGTGAGAAGCGCAGAGCCGTAAGGGAAATCACAAGCACTTCTCTCAGCTCAGGTGAAACCTGCCAGAGTCAAGCAGAGCAATTAGCCCACTATGTGTACTGTTTGTTGTTTTATTATAAAACATACTTTTTGCTCAGTTTCAGTTTTTATATCTGATTCACAAATAGCAACTTATGAAAACAGTCAAGAAGGGTTCAAGATGCATTAATTCATTCTCAGCTCATACAGAGCTGACTTATTGTAATTTATACAAAAATCTAATTTAAACAATGGAAAGTATTAACCAATATAGTAAAATTCATTTTTTGGCCTTTGATGACAGCATATAACATTTCCAATTATGTGAATATAAAACTATATCTAGAGATCACGTTGGAGAAACATCAGAGTGCTTTCTATGCCACAGTTAATTTACCAGATCATTAACTGAAATCAAAAAATCAGGGCTAGAGATTCTCTTTCCCTCTCTCTATCTGCCTCTTTCTCTCTCTGTCTGTTGCTCTCAAATAAATAAATAAAAATAACAAAAAAAAATTAAAAAAAAAAAACAAGGGGGCGCACGCGTCTGGAATTCGTTTGCAGTGGCTGGAGGCCCTGGCGCGCCCATTCTCTTCCCTCTCTCTATCTGCCTCTTTCTCTCTCTGTCTGTTGCTCTCAAATAAATAAATAAAAATAACAAAAAAAAAATCAGGGCTAGAGAGATTGCCTAATGGTTAAGGCACTTGCCTATGAAGCCAAAGGACCCAGGTTCGATTCCCCAGTACCCATGTAAGCCAGATGCACAAGAAGGCGCATGTGTCTGGAGTTTGTTTGCAGTGGCTAGAGGCCCTGGCGCATCCATTATCTCTCCCTCCCTCCTCTCTCCTCTCTCTCTCTCTGCTTGCAAATAAATAAATTAAAATTAAATTTTTTTAGACGGGAGTGGTGGCGCACGCCTTTAATCCCAGAATTTGGGAGGCAGAGGTGGCAGGATTGCCATGAGTTCGAGGCTACCCTGAGACTACAGAGTGAATTCCAGATCAGCCTGGACTAGAGTGAGACCCTACCTCGAAAAAAACAACAAAAAAAATTAATTTTTTTTTAAATCATGAAAATGGGCTGAGGAGATGCTTAGCGGTTAAGGCACTTGCCTGCAAAGCCTAAGGACTCAGGTTTGACTCCCCATAACTCACATAAGCCAGATGCACAAGGTAACACATGCCCACAATGTCACACATGTACACAAGGTGGCGCACACATCTGGAGTTTGACTGCGGTCGCTAGAGGCCCTGAAAAGCAAATATTCTCTCTCTAGCTCGCTCTCTCACAAAAATTAAAAAATTTTTTTACTTTAAAAAATTTTTAAAAATCCTATTCTAATGCTGGTGTGTGGTGGTACACGCCTTTATTCCCAGCACTCCTGAGCAGAGGTAGGAGGATAATCATGAGTTTGAGGCCACCCTGAGACTACATAGCAAATTCCAGGTCAACCTGAGCTATACTGAGACCCTAACTCAAAAAACAAAAACAACAACAAAAAAAGAGACTGCTATAAACCTGGACAGAATTACCAAAACTAACCACTTGCAGGTATCCACTAAAGATCAACAAACCAAGAGAATCAGTTTCTCAATAGCAGTGCCACAGCCTCCTGTGAGAGTACCTGGCTTCTTCAGTCTTCCAGCCCCAGGCACAATATCACCCCTTCTTCCACTTTGCCCAGGAAGTTTGCCCAGGACAGACTGGCAATGTGACAACAGGTAGCTCTGCTTCCACAGGGAACTGATTTGGTTTAGAAAAGAAAGGAAAAATCTATTCCACAAGGCATTACCAGAAAAAGTAGCACAATCAATAGGAAATAAATAGAAAAAAAAAAAAAAACTGGGAGCATGAGGCTGCTTTCCATTGGAGTGTTAGCCTTGCTTTTGCTGTTTTAGCAAACAATCATGATGTGGTAGCTTAAAACAGCCTAAGTCTATTATCTTGCCATTCTGTATTTCCTAAGACTGAAATCAACCTCCCTGAATGAAGAGAGTACAGGGCCAAGTCTTTCCAGAAACTGTGTAGGAATTTATTTCCCTACTTTTCCAACTTCTAGAATCCATCAACATTCCTTGGCTTATAGTTTCTTCCCCCAGTCTCCAAGCCAGAAGCATGGCCTCTGCCAAGGCACATTTCCCCTTCAATGCTGACTCCTCTCTGCCTCCCTGACTAAGGTCCCGTGCAATTGCCACTAGATAACCCAAAATCACTTTGCTATCTCAGTCAGCTGAAGAGCAATCTCAATTCCATCTGCAACTTCCACTTCCCTTGGCCATGAGACCAAAAATATGCAAAGATAAGGACCTGGGCCTCTTTGGGGACCATTATTCTGCCTACCACATAATGCAAATGAAAAAAACAGCCTGATACCAACAGAGAAATGCAAGAAATAAAAACCAGAAAAGCAGTGGGTTAGCTTCCCACACAGCCCAAGCTACCCAGAAACACCACTCACATTCAGGAAAAAAGGAGAGCAGACCTTTCGGAAGGTAAGAGCCGAGGCAGAGATGGGAAATGCCTATGCACAGCTCCACAGGCTGAGCAGAAGCCCATGGGGTTGAGGTCTTGAGCCCACTGCTACACAGCACGGGCTGACCACTGTGCTCTGAAGAGGCTGAGCTGCTAGGAAAACAGGCTAAGATAATTTAAATAGTGACCAGACTCATTCCAGATTTCATACATTGAAGACAGGCTAGTTCATTAACTTAACACAATGAGTGCAAGATCCGGGCACTGACAGCTTCGACACTGCTGAGAGAAACCCAAGTTCTAACAAAAGAAGCTGCCACCTCAAGTTCATAGACTGAAAGACTCGAAACCACCAAGATGTCAATACTCAAGCTGACCTACAGATTCAACAATGCCAACTAAAAATTCTAATGGGCATTTTCTTTTATGAGAATGAGAGCAGGGTGGGAGGAGAATTGGTGCCCCAGGGCCTCCAGCTACTGCAACTGAACTCCAGATGTGTGCATCACTTTGTGCGCATGTGCGACCTTGCGTGCTTGCATCACCTTGTGCGTCTGGCTTGCACGGGATCTGGAGAGTCAAACATAAGTCCTTAGGCTTCACAGGCATGCACCTTAACTGCTAAGCCATCTCTCCAACCCATAATGGGCATTTTTTAAATGAAACTGGCAAGCAATTCTAAAATTTACATGGAAATACAAAGGGCTAGAAATAGTCCAGATAATTTCCTAAAAGAACATGGCTGGAGAATTTACAGTATCTCACATCAAAACTTAATGATAAGACAAGCATGAAGGCACAAACTTGTAATCTTAGCATCCCAGAGGCAGAGGCAGGAAGATCTGAAGTTTGCAGCTAACCTGGGTTACATAGCCAGCATGAGATATATAGTGAGACCCTGTCGCACAAAAACAAGGGCCAGGAATGAAACTCAGTGATAGAGAACTTCCTTAGTGTACACAAGGCCCTGTGTTTGATCCCTAGCACAGCATTTAAATGTCAAGATACTGTAATAAATTGATATAGATGCACATAGTTCAAATGAAGACAAGACGTGCAGAAACAAACCCTCACTTTCATTTTGAGACAGGGCCTTGAGACATAGGCCTTTCCAGGAAAAGCAAATACCAAGCGTCAGAAAACAACAAATGGAAGCCTGGGGCTTGAGAAGGGCTTAGGGAATAAATGGGACCAGAGTCTAGAAAACTTACGAGGGTGATAGAAATGTCCTAAAACTGGATTATAGTGAGGGCTATGTAACTACGCAAACATGCTACCCATCACCGAAATATGCTCTTACTGTAGGTAAATTTTATACAATGGAAATTGTACCTCAATGAAGCTATTTTTTAAAGTATTTTATTATACACATTAGAGAGAAAGTATGTGTGTGTTGAGTCTGGGCGCCTGGGCCTCTAGCCACTGAAAATGAACTCCAGACACATGTGTCACTTAGTGTATGTCTTTATGTGGTTAATGGCGAATCAAACATGAGATGGCAGGCTTTGCAAGCAAGCACCTTTAACCACTAGGCAATCTTCCCAGTCCAGCTTTTTTTTAATATAATTTTTATTTTTTTGAGAGAAAGAGGAAGAAGCAGATGGAAAATCAAAGGTTCCCTATTGCAGAGGCTGAGCAAATCTCATTACAGCCAACACAGGGGTCTCAGGACCTTGGGATTTGATCTCACTGTCCAACTCTCAAATCTTGGCCCTCTGCACCATAGTTCTTATATATTTTTTTTATTAATTAGTTTTGTATTCAGCAAATACAGTCAGTTTGGTACCATTATTATAGTTCTTATATTTTTTAAAGTGTTTTTTGTTTTGTTTTTTGTTTTTTGCAGTGGCTTTTTCTGGTAGTTATCACAGATAAACAGTACTAACTAATCTTCCAAGTATTTCACTTCCAAACACCAAAAATGAAATGCTTTTCACCTTTCGTCCTGTGAAGGCTGCTCGATGCAGTGGCGTGTCTCCCATGTCATTTAACACATTCACTTCTGCGCCAGCCTAGTAAACATAAAAATCAATAAATACAAGAATATAGTAAATATAAAAAAAAGGTGAAAGACTTCCTAATTGTATTATGTATTTCAACAATTAAAGTAATTGTTAACACTGTCACTACTAAAAATAAATTTAACTAATAGTAAAGATAAATGGTAAGTTTCCTAGAAGGCAAAATTTACCAGGTAATCAGAATAAAAAGGTACTTTTCTTTATAAATCTGTATATCTAGGCTTGACAGATGGTTAAAGTGCTTGCCTACAAAGCCAAAGGACCCAGGTTCAATTCCCCAGGACCCACGTAAAGCAGATGCACAAAGTGGCACATACATCTGGAGTTTGTTTGCACTGGCTGGAGGCCCTGGCACCCCCATTCATTCTCATTCTCGCTCCCTCTCTCTTTGCCTCTTTCCCTTAAATAAATAAAAACAAAAAATTATAAATTTATGTACCTGGATTGGAGAGATGGTTCAGTGGTTAAGGCACTTGCCTGCAGAGCCTAATGACCCAATTTCCATTCTTCAGTACCCACGTAAAGCCAGATGCACAAAGTGACGACGCATGCATTTGGAGGTCACTTATAACAGCTAAAGGCCCTGACAAGCCTATCCCCCCCTTTCTGGCTCTCTCTTATCTTTCTCTTCTTGTAAATAAATAAATAACAAATATTTTTTTTAAATCTGTACATCTTCACTGTGTTTTAGCGGCAGTCATATTTTTAAAAGGACTGTTCCTGAATATGAAAGTATTTCCTCTTCCATCTAGTTAATGAGTTTTCAGATTAAAAAAAGATGCCAACATTTAAATGTACAAATAACTATAACAAGCAACCCAATTTCAAAAATATCCCTATGTGAAAAATCATCAGGAGAGAAATACGAGCTCTCAATTCTCATTAAATATGGTGTTCACTACAAGCTTCTGACAGAATTTTTTAATTATTTAGGATGTTATTTGATTTTTTTTTCTTAACTGTCATGCTTGTAAAACTGAAAATTATGTCTTCATTAATATGCCCAATTTGCCATTTTAAAAACTAATAATGTGTAAAAATGAAAATTTAGGGCTGGAGAGATGGCTTAGCGGTTAAGGCACATGCCTGCGAACCCTAAGGACCCAGGTTTGATTCTCCAGGTCCCATGTAAGCCAGGTGAACGTGGTGGCACGTGTGTCTGAAATTCATTTGCAATGGCTAGTCTCTCTATTTCTTTCTCTCTGTCTCTAATAAATAAAAAAATAATAAATAAATCTTTTTTAAAAAATGAAATTTTAAAAAAAAAAAGGGGCTGGAGAGAGATGGCTCAGAGGTTAAGGCGCTTGCCTGCAAAGTCTGAGGACCCAGGTTGACTCTCCAGGTCCCAGTAAGCCAGATGCACATGGTGGTGCATACATCTGGAATTTGTTTGCAGTAGCTAGAGGCCATGGTGCGCTCATTCCCCCCACCCCTCTGTCTGTCTCAAATAAATAAAAATAAATCAGAAAAAATAAAATAACAAAATAATAAACTGGGGCTGGGGAGATGGCTCAGCAGTTAAAGGCACTTGCTTGAAAAATCTGCTGGCCCACAATTCCCCAGTACTCACATAAAGTCAGATGCACAAAGTGGCACATGCACAGGTTTCCACAGTGTAGTGGTTATCACACTTGCTTAACAAAGTGGCACATGCATCTGGAGTTCATCTGCACCAGCAACAGGCCCTAGTGTACCCATACTCTCACCCAGGACCCCTCATTAAAATATTTTTTAAATATTGAAATTCAAACTTACTTCATATATCTAATAAAGAAAAAGTAAGCTGGGTGTGGTGGTAGATGCCTTTAATCCCAGCACTTGGGAGGCAGAGAGGTAGGAGAATCACCATGAGTTCGAGGCCACTCTGAGACTACATAGTGAACTCCAGATGACCAGATGAGCTTGGGCTACAGTGAAACCCTACCTCAAAAAATCAAAAAAGAAAAAAGAAAAAGAGAAAGAACAAATAAATGTTTTAATAATAAACTGTTGTTTTAAATAAGTTTCTGTGACTCAGCTTATTTTTCTAAGATACTCATCTTATAATTTCTATAGAACTCATATATTCATTAAAACTATAGGACTGGCAAGATAGCTCAGTAAAGGTACTTGCTTACAGAGCTTGCTGGTCTGAGTATGACTGCCCAGTACCCACATTAAACCAGATACAAAGTGATGCATGCATCTGGAGTACATTTGCAGTGGTAAGAAGCTAGTGTGCCCATTCTTCACAACCCATTTTTTTGTTGTTGTTGTTGTTGTTTTAATTAAAGCTATAAACAGACCTTCAACAGATCCTGGACCACTTGTCTGTGTCCAAAATAGCATGCCAGATGTAGAGGGGTCCAGCCCAAATTAGACTTACTTCTTCCTAAAAATAAAAGGAAAATAAAAGGTATCTTGTGGGGTTGGAGAGATGGCTTAGCGGTTAAGGCACTTGCCTGCAAAGCCTAAGGACCCTGGTTCAACTCCCCAGAATCCACGTGAGCCAGATGCATAAGGTCACTCATGCGCACAAGGTCATGCATACCCACAAGGTGGCGCACGCATCTGGAATGTGACCGCAGTGGCTAGAGGCCCTGGTGTACCAATTCATATCCTCCCCCTTCCTTATAAGAAAAAATCTTTAAAAGATATCTTTGTATTATATGTGTATCTTGCCAATGCAAATAAATGCCTGTCTGGCTTTATAGGGGTGGCTAGGGATTTGGACCAACAGGCTTTTCAAGCAAGTACCTTTAATTCCTGAGCCATCTCCACAGTCCCAAAGGGTATCTTTACATGTTACTTAAGTAGCTTTACAATAAACTCAATTTCTCCTGATCAAGGCTCCCTGGCCAATGGCTTTCCACACTGCACTACTGCTGAGGAAAAGGCAAGGCATACACAACTCAAACAAGTGCAATGGATCAGATATCCCAAGACCTAGACTTGATGCCACCTTACCTTACCACCCCCGTCCCTGAGAGCAGAGGCAGACATGATGGGACATATTCAAGCTATGGTCTACAGCAGCTTGCTAGCTAAGTCTTTATCTATCTTGCCATCCTTTAGTAAAGACAGTCTACTGTGCTTGGTCATTTCTTCTGCATTTTCTTTTTTTTTTTTTTTTTTGGTTTTTCGAGGTAGGGTCTCACTCTAGTCCAGGCTGACCTGGAATTCACTGTGGAGTCTCAGGGTGGCCTCGAACTCACGGCAATCCTCCTACCTCTGCCTCCCAAGTGCTGGGATTAAAGGCGTGCGCCACCATGCCTGGCTGCTTCTGCATTTTCATCTTAAGTGAAACACAGCTCTTCCCGGTAACACTCAACATTGCATTTCATGAAGGGGAACTCTTTAAAACCCTTATGCTGTGAAGAAGGATGGCCTGGGAAGGTGAAAGCAATGTGCAGACACTCTGAAAACTGTACCACAAAAGGAATCATTAACAGCTTCTTCCTGCAGCGTTTTCAACATGGTTCTGTCTCAGACAATGACTGAAAATGGAGTCTTTGACCTCAGATATATCTCAGTAATGAGAACACTGGGTTACCAGAGTGCTAGGGAGTCCAACTACATACCAAAATTAAAAGCACTGAAATGTCAGGTCCTAGTAGTAAAGATAGGAGAGGTATTAACACAATAGAATGTTGCAACATGGAAAGTGAAATAATTCAATTTAGCAAAACAGGATAACAGGCCTAGAGCTGAAGTGGCTCCAGAAGCTAAATATTAAAATTTTAAATCAAGCTGTGGGGGCTAGAGCCTAACAACTTCCTAAAGCAAAGCTCACCACTCTAGAGGGTCTCCAACAAAATTTTTAGCCACCAGCCTCACAGTATCCACACCAGGTCTCTTAACAACCACCCCTTCTCTCTCTCAGTCTCTCTTTTTCTCTCTCTCTCTGTCTCTCTCTCTTACACGCACACACACACACACACACACACACACACCAGATGCCCAGTGTGCCTATGACTATCATCATTCACTCACACTACACATCTGTTTCATCTCACCAGCGCCCAGTGGAGCCCCTAGTGACAAGGTCAACAAATCCCAGTGACGTACACTATTTGTATTTATTTATTTATTGCCTTCTGTTTTTAGATGAAACCTAGTTCTTCCCAATTAATAACAACCTCCTCCTTCCTCTGATGGAGGCTCCCCGTTCCAACACCCACAGTACCTCACTGAGCAAAAATCGTGTGCACCTCTGCATCAAAAACCCACTGCTGGGCTGGAGAGATGGTTTAGTGGTTAAGGCACTTGCCTGCAAAACCTAAGTACCCATGTTCAAATCTCCAGGTCCCATGTAAGGCTGGCGCAAGTGCACAAGGTCACACATGAGCACAAGATGGCACACGTGCCTGAAGCCCTGGTGTGCTGATTTTCTCTCTCCTCTTGTTCTCACTCTGGTAAAAAAAAAAAAAAAAAAAAAAAAAAGTTTAAAAAAAAAAAAACCACTGCTGGATTGGAGAGATGGCTCAGCAGTTAAGAACCCAGGTTCGATTCTCCAGTACCCAGATATAAAGGTGGCACATGCATCTGGAGTCCCTTTGCAGTGGAAAGAAGCCCTGACATGCCCATCCTCTCTCTGTCTCTTCCTGTCTGTCTGTCTGTCTCTCTCTCTCAAGTAAATATTAAAACACACACACACACACACTGCTATCTGTGGTCAAGAGTTCTCCCGCTCACATTATGTAGTGGTTACCTTCTTGTTGCTGCAACAAAACACCCAACCAGAAGCAACTTTTGGAGAAAGGGGTTTCTGTTGGCTTACAGTTTCAAGGAGGAGTTTCATCATGGTGGTAAGTGTAACAGGAAGAAGGCTCACATTATCACATGTCAGCAGGTAGGAAACAACAAGAATGAGCTGAAAGCCAAGCAGGTGGTGCGCACCTTTAATCCCAGCACTTGGGAGGCAGAGGTAGGAGGATCGTCACGAGTTTAAGGTCAGCCTGAGACTACATAGTGAATTACAGGTCGGCCTGGTCTACAGCAAAACCCTACCTCAAAAAACAAAAAAAAAAAATGAGCTCATTTAGGACACCCAAAGCAGCTAGACTAATAAACCTCAAGGCTTGCGGCCAGTGACACACCTCCTCCAAGGCTCCGCCTCCTCAAAACTCCACTCACTAGCCAGGCATCAGGTATGAGGCTATGGGGGGCATTTTATATTCAAACCACCACATGTTATGCACTCTCCTTGAGCCACACTCCAGCAAACTCCTCCTCGCTACCACCTGGAAGCCTCCTAGCAGCTTACACTCACAAACTCTGGGCAGCAGTGTTTCTCCACACCTCACATCCGACCGCCGTCCCAGGGGCCTGCTGACCATTCCAGCTCCCTGCTCTCTCAGCCTCCCTCATTTCCTGTGAGTGCTGCCTCTGGTCAGCATCAGCACACAGGTATGCCCCAGACTTGGTCCTTGATTTAATCAGCTCTTCAATCAGTTTTCCTGTAGGCAGTCTGCACATCTCCTTCCTTCAATAAACCTGGCATGTATTCCTTGAGCCCTTTACCAATATCTTTTATCATTACCTCTGTCACAGTAGCCTAGGAAAAAAAACAGATCCTAGCCAAATTCACTCAATCTCTCCATAACCACAGACAAAAGATTCATGGTGTCATGAAGGCAGGATCTCACACAGTAGCTCGACAGTCCTTAGGCTGGTTAAGAACTCTCCTATACCCACAATAGGCATCTCAACCCATTGCTATTCCCCTGAAGCTTCGTACCCAGGCACCTCAACACTTAGCAATGACCTTCCCTTTCAGCTTCACAGTAAAACTAGAAACTTTCACTGAATTCCTTGGATTACCAGACAACCAATCTACCTTCCCGCCCACACCTGCATGCCTTCTCCCATTCTTCCTCCCATCGACATCTCAAGATTCTTCCTGGGTCCCAGTCCTTCTTGCTTCTCAGGCACTCCTTCTGATCTACATCTGTTCCCTCTTTAGTTGCTCACAGAAAGGAGTAAGTAGCCTCTACCATCTGACTAGCACAAACCAACCAACCCTCCTGGTCCCAAGCTCCCTACACTCCTTTCTCCTCACACTCCCCTCCCATTTCTACTCTTCACTTGTTCTGCCACCTCATTCCTTCCTACCACCTCCTACCAGCTGCAGCTTAGACTCCTCTCCCACCATAGCATTGACATTGTCCTTAATTGTCTTCAAAAATGCTGTCACGGGGTCAGAGGGATGGCTTGGCGGTTAAGATGCTTGCCTGCAAAGCCAAAGGACCCAGGTTTGATTCCCTAGGACCCACATTAGCCAGATGCACAAGGAGATGCACGCATCTAGAGTTAGTTTGCAGTGGCTAGAGGCCCTGGTGCACCCATTCTATTTCTCTCTCTCTCTATCCCTCTTTCTCTGTCAAATAAATAAATAAATAAAAATATTTTCTTTCAAAATGCTGTCACTGGGGATGGAGAGATGGCTTAGTGGTTAAGGCACTTGCCTGAGAAGCCTAAGGACCCATGTTTGACTCTCCAGATCCCACGTAAGCCAGACACACAGGATGATGCAAGCATGCAAGGTCACACATGCACACAAGATGGAGCATACATCTGGAGTGGCTGGAAGACCTGGTGCACCAATTCTCTCATTCTCTCTCTCTCTGTCTCGCTCTCTCATAAAAAATTAAATTTAAAAATGCTATCACTGAGTAGGGGAGGGGGCACTTTTCAGCTATCACATCACTGAATCACAGTCCAGAATAGCATGACCCATGGCCCTCCCTGGTTGCCATGGCCTAAACTCTAATCTGCTTTTTGTTTTTTTTTCATATTAAAAAAACTTTTTAGGCTGGGCATGGTGGCGCACACCTTTAATCCCAGCACTCGGGAGGCAGAACTAGGAGGTTCACTGTGAGTTCACAGCCTGCCTGAGACTACATAGTGAATTCCAGGTCAACATGGGCTAAAGTGAGACATTACCTCAAAAAACCAAAATAATAATAATAATAATAATAAGCAAAAAAAGGGGGCTGGAGAGATAGTTTATCAGTCAAGGTGTTTGTCTGTAAGGCCTAAGGACCCAGGTTCAATTCCCCAGGACCCACGCTAAGCCAGATGCACAATGTGGCATATGTGTCTGGAGTTCGTTTGCAGTGGCTGGAGGCCCTAGCATGCCCATTCTCTCTCCCCCTTTCTCTCTCAAATAAATAAAAAGAAAATATTAAATAAAAAAATCCGGGTTACCACTTCCTACTCTCTACTATATAGATGATAAATATACATACATTTATACATCCACACAAAACCTACCTATTGCCCTTTTCATGTGTTTGCATAACTGACTGCACTATTATTCCTCTGATTTCTCATGCGACATGTCAGGATCGGCCTTTATTGTTCTTGTGATGCTAGGGGATCAAACCCAGGGCCTCAAGCAAGCACGGTAAGCACACTGCCACTGAGTTACACCTCCAGACCTGTAAATTATTAAGAACTTCATTCTATATACTACTTAATACTAATTATAGATGCCGCTTTTAAAGTTGAATAAATAATATCAAGTCTCATAGCATTTAGTGTAAACTCTTAAGAAAGCAAAAGCTAAAATTCAACTACTCAAAGCTCACCTTTGCAGTTAATGTCAGCAGTTAGTCCACTCCGCTCCATGGTTTCCAACAGCCGTCTCACTTCTTCAGCGTTGCCATTTCTGGCATGATGGAGAAGCTGCTGTTCTGCTTCTGTGTTCATTTCTACATTAAAAAATAATAGCACTGTTATTCTCTAGAACATAATTAGCGCTTACACATTCCTTGCTCATAGAAAGGGGAAACTCATTTTCATTTTGCAGCCAGAACTGACCTCCCAAAAAACATGGTAAATCATATCCAAATCTAAGACATTTATGTCAAAATGTGCAAATGTTATGGAAAGCAGTTCCCAGAAGAAAAGCACATTTCAGTCTTGCTAGTAAATAAATACAGAGAAATATAACAAATGATATTTTTCCCTACTAGCAAAATAAAAAAAAATAAAAGACTGAATATAGCCAGTGCTTGTGGCAAGGACAGAATAGCCAGGAAATAAACTGCAGAGGAAGCAACAAAAACAAAACAACACCCCAAAAAAAAAACCCCAACCCCCCCCCCCCCCCCCCCCCCCCCCCCCCCCCCCCCCCCCCCCCCCCCCCCCCCCCCCCCCCCCCCCCCCCCCCCCCCCCCCCCCCCCCCCCCCCCCCCCCCCCCCCCCCCCCCCCCCCCCCCCCCCCCCCCCCCCCCCCCCCCCCCCCCCCCCCCCCCCCCCCCCCCCCCCCCCCCCCCCCCCCCCCCCCCCCCCCCCCCCCCCCCCCCCCCCCCCCCCCCCCCCCCCCCCCCCCCCCCCCCCCCCCCCCCCCCCCCCCCCCCCCCCCCCCCCCCCCCCCCCCCCCCCCACCCCCCCCCCCCCCCCCCCCCCCCCCCCCCCCCCCCCCCCCCCCCCCCCCCCCCCCCCCCCCCCCCCCCCCCCCCCCCCCCCCCCCCCCCCCCCCCCCCCCCCCCCCCCCCCTTTGGCAATATCCAATAATCTTCAAACTACATTCAACCATTTACTTTGAGTAACTATTTCTAGAACTCTATCCTACAGAAACACATAAGACCATCTTGTAAGCAGGTTCTTAGGATGTGTTACCTGCAAGAGTGGTAAAGCTAGAAACACCCCCATGTCCATCAACAGGGGATTCCAGAGAGACTAAAAGAGATGTTCTCTCATGTTCCCACAACCTAGCAGCCTAGGCACAGTGAACAGCAGACCCCTGCCCCAGGCCTCCTTCCCTAATCAGCATTCAAATGCTGGCAGGCCAGTCATCACCCTCAAGAGAAGACTTAGCAAGGAATATTCCCCAGAACATACTCCAAGCAAACAGATACCATGTAGCTCCCAGCAAACAGCCAGGCCAAAAAGAGCTTTTACATAAAGTTGGCAGTGGACAGTGCCCACCACTCTCAATTTCCAATCAGTCTTCTAGCTCTCCATGCAAACAAAGCCACTGCCAAAAACAAGCATCTGACCAAGTTCTAAAACGTGGGAAACAGGGCTAGAGAGACTTAGCAGTTAAGGTGTTTGCCTGCAAGGCCAAAGGACCCAGGTTACATTCCCCAGGACCCACATCATAAGACAGATGCACAAGGTGGTGCATGTGTCTGGAGTTCATTTGCAGCTGCTAAAGGCCCTGGCTCGCTTGTGCGTGCTCTCTCTCTCTCTCAATAAATGAAGTAAATAAATTTCAAAAAAATGTGGGAGGCAGAGGCCAATACCAAACATGTAGGAGGTTGTGATAGTTAAGGTGTTGTCAACCTGATCTGTTTAGTAATCCACAGAAATCCCTTTCAGATGGTCTCCGAGGTTGCTTCCAGGAAAGATCAACTCAAGGAGGAAGTCCTTCCCCCAGAGCGGGCGGCCCCTTTCAGAGGGGAGCTTTACATAGGAAAGTTCTGGGTGAAAAGAGCCCCTTCCTTCCACTTGGCTGCCGGAGCTGCTTGCTGCCTCCCAGCGTGGATTGAAGACCAGGCGGGGACTGAAGAGCAGCGGCTCCTCAGGAAGCCTCCAGGCCTTCCGGCGCCATCTGCAGTGCAGGATCAGGACTGCTGAGGCATCTGGCCACGTGGACTGAGCAGCTACCAAGTTCCTTGATCAGGACTGCTGAAGCATCTGGCCACATGGACTGAGCAGCTACCAAGTTCCTTGATTATCGGGCCTGTAACTGCTACTGGACTACCGTAAACTAATCCAATAAATTCCCTTTTTAATATAATTCATTCTAGCAGTTCTGTTCCTCTAGAGAACCCTGACTACTACAGAGGGCAACCCAGACAAGTTACTCAGAGAAAAGAAAATTAAAGATGAAAACCAACATCCTTAGAGAACAGATGACACTATATTCTACAAAAACAACTTTAAAAGCTATTCTTAGCTGGGCGTGGTGGCGCACGCCTTTAATCCCAGCACTCGGGAGGCAGAGGTAGGAGGAACGCCGTGAGTTCGAGGCCACCTGAGACTCCATAGTGAATATCAGGTCAGCCTGGGCTGAGAGTGAGACCCTACCTTCGAAAAAAACCAAAAAAAAAAAAAAAAAAAAAAAAAAAAAGCTATTCTTAAATAAAGACCATACGAAAAAAAGAGTATCAGAAATTATAACCATGAAAAAATGAAAAGCTCAGGAGAGGAGTTGGAAATATACACTGAAACATCTCCTAGTGATAAAGGATGTTAAGAAAACAGGAGAGAAAAGTGCAGGCCTGTAAGCCCACCATTCTGGTAGGCTGAAGAGCAGGGTGCTATAAAGCTCAAGGCCATCCTGGGCTACATAGTGAGTTCAGGTGGCTATCCTGAGACTTTGGGACTCCATAACCACAGACAAAAGATTCATGGTGTCATGAAGGCAGGATCTCACACAGTAGCTCGACAGTCCTTAGGCTGGTTAAGAACTCTCCTATACCCACAATAGGCATCTCAACCCATTGCTATTCCCCTGAAGCTTCGTACCCAGGCACCTCAACACTTAGCAATGACCTTCCCTTTCAGCTTCACAGTAAAACTAGAAACTTTCACTGAATTCCTTGGATTACCAGACAACCAATCTACCTTCCCGCCCACACCTGCATGCCTTCTCCCATTCTTCCTCCCATCGACATCTCAAGATTCTTCCTGGGTCCCAGTCCTTCTTGCTTCTCAGGCACTCCTTCTGATCTACATCTGTTCCCTCTTTAGTTGCTCACAGAAAGGAGTAAGTAGCCTCTACCATCTGACTAGCACAAACCAACCAACCCTCCTGGTCCCAAGCTCCCTACACTCCTTTCTCCTCACACTCCCCTCCCATTTCTACTCTTCACTTGTTCTGCCACCTCATTCCTTCCTACCACCTCCTACCAGCTGCAGCTTAGACTCCTCTCCCACCATAGCATTGACATTGTCCTTAATTGTCTTCAAAAATGCTGTCACGGGGTCAGAGGGATGGCTTGGCGGTTAAGATGCTTGCCTGCAAAGCCAAAGGACCCAGGTTTGATTCCCTAGGACCCACATTAGCCAGATGCACAAGGAGATGCACGCATCTAGAGTTAGTTTGCAGTGGCTAGAGGCCCTGGTGCACCCATTCTATTTCTCTCTCTCTCTATCCCTCTTTCTCTGTCAAATAAATAAATAAATAAAAATATTTTCTTTCAAAATGCTGTCACTGGGGATGGAGAGATGGCTTAGTGGTTAAGGCACTTTCCTGAGAAGCCTAAGGACCCATGTTTGACTCTCCAGATCCCACGTAAGCCAGACACACAGGATGATGCAAGCATGCAAGGTCACACATGCACACAAGATGGAGCACACATCTGGAGTGGCTGGAAGACCTGGTGCACCAATTCTCTCATTCTCTCTCTCTGTCTCGCTCTCTCATAAAAAATTAATTTTAAAAATGCTATCACTGAGTAGGGGAGGGGGCACTTTTCAGCTATCACATCACTGAATCACAGTCCAGAATAGCATGGCCCATGGCCCTCCCTGGTTGCCATGGCCTAAACTCTAATCTGTTTTTTGTTTTTTTTTCATATTAAAAAAACTTTTCAGGCTGGGGGTGGTGGCGCACACCTTTAATCCCAGCACTCGGGAGGCAGAACTAGGAGGTTCACTGTGAGTTCACAGCCTGCCTGAGACTACATAGTGAGTTCCAGGTCAACATGGGCTAAAGTGAGACATTACCTCAAAAAACCAAAATAATAATAATAATAATAATAAGCAAAAAAGGGGGGCTGGAGAGATAGTTTATCAGTCAAGGTGTTTGTCTGTAAGGCCTAAGGACCCAGGTTCAATTCCCCAGGACCCACGCTAAGCCAGATGCACAATGTGGCATATGTGTCTGGAGTTCGTTTGCAGTGGCTGGAGGCCCTAGCATGCCCATTCTCTCTCCCCCTATCTCTCTCAAATAAATAAAAAGAAAATATTAAATAAAAAAATCCGGGTTACCACTTCCTACTCTCTACTATATAGATGATAAATATACATACATTTATACATCCACACAAAACCTACCTATTGCCCTTTTCATGTGTTTGCATAACTGACTGCACTATTATTCCTCTGATTTCTCATGCGACATGTCAGGATTGGCCTTCATTGTTCTTGTGATGCTAGGGGATCAAACCCAGGGCCTCAAGCAAGCAAGGTAAGCACACTGCCACTGAGTTACACCTCCAGCCTGTAAATTATTAAGAACTTCATTCTATATACTACTTAATACTAATTATAGATGCCACTTTTAAAGTTGAATAAATAATATCAAGTCTCATAGCATTTAGTGTAAACTCTTAAGAAAGCAAAAGCTAAAATTCAACTACTCAAAGCTCACCTTTGCAGTTAATGTCAGCAGTTAGTCCACTCCGCTCCATGGTTTCCAACAGCCGTCTCACTTCTTCAGCGTTGCCATTTCTGGCATGATGGAGAAGCTGCTGTTCTGCTTCTGTGTTCATTTCTACATTAAAAAATAATAGCACTGTTATTCTCTAGAACATAATTAGCGCTTACACATTCCTTGCTCATAGAAAGGGGAAACTCATTTTCATTTTGCAGCCAGAACTGACCTCCCAAAAAACAAGGTAAATCATATCCAAATCTAAGACATTTATGTCAAAATGTGCAAATGTTATGGAAAGCAGTTCCCAGAAGAAAAGCACATTTCAGTCTTGCTAGTAAATAAATACAGAGAAATATAACAAATGATATTTTTCCCTACTAGCAAAATAAAAAAAATAAAAGACTGAATATAGCCAGTGCTTGTGGCAAGGACAGAATAGCCAGGAAATAAACTGCAGAGGAAGCAACAGCAATTTGGCAATATCCAATAATCTTCAAACTACATTCAACCATTTACTTTGAGTAACTATTTCTAGAACTCTATCCTACAGAAACACATAAGACCATCTGTAAGCAGGTTCTTAGGATGTGTTACCTGCAAGAGTGGTAAAGCTAGAAACACCCCCATGTCCATCAACAGGGGATTCCAGAGAGACTAAAAGAGATGTTCTCTCATGTTCCCACAACCTAGCAGCCTAGGCACAGTGAACAGCAGACCCCTGCCCCAGGCCTCCTTCCCTAATCAGCATTCAAATGCTGGCAGGCCAGTCATCACCCTCAAGAGAAGACTTAGCAAGGAATATTCCCCCAGAACATACTCCAAGCAAACAGATACCATGTAGCTCCCAGCAAACAGCCAGGCCAAAAAGAGCTTTTACATAAAGTTGGCAGTGGACAGTGCCCACCACTCTCAATTTCCAATCAGTCTTCTAGCTCTCCATGCAAACAAAGCCACTGCCAAAAACAAGCATCTGACCAAGTTCTAAAACGTGGGAAACAGGGCTAGAGAGACTTAGCAGTTAAGGTGTTTGCCTGCAAGGCCAAAGGACCCAGGTTACATTCCCCAGGACCTACATCATAAGACAGATGCACAAGGTGGTGCATGTGTCTGGAGTTCATTTGCAGCTGCTAAAGGCCCTGGCTCACTTGTGCGTGCTCTCTCTCTCTCTCTCTCTCAATAAATGAAGTAAATAAATTTCAAAAAAATGTGGGAGGCAGAGGCCAATACCAAACATGAAGGAGGTTGTGATAGTTAAGGTGTTGTCAACCTGATCTGTTTAGTAATCCACAGAAATCCCTTTCAGGTGGTCTCCGAGGTTGCTTCCAGGAAGGATCAACTCAAGGAGGAAGTCCTTCCCCCAGAGCGGGCGGCCCCTTTCAGAGGGGAGCTTTACACAGGAAAGTTCTGGGTGAAAAGAGCCCCTTCCTTCCACTTGGCTGCTGGAGCTGCTTGCTGCCTCCCAGCGTGGATTGAAGACCAGGTGGGGACTGAAGAGCAGCGGCTCCTCAGGAAGCCTCCAGGCCTTCCGGCGCCATCTGCAGTGCAGGATCAGGACTGCTGAGGCATCTGGCCACGTGGACTGAGCAGCTACCAAGTTCCTTGATTATCGGGCCTGCAACTGCTACTGGACTACCGTAAACTAATCCAATAAATTCCCTTTTTAATATAATTCATTCTAGCAGTTCTGTTCCTCTAGAGAACCCTGACTACTACAGAGGGCAACCCAGACAAGTTACTCAGAGAAAAGAAAATTAAAGATGAAAACCAACATCCTTAGAGAACAGATGACACTATATTCTACAAAAACAACTTTAAAAGCTATTCTTAAAATAAAATCATAGAAAAAAGAGTATTGGAAATTATAACCAGTAAAAATGAAAAGCTCAGGAGAGGAGTTGGAAAATACAGCTGAAAACATCTCCTAGAGAATAAAGATGTTAAGAAAACAGGAGAGAAAAGTGCAGGCCTGTAATCCCACCATTCAGGAGGCTGAAGCAGGAGTGCTATAAAGCTCAAGGCCAACCTGGGCTACATAGTGAGTTCCAGGTGGCTATCCTGGGATACAATGGGAAACTCCATCACAAAACAATGCCAGGCGTGGTGGTGCACACCTTTAATCCCAGCACTCGGGAGGCAGAGGTAGGAGGATTGCCATGAGTTCAAGGCCACCCTGAGACTACACAGTGAATTCCAGGTCAGCCTGAGCTAGAATGAGACTCTACCTCAAAAAAAAAAAAAAAAAAAACAAAAAAACACACACACACACAAAACAAAGGTGATAGGGGGAGAAAGGGAGAAGGAAAAAAGAGATTAAAGAAAATGTAAGAATTAAACGACTCTCCAGGAGGTGGGATATCCAAATGACAGGATTCTAGAAAAGAAAATGCAACACCTTCACAGAACTTAAGGGCAGGCTGAGAAGATGGCCCAGCAGTAAAAGATTCTTGCTTGCAAAGCCCATCAGCCTGGGTTCAATTCCCCAGCACCCACGTAAAGCCAGATATACAAAGTGACGCACGCATCTCGACTTTGTTTGCAGTGACAGGAGACTCCGGCACGTCCATACACCGACCCCCCCACACACATACACATACACATGTTCTCTCTCTCTCTCTCTCTCAAAAAAAATTTAAAAAAAGAAAAGAGGAACTGAAGAGTTACTGAGAATCCAACAATTCTGGAAATTTTCTGGTCTACAGAAGAGAGATCCACCAATGCATATTTTCATGACATTTTAGAACTTTAGAGGCAAAGAAATGTCTCTGTTTCCAGGGGGCAAAAAAGAATCAGGGAACAAAGGAGAAAGAGTCAGAACGATTTTGACTTTTCAACTACAACATAAGCAGCTAAGAAATAATAAATACCCCAAAGTTCTGCAGGAAAATGGTTTCCACTCCCAAATTTTATGAGCAGCTAGTCAAAAGGGTTGAATAAAGTCTGGTGGGGTGAGGCACTGTGGATTGAGCCCAGGGGCTGACGCATGCAAACCACATATTCTCCCCCTTAGTATACCACCAGCCCAACTATATTTTCTGATGTAAAAACAAAAATCTACTTCTAGCCAGACTAGGTCACACATGTGCACAAGGTGGCATATATGTCTGGAGTTCAATTACAGTGCCTGGAGGCCCTGGCACACCAATTCTCTCTCATGCATGCTCTCTTGCAAACCCTACCTTGCAAAACAAAAAACAAACAAAAAAGGCCAGTCTGTTGGGCTTGCCTCAAAAAAAATAAATTAAAATAAATAAATAAAAATAGAGCCTCCTGCCAGGCATGGTGGTGCACACCTTTAATCCCAACACTTGGGAGGCAGAAGTAGGAGGATCGCCATGAGTTCAAGGCCACCCTGAGACTACATAGTGAATTCCAGGTCAGCCTGAACTGCAGTGAAACCCTACCTGGAAAAAAAAAAAATAGATAGCCTCCTGACATGTCTGCTTGGCAATGCTGTATTTGGTATTTTCTCTAGGAAAACTCTTCATATCTCAAGATACCCAGGACACAATTCCCCCCACCTGTCTCCTATTTTTGCCTTACTGCTAGCTGGTAGAAATTGGCTACTACAACAACATACCTTGGGGGTGTTTACTGAGGGAACAAATCATGACAAGATAGTTCCACAATGTCTCAGCTCTGAAGAAGCTAAGACCAAAGCTGTGCCTTTCTGGAGAAGACTGGATTTGTAAATGGAACTGAAGCTGCTAACAAACTGTGTGAGACAAGAGTCTGTTCTCACTAAAGCGACTACAGCACAGGGGCCATCTGTACAGCCTTGTGCAAAAGAGCCCATCGTAAATCCCCCTCAAGAAGAGTACAGATCAGGGCTGCCCTGCAGTCAGCAGCAGGGCCTCAGAGGCCATCGTCATGACTCCCGAAGGCTCCTGCTCCAGGCTGGCTGCTAATGGAAATGGGGGCACTATCAAAAAGGACAGAGCGGGTAAAACGCTATGTGCTCTACGGTGAAACTGAATGGACTAGACAGAGTTACCAGCAGACAGAACTGGGCTTCACTCTTCATCAAATGCTTGGATGTTTTGTAAATGAAATCCTAATGTTAATTGTGTTTGTGCACTTTGCAGCACATGGAAAAATGTTTATAAATATAAAAATGAAACAAGGGCTGAAGAGATGGCTTAGCAGTTAAGGCACTTGCCTGTAAAGCTAAAGGACCCAGTTTCAATTCCCCAAGACCCACATAAGCCAGATGCACAAGGTGGTATATGCATCTGGAGTTCGTTTGCAATGGCTAGAGGCCCTGACACACCCATTCATTCTCATTCTCTCTCTCTCTTAAATAAATAAACAAATAAATAAAATACTTGAGAAAACAAAAACAAAATCTACCATCTAAACAGTCTGCTATAATATAAAAGCCCCAGTGAAAAAAAATTAAAAAAAAAAAAGTCCCAGTGACTCTCGGGTGTCCATCCTCACAGGACTGGTATTCCAGGTGTGCATGGCCACACCAAGCTTTTGACATGAGTGCCGGGGCCCATGATGTGGTTGCTCATAAACGCTGGGTTTGGGATTGGCATTTATTCAAATATCTGTGGGCTATCTTCTGATGTCAGTCTGCTATGGGCAGGAGGTGCAACAATGAAAAACACAGTCCATGGACTCCAGAAACAGGGCAAGCCCACAAATGATGATCACAGCACGGGCCGTGCACAACAATGCACAAAGGCAATGGTCGCAGAAGTTGTGAGCTGTTTGCCTACACTGGTTGTCAGCAGTGAGAGAACTGAGACACAACTTCACACGGTCACCTTCACCAGCCTGAGGAGTCTCCTCAAATTTTTTTTTTTTTTTTTTTGAGGTCAAGTCTCACTTTAGCCCAGGCTGACCTGGAATTCCCTATGTAGTCTCATGCTGGCCTCAAACTCACAGGAATCCTCCAACTTGGCCTCACAAGCGCTAGGATTAAAGGCTTACACCATCATGCCCAGCATCTCTCAATATTTTGAGGTACTTGAACTCAGGCTAAAGTCAGGATTTGGGACTACAAGGCAGAAAAAAATTTTAGGAAGAGACAGTATGAAGCAGAGTTGGAAATTTTATTAAAGATATTAAGGCATGCAAGAAAAAGATGAGGGACTGGAGAGATGACTCAGTGGTTAAAGGTGCTTGCAAAGCCTAACCATCCAGGTTCAATTCCCTAATACCACCTACAGACAAATGTACAAAGTGGCACATGCGCCTGGAGTTCGGGACTCATTTGCAGTGGCAGAAGGCCCTGGCTCTCACTCATTCTCTTATCCCACCCCACTCTCTTAAATAAAGAGATAGATTTTTTTTTAAGGAAGAGAATGAAAGCACAGCCGAGAGCATGAGTGTGGGCTTCTCTGAAAGATTTGCAGAAAGTAAGACTTAGCCAAGTGTGAGTATGGCTGCGCACAGTGTCTTGGTATTAGCTAGGTATGCCATTTTGGTGGCTCTCAAGTTCTCTCTCTCTAGTTAAGGGAAATCATAGAGTGGCTCTAGAGGTGCCTTGGGTAGGGTTATAATCTGATAAAGTGAAACCAGGAGCCACTAGGTTGCACAAGGGGTTTAGTGCTTATCCTTTTCCAGTAAATTGGGTTGCAAATGGTGAGAAACTGTAGTCTGAGCTTGGAAGGGAGAAAGGCCTTAGATAATTCATTATGCTGGAATGCTTGCTTCTCTGCTGGTGACAGGCTCCTTTCCCCTCTTCTCTCACTGGCATTTTCCCTACCTCATGGTCATGGAGGAATTACAAAGTGAAATGTAAACTTGTAAGTAGTTCACCAAGATCACAAGGGTGTAATATAACCTAGATAGCTAGACAGAAAATAGGGAGATTAATCAAGACCACGTCTCAAAAAAAATTAAATAAAATTGAGAAATTAGCTAATAACAGGTTCAGCACTGTGAACTCAAGTTTCCAGAAGAATCTAAGCCACACCTGTATTAAACATTCTATAAGACTTGGGCTGGAGATATGGCTTAGTGGTTACGGCACTTGCCTATGAAGCCTAAGGACCCAGGTTCGATTCCCCAGTACACACACAAGCCAGATGCAAAAGGTGGTACATGTGTTTGGAGTTCATTTTCAGTGGCTGGAAGGCCCTGGCATGTTGATATTCCCATATATTCTCCCTCCCTCTCCCTCTCTCTCTCTCTCAAGTAAATAATTTTTTTAAAGATTCTATAAGATTGACTAGAAATTCATGATTGTGGAAAGTTGGAATATTCAAATCCACAGCCAAATGACCTTTAGCCCCCTTGATGGCCATTCATTGCCCATCTGCACAGAAACAAAGGGAAACCTTTTTGAGAGAAATACTGACTATTTTGCCCAGGCTGGCGCTCAATTCCTGGGCTCAAGGGATTCTCCTGCCTCAACCTCCTAAGTGGTTACAACTACAGACCGGCATGCCACCTGGACTGCTTTTAAAGGGAAACTAAATACAACATATTCAAGTGATTTACTTTCCATGGCCACATGATTGGAAAATGCAGCTAAGGACTGCTTTCACTATATAGTCATTCCCTCCTTTCAGGATGAAAAATAAAGTAATTCAGAAAAAATGAGTGACTTAGTAAATCTCTTTTTGTCCCTGTCCACATTCTGCAGCCACCCTGTTAATAATGACAATACTGATACAATACAGGTGGAAGAAATCATGTGAGGACAATCCCCCCCCCCCATTCTAGAGCTCAAGATCATGTAAGAATGCATGACAGGGGCTGGAAAGATGGCTTAGCAGTTAAGGTGCTTGCCTAAGAAGCCTAAGGATCCAGGTTTGATTCCCCAGTACCCACATAAGCCAGATACTCAAGGTTGTGCATATGTCTGGAGTTTGTTTGCAGTGGCCAGAGGCCCTGGTGCACCTGTCTGCCTCTTCCTGTCCGTCCATCCCTCCCTCCCTCTCTCTCTCTCAAATAAATACTTTTAAAAAAGAATGCATGAGCCGGGTGTGGTGGCGCAGGTTTTTAATCCCAGCACTTGGGAGGCAGAGGTAGGAGGATCACCATGAGTTTGAGGCCACCCTGAGACTACAGAATGAATTCCAGGTCAGCCTGGGCTAGAGTGAGACTCTACTTTGAAAAAAAATGCATGACAGTAACTCTTCTAAAATTTCATTTAATGAATTGTTGGTATAGGGCAGTAACTACACTACAAAACCTGTGTACTCTTTCTAGGAACTACAAAGAATTCACAAGTTTGTCAACAAAGTTCTGATTGACAGAAGACCATGGCAAAAGAACTGATAAGGCCCCAAACAATTCAAATTTCTCACAGAGGCTATCTTGTCTCTGCTCTGTACATTGTCTGTTTATTTCTATTCTCTGTGAGTACTTAAGAAGCTCGGCTTCTTATAATACCAACAGGTAAGAAACCGCTACAAGCCTAGTGTGGTTAACACATGCTTAGGGAATTCAAGGCCAGCCTGGGCTATAAAGTGAGAGCTTGTCTCACAAAGAATGAAACAGAAATTTGCCACAACAGAGCTTCAACTGAAAAATATGACCAAATACACAACCATGCCTCTAAGTAAAAGAAAGTTACCAGGAGAGCACAGCATGGTGCACACCTTTAATCCCAGTACTCACTCGGGAGGCAGAGGTAGGAGGATCGCTGTGAGTTCAAGGCCAGTCTGAGACTATATAGTGAATTCCAGGTCAGCCTGGGTTAAAGCCAAGACAATACCTCAAACAAACAAATGAAAAAGTTACCAGGATACAATGTGTAACTGAAATAGACATGTTATCCCTGAAGAAGTGATTGTGTCCTTTTGCTTCATTGTTCCTTCTGTAAAGGTATCCTTTCTTAAGGGAATACAAGGAAAGGAGTATTTGGAGAAATACTACCTGGCTTATGTGAATCACAAGTGTAAGTAAGCATTGCTACAATAACACCTGGAGAAATGAGCAGACTCCAGGGACAAGGATCAAGCAACTGTCACAAATTCCTGTTGATTCACAATGAATACTTAGCAAGTGATATGTGACCTTGCAAAAACCTTATACTGACATACAATGATTTCAGATAAAGCTACTCAATTTCCGGCAGTTTTACTCCTACTTGGAATATCAACTGCTGTGTGCTGTGGGAGTTACACTGCCCAGAGAAACGGAAGATAATTTCTTTTAAAAAATGAATGTTGGGCTGGAGAGATGGTTTAACAGTTAAGGTGCCTGCTTGCCAAGCTTAAGTAGCCAGGTTCGATTTCCCAGTACCCATGTAAGCCAGATGCACAAAATAAGCACAATTCTGGTGTTTGTTTGCAATGGCTGGAGTCCCTGGTGTGCCCACTATCTATCTCTATGAGGCCTGTTTCACTCTGTCTCCAATAAATAAAATATTTTAAAAAAAAATAATGAAAGTAGCCGGGACTGGTGGCGCACACCTTTAATCTCAGTATTTGGGAGGCAGAGGCAGGAGGATCGCCATGAGTTGGAGGCCACCCTGACACTACATAGTGAATTCCAGGTCAGCCTGAGCTAGAGTGAGACACCTACTTCGAAACATAAAATAATAATAATGAATGTTACTAAAAATTTTTCCCTGCCGGGCATGGTGGCGCACGCCTTTAATCCCAGCACTCGGAGGTAGAGGTAGGAGGATCAATGTGAGTTCGAGGCCACCCTGAGACTACATAGTGAATTCCAGGTCAGCGTGGACCAGAGTGAAACCTTACCTCGAAAAACCGAAAAACAAAACAAACAACAAAAAAATTTTCTCCCTGTACACTGTACATAAAGCCTACCTCATTTAGAATCAGGTGGTCAAACGAAAGCAGACTTTGTAACTCTTCTGTAATTACAAGGTCTTTACATTGTCAACTGGGGAATTTATATCGACCACACTGAAGAGAAAAATAAATAAATAAATCACCGAGTTAGAATGTAAACGCTGTGGGCCCACAAAAGAAAAACAAACTATTTCTCCAAATGCTATATACATCCAGAATGCATCGACTCCACGGCGTTTACGGGGGGGGGGGGGGCGGAAAACGCATCTCTTCTGATAGCAAGGCTGGTTTAACGGCACTATCGACTATCCAGGCACACCGGAGAGCAGCGTTTGCAAATCACCAGCCTCAATAGCGGATCATCAGCAATCCAATGTCATAATACTGTCTGCCTCCCGGAGACCCCGGCCCCCAGCTGCGGGTCATCAGGGCCAGGGGGAGTCCCGGGCCTTCGGGTTTGCTTTCACGTTTGCTGATCAAGCACGCGGCAGGAGGGTCGCGTGACTTCCACCGCGGGATCCGGGTCCCTCTCGTGGGGCGGAACGAAAAGTTAGGATGCTCGCAGCAGAGTGGGGCGGGGAGGAGGGGGGAGCGGCGCGGGGCGGAGCACCGCCTCCCCCAGCCACGCGTCCACAGTCGCTCGCTTCCTTCCCACAACTAAACCCCCGAGCCGACCGCGTCGCGTCACGTCACGTCACGCGCGGGAAGCCACGCCCACCCTCGCCCCACGCAAGGCACGCCGACCGGCCGCCCGAGCCCCGCGCGCCGGCCAAGCGGCCGGAAGTGACCCGCGAGACGCTCACCTCCGCGCCGTCCGGGGCCGCCCGAGCTCCTGGAGGTCCCGGGGACCGTCACCGACGCTGCCGGCCACTCCCCGAGGACACGGGCTCCCGGAGCGGGGAACCTCCCCCCACGACACAACACCCGAGTGGAACGTGGCCTGCGGCTACCGAGCGACGCCGCCCTGGGGACGCGCGCGCCAACCACAATAGTGGGCGCCCGGCCCGACACGTGACCGACGCGCGGGGCCACGCCCCTCTCTACTACGCCACGCCCCCTGTGGGGGTAGCCACGCCCCTGATCGGCTGCTGTCCAGAGCTCCAGCCTTAAGCCCCCCACGCCTAGCCTTCTTGTTCCTCCCATCACGCTCCAAGGCTAAAACCTACCTGGTGAGCGGGGAGTGGGGGGAATAAGAGTGACACCACTGAGCAGAAGATAAACATAACAGGTTACGCATTTGTTGTTAAACATACATCACCTGCCAGGCAGACTTATTTATTTTGCTTTCGTTGCGACTGGACCCGAAGCAGTGTAAATTAGCTACACCTCTTTTCTTTTCCACACAGCTGAAGATGGCCTTTAAAATGTCATATAGGAGCTGGAGAGGTAGTTTAGCGGTTAAGGCGCCTGCCTGCAAAACCAAAAAGCCCTGGTTCAATTCCCCAGGATCCAAGTAAGACAGCTACACAAGGTAGCGCATGTGTCTGGAGTTCATTTGCAGTGGCTGGAGGCCCTGGCATTCCCATTCTCTCTGTCTCTGTCACTGTGACTCTCTTAAATAAATAAAACTTTTAAAATAAAAATTAAAAAAAACGAATGTTAAGACTTTCCTTCTTGTCTTCCTCCACGAAGTCTTTCATAAAGAACCCACACTTTCATAGTGGATGGCTGCTGAATCTAGCCAGAGGAGTTAGCATCGTCCTTAATGCGAAGGTTCAAAGTCTAATATAATTAAAGCTTTTAAAAAGAAATTTATGCATAGCTTGGGAAAGTTGAAAAAAGTCAGAAAAGTTGCTAAGGTCAGGAGATTGCAAACATTTTTTTTTCTTTTAAGATTTTCGTAGGTGTATGTAATGAACATTCTTGTGCAATGAAAACTTAGTAAATAGACATCATTTTAAAGAGGTGGTAGTTCAAGTCCATGCAAGTCTAGAGATAGGTACTGAGAACCTGCACGCTGCTTACTAGTTACACGTGGTACATTGACATGTAACTACCACATGGAAGGTCTATTAGAGCCACGTCTTTGAAGAGCAAACAGCCTCCTCCCGCACCCCCACACCCCACAGGCAGACATCTTTTATTAATAAAACAAGCATTTGGCTAGCACCTTATTTCAATTGCAAAATACGTGGTAACCAAGGAAGAGTCTGAGAGAGAGAGAGCTGATTGGTCTAGGCTCAGGAAGGGGGTTGGCACACCTGGGTTAGGGAGGGGCTGGAGAGATGGCTTAGCTGGTCTATGGATTTTAATTCTTTAAATTCGTGAGACAAGGATCTGAAGATACCCTAAATTTTCTGGTTTGTTGACATTGGTAAGGAGCTCCAAAACTCCCTTTACACAATCAGGAGCCCCTAGCCAAATGCATCACTTGAAATGAACTTTTTGTTTTAACTTTAAACTTAAACAGCCACATATGGCTAGCAGTTGCCCTATAGGACAGTACAGTTCTAAAATAACCAATATGGTGTCTCCAGTCATGACATATTCTATTTGTCATGCATAGACCCAATAATTAATAATAATTAATAATTAATATATTTCCCTTCAGACTCCATTCTGAACATGTGGGCAGGTAAACAAGTAGCTTTCCAGATGGGGCTTTTTAATTTTTTTATGTATTTATAAGAGAGAGAGAGGGAATATGAGAATGGGTTTGCCAGGGCCCCTTGCCAAAGCAAGAGATCTCCAGACATATGTGCCACTTTGTGTATCTGGCTTTACACTGGGGACTTAGGAATCGAACTCTGCTCAGCAGACTTTGCAAACAAACTGCTGAGCTATCTCCCAAGCCCCTCCAATGGAGCTTATAAAAGTAACTAAAATCCTTGTCTACCATGTACATATGCAGAAATAGAAACAGAAGCTCTGGAGAAGTGGAAAATGAATTAGAGAGTAACTAACCTATGGCCCTACGGTTCCAATGCTTGTGGGACTCAGACTGAAAAGCTTACCAGGTTAGCAGTAGAGAAAGGTGGATTTCCACAGAATTGCCATGGTTCCCACAGGATTCGGCTTGGATTCTTGGTTGTCTGAAGGCCCTTAGGAAGCCCATGCTTCTCTACACCATCCCCCTCTCCACACAGGGATTCCATCCAGAGCATACTACTACCTAACTTCTGTGTGCCTATAGATTTTTTTTTTAATATTTTATTTATTTATTTGAGAAAGAGGAGGCAGGAAAAGAATAGGTGCACCAGGGCCTCTAGTTACTGCAAATGAACTCCAGATGCATGTGCCACCTTATGCATCTGACTTACGTGGGTCCTGGGGAATCAAACCTGGGTTCTTAGGCTTCAGAGGCAAGCACCTTAACCACTAAGCCATCTCTCCAGCCCCTGCCTACAGTTTTATAATGAGCCTGAGACATCCCAGGATGCACCTCGCGTGTTACATGTCTTAAAATCAGTCCCCTGGTACCAACGTGACTGCCAAGTGCTGCAGGCGTGTGTTAAAGGCTTCTTCATGTTATTAAAAGGAGACGTTTATGGACTGAGACACTGGGGAGGCCTTTGGGTAATTACTGCCTGGAGTGCTGAAAAGTAGGTCAGAAGTCATCAGTCAAATCTAGATAAGTTGTTGACTTGGGGGAAATGAACTATCTTGTTGCCTACATATTAAACACTTTGTAGTTATTATGAACTCCAGGCTATCAAAGCTATAAGGTCATTGTGTGTGGTTGTGGGGAGATTTCTCTCTTAAAAGCTATTTTTGTTATTTCTTCCATTCCCTCTAGTTTATTTAATCACTTAAAGGAGCTGCTCCATTTTCAGACATCAAATTCTCTGGGCCTAGACATAATTCTATGCCTGTCTCTTCCTGGGGTTCTGTCTCCACAACTACCTTCTACCTAAGATTGATTTTGCTGGCTTCCTACATAAAATGTTTAGAAAGGTCTTCTATGTCAGTGGACTGTCTTGGTCACAAACAACAAGCACAGACACTGGCTTAACTTAAACAAATGGGGAATGTACCACGCAGGTGCCAAGGAGCAACTGGAAATTTGACCCGGTAAGGACTAGACTAGGACATTTCTGGGTATCTGTGCAGGTACTAGTTTATATTTCTTCCAAGATACCAATACTGGGGAAAATGGGAAAATATACTCCAAATATTTTTCTTTATCTTTTTTAAAAAATTCATTTATTTTCAAGAGGGGGAGAAGGAGGGAGGGAGGGAGAAAGAGGATATGGGTGCACCAGGGCCTTTTACTGCTAAAAAAAAAAAAAAAAAAAACCTCCAGATGCATTGGCCTCTTTGTGCATCTGGCTTGGCTTTACGTGGGTACTAGGGAATTGAACCCATACTGTCAGGCTTTGCAAGCAAGCACTTTAAACCAATGAGCCATCTTCTCAGCATTATTATTTTTTTTATTTTTTTTTATTTTTATTTTTTGGTGTTTCGAGGTAGGGTTTCACTCTAGCTCAGGCTGACCTGGAATTCACTATGCAGTCTCAGGTCAGCCTCAAACTCACAGTGATCCTCCTACTTCTGCCTCCCAAGTGCTGGGATTAAAGGCGTGTGGCCACCAAGCCTGGCTGTCTCATCTCTATTTTCATTTTTCTATCAGTGTAGTGGTTTGATTCAGGTGTCCCCCATAAATTTATCGGGGGGATGCTGGGAATTAAAGCCTTCTGGAGGCAGAATATTGTTGGGGGTGGGTTATGGGTGTTACAGCCAGCTTCCTCTTACCACTGTTTGGCACACTCTCTTGTTGCTATTGTCCATCTTATGTTGGCCAGGAGGTGACGTCCACCCTCTGCTTATGCCATCGTTTTCCCCTGCCATCATGGAGCTTCCCCTTGAGACTGTAAACAAAAATAAACCCCTTTTTCCCACAAGTTGCTCTTGGTCGGGTGTTTTCTGCCAGCAATACGAACCTGACTGCAACACTATCTAATTGTCTTTCAGGTAAGGCAAAGTAAAAAGAGAAGGAGAGAGAAAGAGAGAAGGGATGGCTTTTCCCATAAGACTTGTGCTCCTTGGGCAATATTTCCAATCCTTAACTAGCCCTAATTTTATGCATCACAAATAGAACCCACTTTTCCATCCGTAGCTTGGCATGGCAACGCGCCACACCTGATAGGTACCTACTATCTTCCTGCAGGCCTCAGGAAGCCTGTCCTATCGTTGCTCCTTTTCTGTTTTCAATATAGACTCTTAGTCTTAGCCCAGCAGGTGGAGCAGGAACAAAGGCCTGTATAAATGGTACCTTCCTATTAGTCTTATGGGTCTAATAGATTTGCTCTGCCCAATTGAAAAGCTTTGTTGAGCAGCAGTGAACCATCTGGATTTTTCTCATGTTTTTTTTTTTAATTTAACTTATTTGTTAACGACAGAGAGAGGGAGAGAGAGAGAGAGAGAATGGGCACACCAGGGTCTCTAGCCATTGCAAATGAACTCCAGACACATGCACCACCTTGTGCATCTGGCTTATGTGGGACCTGGAGAGTCAAATGTGGGTCCTTTGACTTTTGCAGGCAAGTGCATTAAGCAATAAGCCATCTTTCCAGCCCTGAAATATATATATTTTTAATTTCTACTCCTTACTTGATATAACTTGAGTGTTTTTCTGCTCCTTGAAGCCAGAAATAGCTGAACGTGTCATGATTAACCTGCTTGCCTGCTCTTATCTATCACATTCTTAATTCCTTTTTTAAAATTTATTTATTTGTAAGCAGAGAGAGAGAGAGAGAGAGAGAATGGGTGTACCAAGGCCACTAGCCTTTGCAAACACACTTTAGTTGCATGTGCCACTTTGTGCATCTGACTCTACATGGGTACTGAGGACTTGAAACCAGGTTGTTAGGCTTTACAGGCGAGCACCTTAACCACTGAGCCATCTCTCCAGCCCCATTCTTAATTTCTCACAGCTCTGGCAAAACCTCTTTTTCCAGTGGCTACCTCGTGATGGTTAACCTTGATGGTTAACAAGAGGACTGAGAACCACCTAAGGAGACAAACCTCTGGGTGTGTCTATAAAATCACCTCCAGGGAGTCTTAAACTTGGGAAGAAGGACGCATGCTCAGTGTAGGAGGCACGATCCCATGGGCTGGAGTCCGGGACTGAACCAAAGGGGAAAAGTGAGCTGAGTATGAATATTTATCTCTTTCGGCTTCCTGACTGTGTCTACAATGTAATCAGCTGGCTGCCTCATGCTCCAGCCACTGAGCCTTCCCTGTCATGGTGGACTGTATGCTCAGACTGTGAGCCAAAAGAATAATAATAATAATAACCTTCCTTCTTCAGGTTGCTTTTGTCAGGTATTTTATCAGAGCACCAAGAAAAGTTTCCCCTCTCTCTCTCTCAAATAAATAAATAAATAAATAAGATTTTTTAAAGAGCTGGAGAGATGGCTTAGCAGTTAAGGCACTTGCCTGCAAAGCCAAAGGACCCATGTTCAATTCCCCAGGACCCAAGTAAGACAGATGCACAAGATGACACATGTATCTAGACTTCATTTGCAGTGGCTGGAGGCCCTGATGTGCTTATTCTCTCTCTCTCTCTCTCTCTCTCTCTCTCTGTCTCTCTCCCCCTCTTTCTCTCTTTCAAATAAATAAAAATAAAGACAAGTAAGTGACACATACCTCAACCTCTGAGGTGTCTGCTGCTCTCTGGGCTTCTGTGGTTTCTGAAATTCATGGTTTCCAAATCCTTGCCAACCCCCACCACCTGTTCCTGAGTCATCTCTCAGCCTCTGACACAGCGGGTCAGGGGCTCACCCTGGATGAGTTACGGTAGCCCGTGATTTTATGTCACCCACTGAAGTTCATAAAGATCTAAGGGAGCGCATTTTATGAGCCAGCCTTTGGGTCTGAATTGAAAGTATGAGTCAACTCGACGACTCCTAAACCTTAAATTTGGAAGTGTCATCAGAAATCACTCAGTACAACCTCAAACCTCAAACCAGACTGTCCTCAACCACATCCTGAAGAAGTATTCTCCCAGAACTGGGGACTGGGAACTTTCTAGACTAGTAAATTCCACCAAATTACCTTTCTCCGCCGCTCCCCTGGCCCCAACATCATCACTGTTACAAGTTCCTCTTACTGAAGCAAGTGCTAAGCCACACAACTCTCCCTGCCTGTCATCCTTATTCACTAGAAAGCTGAACAGAAGAAATTCAAGTGCCTACTCACTGGCCATTCTTCTAAAAGTTTAAAAGTTTAAAGCCTGAGCTTTCTTGGTTTTTCTTCTCCAGCCTCACATTTCTAGATGTTCCAGTCCACCCTTGTATGTCAGCTGGTCTTCGTACTGTGACATGCAGTTAGTATTTTCTCTCTTAAACCTAGCTGCCAGAAGTGAGGAAATCAAACCATCTCTATGAAGCTAAAAAAGCACAGAGAGGTCTTAGTAACATTGCAATACTGATTTTGCTAAGCTGTTCCCAGTTGTGGGCGTTTTGGTCCCTCCACTGCCCTCCCGTGATAGCCGATTCTCTTTCAGTTAATAGAGAGTAGGAATTGGGAGGGTGAAAAAGGGTAAGAAACCAGAGAAGATACAGAAGGAGTCAAGAAAGGAGGTAAAAGCCGAGTGTGGTGGCACACGCCTTTAATCCCAGCACTCGGGAGGCAGAGGTAGGAGGATCACCGTGAGTTCGAGGCCACCCTGAGACTACATAGTGAATTCCAGGTCAGCCTGAACTAAAGTGAGACCCTACCTCATAAAACAAAACAAAACAAAACCAAAAAAAAAAAAAAGAAAGGAGGTAAAAGAAAACTGCGAAGAACTGGCACGTTTATATATTAATTCATGAATTCAAGAGATTTATAATCGAAATTGAAGAGCGAATGCCCTATGTGGGTGGGTGGGGGTTGCAACCCTGAATTTAGAGAAAACTAACCTCTGGAACTTTCTTATCTCCAAGTGGGCAAACTGCTTCCAGGAGCAAAGCCTGAGAGGAGAGAGCTAACTCCTGATACCCCCATGCCAGGAGTGGGCTAGCTGCCTCTAGCAGCAGCCTGAGGAAAAAAGAAACTGAAGGAAAGTTGAGTTTGAGCAATTACGCTGTCACCTCTGCTCTAACGTTATTGAGGCTATGCAACCTCTCTCCTGCATACAGAGACTCATTGGAACTTTCATTAAACAGCAAAAACTAAGCAAAAAATCCCAGTAATACGTGAACAAGAAGTACATTGCCTGAACAAAGGATTTGCAAACTTTTGACTTTGGATAATCCTTAAGCATTTTATTAGTAATGGCTAAGGAACTTTTTTTAAAAATAATTTTTAAAAATTTTTTGTTTATTTTTATTTATTAGCGAGCGAGTGAGAGACAGAGAGAGAGAGAGAGAGAGAGAGAATGGGCATGCCAGGGCTTCCAGCCACTGCAAACAAACTCCAGACGCATGTGCCCCCTTGTGCATCTGGCTAACGTGGGTCCTGGGGAATCAAGCCTTGAACCGGGGTCCTTAGGCTTCACAGGCAAGCGCTTAATCACTAAGCCATCTCTCCAGCCCGCTAAGCAACTTTTGACCTTGGATAATCTTTAAACATCTGACCTCGTTGTCTTCAATGCTATGATCAGCACTTCCTTTTTTAATTTATTTTTTGACTTTTTTATTAACAATTTCCATAATTGGAAACAATATCCCATGGCAATTCCCTCCCTCCCCCCACTTTTCCCTTTGAAACTCCACTCTCCATCATATCCCCCCCACCAATCAGTCTGTCTTTATTTTGATGTCCTGATCTTTTCCTCCTATTATGATGGTCTTGTGTAGGTAGTGTCAGGCACTGTGAGGTCGTGGATATCCAGGCCATTTTGTGTCTGGGGGAGCACATTGTAAGGAGTCCTACCCTTCCTTTGGCTCTTACATTCTTTCTGCCACCTCTTCTGCAATGGACCCTGGGTGTGGTAGAGATATTTCAGTGCTAAGCACTCCTCTGTCACATCTTCTCAGCACCATGGTGCCTTCTGAGTCATCCCAAGGTTACTGCCATCTGAAAAAAGAAGCTTCTCTAACCAAAAGTAAGAGTAGCATTAATATATGGGTATGAACATTAAGAGAAGTGCTTACTGGGCAGTTTGGTGAGCATAGTACATACATTTAGCCAGACACACTTCTTTCTAAACATTTTTAAAAATATTTTAATTTATTTCCAAGCAGAGAGAGAAAGAATATGGGTGTGCCAGTGCCTCCAGCCACTGCAAATGAACTCCAGATGCACTCACCCCTTTGTGCATCTGGCTTTATGTGGGTACTGGCAAATTGAACTCTGGTCATTGGGCTCTGCAGGCAAGAACCTTAACTGCTGAGCCTCTCTCTATGGAGTCCAACCAGGCCTCTGAGGAAAGGAGCATAGAGTATGTTTTAAGGTCAGTCATCCTCTCTAAACATTGCTTGTCACTATTTGTCATCTGTGCCAAAGGTACACCAAGGCAAAGGAAACCTAATCACATTACTTTAAGTGGGTGGATTACCCAGTTGGAAGATTAACTTTACAGCCAGTTACAAGTAAGGAATTCATCATCTCATAGCAATAATATCACAAAAAACTTTTTTTTTTTTTTTTTTTGGTTTTTCAAGGTATGGTCTCACTGTAGCCCAGGCTGACCTGGAATTCACTATGTATTCTCAGGATGTCCTTGAAGTCATGGTGATCCTCCTACCTCTGCCTCCCAAGTGTTGAGATTAAAGGTGTGTGCCACCATGCCCAGCACAAAAAAATATTTTTAAGATCCATAAGAAATCTTTCCAGTTTTTTTTTCCCATGGTTCATTCCCACATGTAAAGCATATGACAAAACCCCAAAATGCCATAATAGCATCCAAAGTAGTAAAATAAAGGCTAAAGGACATAGAGGACTATATTAGAAAGAATTAGACTAAAGAAGGCATCGAGAAGTTATGGTGTTTACCCATAGCCCTGACTTTGAGTAGCAAACACCAGAATATGGGACTCGAGTAGCTTCAACTGAAAACTGTAGAGATGCAGCAAGAAACTGAAAATCTGGAATATGCACTGAGCAAGCACTAAGGGATAAAAACAGATTCTTGAATCATCTACAAATGCCTGTGATATATAAAACTACCAATGGAAAGAAGATGGGAATAATGGCAGGTTAAGACCAAGAAATTGTCAGTCATCACTAATTGACTCATTTATTGTCTGGTTGATACTCTGGATAGGGTGCTGTGGATGTCTCATTCAGTGATGATGACTCAACAATCACTTATTCTCAGTACTTTAGTGAATTTTGAGTCACTGCCATCTATAAAAAGAAACTTCAGGGGCTGGAGAGATGGCTTAGCGGTTAAGGCGCTTGCCTGTGAATCCTAAGGACCCATGTTCAACTCTCCAGATCCCACGTTAGTCAGACACACAAAAAGAGGCAAGCACAAAGTTGGAAATGCCCACTAGGTGGCACAAGTGTCTGGAGTTTGATTTCAGTGGCTGAGGCCCTGGCATGCCAATTCTCTCTCTTTCACTAAAAAATAAAAAGAAAAGAGAAACTTCTCTGACAAAAGGTGAGAACTAATCTATAAGCATAAACAGAAACATTTAGAGGACAATTTAATGGGCATAACATACCCATTTAGCCAAACTATTGTAATAGCTTCTCCCTAAGGGCCTTTTACCTTCCCAGCTTTAGGCTTTTGACTAGATTTTCCTTTCCCTACCAATGAAGCAGGTCTGAAATCCAATCAGAGAGCAGTTGGTTACCCTCTTAACAGTCAGGCCACTATTGTATCACTGAACATATCTTGCCTGGCTGGCCAGTTGTGTAACTCACAGGGTCCTTTTCTCCTCCAATAGGCTGCATAGCACTTTCCAACACTGACTCTGCTCTTCTCCCCACCCTGCCTATTCTACTCCTCCCCCAAACCATAATGCATACTTTGTAGCAGAATGTTTTTAATTTTTAACTAGTATTTATTAGAGGGAGAAGCAGAGAGAGAATGGGCACAACAGGGCCTCCAGCCACTGCAAACGAACTCCAGACCCATGCATCATGCTGTGCATCTGGCTTACGTGGGTTCCTGGGGGATCGAACCTGGGTCCTTTGGCTTCACAGGCAAGTGCCTTAACTGCTAAGCTATCTCCCCAGCCATGTTTTTAAATTTCAAATCTAAGCAGCAGATTCTCATTCTTCATTTTCAACTTTGCCTTTGAATTGCCTCTGGCTTGTAATCTAAACACCTTAAGACCATGAAATTCTGCATACTTCCAGGTTCACACCCCCGCCCCCAGGTTCACACCCCCGCCCCCACAGCACTCTCACCACGCTATTTTACACTTCAGCAATCATGAACAACTTTCGGTTCCCTGAGATGGCACAGCCTCTGGTGCTTCAGAAGCTCTCCCGTGTTGCTCACTTGTGCCTTGAACCCTCTCCTCTAGCGCCTTTGTCTGGTTGGCACTTATGCTTCATACATAAATAAGCTTAGAAATCGCTTCTCTCCAAAAGCCTTCCTGGCCCTCTGTGGCTTGGGTTAGGTGTGCACTATAGTTTTTCCGATTACCATGTCTACTGCTATGAACAGATTCATCTATATTTATCTTATATCAAACCAACAGTTGACTGTTCACCAGTTTAGTTATTTATTTTTGGTTTTCTCGATGTAGGGTCTTGCTGTAGCCCAAGCTAACCTGGAATTCACTATGGAGTCTCAGGGTGGCCTCGAACTCACAGCGATCCTCCTACCTCTGCCTCCCGAGTGCTGGGATTAAAGGCGTGCACCACCACACCTGGCCAGTTTATTTTCTTTACATGCCAGGATATGGCACATATTCAGAAATCAATTTATATCTGTTGAATGAATGAATGAATGAAGGGATGATTTGAGATAATAGACTATGTCAGAGATGCTTGATGTAAGGTAGAAGGCAGTGTGGGGAAATGAACTTCCATAGTTTAGAATCAGGAAAGTGGACCAAATCCCAGTTCATTGTCTCTTAGCCAACTGCTACATCAGGAACACTGTGTTTCAATTCTAGGATTGGAGAACCCACCAGGGGCCAGGCAGTGTTCTGAGTGCTGGGAACTCAAGGATGAAGAAAGCCATTGTCAGTGCCATCAAGAAAAGCCATTTCCAGGCTGGAGAGATGGCCTAGTGGTTAAGGCACTTGCCTGCAAAGCCAAAGGACTTAAGTTCGATTCCCCAAGACCCACGTAAGCCAGATACACAAGGTGGTGCATGCATCTGGAGTGCGTTTGCAGTGGCGGTAGGCCCTGGCATGCCCATTCTCCCTCTCTCTGTCTCTCTCCGCCTCTCTCTGTCTCAAATAAATAAAAATATGATATTTAAAAGAAAAAAAGAGAAAAGTCATTTCCAAGAATGTTTATTTATAGTAGGTAAGAGGCAGAAAAAAAAAGTAGGAACATGCATTCCAAGTTCAGAAAGTAGCCCGTGAGAAAGACAGTAGAGAAGTGACCATGTGTCATGTTAGAGGAAGTGAAATTAGCTCAGCTGCAGAGCAGGCAGCTAGGGGACGTGGAGACCAACCCAGAGATGTCAACAGGAGTCACGTCATGCAGGGTCCTCTATGATGTCACTGCCATGGAGTTTGATGTTCATTCTCAAGGCCATGGAGTTAAAAGGGTTTTCAGAAGGACAGTCTAAGGATTACATTTCTACCAGAGAAAGAGATAAATCAGGTGGGGACTGGATTGGAATAGCAGAAAGCCGGCTAGAGAGATGGCTCAAAGATTAAAGGTAACTGCTTGCAAAGCCTGATGGCAGGGTTCAATTCCACAGCAGCCAGGTAGAGTCCAAGGCACAAGAGGCACACGCATACATCTGGAGTTTGTTTGCAGTGGCAAGAGGTGCTGGCGTGCCCATTCTCATCCTCTGTGGAGTGAATAACATTACATATATATATGAAAGCACTTGTTGATTTGGTTGCACGAGAGGGGTGAGGGACACGGAAGAGGAAAAGAGGTCTATGTTTCTGGTATAGACTGTGTTTATTTATTCCATCAAATGGAGTTTAGAAAAGTGCCATTTGCTGAGCACGGGGGGGGCTGCAGAAGATGGAGGGGCCTTTGAACAGAGAGAGTGTTTAAGGAGAGATCTGTTAGCAGGAAGTAGGATGGGCAAAAGGGAAAAACCTGGAGTCTGGAAAATGAACCAACAAGCTACTGCTATAGTTAAGAGTGTTTCCATGGAGTCGGAACTAAGATGAGCCGCAGAGACAGAAGGGAAGAGTCTAAAGTGACAAGGGAAGTGTCGCAGTCATAGCTAGACAGAAGTTCATAATTCCAATGGAGAGTCCTGGAGGAAGGCACTAAGTAGCTGGATTAGGAGGGTTGACCTTGGGGTCTTGGGAAGCCCAGAAGAATTAGGACCTATTGAGTAAGAGAAAAAAAAAAAAAAAAACCTTTAAAATAGTCCTGAACCGGGGTTGTGGATATAGTTCAGTGATTGAGCACTTGTCTGTTATGCTCAAGGCTCGGGATCCAATCCCCAGTGCTGAAAATAATCCGAAATCACATTGGAGGAATTCACAGGCACGTACAAGGGATGAGCTAGAATGAGGGAAGGATGGAGTGTACAAGGCTGTGGCTATTTGGATATAACACCAAGAATGTGGACCTTACCAAGGAAGAATGCACGCTGCTTGTGACTCATTTAAGGTGAGGCGTAAAAGAGAGGTTGAAACTAACCTGTGACCAGGGTACGCAGTATGTTCTAGAGATTGCTTCTCTACATATGTACGTGTGGCCCATTAGGCTTCATTCTGAGTGAAAATACAAAGGCAGAAAGACTCTTCGTCTCATTTGTGTAGATACCACCGCCTGTCCAGAACCAACCATGAGACGTAGAATGATAAATAACTTATTCGAACAAGTAAAATGGTACTGCCTATAAGCTTATCAAAGTAGATTGAAAATACATGGGCATGTGAGCTTATTAAAAGCTCAAGCAGGATGTGGTGGCGCACGCCTTTAATCCCAGCACTTGGGAGACTTATGTCCCTCTGGCCATGAATTTTTGTTCTCTCAGTGTCTTTAAACTCCAGACGGATTGTGTGAACTCTCCACTGCCTTTTAAAAACATTTTTACCTACTTATTTATTAGAGAGAGAGAATGGGCACATCAGGTTCTCCAGCCACTGCAAATGAACTCCAGATGTATGCACCACCTTGTGCATCTGGCTTATGTGGGTCCTGGGGAATCAAACCTGGGTCCTTATGCTTCGCAGGCAAGTGCCTTAACCACTAAGCCATCTCTCCAGCCCTACACTTGCCTTTTTATTCGAGTCTCTGCCCTTCCCTGGTCTGTGTCCTAAGAGGCTGGCTTCTATGGATGGAACCCTCTGAGAATTTCCTTTTCCTCTAGCCTCTAAGTTGGGTTCAAAGGATGAGGGGTACCTACATGACAGTATAAACAGAAAGAAAAGGAGGTTGTGGTAGATATCACCTCCTCCTTATGCCCTCACTGGCACTCTCTTCCTCAACACCCCCCAACCCCTACTGATACTCTGTCAATAATTTTTGGCTAGGGATGCATTTTTTTGACATGTCACTGTGCCCAGCATAATTTTAGTCATATGAACTTCCATTTCTTGAAATCTTACTATATGTCATGAAATGTGCTATGGACAGTTAGAAAGAAGAAGGGGTCAGTTGAAGGGGGATATGGGGACAAGAGAAGCTAATGGGTAGGAATTATAATCAAAATACATTGTGTACATGTATGAAAATTGTCAATAAAAAAATGGCCACAGCTTCTCTTGGGTAGTTTCTATTCTGTGGCTACAGCTCTTGCTCTCTACATATATTATCTTCTTCAATCCTGGGGGTCTTCATGCAACTAATATACTTTGGCAAATCATGCCTTCAGTAACCTCTGTTCATGTAAATCCTTTGAGCATGTCACCTGACACCGTTCATTAGCTCACATTAATTTCATTTAAATTACTGGTGTGTTATTAGTGAATTTATTCCATCATATGGAGTACAAGTGATTACTATAGTCAAAATTCCATTTTTGTGCCACATCTTGAAAGTTTTGAGACTCCTCATGGGCTCAATTTTGAAAACGATAATTCATAACTCTAGTGTCTGTCTATTGCTGCAAATATACCCTAAGTGATTTGAACCACTACATCCTCTTCCTGGGTAATTTTCCCCCTACCTTTTCTTCTGGAGAACACTTCTACTTATTTACCTAAGAATACATGAGCACAGATGTGTTTTTAGTAATTTATTTTTCTTGAGATAGAGTCCTGGTGTGTTGCCCAGGCTGGTCTCAAACTCCTGGGCTCAAGTGACCTTCCTTCCCACCTCAGCCTTCCAAATGGCTGGGACTGCAGACATGTATTGCTGTGCCCAGAATATTTTTAGTCATATTAATTTCCATTTCCTGAAATCTTATTATATATCATGACATATACTATGGACAGTTATAAAAAAGAAGGGGTCAGTGAAAGGGGGATATGAGGAGAAGAGAAGGTAATGGGTTGGAAATATAATCAAAATGCATTATGTATATGTAAGAAAATTGTCAACAAAAAAGCATTTCAAAACTTCTAGGGACTTTCCCCCCCCCCCCTGTTTTTTACAACTCCCAAGATAGACATTAACATTCTCATTATATATATATATATATATATATATATATATATATATTTTTTTTTTGAGGTAAGGTCTTGCTGCAGTCCAGGCTGACCTGGAACTCACTATGTAGTCTCCAGATGGCCTCGAACTCACAGCAATCCTCCTACCTCTGCCTCCTGAGTGCTGGGATTAATGGCATGCGCCACCACGCCTGGCTCTCATTATATTAAAAAAAAAAAAAAAAGGTGCTGGAGAGTTGGATTAGCAGTTTAGGCGCTTGCCTGTGAAGCCTAAGGACCCAGGTTCAATTCTCCATGTTCCATGTAAGCCTGATGTACAAGGTGGAGCATGTGTTTGGAGTTCATTTGCAGTGGATAGAGGCTTTGGCACATCCAGTCTCTCTCTCTCTCTATCTGCCTCTTTCTCTCTCTAATAAATAAATAAATAAAAATAAAATTTAAAAAACTTTAAAAAAGGGAAGTGAGGCTCAGAGCATCTAAAAACCTGCTTACGTTTGCATAAATAGCACATGGTTGGGGCAATGAACCAAATGGTCACTTTGCAAGCTCATACCCTGCCCTCTATGCTCTATTAAGGGCCAAATAGCCCATCACTGTACAATGAACTTAACAATAAATTGTGGGTAAGACAGCAATGGTGAGGTCATCAATCAGTTGTGTAAGAGTGTTTTATTTATATTTTATTTATATTTATTTCTTTGAGAGAGAGAGAGGTAGAGAGTGAGAGAGAAAGAAAGAATGGGCATGCCAGGGCCTCTAGCCACTGCAAACAAACTCCAGATGCATGAGCCCCCTTGTGCATCTGGCTTACATGGGTTCTGGAGAGAATCGAACCAGTGTCCTTAGGCTTCACAGGCAAACGCCTTAACCACTAAGCCATCTCTCCAGCCCAATTTTTCATTTTTTTTTTTTCTGAAGTAGGGTCTCACTCTAGCTCAGGCTGACCTGGAATTCACTATGTAGTCTCAGGGTGGCCTTGACGTCACAGTGATCCTCCTATCCCTGCCTCCCAAGTGCTGGGAAAAGGCATGTGCCACCATGTGCGGCTAAAAGTGTGTGTGTGTGTGTGTGTGTGTGTTTAAATTTGTTTTTGCCATACGTGGTTAGAAATTGTGGGCGAATGCGGTAGTTTGCATCTGATGGCCCCCTATAAACTCCTGTGTTTTGAATACCTGGTTCCCAGCTAATGGCAATTTGGGAAGTGGAGCCTTGTTGGAGGAGGTGGATCACTGGGGGCAGACCTTGAGGTTTATTAGTCCCAGTTTGCCAGTGTTAGTCCAGCTCAGTTTATTTAAAACAACATTTGTAATGAGAGAGAGATAGAATATGGGTGCACTAGGGCCTCTTGCTACTGCAAATGATCTCCAGATGCATGCATCACTTTGGGCATCTGGCTTTACATGGGTGCTGGGGAATTGATCTCAGGCCATCAGGCTTTGTGAACAAGCGCCTGTAATCCTGTGAAGGCCTCTGCTGATTCTACTGCTATCACTGTGGTGGCCACTGCTTTCTGCTGCTTCTTTCTTTGCATGACCAGCTCAGCTCCCACTAATTGAACACAGAGGCAAGAAAAGCCCGCTCGAGAGAAGCTTCCGTTGAACCTAATGCTGCGACACCAGTAGAGGTACCACAGAGAGTCTCTGTCTCCCAGTGGACTCATTAGCCTGCTTCTATACCCCCAGTGGTGTTTGGACCAATCGCAGCCACTTGCTTGGGCCCATCAGGGAAGTGCTCCCCCTCTGGCCAAGGTGGGGATAGCTCCAGGGTCAGCTAGAGTTCATCCCGGTTAAGGAAATGGTCCGCTACAAACTTGTTTCAAAAGTCCCTAGCCGGGACTGTGACCCTCAGAAGCAATCAGCTGCAATCTTTGTAGTTGTCTCCAGGTATCCATGGAGTGTTCGAGATGGCTGGTGTTGGCAAGGGTAGTGCGCTTTGCTGTCAGTCTGATAATCCTTTTGCTCAGAGCAGCAAGGACATGTCTAGCAGCTGCTCTCTAGAAAGCCAGAGTGCCCCGTCCCCAGGGTCCTTGCTTATTGATAAGAAAATGAACATAAGAAGGAATGATTACAACATAAATGTAAAGAGCTTATCATAAACACTGTGTATCATAAACACTTGCTGCCAGAGCAACTTGGGGTACCTGCCTCTGTTAGGAAAGCATCGGTGAGCCAGGGCACCGAGAGGTCTGCTCACAGAATCACTGAGGGTGTGTGTATTTGGGGGGGTGGTGCGGGCAGGCATCACCTCCCGCTGGGGCAGGATGCCAGGTTGGATGAGATCACAGGCAGGCTCAGCACACTCTCTGCCTGACAGCGGTACCACGATAGGGTGGTGGGTGGATTCAAGACTATGGATGTGCCGGCGGGAGGGCTACTGCTTCTTCAGCGGTCAGTGCTCTGTGTTCAAAGCCCAGGGCACTCTGGACTGTGTTCCATGTAGAGGATCTGAAAACTTGGTAGTGTAAGGCATGGGGGGTGACATCAGGTGGTGTCAGGCTCACGTGCCAAAGGGTCTACGGGATTCCTAGATTCCTGTGGTGCCTGACAGATCTTCAGCTGTCAAGCCAGCAGCACTTTCACGTGACTGGGTTCATGCAGTACCTACAGGCTTCAGATCCCGCCCGCCCCCCACACCTCCAGGGCTGTTGCTGAAGACTGTCAAGCTGTCCCCAAGGCCACCCCATGTGCAACACACTATGCAACGCATTTCCAAGAAGGCTAAGAAAATGAAAACACATCACTGTGCCTTCTGCAAGAAGAGAACAGAAAGATATGTTTTTTTTTAATTTTTTTTTGTTTATTTTTATTTATTTGAGAGCGACAGACAGAGAAAGAGGCAGAGAGAGAGAGAGAGAGAGAGAGAGAGAGAGAGAGAGAAAGAGAATGGGCGCGCCAGGGCTTCTAGCCACTGCAAACGAACTCCGGACATGTGCGCCCCTTGTGTATCTGGCTAACGTGGGTCCTGGGGAATCGAGCCTTGAACCGGGGTCCTTAGGCTTCACAGGCAAGCGCTTAACCGCTAAGCCATCTCTCCAGCCCAAAGATCTGTTTTTGACCAGGTATAGAACACTGAATTACCCTGATAGGTGCTAAAGAGATTAAGAATCCTGGCTTTCCAGCTCAGCCCACAAGTGCAAGTTGGTAAGGAAAGATCACTGGAGAGAAGTCTTTATTGGTTTTGATGGTGCGGTACCAGGAGAGGTAGTGTAGGGGAGTGCCTGCCAAGGCAGCCTGATTATCTAACCTCAAATGTTTGGACCAATCACAGCTTGCCTGTAGTACCAGTCACAGTCAGTAAGGAAGGACTTGTTTTGGATCCTTCGCAATCTTCCTACCAGTCATGGTAGTTCTCCAGAGGGGGAAGAGCGCCCTCTCTGGCCAACGTGGGAATGGTTCATCCAGGCTTCTGATTCTTGGTCCTGTTTGACAATAAAGCATCGCCGCTACCAAGTCTTTTTGCAAAGATTGTATCATTTACTTTTCATAACCATCCTAGGAAATAAGTAACGCTTATCGTCATTCCTCTATACGGCCAAGGAAACTGTGGCATAAAGCTATTACACCTAGTTATTAGCACTAAATTCCTAAGCGTCTTGGCTCTAGAGCCTTTCCAAAGCCCATAAACAAAGTATACTCACAGCAGTTTAATATCTTTATTTTTTTGTTTTTGGGTTTTTCAAGGTAGGGTCTAGCTCCAGCTCAGGATGACCTGTAATTCACTATGTAGTCTCAGGGTGGCCTCAAACTCACAGAGATCCTCCCACCTCTGCCTGCCGAGTGCTGGGATTAAAGGCGTGCACCGCCATGCTCAGTCCAGCTAATTTTTAAAAAATATTTTATTTATTTCCAAGAATAGACCAGGGATGGGGAGGAGAATGGGCCCACTAGGGTTTCTATCTTCTGCAAATGAACTCCATACATGCACCACTTTTTGCATCTGGCTTTACATGGGTACTGGGGAATCGAACCTAGTTCATTACGCTTTGCAGTCAAGCGCCGTAACTGCTAAGCCATTTCTCCAGCCCTGTCATAGCAATTTAATGAATGTTCAGCTTGTTCTAATGATTTTCCTCCAGTTTTGGCAGCACTAGGAACTGAAACTCGGGCCTTGTGTATGTTGGGCCAGACCCTTAATCTCTTTAGCACCTGTCAGTTAAGAAAATTCAGTGTTCTATACTTAGAAGAAAACAGATCTTATTGCAAAAGGGACAGTTCTTCCTGTTTTCCTTTCCATTTTCTTAGCCCTACCGGGAATGTATTGCACAGTGTGTTGTACTCAGCAGAGAACAAACATTCATAATCAATATTTATTGAATTCAACAAAACTCGTTAATTTTCAGTAGCTTTTTAAAAATATTTTCTTTATTTTTATTTATTTGTCAGAGAAATAGGGAGAGAGAGAGAGAGAGAGAGAGAGAGAGAGAATGGGTGCACCAGGGCCTCCAGCCACTGCAAACGAACTCCAGACGCATGCTCCACCTTGTACTTCTGGCTAACGTGGGTCCTGGGGAATCAAACCAGGGTCTTTTGGCTTTGCAGGCAAACATCTTAACCGCTAAGCCATCCCTGTAGCCCTTCAGTAGCTTTTTAAAAAGAAAAATACAAGGAGACATTAAAAAAAAACACAAATACAGGCCGGGTGTGGTGGCGCATGCCTTTAATCCTAGCACTTGGGAGGCAGAGGTAGGAGGAGATTATATATGTCCATACATATAATGTCTACAAACCGGGCGAGATGGACAGGCCTGGAATCCCAGCACTTGGATTTCAGAGGAGGAAACAGGAGGATCAGAAATTTGACTGGCCTACATGAGACCCTGCCTTAAAAATAAATAAATAGCCGGGCGCGGTGGCACATGCCTTTAATCCTAGCACACGGGAGGATTGCCATGCTTTCAAAGGCATCCTGAGACTACATAGTGAATTCCAGGTCAGCCCGGGCTCGAGTGAGGCCCTACCTCAACACCCCCCCAAAAAAAACCCAAAACCACAAATAGAAACTGATGATAAAATGTGCAAAGAGAGCTGGGGAGACGGTGCAGTCAGTAAAGTGCTTGCTGTGCAAACATGAGGAGCTGAGTTCAGTTCCCAGCACCCGCACCAAACCCAGGTGTGCGCCTCAGGAGGGAGAGACAGGAGGATCCCATGGGCCTGTTGGCTAGCTAGTCTAGCTGAATGTGTGAGATCTGGGTTCAGTGTGAGAGCTTGTCTCAAAAAAACTAACACGAAACCCCGGCGTGGTGGCGCACGCCTTTAATCCCAGCACCCAGGAGGCAGAAGTAGGAGGATCACAGAGAGTTCAAGGCCGCCCTGAGACTACATAGTGAATTTCAGGTCAGCCTGAGCTAGGGTGAGACCCTACCTCAAAAAACAAAACAAAACAAAACAAAACAAAACAAAACAAAACAAAACAAAACAAAACAAAACAAAACAAAACAAAACATGGAGGGAGGGACTGGAGAGAAGGCTCAGCAGTTAAGGCACTTGCCTGCAAAGCCTAAGGACCTGGGTTTGATTCCTTAGTACTCATGTAAAGCCAGATGCACAAGGTGCCATATGCACCTGCAGTTCATTTGCAGTGGCTAGAGGCTCTGGCACACCCATTCTCTTTCTCTCACTCTTTCTCAAAAAAATGAATAAACAACAACAACAACAACAATAAAAGTTGGAGAGTGATTAAGATACCCAATATCGACCTCTGGTCCCCACATGCATACACATACACATGCCCCCCTCACACACATGTGCCCTCACACATGAACACACACAAACATGGGAAAAGTACAGACTAAACATAGTCATTGTTACCACTTGTATATAATTTGTTTGCTAGTTTCAGAACAGTAATTCAATAAATATTTTAAGAACAGTGTTTAAAATGACTATAAATAATTTTTAAGTATGTAAGTGTAGTAGAAAGCATATTTAAGTCTGGGGAGGTAGCTCAGCACTTAAAGGCATTTTCTTGTAAAACTTGCTGGCCTAGGGTTCAATTCCCCAGTATCCACATAAAGCTTGATGCATAAAGTACTACATGCATCTAGAGTTCACTTGTAGTGGCAAGAGGCCCTGCTGTGACCATTCTCTCTCTCTCCTTGCAAATATATGTTTTAAAAATAGAAAGAGGGCTGGAGAGATGGCTTAGTGGTTAAGCGCTTGCCTGTGAAGCCTAAGGACCCCAGTTCGAGGCTCGACTCCCCAGGACCCACGTTAGCCAGATGCACAAGGGGGTGCACGCGTCTGGAGTTCGTTTGCAGTGGCTGGAGGCCCTGGCGTGCCCATTCTCTCTCCCTCCCTCTATCTGCCTCTTTCTCTGTCTGTCGCTCTCAGATAAATAAAAATAACAAAAGAATTAAAAAAAATAGAAAGAATATTTACCTCGAATGCTTCTCTTAAAAAACATTTATTGATTGAGACACACCAAAAACTATTTTAATCAGAAGAAAAGAACCATATCTGTAGATTTTATTTCCATATACAGGGAAATGTTAGGCCTGGAAATTAAAACAAAAGCTTTGATAATATACTTCATAGTGATCATGGAATGAAGATGATTAAAAGGCCTTGATCTTCATGCCCTATTTCCAGAACATAATAACAATCCCAATTGACAAAAGCTAGAATACTCTCTGTACCTACTGGGCATGGTACATTACATTTTAACATTTCATAATCTCACAAGAATCAACTAGAATTCAAAAGGCCGTTCATTCTAGTTAATAATTTCTTACTCGTGCATACTAAATTGCCTATCACAGGGCATCATGGAAAACCCAGCAGTGACTTGAAATGGCTTTGCCATCAGGGTGTGCTTTAGTACTTCCTCTCTTCCTCTTCCTCTACCTCCAGATGAGCCCTTTCCCCAGCCACCACCTTAGTGCATCCACTCAATTTATACCCAGTGAGTGTCAACCATACCAGTACTCTGCAAGGGGCAAGAATACTGCCTACACAGGATTTTATTTTATTTTTTGAGGTAAGGTCTCACTTTTAGCTCAGGCTTATCTGGATTTTACTATGTAGTCTCAAGGTGGCCTCAAACTCATGGTGATCCTCCTACCTCTGCCTCCTGAGTGCTGGGATTAAAGGCATGTGCCACCACGCCCAGCTAGGAGTTTTTGTTTGTTTGTTTGTTTGTTTGTTTTTTGAGACAGGGTCTCACTCTCTCTGTAGACTAGACTGACCTTGAACTAATGTCAATCCTCCTGCCTCAGCATCCCTCCTAAATTCTGGGATTACAGGCATGGGACAATATACTCAGCCCAGAGCTGCTACTGATGTTAGTGACATAACAGTGAATAAGATAAATAGGGCTGGAGAGATGGCTTAGCAGTCTAGGTGCTTGCCTGCGAAGCCCAAGGACCCATGTTCAACTCTCCAGATCCAACATAAATCAGACGCATGAAGGCGAGGCACGCACAAGGTCGCACATGCCCACTAGGTGGCACAAGCATTTGGAGTTTGATTGCAGTGCTGAGGCCCTGCCATGCCAATTCTCTCTCTCTCTAAAATAAAATAAATACTAAACAGAAAAAAAAAGATAAATAATACTCCTGCCCTCACAGAGCTTATATGTGTGCAGGAAGACAGACCACAAACACATCAAAGACCCTTAGGTTCCAAAGATTGTTGGATATTGTTACACACCATAAAGAAAATTGCACAGCATAAGGTCTTCCGATAGGGAGGAATAAAATCACCTGAGTTGGGAACGGTCCTGGTATCCGCTCAGGTGTTCTCCTGCCAAACGTAAATGGTCTCCTGACACAAAAACATCAGCTAAGGTCACTCTGTGGTTGTGATGAACTTAAGACAGTAAAACACCAGTCAGAGCACAGGCAAAACCAGACATGGTAGCTAATTGCTTATATTATGCTCACCAAACTGCCCGGTAAGCTCTTCTCTTAATGTTCATACCCATATATTAATGCTACTCTCACTTTTAGAGAAACTTCTCTTTTCAGATAGTGGTGACCTCTGGGATGACTCAGCAGGCACCAATGTGCTGAGAAGAAGTGACAGTGGCGTGTTCAGCACTGAGACATCTCTATCACACCTTCCAAGGCTCAGGGTCCATTGTGGAAGAGGTGGCAGGAAGAATGTAAGAGCCAAAGGAAGGACAGGACTCCTTGCAATGCAATCTTCCAGACACAAAATGGCCTGGATATCCATGTCGTCCCAGTGCCTGGCACTACTTACCTACACAATACCATCGTAATAGGAGGAAAAGATGATGACATCAAAATAAAAGAGAGACTGATTGAGAGGGGATCATGGAGAGTACAGTTCTAAGGGAAAAGTGAAGGGGGGAGGGGAATTACCATAGTTTATTGTTTATAATTAAGGAAGTTGTCAATAATAAAAATAATTTAAAAAAAAAACAGGGCTGGAGGGATGGCTTAGCAATTAAGGTGTTTTTCTGCAAAGCCAAAGGACCCAGGTTTGATTCCCCAGGACCCATGTTAGCCAGATGCACAAGGGGGTGCATCTAGAGTTTGTTTGTAGTGGCTGGAGGCCCTGATGTGCCCATTCTCTCTCTCCCTCTTTCTCTGTCAAATAAATAAATAAAAATTTAAAAAATCAAAAACCTAAAAAAACAAACAAACCAGACATGGTACAAACCACCCAAATGACCCACGTCTCCCAGTTACACGAGTGAATTCTGCTCCGGTAACTTTTGCAATTTCAGGGCCACCGCGGTCCTCCCTCCTCATAGGCAACATTCACCAAGACACCCAATGATACTAGCTGAACATAAGCCCAAACCCTCTACCAAGTCCCACGGGGAGCTTTCTTACTTGGTCAGCATGTATGACCTTGCTTGCTGTCTTAAAACATTGACATAAACCCAACTTGGATTACAGTGTATTCCTGCAGGTCACTGGTTAATGAGCACTAGCAGAGGGGATGGGAAGGGGGTTCTTTATATCTGGTGGTCAGGAAAGCCTTTGACTAGGAGGTATCCTTGTGCTGAGGACCGAAAGGGAAGGGGATGTTGGCGCCACCTACTGGCACCTAAGAACTAAGGCTGAGACTTAATTAGAACCAGGGGACTCGAAGGAGTCACAGGAGTACCAAAATCAGCACTTTACAAGATATTTATTAGAACAGCTCAGTGTACAGGGTTCATGAGGGTTTATACAGATAGTGGCTTGTACAAAAACAAGGTAAGTAGCGACTTCCTTGTCTCAGAAGCAGGAGGCAACTCGGCGAACTTGAGGCTGCAGATGAATGCCAGACCTTCCTAACAGCTGCAGAGTAGACACCACAAGCATTGTTCCCAGCATTCTGGAATCAGGCACAAGCGTCTTTCTTCTCAAAACATAGCGTCAGCAGAATCACAGAGCATTCTGAAAGCAGAATGCTTCTGCCGGCACAAAAACCACCTACAAGGGACAGCCATTTGAGATCTGGGGGAAGAATACTTCCTCCCAAGGGAGAAGCAGGGAACTGTAGTGTTGCTGAGTAACTCTCCAGTCTCTGCTCCCCACAGGACTTGGTTTACAGATATGCACAGCCACGTCCAGCTGGGTAGCAGGTGCTGGGGAATCAGACTCGAATGGTCTCCGACCCTCTCAGGCTCTCGTGCTCGTGGCCAGCGGTTTTACCTGCTGAGCTGCTTCCTATTTTAAGACCACTGTCTGTGGTGATGACGACCATGTATGTTGCTCATTTTGAACTTTCCGTAGTCATCATTCAAAACCATAAAATTCACCTTTAAGATTCAGTGACCTTTAGTAGAGTGTATTCACAACGTTGTACAGTGGAACTCCAGAACATTTCCATTACTAACCTGGCATGAAACCTGTTCCCATGAGCAATCATGCCCCATTCCCTCATGCCCAATCTTGTGCCCCCAACTCCTGGTAACCACCATCTACTTTCTGTCCTTAAGAGATGTGCCTGTTCTCCTATGTAGAATAATGTATGTGGTTGTTGTGGCTGGTTCTTTCACTCAACATGGTTTTAGGGTTCATCTGCTATACTATGAATCAGTACACTATTTCTTCTCACTGTGGTAGTTTGAATGGGTGGTCCCCAATATATTCAGGATTTTATTAAGGTTTGTCATTTAGATCTGCAGCCACCTGGCTGGAGGGGGTGTCACTGTGGGTGGATCCTAGGGTACAACCCTTAGGTGTGGAGGTGGATCTGGAATTCGTCTACAGAGATGCAGAGTGCTTGAGTTCTGCCTGGAGTTCCTGAAGTGTGCTTGCTTGCGCTGGTGATGGTGTCTCTCTCTGCTCGGGCCTGAGAAAGCGGCCCAGCTTCTTCTGCCATTATGGAACTTCTCCTGGATCTGTAAGCTTCAATAAATATCCCTTCCTCCATAACTGTGCCTGGTTTAGAGGTCTGTCTGAGTGAACTGAAACTGTCTACTACAACCACATTTATAATTTATACTTTCTGCCTTCTGGCTACTATGAGTAACACTGATGTGACTTTTCTATGGAGACGAGTTAATCCATAATTCTACCCTTCTCAAAGTCCTTCCTTTTCATAGCTGGAAGGTATGTTACTGTGTTCATATACCACATTTTACATTAAAATTCTTTTTAAAAAAATTTATTGAGAGTAACAGAGAGAAGGAGGCAGAGAGAGAGAGAGAGAGAGAGAGAGAGAGAGAGAGAGAATGAGCGCGCCAGGGCCTCCAGCCACTGCAAACAAACTCCAGATGCATGTGCCCCCTTGTGCATCTGGCTAACGTGGGTCCTGGGGAATTTAGCCTCGAATCGGGGTCCTTAGGCTTCACAGGCAAGTGCTTAACCGCTAAGCCATCTCTCCAGCCCTTAACATTCTTTTAAAATATATGTTTAAGCAGAGAGATACAGGAGAGACACAGAAGAAAGAGAAAGAATGAGCATACCAAGGCCTCTCACCATTGCAAATGAAATCCAAATGCATGTGCCACTCTGTGCATCTGCCTTTACGTGGGTACTGGGGAATCGAGCCCCAGGCTGTTAGGCTGTGCAGGTGTACGCCTTAACCACTGAGCCATCTCTCCAGCCCACATTTTACATTTTATCTTTTCATCTGTTGATCAGCACTTGGCGTACTTTCAACTTTGGTTATTTTGAATAATGCTGCTATGACCATAGGCACAAAGATCTTTCTGATACTTCTATTGGTTGTTAAGAGTAGTTGACCAAAGAAGCATTCGTAGCCATCCCAATGGGTGTGAAGGTGGATTTGCACTCCCTCCGTGATCAGAGGTGATGAGAATGTGTTCATGCCCTGGTTGGCCATTTGTGCAGCTTTAGAGACATGTCAAGGCCTTTGTCCATTCTCCCACCAGATTGCTTGTTTTGCTGTTGCCTTGTTGGACTTCTTTCCATATTCTAAATATTAACTCTTGATCAAATATGTGATCTATGAATATTTTCTCTCATTCCACAGGTCTTTTTTTTTTTTTTTTTTTACCTGTGTGAATTGTATTCCTTGTTGCACAGAATTTTTTTTTATGTAGTCCATTTTATGTGTTTTTACTTTTCTTACCTATATTCTGACTTAATAGGTCCTATTACTTCCTAAAGCAGTTATTTTTAGCTGCACTCAAACAGATAAAAACACAAAAATGAGAAAATACTGTGTTTTTAGAAAGTTTCCCCACAAAGTCACCACTGCTATTTTATCCATATCATGGTCTCATTTTTCTTGAAACTATATACTATTTCTTCTCTATGAACTTGAACATCTAGTTCAAATTCTCATTCATTTTTCTCTCCTCATCCCTCCCCCCCCTCACATCCAGGGGCCTCATGCATGCTGAGCAGATGCTCTACCACAACCCCCAGCCTTAGGTCAAACCTACAGTGCGTTTTTCTGCCATAATTCTGTCAAACTAGTCAGTCCGACCAACATTTCTTAATGATATCTCATTCTACGTTAAATCTCTATCACTCTGCTTTGACCTTGCTGCTTGCTGTACAGCTCTAGAGATGCATCTCTCACTTAAAGGAGGAAAGTGTCCTTGTCCATACCCTCTTCTGTGTCCCAGCAGCTCAGTGCCATTCTCCCTTCCTTTCTTCTGCTGCTGGGTTCTCACCTCACTGTGCCATCTGGGATGAAAGAACCCTCTACTTTGACTCGAGATCACTACATGAAGGTTATTAGGTCATTTCTTCTTTTCAGAGATGTTTCATGGGTTCTATTCTCAGGAAACTCCCCCCCCCCCCCCGCTATCTTCTTCCTTTGCTCAAGTTAATGTATCTGGGTTGTGTCAAAACCTAAGCATTACATCCATGCTCACAGCATTCAGCAGGCAGTGACCCCAGAAGCTGTCAGGTGAATGAGACAGAGCAACAGCACTGAAGGAACCCAGGAATACAAGTGGAAAGATGAAATGGTTCCCAACCAGGATACCAGGGCAGACTTGACTGACACCCTCATCTATCCAAATGCCATATTTACGCTCCTCTTCCTCCTTTGCTATTCACATTCAACTACAAGGTCCTTTCCATTTTGCCATCTAAATACACCAACAACTACCCACTTCCTCCATTTCCACTATCAATTGCTCAGTTCAGGACTGGTCGCAGAGCCATGCTTAGCATGTTCAAGGCCCAGGATTCAATACCCAGTGCATGTATACACACATGGGTATGCTATCTCCCTGGCCTGAGTTTTAATTTAAAAATGGTTATTGTGGGCTGGAGACATGGCTTGGCAGTTAAGGCACTTGCCTGTGAAACCAAGGACCCAGGTTTGATTTCCCAGTACCCACATAAAGCCAGATGCATAAGGTGGCACATGTGTCTGGAGTTTGTTTGCAGTGGCTAGAGGCCATGGCATGACCATTCTCTCTTTCAAATAACAAAATATTAAAGGAAGAAAAATTTTATGGCCCAAATTGAAGCAGTCATAAGACATAACACTGAAACAATGATTGAAGACAGGGGAAAGGGGCCAGGTGTAGCCCGTGGTGGCGCACTTGCCTAGTATACACAAGGCCCTGGATATGATCCCCAGAACTGCAAGAAAAAAAAAGGATGAATTAGATCTTATTAAAATTAACAACCTTATTCTGCAAAAGACTCTGCAGAGAATGAATAGTTAAGCTACATACATGGAGAACACATTTGCAAATTATTTATTATCTACCAAAGGACTTGAACCTACTAGATGTGTACAAATTTTGAAAATGTTCCAGATAGCTTTATGTTATTGCTTCTCTTAGAAAAGCCAAGTTATGGACACATAGGACCTGCCTTCTATTTTTATAACTTCTTGTAGATATTGGGCGCTTTATTTACCAGACTGCCTACCTTTCCATGTCTTTGGCTGTAATTCTAAGCATATTATTATGCAGTACAATAGTAATGAGGATAAAACTCATATAACACTTTCTGAAAGAACAATCTGACTAATCTACAGGGAGCTATTAAAATTACTGTAATATTTCTATAACTATCATTATTAAGGTTATAAACCTTTAATGAATGAATTCTATGTCTAGTTTTTTTCTAAGGAAATAATCAGATACATATAAAAATCTACATACAATGAAGTAATTTTCACATTTGTTCATAATAGTGAAGAACTGGGGAAAATATCTGAAATAAATAAAGGATCAGTTAGTATGTTATGATATACCCAGAAAATAAGAAATTAGGCCAGGTGTGGTGGTGCATGCCTTAAATCCCAGCACTTGGGAGGCAGAGGTAAGAGACCGCTGTGAGTTCGAGGTCACCCTGAGACTACATAGTGAATTCCAGGTCAGCCTGGGCTAGAGTGAGACCCTACCTCAAAAAAACAACAACGACAAAAAAAAAAAAAAAAAAAGAAAAAAGAAATTAGGCCATAGAAGAATATTTATTGACATGGGAAAATGTTAACAATATACATCTATATGAAATGTATTGGATACAAAACAATATTTACAGTTTAATACCATTTTGTGGAAAGAAAAATAGACATATGTACAAAACCATGCATAAGAAAAAATAATAAATGTATACACTCAATGTTTGTAGTTATTTCTATAGTGGAATTGGAGGTGACTGCACCATGAATCTCACCTGCCTTGTAATAGTATCAGTTTCATCTGCTCTTCCTTGGTTGTAATGTTTGATATAATTTTCTTCAAATAGGCTTTTTCATGATACCCACCTCCAAAGCATTCCTTTGATGCAGCTACTGCGATTCCCATTTAAAAAGTAGATGCTACTTTTGTCTATATACTGGCACATGTTGAATATTTTTTAATTGTTAATTTTTGTGTAAGTGATGTGCGTATGATGTGTGCTGTTTGCGAATCTGGGCACATATGCAGAGGTCAGAGGACAGCCCGGGGTGCTGGTGCTCACCTTCCACCTTGTTGGAGGCAGGGGCTCTGTCTCCCCACCGCAAACACCAGGCTACCTGGCCCACGAGCTTCTGAGGATTTTCCTGGCTCTGCTTCCAAACCTGCTGTAGTAACTGATAGTTGTGCCGTGTCTGGCTTCACAGCATTCTGCGGAGCTGGGCTCAGACCCTCACACTTGCACAGCAAGTGCTTTTACCCATTAAGCCATCTCCCCAGCCCTGGAGAAAATTTTTAACTAATATAAAATATTCAACAACACAAATCTGGTTATAAGAAATTATTATCTAGAGAATTGGACAGTCCTCTATATAGAATTTTTCTCTATATTACATAGAGAAAAGCATGCTGTCATTATTCAGTTTTCATTAAAGGTATAGGTATAATGTGAAGTAACTTAGAATTTAGAGCTGAAGAATTTTGGAACTCTCCTCTTGTCATTTAAATGAATTTCAGTATAGGAGATTAGAGATTTTATTCCATGAAATATAGTTGTAATAGTATAAAAGAAACAAAAATAGCAATTTTTAAGTGAGGAACATGAGATCATAGATGTAAAAAGTGTTTTATCTTCTGTAAAGACTCAAATAATAAGATACTAGATAAAACACCAAGAAAGAAATTCAAATAATTAAATTTAGTGTGACAGAAAAACTAACTTCTTTCTCCTGCAGTATCAAATTCTTAACTATTTGCTATCACCTGTCACAGATTTGAAATGTCAAACTGTTAAGTTACTTTGATAAATGGCTTCTAACTTCTTTATTATCTCAATAGTTAATACATAGGATATACTTAACATTTCATGGAAACAGAGCTAAGTGCTGCAAGTATATAGGTCATCCTATAATTCTTGATACCTTACAATATTAAATAATGTTGAAAAATAAGATTTCATGTCTCAGAATCCATCTTAGCATAAAGCCATTTACTAGATTCTTATTAAAAATACCAAGTAAGGATGTGGATCTTTCAAGGTAGAAAATTAAAAGAGTAAAACATCTGCTCAGCCTCAGACTATTACAGCGCCATCACAAAGCTGTCTCTCACTTTGTGTTCCCTCCGTTGGAAAGGAAATCACACTCTACAATCAGTTAACCCATTTAGTGATTACTGACATCACACCTGAAAGGAACAGTGCACAAGTTATTCTATGTCAAAGGTAAAATTATGTCTTAGAGCCTCCAGTTAACTTGGAGATGAAGCAAAGACTGACAAAAATGAAGAGCTGCTAAAAATATGGGGGAAGGGTTTCTTTGTTCCTGTGATCAAAAGATTTGCTTCTTCTCTCCACAAAAATCATGGAACTAAAATGGGAAGTGTGCATCAAGTTCACAGCAATTCATACCCCAGACCAGTGGCACTCTGCCGCCTCTACCCCAGTGATCTAAATGTGCCATTGACTACCACATACCTTAGAACAGTTCTAATCCCCCAGTGAAGAACACATAAAGGGACATTGTTGAAAGACACCAGAATATTACACTAACATATTTCAGGAGTGGGAGGCCTATAAATATTCCATGTTCATTATTTTACATTAAAATGACTAAGCAAGAAAAGGCAAAAATTAGAAAATCACTTTTTGAAATTTCACAATCACTAATTTGTGACAGACACTGAGGCACCACACTGAGGCTAACAAATATGTTATGTGGATTATCGCCCTGGCACAGAACCACAGATGGATACTCTGCACTTTCCTATGATCTACTACTCAGGAATGAGCGTTATCTAATCGAACTTGACATATGAATGAGCTGAAATCACAAGGAAAAACTCTCTAAGATCCACCTTCAATGAGCTCCTACTCCAATAAGCCACAAAGAGGAGGAAAAGGCAATACTCATTTAACAGTATGAGAATGTCTATAACAAGAAACCAGGCATTAATATTCCTCTGGAGACATTTCTTCCACACCCAACAAAGGCACTTGACATGAACTGCAATGGACAGTTAATTCAGGTACTGCCCTGGGCAACTGTTACCTTCCTAATATTAGATGAAGTGGTGATTAAGCTCAAACTAGTTCTTACAAATAAGCCAGAAACACATATGAATATATCGCAAATTCTCTACTGCTGGCAGATGATAGAACCAAAGAGGAAAAGATAATGCTGGTGTCCACAATAAATTGGCTGGTTGAGCGGTCAAGGATACTGTCTTCTGTATATTCCGTGATGACTATGGAATATGTACATAATTATGGGCAAATTAACCCTTTACATCATTTCAAGTATTAATGGTCATTCCTCTTCTTGTCTTTTTTTACTTTTTTGTTCTTTCCCAAACTCTTAGATGATTCTTCCTGAAAAAGACACAAGTGAATGCAGTATGTCTGCAATCTATGCAGCTAGAACCTGACATGTGACCACAGTCTATCTGTAGTGGCAAGGCTAGAGCTACTTCGATGGGCAGCATCCTGATGTCTTGTGGGTACTTTCCTTTACACTCTGTTAGAATATTTCAAAACAATCAAGGTTAGCCAAGAAAAGTATTTTATCTAACAGATTTATGCTTGGATATTATTTAATATTACTTAATCTAGTTCTACCTAAGGTTGTAAAACTTAAATAAAAGAGATATGAACACACTTAAACAGGAAGCAAAATAAATACAAAGTACAGAGAAAGTGAAGGCATGCCAGGGAAAGGATACATGTTCTGACAGTATCAAAAAATGTGAGGCTTCTATAAATGCTTAAAGAACATCTATTTAGCATGGCACTAGCCTCAATCTCTCTAGGCATAGCTGTTTCTATAAGGTTTATTTCCCAATACAAACTCTTTTTTAAAAAGTATTATTTCTAAAATATTTTATTTATTTATTTATTTATTTATTTGACAGACAGGGGGGAGAGAGAGAGAGAGAGAGAGAGAATGGGCATGTCAGGGCCTCCTGCAACTGCAAATGAACTCCAGATGAATGTGTCACCTTGTGCATCTGGCTTATGTGGATCCTGGGGAATCGAACCATGGTCCTTTGGCTTTGCAGGCAAGCACCTTAACCACTAAGCCATTTCTCCAGCCCCAATACAAACTCTTTTTAAATTTATGAAATCATATTGTCCATTCACTCTGACTAAGGCCTATTTCTCCAGCTTCCTAGTTCGGCTGTTTTAGTAATCCAATACCTACATTCTCATTTATTCTTAATTTTTTTAAAAATAATTTCACAGGCAATAATTAAGAAAAAAACCTCTAAATATAGTATTAGTAGTTACTTACAGGTGAACTTGTATAACTCTTCTCCACAAGTATATTTCTGGCACAGTTGTTGATATGTTTAAAGCGATCTGGTCCTAGCAGAATCCCTCCATACCAGCGTGACACTACCACCAGGACATTCCGCACATTCAAAATCTGTGATTTTCAGATGTATAATTAGACATACAGATAGACACATGCAAACGTGATTTTTAAACAATGAAATAACCCATGTGTGAAACTGCACATAAAACCTTCCACTGGCTTTAATGTAGAATCCTTTGAGCATGCACTAAGTAAGATTACTTACAGTGTAGGGCTGAGGTGTTAAAACAGAAGGGAATTTAGAAAATCAACACTGTGTCCCAGTGGCCTCAAATCCTAAACTCTGGGACCACCTGGCAGAGAGAAGGGAGGACTATACAGTTCTTGGTGACTTCAACCAAAATAATTCAGGCAGACAGCCTTTTATCAGTGAACCAAATAATAAAAATCTGCTTCTGAACAAACTGTGAAGAGATGAGGGCCTTTATGAGTACCCTCTGGTGTGTGCCAATAAGACAAACCCATCAATGTGACGTTTGTCAACGTTACCTTTAAGGGGAAGCTCAGCAGGAGACAGGAGACAAAGGGCTTGTACTCAAGAGTAAGGCCCAAGTGAGAAAACACAGGTAGACATACAAGCACAGAAGAAGCCACAGTAACTACCCAAGGAACAAAGAGCCCACGCTTAAAGCTAACGTACAACCCAAGAGCACCAGACAGATGAGGAAAATCCAGTAGCATGAGAGAGAAAGGACAAGCTAATGAACCCAGAAAACTTAAAGCTGAGAACATCTGAACAAAGAAACTCTAGTTAATATATGTAGAGAAACTTAAGAAGCAGTTACATCCATAAAACTAGAACAAGATTCTATGAAAATGTGAAAGTAAAGAACTAAAAATTAAACAGACTTGCTAATGAATAAACAAAACAACCAAATAAATAAGACAGCCCAAAAAATGCTTCCAAACATAAAGACAACAAGAATGACAATTTATGAAACATTCTAGATCTATCCAAAATTTTCAATAAATAATTAACAGCAGTTCCACATAGATAGAAGATAGAGAGAGAGAGAGAGAGAGAAGGGGCAGAAACTGTCAAACAAAACAAAACACAAAGAGAAATCTTTCCAAAGTTGAAGAGAATCTTCTATTATCTGTCTTGAAAGCAGAGAACTTATTAACCACTTGCTTTCTTTCCCATTATTCAGTGTTTAAAATTTTCCCCCAACCAATGTTTAAAGCCAAATGTTTCTCATGTTATCATTTAAAACCAAATACATGTTATATTATTCATCTAAGTGAATTATCTAAATGGAACTCTGGTTTGTTGAGAAATTTTATGGCTTATAAGAACAAGACTGTTTAACTTACACTTACCTCCATGAGATGGAGAAGACGCCCACCAGCTGCTGTTTCCCCATCATCCTCACAGTCCTGCAAGAAGGTCTGTTTATCCTCACAATATATTCTAGAAATGTAGACAACACAGTTATACTTTGAAGCCTCAATATACAACATGTGCATATAATAAGTTACTCCTCAATACTTTTTGTGATATGATTCTTTCTAAAGTAGCCTATTTGTTTTAAAAATCCTTGAACTCTACATGATATATTTTCATGGATTGTTTACTATCCAGTTGGTTTTTCATTTTTTCATATGTAAGGCAGCTAGGAATCAAAGATGTCTCCTTCACATCAGAAATATTACTTTTATGGGACAATGACTCTCTAGTGCATTTCTCTTGCGTCTATAACCTTAAAGCTGTGCAGTGATGAAGAGCAGTCAGGGGCAACCACCTACTGAGAATACACTGCATAGAAGCGTTATCAAAAGAGGCACCATGAAATGATACAGAGGAAATGGGGGCCATACTCCTGCCTTCATCCAGGGGAGAAAATGAAAGATGAAAGGCACATAAAGAAGATGAAGGCCACTGTCAGTTAAGAATTTATACTCGTCTTCTCATCTTATTCCAGCCATCAAGCTTTCCTCTACTGTCTCCATTCTGAGAATAAAAAGACTCTTAAAAATTTCTTCTTGAATAGCTGTCAATATTGGAGATGTTTATCTGTGGGATATTTATCCATTTAAGTTATCTAGAAAGGTATTCAGAATACCATGGGCAATACTAAGGCACAATAAGCTTGGCAAATTAGTACTAAAGATTTTCTTAAGAACACTATGTACCTCAGTGAAAGTATGCCATCTAGAAGATTACTTAGGCCATGCAATGATATTACACAGAGTTGGGCAAACATAATAACATACTCCCCTATGGCCATAAATAGCTAGACATTTTATGAACTTAAAAATTTATAAATTCTTAAGCCGGGCATGGTGGCGCATGCCTTTAATCCCAGCACTTGGGAGGCAGAGGTAGGAGGGTTGCTGTGAGTTTGAGGCCACCCTGAGACTCCACAGTGAATTCCAGGTCAGCCTGGGCTACAGCGAGACCCTACCTCAAAAAACAGAAAAAAAAAAAAAAAAAAAAAAAAAGAAAAAAAAAGAAAAGAAAATCAAATCTCTAAATTCTCATCTATGTGATTTTCATTAATTAGCTTACCCATCTTTTACTCACTCAGTAATTTGTAGCTGAATGTCTACTGTGTGGCATCACTATTACTATTCAGACTTGACCTCATTTAAGGACAAGTATGTTAGTACTATTAAACAAAAGTTAATACGACAACTTTGAGGCTAAAAAGAGCCAGGGGTTGGTTTAGATTAGGCTTATAATTACAATCTAACATCATAACTTTATGGAACAAAGGAAGAAAATTTGACTACATAAATCAGTACTGTTAATTATGGGGAAAATGAACCCATGGAAATCACTGACCCTTTCCTCACATGCCAGGAAAGTGATGTAGCATCCAATGGCTGTGTGTACAGTAGCCTGATAAGCGCCCTGTAACTGCAAAGCGGGAACATGCCCAGGATCAGGCTGTAACCTTAAAGGGACTCTAAACAACCAGAATACACAATTCAAAGTCTGCAGACCAAATGAAGGTCACTGATTTTACTCCCAGTGGGTCCCTCCAGCCTCACTTCCCCTCACTTCTTTGACTAGCTCAGTTTTTTCATTTCCTTCTTTTAAAAATTATTTATTAATTGGCAATTGTGTGTATATACCAGGGTCTCTTGCCACTCCAAACGAATGCCTATGCAGCTTTATATGGGTGGCTGAGGAACTGAACTCAGGCTAGCAGGCTTTGTAAGCAAGCGCCTTTAGCCCCCAAGCCACTGCAGCAGCCAGTTCTTTCATTTCTAAACCTCAATGACATAAGAAGACTGTGGGGGAGAAGCTACTACTTGCAATCACGCTGACATCATCTGTAAGAAGCAACAGATGACCAGTTATTAATATGGAGGAAGAAAGAGAGACTGTAAAAACCACTCAGAAGAACCTTATTGAAACCCAGAAACCTGGCGCCTACAATAAGGTAACAGCATACCATTCAGCATTCCTTCTTTTTTTGTTTTGTTTTGTTTTGTTTTTGATTTTTTGAGGTGGGGTCTCACTCTAGCCTAGGCTGACCTGGAATTCACTATGGAGTCTCAGGGTGGCCTCGAACTCAAGGTGATCTTCCTACCTCTACCTCCCAAGTGCTGGGATTAAAGGTGTGCGCCACCACGCCCGGCTAGCATTCCTTCTTGTAATTTAGGGTAAATATTATGTACAAAACTGTGGAATGTGTGTCAAAGCCATATAGAACAAACAAGTAAATGAAACTGACTTATAACATTCCAGTTCTATTATGTAGTCACTATAGGATCTTGAAAAGGAAAACCTTTTGACAGTGGAGAAATTGCGGAAATAATCAGAATTCACTTATGCAAGCTGCTGACATAAAGCAGATGCTCAGTAAAATGGAATCAATGAATGACGACTACCGTTACTTTAAAAATTTTTGTGCATGTGTGTACTATGCATGCATGAGCAGGCCTAAATAGGATGTTTTCCTCAAACACTCTTTCAAATTATTTTTTGAGACAGGGTCTCTCACTGAACCCTGGACTCACTGATTCAACTAGACTAGCTATCAATCAAGTCCTGGAGATCCTTGTACCTCCACTTTCCAAGCATGAGGATTGCAGAGGTACACTACCACACTTGGCTTTTTATGTGGGCACTGGGGATCCAAACTCACGTCTTCATGCTCACATGGAAAGCACTTTACCAACGGAGTGACTTCCCCAGCCCCACTGTTGATATTTTCACAATATATTCTAGCCACTGAGAACACATTTATGCCTTCATTTTCACACTCATGGCCCTAATTCATTAAGAATACAATGCAGGGCATGCTGGCACATGCCTGTAATCATGGCATTTGAGAGGTAGAGGCAGGAAAATCAGGAGATCAAGGCCAATTCTGACTATACAGCAAGTCTGAAGGTGGCCTGGGCTACATGAAACCAGTCCTATCTCAAAACAACAATGGTAACAAAAAAACACCCTCACACATTAAGACTCTATTCAGATAATGTTAAAAGGGGAATTACATAATGAGTAGTTCTTTTCACACATTTGGCACTTAAAAAAGTTGCAAAGCCAGGAATAATAAAAATCATCTATACCCAGTGAGATAATTTTGAATTTGAGCTTCACATCGGCCTAGATTTTATAGTTTCAATTGAAATTTTTCTTTTGTTTTGTTCAAGGCAGGGTTTCACTCTAGCCCAGGCTAACCTGGAATTCACTCTGTAATACCAGGCTGGCATTGAAGTCATGGTAATTCTCCTACCTCTTCCTCCTGGCAACTGATTTTAAATTTGCATCAAATCTCTATATCTATATTGTCTTATTTTAGGCCTAAACTATATTTTTAAGTATTATTATTATTAATTTTAAAATTTTATTTTTGAGAGAGAGAGAGACAGAGACAGAGAAGAATGAATGGGCACACCAGGGCCTTTTCAGCCGCTGCGAACAAACTCCAGACACGTGCGGCGCCCCCTTCTGTGCATGTGTGACCCTGCATGTTTGTGTCACTGTGTGTCTGGCCATGTAGGAACTGGAGATTCCAGCATGGGTTCTTAGGCTTCGCAGGCAAGCACCTTAACTGCTAAGCCATTTCTTCAGCCTGAATCTTATTATTTTGTATATTTAAATAATATATTTTCATTTACAAATCAACAAACATTTGTATTCAAAACCAATACCGACAGAAACAAAGTGGTTGAAAAAAAAAAACATCTTTGGGAAAATTATGGCAATATATGTTGAGTTTCAAAAGTGTTTATAATTTTTGATAATTCTACTACTCTAAGGATGTATTATTTCTTCCTTTCATTATGACACCATTTCATTTCAAAAAAATGATGCAACTTCAATCTACTCTGCAGAAACAGCATAAAAGTATATAAAGGATGTTTGCTGGACTAGCCTTTACAAGAGTGAGAAATATGAAAACCTAAAACAACAAATAATAAATGGTCAAATACATTATGAAAGGAAGCCTTGAGCAACTACTAACATTCGAACAGTATTTACTGGGGGTTGTAGAGATGGTTCAGTTGATAAAGTGCTTGCCGCACAAGCATGAGGACCTGAGTCTGGAACCTCAGCACTCACGTAAGAGCTACATATGGTGGTGTGGGTTTGTAAGCATCGTGCTATGGAGATGGAGACAGAAGGGTGGCTAGGCTCACTGGCATGCTAGTCTAACTGAACCAGTAAGCTCAAACAAGTTAAGCGAGAGAGCCAATCTCATTAAAACAGGCGGACAGTAATTGAGGAAGACACCTGACACCAACTTCTAGCCCCCCCATATACACACACACACAAGCAGACACACACCTGTGCCCACACACAACATATGAGTATACCAACACACTTGCACATGTCCACACATCCACATACATATGGCCCAAAAGCAAAAACAAAACAGTACTTTGTCAGATAGTTATGGGAAAATGCTTAAATTTAAAAATTAGGATGCAAGGGTATTGAAAAAAGTAAACTTTGTATAGTAGAAACAAAATACACCAAAATAACATTTATCAGTTATCAGTTATATTTAATAGCAGAAAATGCTTGACTTCTCCTCCAATTCTGTTTTGTTCTTTACTGTAGTTTATAAACATTCTACATGTCTACTGCTATTATAATGAGAAAAAACATATGGCTATTTTTTAAAAAGCATGCAGAATTCCCCAACCACTGGTTACAAATTCCAAAACTCATGATGATCACTCACCTATAGGCGTAGATGTTATGGGTGGCACTGGCTATTTTCTTAGTCTCATATAATTTGGCAAGAACCATTTTCACCTTAAAAGCAGCAGTAATATAAATAAATATGTATGCTTTTATTTGGTCTATAAATATCTTAAAGAATAAGAACAGTATCTTAAAAATAATTTTATATTAATGCAAACTAATTAAAAAAACTACCAGGCTCTGCAAAGGCCATTTACTGAAGTTTTTCCTTATTTAGGGCAGAAACTGGATCTTGGTATAAAAATGACAGAACTGGTATTTCTAAACACTAATTATCAACAGCTGTTTTAGTTTCTATGCCAGAGGCAGGGTATATGAAAAAATTTCCCCATAAATGTAAATGTACGAATTTCTAGAAACTAGCTCTGAATTTTGCCAACTGTGTAAACTCAGTGTGCTAAGTGTACAATAATAGTATGTTTCCAAGTTATAAAACCAAAACTTTGTGAATCAAATAGGGTTCACAGAAGAGGTCCCTTGAAGCAGGTCTTATGAGAGGAAGGTCTTTTGTATCAGGGAGGGAAGGGAAATAAAGGGCAGGAAAAAGACATTCCCTTCAGAGAAATAGCAGTGTGCAAATGCAGAGATGTGGGTGATTAGATTTAGCCAATATAAAGAGCTCACAGTGTGACGGTTAATCTCTAGTTGTCAACTTGTTGGTGTTTAGAACAACCATGGGAACAAATCCTTTGGCATGTCTGTGAGGGAGTTTCTAGATGAAATTGAGATGGGAAGATCTGCCCTAAATGTGGGGGCCACCATTTCATGGGCTGAAGTTCTTGGATTGGATAAAAAGAACAAAGTGAGCTGAGAGAGCATCACTGCTCTCTGCTTCCTGACTACAGTGCAATGTGACCAGCTGCTTCCTGCTCCCACCCTAAGCCTTCTTCACCTTCCCTGCCATGATGGACTGCATCTCCTCCAAATGTAAGCCAAAATAAAACCTTATTTTCCCCTAGTTTCTTGTCAGGTATTTTGTCAAAGCAACAAGAAAATAACTAATATACCTAATTAAAATTATATTTCAGATAAATAATAAATAAGTACCAATATAAATGTAAAATAAATTAATGGAAGAATAAATATGTCCCATGAGGTAGTCTCAAGGTGGCCTTGAACTCATGGCAATCCTCCTACCTCTGCTTCTCGAGTTCTGGGATTAAAGGCGTGCACCACCACGCCTGGCCTGAACCCAGTTTTAATCACAAATTGTACAACAAGTAATTGTCAGTTATTACTTTCAGGTTCTTACATTCCTGATCAATAAAATGTAGCAGAGAATGGCTTGTAAGATTTCTTTCAGCTTGCACATCAGCTAAGGGGCCGTAATCAAAAACAAAAAGTGGATAGAGGATGAACAAATTCAGAATAGAATGTCTCAGGATCTTGGTAGGGTTATGAGCACAGGCCAAGGAGACAACAGGATTCCAGAGAGAAGAGATACGTCAGCTGCACTAAAAGCTGTGGTCTTGACCACTAGGCTATGCTGAAAAGAACTTCCTCTTCCGGAGACTGAGAGTCAAGTCCTGCACAAAAAACGATAACTCTGCTGGGTGTGGTGGCGCACGCCTTTAATCCCGGCACTCAGGAGGCAGAGGTAGGAGGATCGCCGTGAGTTCGAGGCCACCCTGAGACTACATGGTGAAATCCAGGTCAGCCTGAGCTAGAGCGAGACCCTGACTTGATAAACAAAAACAAAAACAAACAAAAACGGTATCTCCAAGAGCCAAGGCTTTAAGGTAGCTTACAAGGCTGGGGCAGTGGAGCACTTGTCTAAATGCATGAGGCTCTGGGTTTGATTCCCCAGCACTACAAAGGAAAACAAAAAGTTTAGAGTACCAACAGAGCTTAAAGTAAAGATGAATCTCTAATGTTTATGATGGATATGAGACTTTTTAAAGTTACTTTCCATGTAGAATTAGAACTGTCTTATATGTCAATAGCTTAATTGGGGCTAGATTATAGAAATGGGGAGGAGGAAGAAAATAATTTTGCTGAAAAGACAGTGAGAAAGGCAATGGCCTAGGAATAGTTTTTGATGAACAAGTCTGCCATCTACATTCTGTTTTTTTGGGGTGTTTTGAGGTAGGGTCTCACTCTGGTCAAGACCCATCTACATTCTTTGATAGGAATAAGGTCACCTAAAACAAAGAAGCAGAAAGGAAAAGGGACTCATGTAGCAAAGACTGGGCTCAGTTCATAGACTCCTCATCAGGCCAGTGTAGGATGGACTTAGTTTCATAAGTCCTGCTCCAGAGAACAAATAGCTCTTTTGTTTTTGGTTTTGTTTTTCAAGGTAGGGTCTCACTCTAGCCCAGGCTGACCTGGAATTCAGTGTATTGTCTCAGGGTGGCCTCAAATTCATGGTGATTTATTGGCCAGCAGAGAGATACAGAATGCAAGTATGGGGCCACATCTCTAGCCATTGCAAAGAAGAAAAAAATCAGATTTTCCACAATAACACAATGAGTTTTCCTTAAAAAGTCATTGGAGAATTGAGCCCCTGACAGAATTTAAATACAACTCTAGTGTAGTAGCTCAGAGATGGAATGCTTGCCTAACATGCACATGGTCCTTGATTCCATTCTCAATCCCTCAACAAAAACAAAAGCAGAGTTTACACACAAGTTTGGAAGCAGAAACAATCTTCCATGACTCAGTAATTTCTGAGTGGGAAAACGAACAAATAATGATTATCTTATGTGAAAAATGTAAGAGTGAAAATGAGAGTATTACGGCAAGATCATTTACTTGCACAGAGTTTGTAAGTCAACATCACAGTGAGTCACTTTACCTGCTTAGGACAAACTACTGGAGCCAAGTGTGCCTGAAAAGTACTTCTTCGGTCTGTAATAGGAACGCCGTGATCAATTGGAGGTAATTCTTCTATTTCTATAAATTTAAAAGAATTTATTTATTTTATTGTTTTACGTCTTACCTTTAAATACTGGAAAACTGACAATTAAAGAAGGGAACTGGATATACATTATATGGCAAAAGCTGCCATTAATAGTTCACTATCAAAAATGTAAGTAAAATGTTCTTAAATGTATTGTGCCTAAGACAAAAATGTAAGATTTACAAATGATTTTCACCTGCCAATATCACTCAAGGTAAGTGGCAGAGCTGGGACACAACTCCTGGACTGTTGTACAAGTTAAAGTTGGCACAATATCTGTGTTTCAAGGGTTTAAAGGACTCCTGAGACCAGCAATTGATAGCTGCTAATAAACCACAATATTTCACCAGTCTATTACTACCCAACCTCTGGGTTAGGAAATCTATAACTTTGTATTGTGTAGTTATAATATAATGACTTCTAATAAAAGAGCTTAACTAAAGCTATGTCATATAATTAAATACAACAACAGTATATACAAAAATTGTCATGATATCTAGTTATTATAGATTTTCAACAAGTTTAAAAAATCACTATATCACTCTTAACTCTGCTGAGAAACTTAGCTGTCCTGGTTGCAACTAACCAAAATAGCCAATAGGCAGGAAAAATAAATAAATTTCAATTATCTGCAATTAATAACTTCCTCCTTCCATTTGGGAATTTATGAAATTTCTAGACAATCTCAAAGAACAATGAATACATATTAATACCACACCATTCTCCTCAAAAGAAACTAGCTAGTAATATCATACCTGGCTTATTTTCACCAACATCAAAATCCAATGCTTTAACTGAATTTTCTGACTGACATGTTAAAATGGGATCATCTTCAACGTCAACATCTTCCTCTTCAGTTTTCTTTTGTATATCTGGGCCTGTGTGGATATGAGATGTTAGGACTGATCCATGAAGCAAGTAAGAAATTACACTGAAGAAATCATGGGTCTTGGTCTCTAGACCAAGAAGGAACCATTTCTCCTCATAACACAATTCTAATGAATAAATGAAAGACAGAAAATCACTACAGGCAAACACCACAGTAATAAATATCTTGATAAGGTCCACAGAGAGATGCTAAATTTTTGGATGAGAATTTAAGAAAGGAGGGGGAAGGGTGAGAAAGTAGCTAAGTGATACAGCATTTGCCTAGTGTGTGCACGGCCTGGCATTCAATCCCAGTATTGGGCAGGGGACAGGACAAAATATTAGCAGAGCCTCAAAGGACACCCTTTACTGAAGTCATGTGTATGCCCAAAGTCCCAGCTACCTGGAAAACAAAATCAAGAATATGACTTGAGCCACAGAAATTTGAAGTCTACCTGGGTAACATAGCAAGACTGTTTCCTTCTACAAAAGGAAAAATAGTAGCTATGATGATTGTTCTCTTTTCTTTTCTTCTTTTCTTTTTAAGAGACAGAGAGAGATAGATAACTGGTGCACCAGGGCTTCAGCCACTGCAATTGAATGCCAGACACTTGTGCCACCTAGTGGGCATGTGCAATCTTACACTTGCCTCATCTCTGTGTGTCTGGCTTAGGTGGGATCTAGAGAGTAGACCGTGGGTTCTTAGGCTTCACAGTCAAGTGCCTTAAATGTTAAGCCATCTGTCCAGCCCTGTGATTGTTCTTTTACATGCCATTTTTGGGGAGGCTGTGACACCTAGATTTTTGTTAAAACATGATTCTATGTGCTTCTAGGAAGACACACATTGGTGATAGAAACTTTTTCATCGGCTGATTTTATCCTCTTTCAACCAGTCTGTTGAAAGCCTCAAAAGACAAAGAACATCTTTCTGTGGTGGTTTAGTAAAATGTCCCCCTCAGCCTCAGGTGCTTGTGATGAAGTCCCATAATTAGTCCCCAGCTGGTGGGCCCCTCTGGGAAGTTTGTGGAGTGTTAGGGAGATAGAGCCTTGCTGCTGGAGGTGTGTCATGGGGAATGGGCTTTGGGGTGATAAGAGTCCTGCTCCAAGCCCAGTACACTGCCTTTTCCCTTCTCCCAGTGTGAGGATGTGACCCAGGCTTCCTGCTCAGGCCTGCCATGCTTTCCCTGCCAGGATGAACTTCCCCTTGAAACTGTAAGACAGAAATAAATCAATTCCTTCCATAAGCACTTCTGATTGGGTGTTTTGCCCCAGCAATGAGAAAGTAACTGCTACACTGCCACAGAAGACGACGGTTTTCCCAGTAGACTACATACTTATCATCCTAAAATGCTCCATCAACTCTTCCCTGGGCCTCCAGATTGCTACCTACCTTCACAAACTGTGGACTTGCTACCTCTACAACCATGCTAGCCAATTCCTTAAAATATTTCTCTCTGTACACACAAGCACATACACACCCCTTTGCTGGTTTTGTTCTCTGGAAAAATCCTAACCTATTAACTTTTGAGTGGATGCATCTAGCAAACTTTACCTGAACCCAGATCAAGGTAAACATCACCAGTTATAAATCATACTGAGCTTATTTCAATCATCCTCAGCTTATGAATTCTTTGGTATGTAAAGAATACAATATCGAGGGGCTGGAGGGATTGCTTAGCAGTTAAAGTGTTTGCCTGCATAGCCAAAGGACCCAGGTTTGATTCCCCAGGACCCATGTTAGCCAGATGCACAAGGGGGTGCATGCATCTGGAGTTCATTTACAGGGGCTGGAGGCCTTGGTGCGTCCATTTTTCTCTCTCTCTCTCTTCCTCTTTCTGTCAAAGAAATAAATAAAAAATAAATATGTAAAAAAAAAAAAAAGAAAAGAAAGAAAAAGAATACAATAGTGGGCTGGAGGGATGGCTTAGTGGTTAAGGCACTTGCCTGCCAAGCCTAAGGACCCATGTTAGACCTCTCTACAGATCCCACATAAGCCAGATGCACAAAGGTGAGGCAAGCACAAGGTTGCATATGCCCACTAGGTGGCACAAGTGTCTGAAGTTCAGTTGCAGTAGCTGAGGTCCTGGTGCTCCAATTCTCTATCTCTCCTCTCTGTCTCTCTCTTGCTCTCTATAAAATAAAATAAAAAAATTAAAAAAAGAATACAGTATCATTTCAGAGTTATTCTTACTAAAAAATGTCTCACTCCAAACATAAGAAAAGACATGGGACAAATCCAAACTGAGCAGCTCTCTACAAAACAAGGGACCAGTACTTTTCAGAAGTATCCCAGTTACGAAAGTTAAGGAAAGACTGAGGAACTGGTTATGGACTATGACAGTGAAAATTGATGAGTGAATGAATACAAGATGGACTCTTGTACAAGGTCCTCTCACAACAGTGGGCACTACAGGAAAAACTGGAAAATCTGAATAAGCACGTTAAAATATTTTATTTCATTCACAAGCAGGCACAGAGAGAATGAGAGTGGGCATGCCAGAGCCTCCAGCACTTAAATGAACTCCAGACATATGCAGCACTTTGTGCACCTGGTTTTATGTGGGTACTGGGACATCAAACCCAGGTTATCAGGCTTTCCAAGCAAGTGATTTTAAGCCCTGAGCAAACTCCCCAGTCCTGAATAAGCTCTTTAATTGATCTAATTATACCAATGCTAGTTTCCTGTTCTTGATAATTATGCCATTGTTATACAAGATGTTAAAAAGGAATCAGGTAAATAATATAAAAGAACACTTTGTGCTATTTTTTGCAACTTTTCTGTAAATTGAAAATTACTTCACTTTAAAAAAAATTGTCAAAAACTTGTATAATTATTTCAAAACTTAAAACACCCTATTCCAGGAAAATAAAACAATATAGATTAAAACCAAATTGGTTGGAATTTAGCAAGCACAAGGCTGTAGGGTTCAGGCTCCAGCACACATATACAAAAAGTTACACATAAATAAATGAAGGAATCAAGTTGTGCTGAGGTAAAATAAAATAATAAATAGTAAAATAAAAATAAATTACATGATAAGGAGTTACTGGAGGAAGAAAAATTCTCATGCTAACAACCTGCTCGCTAAGTCTTACCCTTATTAGTTCTTCAGGATTATTAATACTTCCATTTTAATATTAAATTTATAAAAAATGAATTTTGCCTTTTTCAGTTTTTTTTAAGCTAGTATACAAAGTAATGAGTCTTATTGTGGGAAATCAATACGCTGTTTTTTTTTAATAGCAAGTGAACGAGAGAGAGAGAGAGAGAGAGAGAGAGAAAGGAAGAACTGGTGCACCAGGGCCTCAGCCACTGAAATTGAACTCTAGATGCTTGGGCAACCTAGTGGGCATTTGTGACCTTGTGCTTACCTCACCTTTGTCCGTCTGGCTTACATGGGACCTGGAGAGAGAGTAAACATGGCTTGGGCTTCACAGGCAAGCACCTTAACCACTAAGCCATCTTTCCAGCTCCCCATATACTACATCTATAGGCCAGATAAAAATTAAAGAAATTTTACAACACAAATCAGTAACTTCAAAACTTGAAGAGTGGCCACACTGCATAAGGTTATAGATGAAAAAGGGAATACATCATTTTTAAATTTTCCTATGATTGGAATGTCTCCCAAATTTCTAGAGTTGTAAATTTTAACTGGTATATGTTTGATTTCTATAATTAGTCTACCTCTAGAAGTCAGGTTGAACAAAAAAATTATTTTGAGAATTTTAAAGCCAGTATTCTCATATATACCCTGAAGTGCTACAAAAATCAGAACACAAACTATAAAAATATAAGAAAAATATTTCAAAAATGCTACACAGATAGCGTATCTTTGTGCTATTTCACTCTTAGATTTTAAAAAGCAACAAAAATATCTGTTTCTGTGTAAAAATGTTAAAATCATCTAAAAAATGAACATCATTGTTAACTTTACATATGTGTTTATTTTGCTGAGTTTAAAAGAGTTAGTTCTCTATGAATAACTCTCTAAAATATTGTAAGTAAACTGCTGGCCCTTTTTTGTTATAAAACACTTAATGTTAACCTACAATACAACGTAAACCTTTATGAAAAAATTTGAAGTACACTTGATTTCTTTAGGCAACTATCACATTAAAGTATTCAGGGTGCAGTACAAGTTGGGGTACTACATCCTGTGTGGATGGACTTTCTGTTGCTGCATTCCTCACAAGTCCTAAGAAGAAAGACAGTTGTAAGGTGGAGCTCCTTGTCCAAGCACCAGGCGATGATACTCCCGACTGCACTCTGGGGATATCACTCCTCAGTTCTCTTCTGAAATTCCTTCCTTGGCCTTGGCACCAGTAACTGATGGCTCTTTTTAAAATTCTTTTTCTCCACATTGAAAATAATTTTAACTGTAGCAACAATAAAAAGCCACCTGAAAATAGCAGTAGGTTAAACAGAGCTACTTTTCCCTCTAAAAGGCTCTTGTGGTAAGTGAACAAACACTAACACATGAAGTAACAAGAGGCCCAACATTCCCATGTTGTCATGTACTTAGCAGTGTGGTTGGAGATTAATGCTACAGAAAAAAACCAATTTTCAAGCTTTTACAATTAGATAGTGGTGATAGGTACACAACTGTGGGAATATGGTAAAGATTGCTGAAATGTACACTTTATTTTAAAGGATAAGTAATTAGTGTGTGAACTATATCTCAGTTAAAAAATTGAGGGGTGGGCTGGAGATGGCTTAACAGTTAAGGTGCTTGCCTACAAAGCCAAAGGACCCAGGTTCAATTCCCCAGTACCCAAGTAAAGCCAGATGTACAAGGTGGTGCATGCATCTGGAGTTCATTTACAGTGGTTAGAGACCCTGGTGTATCCATTCTCTCTTTCTCTCTCTCTTTCTGCCTCCCTCCCCCAAGAGATTGCTCAGTGGTTAACCACACTTGCAAAGAATGCCCAGGTTCGACTCTCCAGGACACAGATGAAGACACACAAAGTAGTACATGCTTCTGGAGTTCATTTGTAGTGGCAGGAGGCCCTTGCATGTCCACTCTCTCGCATTCTCATACAATTGTGTCTCTCTCATGTTTATTTATTTTTATTTTTTATTTTTATTTTTATTTTTTTCCGAGATAGGATTTCACATCTAGCTCATATTCTCATGCTGGCCTAGCAATTGTCCTAACTCAGCCTCCCAAGTGCTGAGATTAAAGGTATGTACCACAAAGCCCAGTGTCTCGTAATATTTTTTAAAAACCCATTTTGAAGTTAAATTCTTTAACATAACATAATATTAGTCAGAGTAATCTCAATGTTTTTTTTAAATAAACACTGGATTCATTAAAAACTAATATCAAGTTTCTATACTCCATCAATTCAAAAGGAGATGAGAGCTGAGGACGGTGGCGCACACCTTTAATTCCGGCACTTGGGAGGCAGAGGGAGGAGGATTTCTGTGAGTTCAAAGCCACTCTGAGACCTCATAGTGAATTCCAGGTCAGCCTGGGCCAGAGGGAGATCCTACCTCGAAAAACAAAAACACAAAAAAAGGAGATGAGGAGTGTTAAAAGTTTATTTTACCTTAATGATGGTAAAACAGAGCAAGATTATCAACAACCATAAAATTCTGTAAGAATATAACGTAAAAACCGAAGGAAGCCAAGCCTTATAGAAAGACACAATTATGTGAGTGAATAACCTTTTCAGAGAAACTTATTCTTATGATATAGAAACCATAACCAAAAACATAGACTTTCATATATAATTTTAATTACAGTAGCTACAAGAAAAAATAATTACAAATTAAAAGAGCATAGATAGTATTTTTCAATTTTACCTGGTTCTTTCATCTGAGATTTTTGTATCAGAACATCTCTTATTTTCTCCACCCATAGGTAAAGAATGCTTTCACCAATATTCTGTCTGAAAAAAAATCAGGGCAAAAAAAAAAAATCATTCTTTCAAAAATTTCTTTCTTAAATTCAAGAAACAGAGACATACTTACATTATAATCTATGACATTATAAAGGAATCTAATCATGCCTTTCCAATTTTATAAAAAGAAAAGTTTACCAACATTTGTGTTTGAGTAACATACATTATTTATTTATATCAACATAACAAACAACCATAACTCAGGAAGGAAAAGAAAATTTCTGAATTTAAACTGGATGAGCTAGACAGATGCAAACATGACGTTGTTTCTATCACTGCATACAGTTTCAAAATCTATGCCCCATCACCCTTAGCTTTTTCAAAGGTTTTGAACAATTTCAAACAACTTATTTGGCATTCATACCACTTAGTATACTTGCTTTGACAAAGACATATACAGAACATACTGTGAACTGTTTCAGGGATTTAATTTATTTTAAGACCCAAGACAATCAATTCAACAATTTATACTTATACTTTGTTTTCTTTTTTTTTTTCAAGGTAGTATCTCACTATAGCCCAGGATGACAGGGAACTCACTTTGTAGACCCAGGCTGGCCTCGAACACACCGTGACTGATCTACCACATCACCTTCCCAAGAGCTGGGACTAAAGGTATGTGCCACCACAACTGGCTCATATTTTGCTTTTGCCAAAATATTCCATTGCCTAATTGTTTCATTTTGGTCTCAAATAATGTTTACCTAACTCAGATAATTAAAGCCATTTCAAGGAATCAATGAGAAACAGAATGTGCTATGGGTTTTAAAGTCATGATCATAGTTAAGTTAAATGACAGCACAGCAACAAAATAAAGGCCAAGTTTCTAATTTTTAAGGAAATACATTAGCTTTGGTCTATGTTTAAAGAAATCACACTATTTCACAGCAATATCTTAACTCCTTCCCTTAAAAGTTCCCTTTAAAACCATTATCTCTTTTTACCACTCAGCAAGCAGTATCCACCAAAGAAACTTTCCAAACAAGCATATAGAAGAAAGCTTTTCAAACAATTTGTACCTTCAAGCCTGCCCTGTCTCACTGGTGAGAGTTCCTAGCATGAAAACACCCTTCTGTCTTCTCGTGCAACCTTCTTTGTAGAAAGCACAAAAGTCAACAGGGAGGTTTTTAAAAACTGAAAATGTTGGTGAATTTTGATTTTTTTATAAATTTATTTTAGCCCCGGGTGGAGGGGGGGGAGAATTGGCACACCAGGGCCTCAGCCACTGCAATCAAACTCCAGACACTTGAGCAACCTAGTGGGCATGTGTGACCTTGTGCTTACCTCACTTTTGTACATCTGGCTTACGTACATAGAGAGTTGAACATAGACAGGCAAGTGCCTTAACCACTAAGCAATCTCTCCAGCCCTGCTTTGAACAATTCTCACTCCTCCCCTCAATAAGAGTAACTGAGATACAGCAAGATAAAATGCATTGAATGCATAGTAAGCCTCAAATACATCTGTATACAACCAATCTTCTTAACTGTTTAATGACATACATGCAAACGAGAAATGACAAATTTATAGAGATCTGTTTCCCAGCAGTAAGTAGCTCAGAGCTTGATGAGGTTCAAAGTTCAAACCAACTGTATTTTGCTCCTCTACTATACAGCTATGACCATAGACAGGTAATACACTTAAACTCTAAATTACAGTCTTTTCATGCATAAAATCTGAGGCCTAAAGCATTGTTTCTAAAAGTCTACTGCTCCTGCTTATCAAAATAAATTTTGTGTGTGTGCATGTGCACGTGTATGTGTGTACACATGTGCAAATGTGTGTGCATGCATATGAGTTCTGGGGACAACATCAAGTGTCATTTTTTAGGTGCCAATCTACCTTTTATGAGACAGTGTCTCTTACTGGCCTCAAAATCAACAAAAAGTCTTGGCTGACTAGTCCCAAGTCCCAGAGATCTGCCTATCTGCCTCCCCAGTGTTGGGGTGACAAGCATGTGCCACTTCACCCAGAATTTTCACATGGGTACTAGGGATTGAACCGAGGTCCTCATGTAGACCACAAAAATGATTTAAAAGAAGATTTTAAACTTGAAGGAAGATGAACAATATACAGTATTTATGTCCCAGTAAATCCACTTCAATCATTCAACAAATATTTTAAAAGCCTCTTGCACACATCATGTACTACACATAGCATCAGGGCTATAGTAGCAAACTGAATGATGGAGTCCCTTTTTTTAGTGCCAGTAATCATCATCCTAACGAAACTGTGGTTTTGAATCTAATTCTACTCCCTCGTCTCATTCTACTGATGTAGTGATGTTAATACCTATCTTCACTGAGCACTTACTATGTACAAGAGCACTTGATGTACATTAACTGAGGAAACTGATAGGAGAAAATTGCTCCTCTGTAAGTATAAATTCACATTCAAAAAATCGTTTTTAGCTGAGTGTTGTTGTGGCACATGCTTTTAATCCCAGCACTTGGGAGACTGAGGTAGGAGGATTGCTGAGTCTGAGGCCAGCCTGAGACTATATAGTGAATTCTAGGTCAGCCTGGGCTAGAGAGAGACCCTATCTCAAAAAAAAAAAAAAAAAAAAAAAAAGATCATTGGACTGGAGAGATGGCTTAGCAGTCAAGGCGCTTGCCTGTGAAGCCTAAGGATGCAGGTTTGATTCCCCAGGACCCATGTAAGCCAGACGCACAAGGTGGTGCATGCATCTGGAGTTTGTTTGTAGTGGCTGAAGGCCCTGGAGCACCCATTCTCTCTCTCTACCTCTTTATCTTTCTCTTTCAATAAGTATAAAAAAATCATTTTTTTTAAGGACAGGATCTCACTATATGTAGCCAAGGATGGTCTACAACTCAACAATGTAGCCAGGCTATTTTTCAAATTCACTCTTCCTGCCTCAGTCTGCCAAATGCCAGGATTATAGGCTGAGGCCACCATACCCGGCTGCAGCCTGAATATTTAAAACACCTTGGAAGTAATTTTTCCACAATTGTAGAGAAATCTTTTACAAAATCAAAAACCTAACAAAGCTGAGAGTATTGCCTACTAGGCTCCTGCCCCTCCCGTTTCATCTGTGCTCTGGCTCATGCTGTGAATGACTGCTCTCCCTCCTGTGCATCTGGGTCAGGATGAGCAGCCTCTCTACGGGGCATAAATGAAAACCTCCAAAAATGTGAGCTGGAAGAAATAATTCTCTTTAGAGGTTCATTATCTCAAGTACTTGGTTATACTGATGCAGAGCTAACACAATGCTACAAGGATAATGTCATTTAGTCCTTATAGCGATACTATCCTCATCTTACAGGTAAGAAGAGACCCAGGAAGTCACACTATTCAAAAACTGACTCTAGAAGCTGCACCAAACTAGCATTAACCTCACCCTACTAAGCTTTGGGCACATTCCTTGCTAATACTGTTCCTGACTGCACCCCCCGCCCCATATACTCTTACTGGTGGGTTTGTTTTGTTTGAGCTAGCCCAGGATAGCTTTGAACTTGGCAATTGCTCCTGCCTTGACCTTCTGAGCGCCGGGGCTATACATGTATTCTACTATGCTCAGCTTTCCTTTTTCTTGAGGGGGGGGTGGTTATTATTTTGGGTTTGCTTGTTTTGTGAGACAGGGTCTCATGTAGTTCATGCTGGCAATGAACTCCTTAGTCCTCCTATCTTCACAAACTGAGATCACAAGGGTATACTATCATACCCAATCTTCAGCTCATCTTTTTATTTTATTTTTTTTCCTGAGGTAGGGTTTCATTCTAGCCCAGGCTTAGCTGGAATTGACTATGTAGTCTCAGGGTGGCCTCAAACTCATGTTGATCCTTCTACCTCAGCCTCCAGAGAGCTGTAATTAAAGGTGTGTACCACCATGCCCAGCTAAGCTCATCTTTTGTTAAGAGTATTTTCTTTAGAACAATTCTTCCTCTCTGTAAATTATTTTCTCTGCCCTTTAAGATATCTGCAAATCTTTGTACAGAAGTCTCTTCTTGGGCTTTACACTAAGGAATATCTCAAAGAACTAGAACACATCCCTTGGGAACATACCTTTCAAGGAAGACAGTACCCCTATCTCCTGTCTCAGGGACTAACTTAAATTAGCAAACAGATGGCCTCATCATAGGAAACAGTATTTGAAAAATCAGTAATAATTCAGGATGCCCAGCATATCCAGTGATTAACCACCACCCAACATTCAGTTGTCTAAGCTCATCTCAGCCCTAAAAACCCTCTTGTCTTTTGTTTTGGAGGTGCTGAGTTCAAACAGTTATAGCTTCTCCCCTCTATCCAAGTAGCCTTAAAAAAGTCATCCTTGTCTATTTAACTTTCTCTAGTGCAATTTCTGCTTTGCAAAGGTTCATTCAACAGCATTAAAATCTAAGCCTACACAGTATACCAATATGCAAAAAAAAAAAAAAAAAAAAGCATGATTTGGATGTAGTTTATTGGTAGAGTGCTTGCCTAGCATGTACCCCAGGCCCTGGATCCAAGCATTGGGTGGGGGGCGGGGGGGTTGTTGAACAGTTACTTGAAGTTTAAGAGCTTAATTCTTGGATTTTAAAATTACACATTGTTTAAGTAAGTAGACCATTAAAAATTCAAAAACCAGCCAGACTTGGTGGTGCATACCTTTAATCCCAGCACTCAGGAGGCAGAGGTAGGAGGATCACCATGAGTTTGAGGCCACCCTGAGACTACATAGTGAATTCCAGGTCAGTCTGGGCTAGAGTGAGACCCTGCCTCAAAAAACAAAACAAAGCTGGGTGTGGTGGTGCACACCTTTAATCCTGGCACTCAGGAGGCAGAGGTAGGAGGATTGCCATGAGTTCGAGGCCACCCTGTGACTCCATAGTGAATTGCAGGTCATCCTGGGCTAGAGTGAGAGTGAGACCCTACCTCGAAAAACCAAAAATAAAAATAAATAAATAAATAAATAAATAAGTTAGAAAACCAGCCAGGTGAGGTGGCACACGCCTTTAATCCCAGCACTCCGGAGGGAGGCAAAGGTAGGAGAATCACCAAGAGTTTGAGACCACCCTGAGACTACATAGTGAATTCCAAACAGCCTGGGCTAGAGCAAGATACTACCTCGAAAAACAAACAAACAAGCAAAAAGTAAAAAACCAGGGTTGGAGAGACAGCTCAGCAGTTAAAGCGCTTTCTGGCAATGCAAAAGGATCAAGGTTCAACGCCCCAGTACCCAGGTAAAGCCAGATGCACAAAGTGGCACATGAGTCTGGAGTTCATTTGCAGTTGCTGAAGGCCTTGGCATGACCATTCTCTCTCTCACTTCACTCTATCTCTCACTGCTTGCAAATAAATAAATGATGACATCAAAAATAAAAGAGATGAGCTGGGCGAGGTGGTACATGCCTTTAATCCCAGCACTTGGGAGGCAGAGATAAGAGGATCTCCGTAAATTCAAGGACCCCCTGAAACTACCTAGTGAATTCCAGGTCAGCCTGGGCTAGAGTGAGACCCTATCTAGAAAAACCAAAAAAATAAAAAATAAAATAAAATAAAATAAAAAATAAAAGAGACTGATTGAGAGGGGGAGAGGATATAATGGAAAGTAGAACTGTGAAGGGGACTGTGGGGTGGGGTAGTGAATTACCATGGTTTATTGTCTATAATTATGGAAGTTGTCAATAAAAATAACTAAAAATTAAAAAAATAATTTTTAATTCAAAAACTGGGCTGGAGACATGGCTCAGCAGTTAACGGCACTTGCTGCAAAGCCTGCTGAACTAGGTTCTATTACAGATGCACAAAGTAGCACATGCATCTAGAATTTGCTTGTAGGGATAGGAAGCCCTGGCGTGCCCATTCTTATTGTCTCTCTCATACATAAAAAAATTACAGAGGAGTGCCAGGTGTGGTAGCGCACGCCTTTCATTCCAGCACTTGGGAGGCAGAGGTAGGAGGATTGCCGTCAGTTCGAGGTTACCCTGAGACTACATAGTTAATTCCAGGTCAGCATGAGCCAGAGTGAGACCCTACCTAGAAAAACCAAAGAATAAAAATAAAAAAATTAAAAAAAATTACAGATGAGCTGGGCATGGTGGCACACGTCTTTAATCACAGTACTTGGGAGGCAGAGGTAGGACTGCCGTGAGTCCAAGGCCAACCTGAGAATACAGAGTGAATTCCAGGTCAGCCTAGACTAGAGTGAAACCCTACCTCGAAAAGCAAAAACAAAAACAAAAACAAGCCCTTTCATTTTCACTCAATAATATAAAAAGCATTTCAAATTTGGCAATCTTTTAAGACTTAAAAATTTGGTCTGACCTGAAATTCTAAAACAGCTAGAAGGAAAAGAAGGGGAAACACTTCAACATATTGACAATAGGCAATGACTTTCTGAATATAACCCCAGTGGCTCAGGAAATAAAAGCACTAATTAACCACTGGGACCTTATGAAATTACAAAGCTTTTGTACAGCAAAGGACACTGTGAATAGAGCAAAGAAGCAACCTACAGAATGGGAGAAAATCTTTGCCAGCTATATATCTGACAGAAGATTAATATCCAGGATATACAAAGAACTCAAAAATTAAATAATAAGAAATGAAACAACCCAATTAAAAATGGGCTATGGGATTAAATGAGCTCTCAAAAGCATCTAAAAAAGTATTCTATATCCTTAGCCACCAGGGAAATGCAGATTAAAACTACTTTGAGATTCCATCTCACTCCTATCAGAATGGCTATCATGAAGAAAACAAATGACAATAAATGTTGGCAAGGATGTGGAAAAAGAACCCTTCTACACTGTTGGTGGGAATGTAAACTGGTACAGCCATTGTGGAAATTAGTGTGGAGGTTCCTGGAACAGCTAAAAGCAGATTTACCATATGATCCAGGTATACTACTCCTAGGCATATATCTTAAGGATTCATTGCACTATCTTAGAGATACTTGCACAACCATGTTTATTGCTGCTGTAGTCACAATAGCGAGGAAACAGAACGAGCCTACATGTCCCTCAACTAATGAATGGATACTGACCATATGGTACATTTATACAGTGGAATTCTATTCAGTGGTACAGAAAAATGAAATTCGCAGGGAAATGGATGGATCTGGAAAGGATTATGCTAAGTGAGGTAACCCAAGCCCAGAAAGCCAAATGTCACATGTTCTTTCTTCTATGTGGATCCTAGCTACAAATATTTAGATTTAAACATGAGCTGAAGTAAAATCAGTAGCAAAAGCCAGTAGGCTAGGAAGGGGCTATAAGGGAGGGAAGAGAAGGAAGGACTTAAGGAAGTGGTATTCCATATATTTAAGTAGATGAAGAGATTACTGGGGGTACAATGGTCTAAGTGAGGTCATGGGAAGAGACTGAGGAAAAGAGGGTGCGGGAGGGTTAATCAAAATTCAAGATGGTATGAGTCAGCTATATGGAAACCTACTTTTTGGATAATGGCTTACTGAGAAGTCTTAGATTGTTATTAGAAAAAATTCAATGCCAGAAATGGGGTAGCTTTGTTGCTGTTGGCCAGGGAAGTCCCAGGTGCCCCCAAAACATTACAGGTCATTGCCAAGGCTCTTGGTTTCCCACCAGAAATAGATGGTAAGACCCTATTGCCCCACATGCTTTGACTTCACATGCTTTGGCTGCAGGTTGCTGAGAAATCAAGCTGGAAAAAGCTACACTACACTATGGGAGACAGGAGTCATCAGTGATGAAAACAGTGGACACTGCAAGCTTTAAGTTTGGCCAGCCAGGTCAAATGACCCAACAGGTGCTGCAATAGTGGCATGTCACTTATGGGGGGAACCTACCACTCTCTAGTTGGACTGGAGGACTGCTCTAGGGAAGGGAATACCTGGTACTGAAAACCTATGATGTGGAGGTCATGAGCCTTAGGAGTGTAACATCTGCTCTTTTCTGGCTAAATGCATATATTATGCTCACCAAACTGCCCTGTAAGCACTTTTCTTAATGTTCATAACCATATATTAATGCTACTCTCACTACTGGTTAGAGACACTTAGATGGCAGTGACCACTGGGATGACTCAAAAAGCACCATAGTGCTGAGAAGTGACAGAGGAGTATTCAGCATTGAAACATGTCTATCATATTTTCAAGGCCCAAGGTTCATTGCAGAAGAGGTGGCAGAAAGAATGTAAGAGCCAAAGGAAAGGTAGGACTGCTTACAATGCAATCATCCAGACAGAAACTAGCCATGATATCCATGAGCTTCACAAGACCCTCATAATAGAAAGAAAAGATGATGAAATAAAAGAGAGACTAATGGAGAGAGGGAGGGGATATGATAGAGAGTGGATTGGAGGAAGGGAGAGAATTATCATGAGTTGTTGTCTATAATTATGGAAGTTGTCAATGATAAAGAGTTAAAAAATTAGGTCTGATAGCCAAACTAATATGCATCTATCTAATTCATCACCAAATTCTTTATATACTTAAATAGTTCTTTCTCTGACCATTCTCCATTTTCATTCTGGTTGCCTTAAAAAAGGCTGCCACCAAATCCCTCCTGTTACTTGACTGCTCTTCATACAGCAGCCCTTTCATCCAAACTCTCCACAGCCTGCTCTTCTTCTTATTTTTTTTTTGGGGGGGGGGCAGAAAAGTACTTTATTTATATTAACCTTTTGTAAACAATCACACTGTGTACTTTTCAATTCAACAATAGCATTCCTCCCCTGGACTTAAAGCAAGCCCTATTGTAAGTCAATGATTTAATACACAGTGAAGATGAATTGGGTGGAATAATTTTTGAAAGTGTCAAATTACAGCACTTGATACAAAGACAAACAACTATCTGTACCATAAAAATTTACATGCCATGACACATTAATTTATAGTTTTAAATATACAGAGGAATACTTATTAAACTTAGTAAAAGTCAGAAAATATTACAACTGGGGTAACAATTTACAAGTAAACAAAACTACCACTTATAAGGACCCAGAAGTCAGCAGAGGGGCAGACACATTTCTGTGGATGGCAGGGCATTGCTCCTTGATACTCTGAAGCAACCTCTGCAAATGTGATTCAATAACCTGTTGAATACTTCTATAGCCCAAAGCAACAGTTAAATCCATAGAATTATACTGAGTCCGTTTCAATGGTTGGATGGGCTCCATTTTCTAAGAGCACCTTCGCACACTTCCCATGGTTCCCATGTACCTCAAACAGCAAAGGTGTCCCTCCATTCCAGTCATACTCATTGACGTCAACCCCACAATCAAGCAGCATTTTGACAATGTCTGTGTAGCCTTTGCTACAGGCCAGTGACAGGGTACTTTTTGACCTTTTTCTAAAAGCTGGGGATCTGCACCATTGCTCTATAGGACTAGCCAGGTAGAGCATCTCCCCCGAGCTGCCAACTGGTGAATGGAAAGAGAATTTGCTAAAAGGTGTGGTAGAGACCTCATTTCCTCTGTTTGTTGGTTAAAATCGTCGACTATTTTATGGTTGAGAAATATTTTGTTGGAGAGGGATGTAGTCATGCCTTACTTGAATTCCAGGAGGAGATGTAGGGATATTGCATTCAGCATAACTTTCAACCTTTGAATAAGACAGATGCCACCTCCAGGTCAGAGTTAACTTGATCTTGAATATTTTTGCTATCCTCTTCATCTAAGGAATTCACAAATCGAGAGCACAAGTTCATATCAAATCCCACCCTGAGCAGACCCTTCTGAATTTGGGTGCAGTGGATGTTCTATTCTGATGTCTGGCATGCCAGACAAACTATTGCTGCTGGGACACTCTTCCGCAATCAGCCGAGCCCCAATGTCCACATTTGCTGATGTAGCTATGACTTCAAATATGGTTTCAAAACTTAAAACGTTTCTTCATGTTTTCCTCTTGGTTTTATAAGAAGTATTACTCAGTGTATTCACGAAATTAAGACATTAAAATACTTCCATCTCGGGGTGACGTGAGGTCTGCGGGCAGCTTGCTAAAGTCTCCAGAGGAGCTCCCTCCCCCTCCCCCCCACCCCGCCCGTTCTCTCTGACCCTGGCGTGGTGGCACACGGAGAGGAAAAGCGCCGGAACCATGACACAGCCTCACGGGCGAGCCGGAGCGCGGTGCATTGTGGACTGGGGGGGGGGGGAGGGGGGCGGGGGAAGCCGCGGGCTCACTCACAGCGATCAGTTCCGGGTTGCGCAGTCTCGCAACCACCTACGACTGCGGCACGACACTGCGGCACGACACTGCGGCACGACACTGCGGCACGACACTGCGGCACGACACTGCGGCATGGGAGGCCACAGAGCTATGGGCGGCCCTTTGCAAGCCCTGGCTTGTTTTGGCCGCAACGTCACTTCCTTTTCCTTTCCTTTCCCCTTCCTTCCTGTTTTTTTTTTTTTTTTTTTTTTTTTTTTTGTCCTCTGTCAAAACTCCCAGGATACTATTCTGCGTCTGCAGGCGAAAACACCCTAGATGGGGTCATCTCAGCTGTGGGTCACTGGAGCAAGCAAGGCTCCGGACCGAGCCTGCACTTCTTCAGCCCTAACTCCTCCGAGCCCATTCTCCACACTAGCACCTCAAAAGAGCCAGAACCTCAAAGATAATGCCCAAACTTCTTATCTCTGCATACAGGGTCTTTTCTCTTATACCTACCTCAATCTATATACTCAGAATATAAATTCTTTGCTATGTTTTAGATCTACAATGTTCCCCCAAAGGCCTAAATGTCAAAGGCTTAGTCCCCATGCGGGACTTTAAAACACTAAAGAAAGAAATTGAAGGAAACACCATAAAATAGAAAAATCTCCCATGGTTGTGGGTTAAAAGAATTCATATCATGAGAACGGTCATCCTACCAAAAGATGATCAATGATATGTTTATTAAAAAATTGCAATCTCATTTCCCTACATAAGTAACCATAACTTTATCTTCTTTTTTTAAACAAATATTTATTTATTTGAGAGAGAGAGACACATAGAAAGAGGCAGACAGACAGAGTAAGTACAAGCGTGCGAGGGCCTCCTGCCACTACATACTCCAGATATATGTGCATCTGGTTTTATGCAAGAACTGGGAATCAAACCTGGGCCATCAGGCACAAACAAGCACCTTTAAACACTGAGCAATCTCTCCAGCTTCCCTACTTTATTTTCTTATACAGAAAAAATCAAATTCAGCAGTCAAAATGATGCTAATATATAAAACATAATAGTGTCATAATATTCAGAACAAAATTATTAAGAACTATATTCATATATTTGTGATTAATTTTTGAAGTTCAGTAGTAGTTTTTACTTGCTGCCACCCACTGGAAATACATATGAAATATGTTTTGTTGTATAAAACTTTTAAGACAATCATAGAGTATGTTGCTATTTCAATACCATGAATAAAAGCACTATCACTGGGCTGCAATTATTACCTAAGCACTTTTAAGAAGACATTATGACCACTATCTCAGCTACATAACAAAGTGCTGAGACCCTGGAACCTCCTTACCTCTCAGAAAGTTCAACTGAGTGAGTCAGAGAGAGGAGGCAAGTTCTGTCCCACAAGAGTGTTTCTCTTAAGGACTGGAGGATAGTGAATGGGTTGGTAGGAAGCCATTTCAGACTACATGGCATTGTGCATGGGCAGGAGAAAATCTGACTGATGAATGTGATTAGCATGATGGAAGGCCAGGTGGAAGGTTTTCCAGAATGGAGAAGTGGTCAATATCATTAAGTTACAGGGGTGAAGTAAAGTAAGAGCTAAAAACAACCATTAGATATATAATTAAGACATCATGAGTTTTTTCATGAGCAAATTTGCAGCATATTCCTTTTATTCTACATTGGGGGGGGGTGATAAGTTGGTAAGTAAAACTTGTTTATACAAAGAAGCATATTGGGAGACGGGTTGGAATGGGCAGTACTTAAGAACAGAGAAATGTCAAAAAATATGTACTGAGAAATAGCATTTTATACACTAAGGACAATAGGATCACTAAATAGGGACCCAAGAAAGACCATGCTTCCTTTAGCAAGGAATCAAGATAGATTCTATGAACATTTACACTTATCTAATGAGCTATTTGGGGATGAAAATAAACCAAGCCTTGATGCCAGGAACACAAAGGGGTTACTCTCACTGCACTAAATAAGGTGGCCACCTAGAACACAGAATCCTATCAGTTCCTGGATTAGAAAACAAACAAACAAACCTGACATTCTAACCCTATTTTTTAAAAAAAATTTATGTACTTAAGAGAGGCAGGGGGAGGGAGAGAGGGGGAGAGAGAGAGAGAGAGAGAGAGAGAGAAAGATTGAGATTGGGTGCCTTCAGCCACTGCAAATGAACTCCAAACACATGTGCCACCTTACGCATCTGGCTTACGTGGGTCCTGGGGAATCAAACCTGGGTCCTTTGGCTTTACAGGCAAGCCTTCTCTCCAGCCCAATATTATCTATATTAATAAGTTAATATATTCCTTAACATCAATCCAATTCAATAATATTTTCTCTAGAAGAAAATACCTACCTCCTAACCAATTCCCCACATCAATTCATACTGTTTTCTAATCAATCTTCCACAGAAACAGGACTTTTCAACTGAAAATCTTATCTTTGGCACTTCACTACTTAAAACATGGCTTAGTGGTCAAGGCACTTGCCTAGGAAGCCTAAGGACCCAGGTTTGATTCCCCAGGACCCATGCAAGCCAGATGCATAAGGTGGCACATCAGGACCCATGTAAGCCAGATGCATAAGGTGGCACATGTGTCTGGAGATCCTTTGCAGTGGCTAGAGGCCCTGGTGTGCCCATTTGATCTCTCTATCTACATCTTTCTCTCTTTAATAAATAAATAAGTAAAATGTATTTTTTAAAATATGGCTTTCAATTGCTGTTAGGATAAAGATAAAAATCCTTAAAATAACCTAGAACTCCTCAGGACCTTTCTGCCTACCTCTCCAGGTCATGTTCTTATCATGCTACTCTGTATTCTGCCCCATACTTCCTACTTAACTCATCATTACTATGCTGTGGCCTCTCACTGGAGTTACCTTCAGCTAATTACCTCTGCTCTTAGCCAACCAAGGCCCCCAAGACCTCCTAGATGAAGAAAGGGTTTTTTTAAGCTCAGTTAGCACCGTATTGCCCATCTTTGTTTTATAAAACTTACCACAGTTGCATGCAGTTTTATATTCATTTTTATAATGTGATACAAAATATATTCCCTTCCCTCACAGGTAAATTCTAAATGGTTTTCCTAAGCATGTATACCTAGGATCTAATACAGTGCAAGCGAACTACTATTCAAAGTCTTCAGAAGTCTGATATATAATTATGCTTAGAATTCTAAGTAGAAGGCAAGGACTGACACCCTAGATTGCCCTCTGATCTCCACAAGCGCACACACATGTGCACGTGCCCACACACTAAGAATTTTTTTTAATTCTGCCATTATCAATTTCACTTTACTATGAAAATATATAAACAAGAACAGTATCTCTGAATCTTCTGTCAGAAGCCAGCTAAGAATTTTTATATCTACTAGCTTTAAATATTATTATATTTTATATCAAATGTACATATGAATTTACAACCCTTCAACATCTCTTCAAGTGAATCCTTTTGGTAATGAAAGGACAATGTAACAAAACATTTAGAAAAAGTATGAGTCTATCAGGCTCAAGAAAAGCACCTAATGCAATCACTAACAGAACTTTATAAAATGACTTGTCACTTACATATATATTTCCTCAAGACTGTTGGATAAATCTGCACGTTCTTGCCCTTTCAGCCATGGAGCACTAAGATTGAATAAAACAAAATATTCAAGAATTATGCTTATATTCAAACAGAAATTGCATAATTGTTTTTATTTGATCTTTAAAATATTTCATTAAAATTGTGGGGTTTTTTTTGTTTTGCTTTTTCGAGGTAGGGTCTCACTCTAGCCCAGGCTGACCTGGAATTCATTAGATAGTCTCAGGGTAGCCTCGAACTCACAGTGATCCTCTTACCTCTGCCTCCCAAGTGCTGGGATTAAAGATGTGTGCCACCACACCCAGCTTAAAATGTATTTTTATCAAATCTATACATATCCAAAATGCTTTCACTGGCTTTAAGTCATTTAACCCTTCCAAAAAACAATGACATAACAAAACCAATACTACTGAGCTTCAATGGCTTAAGAAATAGGAGTTTATATGGTACTGTAAATGTATCCAAGATTACAGAGGTGGAAGAACAAGTTTAAGAATTTAAACTTCTAGGTTTTCAAGTCTCAAAACTAAATCTATAAACTATGCTAGCTGCCACGTGGTTGCAAATAAATATTTTCTGTCCTGTAAATGTTGTTTGCAAACATTCTCTATTTATCATTTGCAATAAATAAAATAAAAAATACAGAAATATTTTATTAGTTTTAATGCTATGGTTTGAAAATATACATAAAGATAATATCACCAGTAGATAAAATTGTAGTAACAGACTTTTATGCAAATCTGTACTCACAGTTTATTTATACCACTATGGACCAGATAGGCCACAGGTTATTTGTATCAATGGGTTATGACTCGCAAAGATTAAGCTTTGACTACTTAGAAGATGGTTCCTTAGTAATAATGGAAGGCAGAGGCAGGGAGAACCACCTGAAGCACCCTGGGTAATTCCTAGAAGGCTGGCAATCTTAAGAAGTTCATACAAGCAGAACTAGGTTAGGAGAAACCCCAAAGACCCTGTGGCCAGATTACTAAATTGGAAAAAGAGGAAGGCTTCTTTCCCTATTTCTAAAGACAGTTCTATAGCTGTCTTACCCCTATGAACTCTGTGATTCTGTTATATTAAGTGGTGTATTTCAATGCGTGCTTTTTCAATTTTTTCTTTAAATGCTCTGTACCAAATCAAAAACGTGTTTTTAATTTCTATATACATTTTCATAAAAGTTTTAGAGAAATGTAATGACAGCATAAAACATTCTTTTGAGAGTAAAATCTTGTTTATAAAAGTAGAAATGCAGCTTACTTCAATTGATAAATTGGTGGAGCTGTACCTGGGTATTCACTTGGTAGCATCACCTAAAATACAGTTTAAAAACAAATCTGTTCACACTTCTTCATAGTTCAAAAAAAATAACTATAGTTATAAAGCTAGTTGATGACCGAATTTCTAACTTATCAAACCAAAGACAAGCCACTGCTTTGTTAAATGTTAGATGAGTTTCCTTTTTCATATTTATGGTTCTACACTGAATTTGGTGTTAGCAAAGTTGCCAATGTTTCCAGAAGACAATTTTTGATAGAGACAGCACAAAAACAATGAGAGTTGGAACAAGTAAGGGTGATATGGACAGAGATGGAAGGAAAAGGAAAGATGATACAGGGATTATGCCCCCAGTGTATTATAACATTTTCTAGGTATTTTTCTGGATTAAGAAAAAACAAAAACAAAAACAAAAACAAACCAGTCCTGGGCTGGAGAGATGGCTCAGCAGTTAAGGTACTTGTTTGTGAAGCCTAAGGACCCAGGTACAATTCCCTAGTACCCACGCAGCCCAGATGCACAAGGTGGTGGGTGCGTCTGGAGTTCATTTGCAGTGACAAGAGGCTCTGGAGTGCCATTTTGTATCTGCCTCTTTCTTCTCTCCCCCTTTCTCCCAAATAAATAAATATTAAAAAAAAAATAAGTCCTGTGAAGTAGCACTAAATACAGTATAGAAAACAGCTTTCATGTAATAGTTGACACATTTTTTTTCAAATCAGTATTATAAAAACAAGTTCAGTAAAACCCAATTTAGCATCTGATGTTGAAAATAGAAGCAGTCAGTCATCAGATAAGCACATGGCAGAATGCCATAGCTGAGCTTACTTAATCTGGTTCTCAATAAATGAGAGTCTACACTATGAATCATTCTAGCTAATCTATTTTTCCTCTTAGTTAGCCATCTTTCCAGGTTCAGACTCTCTTCTATTGGAACAAACTAAATGAAATTCAAGTCTTTCAATGGTATATTAACATATTTAATATTGAAAAAACTTGGGGAAAGGCAAGCAATCAAAGTATGATTTGAGGGTGATCTGAAATTTTTTTTTTGATCTGAAATTTAACTACTCGTGTTTAATCAATCATGACAAAAGCTCATGCTAATCATGAGAATACAATAGGGTATAGCAAATATCATTAAGTGGAAAAACGCTGTAGAGAATCAGAAGAAAAAAAAAAATACCTGCAAGCATAGTGTCCACTTGGGGTCATCTATATCGTCGCTAATTCTAATGCAAAATATTCTGGCACAGTCATCAATGACACACCACTCCTCGCCATAAATGGCTGCCATTGCTTCGATTTCCTCATTCTGAAAGTTGACGGGGGTGGGGGTGGGGGGAATAAATGTCAACAAAGGTACATACCTGAAAAAACAAACAAGCAAGCAAAAAAAACCCCGCACCCATCCTCGCTACTTTTATAGGGCATTAGAATTCAACATCACTAGCCTAGATGAAGGATGAGCCTCAGGAGGCACACGTCCTCAGCAGCTCAGTGTTCTACTCTGGGTAATTTCCCTACACTCTTGCTTTCTTTCTGTCGACTGTGTGCTGACTTCTACCAGGATGGATCTTTTCCTATCACGCAGTGAGATTTATGAGTGAAAAAAAAAAAAAACATTTTCCCTAACAGGTAAACTCACTCTCACCTAAAGTAACATTGTCATTTTATATTCCTTTGGGGGCTCTCATTTTTTTTTTTTTTTTTTAAATTTAGGAACAGGATCAGGTGGCTGTTGATTTTGTCCTTTCGGCAAGGAAATCCTAGCTTTCAGAAACGATTTTGTGGTTGAGGCGTAAAAAAGTTGTAACTGGAGAGCTGGGCGTGGTGGCGCACGCCTTTAATCCCAACACTTGGGAGGCAGAGATAGGAGGATGCCCGAGAGTTCCGAGGCCACCCTGAGAGACTATACAGTGAATTCCAGGTCAGCTTGAGCTACCCCGGGGGAGGGGGGGGGTGAAGAATAACTGAGGCTGGGGAGATGACGTAGCAAGGCCCCAGGTTCAATTCCCCAGGACCCACATCAACCAGCTTACACATGGCGGTGCATGCGTCTGGAGCTCATTTGCAGTGGCTAGAGGCCCTGGCGCACCCATTCTCTCTCAAACAAACAAGTAAATAAGTAAATAAATAAAAGGAGCAACTGGATCTAAGGGGGAAAAAATACGAAGTATGCATTCTGCTTTGAATTACGGCTTCGTAGGAAGAGCTCAAGGCCAAGAAGCATGAGTGTGCAAATGGGTGGGCTCGGGGAGACTGCAGGCTCGGTCACTGGCCACCATGACACCATCGCTCAAAGGCCCAAAGCAAGGGACGTAGGGGGGACCCGCAGCCACCGCGCTGGGGAGCCGGGTCCGGGGTGGGGGTGGGGGTTCAGCGTGGGTCCCGGGGCTGCTGCTCAGTCGCGTGCTCCTGGCCGACGACGGCGCCGTCCGAGGAGCGGGCGGCCTCGGGCGCCCCCCGGGCACACGGAGCGCGGCCCGAGCACACCGCGTGCGGGCCCCGGGGCGGCCTCGAGAGCGGGGAGGCCGGGTGGAGCCTTGGACGGTCGGGCGCCTCGCCGGGGCCTCACCTGCCTCTGGTCGCTCCCTGCGTCCCCCTCGGCCATGGGGTACCGGGAGCGGCCGCGCGGCCACGGCTACGCAGATGCGGAGAGCGGGGCCTGGCGGGCAGCGCGCGGCTGCTGCTAGACGTGCGCAGGCGGCTCTGGCCGACTCGACGCGACCCGGAAACACAACCCCGCCGCGCCGCGCGCGCCTCTGCTTCCGGGTTTCCGGCCTGGCCCAGCGAGGGCCACCTGGGGCCCGGGGCCTGGGCTATGGGGAGGGTGGCTCGCCCCGGGCCTCGTGTCCGGCTGTCCTCCGCTTCCGGCGTGTGCTCTGGACTCTCCGGGTAGGCCGCACATCCGGGCTGCTGATGCCGGAAGTCCACTTGGCTCTGATTTCTGGACATCCGCCTGGGGCCAGACCGGGGAGGACTTGTGCCAATCCACTGGAGCCTCTGCACCCTGACGCTGGGTGGGGGCGCCCCACTTTACCGCCTTGGCCCAGGGAGAGCCTGTAATATGTAAATAGAACTGTAGTCCATGATCCCAGACCCATCGAAGACAAGATTTATCTTTCTTTTTCTGTGTTTAAAATAGTTTATTATAAGGGGCTGGAGAGATGGCTTAGCGGTTAAGCACTTGCCTGTGAAGCCTAAGGACCCCGGTTCTAGGCTCGATTCCCCAGAACCCACGTTAGCCAGATGCACAAGGGGGCTCACGCGTCTGGAGTTCGTTTGCAGTGGCTGGAGGCTCTGGCGCGCCCGTTCTCTCTCTCTCTGCCTCTTTGTCTGTCTCTCTCAAATAAATAAAAATTTAAAAAAATAATTAATTAATTTATTTGACAGAGAGAAAGGAGAGAGAGCGAAGAGAGAGAAAATGGGTGTGCCAGGCCCTCCAGCCACTGCAAAGGCATCTGGCTAATGTGGGTCCTGGGGAATGGAATCGAACCTGCATCCTTTGGCTTTACAGGCAAATGCCTTAACTGCTAAGCAGTGCCTCCAGCCCTGTTTTTGTTTGTTTGTTTGTTTAACATGTTTGGAGTTACTCTGCCTGTTTTTGCCAAACAATTCTTTTACCAAAAAAAAAAAAAAAAAAAAAATTGAGATCAGATGGCAAGCAGTTTTGAAAGAATGAGTAGAGCTTTTCTAAATATCTCCACTATACTCAAAATGAAGTCTAGGAACGAATAGCATCATCTGAAAGCTATTAGATATATTCGCAGTTAGGCCCCACTTCAGACCTCCTGAATTCATATTTTAATAAGATTCCCAGGTGACTTGTATGCACATTCAATTCTGAGAACTTTGTGTGATGATCAGGGGAAAGGCCCTCTTAGATCTTAGGCAAAAGGGGGAGTAATTGACTGATGCTTACTGTGCTCTGAGATGTCACTATGCTTGCATGGAAACCATGCTTCTTATGAGCTGCTCTGAAGAGTAGGACACATTTGGGGGAGATATGACACTCTGATGAGAGACTGGCACTCTATATAAGTTGTAACAAAATATCTAACAAAAAGCATCTTAAGAGCGGGAGAGATGGCTTAGCAGTTGAGGCACTTGCCTGTGAAACCTAAGGACTCAGGTTCGATTCCCCAGTCCCCACATAAGCCAGATACACAAGGTGGCACATGCATCTGGAGTTCACTCAGAGTTGCTAGAGGCCCTGGTGAACCCATTCTCTCCCTCCCTCCCTCTCTCTCTTTCTCAAATAAATAAACAAAAATATGAAAAAGAAAAATCAATTTAAGGGAAGAAGTGTTTTCTTTGGCTCATGGTTTAAGATAATGGTCCATCATTGTGGGGAAGGCATGGCAGTAGAAGTGTGAGGCAGCTGATCACATTGCATCTGCAGTCGGGAAGCAGAAAGATGAAAGCTGGTACTCAGTAAATTTTCTCCTTTTTATTCAGTCTAGGATCCCAGTCCATGGAATGGTGCTGCCCATATTTAGAGTGAGTCTTCCAACCTCACTTAACCCGGTTTAGAAACCCCATCAGAGGTATGCCTAGAGACTTGTCTCCTAGGTGATTCTAGATCCTGTCAGGTTGACAATATTAACCATCATAAGTCCACCCTTCATCAACTTTGTACCCAAACAAATCATATTTAAGTCATACTCCTCCACCTCTTGCTCCCATAGGCTCATGGCCATGTCAAAATGCAAAATGAATTCGGCCAAACTTCAACGGTCCCCCATAGGTTTAGTAATTCCAAAACTGAACTGAAGGCAATCTCTTAACTGTGAACTCCTATACAATCAAAAACAAATCACATAGTTCCAATATATAATGGCACAGAGTAAACATTCCCATTCCCAAAGGGAAGAATGGGGCATAGCAAGGAATGGTTGGACCCCAATAGGACTGTTAGCTCCATGTCTGGCATATGGGGTTTGTAGTGGAATCACTTGAGCCCCAAAGGTCTCCACAGACCGCCTTGCAGGGATTCTGACACTCCTACACATTGTCTGGCCTCAGTGGCTCTCTGCAACCTTGGTACCACACTGCATGACCTCTACAATCTTACTTCTTTTAGACTTGTAAAACAGGTACCATGTTACTAAGTTCTGTCAGTTTGAGATGTAGCTTGGTCCCCTTGAACCAAAGCTATGATGTCTTCTGTGTGCCTAGATGGTTGTTTTCCAGTTATCAGGGAACTCCTTCATTCTCAGCACAGGCTCTCTTCTTTCAAGTAAATGTGCGTTTCACAATATGGAACCTTCCAGGGTTAAGATATATCCTCAAATCACCTTTCTTAATGTCCCAGTGCAGAGCATGAAGCTTCTCTTTAGTGGTGTTAATCTCTGTTTAAAAATTATAGCTAGGGGCTGGAAAGATGGCTTAGCAATTTAGGCACTTGCCAGCAAAGCCAAAAGACCCAGGTTTGATTCCCTAGTACCCACATAAAGCCACATGCATAAGGTGGTGCATGCAGTGGCTAGAGGCCCTGGTGTGTCCATTCTGTCTATCTGTCCCTCTCTCCCAAATAAATAAATAAATGAATAAATAAATAAAATATTATTTTAAAAATTATAGCCGGGCTGGTGAGGTGGCTAAGTGGTTAAGACACTTACTTGTAAGGCCTGGTGGTCCAGGTTTGAGTCCCCAGTATCCACATAAAGCCAGATGCACAAGGTGGTGCATACATCTGGCTTTTGTTTGCAGCAGCAAGAGGCCCTGGTGCACCCATTCTCTCCCCCTCATCTTTCTCACCCTCTGTCTTTCTGTGTTTGGAAATTAAAAAAATTGAAAAAATTAAAGCTGCTTTCTCAGCCACTTTGCAACTGTAAACTCATTCTTTTCCACAGCAATGTATTTCTTCTTTTTTTATATTTTATATTTATTTACTTGACAGAGAAATAGGGAAAGAGGGAGGGAGAGAGAGAGAGAGCCACTGCAAACAAACTCCAGATGCATTGCCCCCTTGTGCATCTGGCTAATGTGGGTCCTGGGGAATCGAACCTGGGTCCTTTGGCTTTGCAGGCAAACGCCTTAACCGCTAAGCCATCCCTCCAGCCCTATTTCTTCTTTTAAAAAAATATTTTATTAATTTGCAGGCAGAGAGATATAGATGGGGTGGGGAGGGGAAGAGAGAGGAAGAATGGGTACACCAGGGCCTCTAGCACTGTAAACAATCTCCAGATGCACACACTACCCTGTGTGTCTGGCTTACATAGGTACTGGGGAGTCGAACCCCAGGTCTTTCGGCTTTACAGGCAAGTGCCTTAACTGCTGAGCCTTTTCTCCAGCCCACACAATGGGCTTTTTAATCTTTGTTGTTCTCGCTGCAGACCTGGATAAAAGCAATGAGCAATGTTGTGACCCTGGGTGAGACCGCAAGAAGGACCTTTCTCAGCATTATACAGTCTTTGTACAAGTTTCCCAGGTGGGACCTTCCTACCTCTTTATGTGACATTTCAATATATATATTTTTTTTTCTGAAAACTTTGTTTGAATAAACATAGACAAAGAGAATAGGGGGCCTGGAGACTCAGTGGTTAAAGGTACTTGCTTGAAAAAGAGAGTAGGATTAGGTTCTCCTTTGGCCTCAAAACCAGTACCCACATAAGCCAGATGCACAAGGTGACGCATGTATCTAGAGTTCATTTGCAGTGTCTAGCGGCCCTGGTGTGCCCATTGTCTCTACCTCTTCTTCTCTCTAAAATAAATAAATAACTAAAATAAAAAATATTTACAAAAAACTTCATCTGTATAGATTTCTTTCTGGGTCCTGTAATGTATTGCAGTGTCCTATCTGTTTTTGTGTATGTACCATGCTATCTGTCATTATGGCTCTGTAGTATAGTTTTAGATCAGGGACTGTGATGTCTCCAGCAGTCCTTTCTACTTAGGTTTGCTTTGGCTATGTGTGATCGATCTTCTGTGTTACCAGATGAATCAACTGGATTGTCTTCTAGTTCTGAGAATAATCATTAGAACTCTGATTACTTTTGATAATATAACCATTTTCAAAATATTGATTTGGCCGGGTATGGTGGTGCATGTCTTTAATCCCAGCATTCAGGGGTGGAGGGTAGGAGGATTGCTGTGAGTTCAAGGCCAGCCTGAAATTACATAGTGAATTCCAGGTCAGCCTGGTCTAGAGTAAGACCCTGTCTCAAAAAAAAAAAAAAAAAAAAAAAAATTGATTATGCCAATCCTGGAACATGGGAAGTCTCTTAACATCTAGCATTTTCTTCTGTTTCTTAAAATTTTATTTGTAGAGGTCTTTCACATCTGTGATAGTTAAGGTGTTGTCAACTTGATCTGTTTATTAATCTATAGGTTGCTTCTAGGAAGGATCAACTAAAGGAGGAAGTCTTTCCCCCAGGGTGAGCCCTTCCCCCAGAATGGGCGGCCCCACCCAGAGGGGGCTTGATACAAGGAAGCTCTGGGTAAAAAGAGCCCCTTCCTTCCTTCTTCCCTTCCTTCCATTTGGCTGCTGGAGCTGCTTGCTACCTTCCAGCGTGGATTGAAGACCAGTGAGGACGAAAGACCAGCATCAACGGAAGACCCCTGTGGATCGAAACCCAGCGGCTCCTCAGGAAGCCTCCAGGCTTTCCAGCACCATCTGCAGTGCCGGGTCGGGACTGCTGAGGCATCTGGCCACGAGGACTGAGCAACTACCAGGTTCGGTGATTCTCGGGCCTGCAACTGCTATTGGACTACTGTAAGCTGATCCAATAAATCCCCTTTTAAAATAATTCATTCTAGCAGCTCTGTTCCTCTAGAGAACCCTGACTAATACAACATCCTTGATGAGGCTTATTCCTAGGTATTTTATTGTGGGGAGCTATTGTGAATGTGATTTTTTTTCCTGATTTTTTTTTTTCTTAGCAAGCTCATTGTTGGAATATATGAAGGCTACTGATTTTTGTGTGTGTGGGTGCGTTGATTTTTGTCTCCTGAACTTTGCTGAAAGTGTTTATTAAATCTAAGAGTTTGGGAGGGGGTAGGTCACGGATGAGCCTAATAATGGTACCAAACTGACTGTATTTGCTGAATACAAAACTAACTAATAAAGAAAAAAAAATAAAAAAAAATAATCTAAGAGTTTTCTGGTACAGCCTGTAGGGTCACTTAAATATAAAATCACGTCATCTGCAAATCGGGATAGTTTCATTTCTTCCTTTCTGGTTTTTATCCCTTTTATGCCCTTCTCTGGTCTTACTGCTCTAGCTAAGACTTTGAGAACCATATTGAATAAGAGTGGAGATGGTTGACACCTTTGTGTTGCTCTAGATTTTAGATGAAATGTTTTCAGTTTTTCCCATCCAGAACAATGTTGGCTATAGGCTGTCATATATAGCTTTTATTATTTATTTTATTATTTCCATTTATTGCCAATTTCTCCAGAATGAAGGCATATTGAAATTTGTGAAATGCCTCCTCTACATCTATAGAGATGACCTATGACTGCTGTCCTTCAGTTTGTTTATATGGTGAATTATGTTCATTCATTTGCATATGTTGAACCAACATTGCATCCCTTGGATGAAACTTACTTGATCACGATGTATGATCTTCTTAATGTGTTCTTGAATTCTGTTTGCAAGTATTTTATTGAGTATTTTTACACTTATGTTCTTCAGGGAAATTGGTCATAGTTTTTTTGTTGTTGTTGTTGTGTTTTTATCTGGTTTTGTTAACAGGGTAAGACTAGCCTCATAGAATGAGTTTGGCAGTGTTCCCTTCCCTTTCTATTGTGTGGAACAATTGAGAAATGTTGATGTTAGCTCTTCCTTAAAAGACTGGTAGAGGGGGCTGGAGAGATGGCTCAGCAGTTAAGGCTAAGGACTCTAGTTCAATTCCTCAGTACCCACATAACACCAGATGTGCCAGGTGACGCATGTGACTGGAGTTCTTTTGCAGTGACCTGAGGCTCGGGTCTTCCCATTCTCTCTTTCTTTCTGTCTGCCTCTCTTTCTTTCTCAAATAAATAAAATATTTTTAAAGAAGATTGCTAGTATCCAGCAGTGAATTCACCTGGTCTTGGGCTTTTCTTTTTGAAGACACTGTTAATTATTGCTTCAATCTCATTGCTTCTTTACGTGGATTACACAGATTTGGATTCAGACAGTCTTCGCACACTCAGGCCCTGATGCTTATGCAGGAAGCACACTTAACCACTGAGCCATCTCTCCAGCTCTCATTACTTGTTATGAGTCTATTTAAATTATTTATGCCTTCTGGTTTTAATTTTGGTAAGTCATATGCATTTACAAGTTTATCTAGATGGCCAGGGTTCAATTTCCCAGTACCCACGTGAAGTCAGATGTACAAAATGGTGCATGCATCTATAGTTCATTAACAGTTGCAAGAGGCCCTAGTATGCCCATTCTCTCTCTGCTTGCTAATAAATTAAATAAAATATAAAAAATGGGTACTTATCTTTTTCATCTAAGTTTGCAACGTAAGTTTTCATAGTATTCCATGGTGATCTGAATTTCACTGGGGTCTGTTACAATAGCTCTCTCTTCATATCTGAGTTTATTTATTTCAGTCTTCTCTTTATTTTGGTTAGTTTGGCTGGGGGTTTGTCAGTGTTGTTAACTATTCCAAAACACCAACGTTGTGGTTGACTTTTGTGTATAATTTCTGTGCTCATCTTGTTTCTTGGCCATTGGGTTTGAGACCGGCTTCTTGTTGTTTTTCTAGTACCTTAAGTTGCATCATTAGATTGCTTGAGATCTCTTGGAGTTTAAAAAAATATATTTTTATTCTTCTTTATTTATTAGCGAGAGACTCAGAATTTTCCTCTTAGGACTACCTTGATTGTATCTCAGAGGACCTGGTAGACTGAGTTATCATTTTCATTAATTTCTAGAAAAATTTTAAATGCCTCCCTGATTTCTTCAATGATGCACTACTTATTCAAAATTGTAATGTTTTGTCTCCAAGGATTTGTGTTGTTGCTGAAGTATTCTTGCTATTTCTAGTTTTATTCCCCAGCGATCTGATAGAATACAAAGAATTATCACAATTTTATGTATTTGCTACGTCTTGCTTTGTGGCCTATAATGTGGTCAGTTTTGTAGAGACTTCCATGTACTGCCAAAAAGAACTTGTGTTTCCTTTTTCTTAGTGGGAATATTTTGTAGATATCAGTTAAGTAGAGTTGGTCTGTGGTGTAGTTTAGCTCTGAAATATCTTTGCTGATTTTTAGTTCAGAGGATCTATGTAAAATGTGAATGGTGTGTTAAAATCTCCTGCTATTATTATGTCTGGACCTATGTGACTATGCATTTTAGTATTTATTATATAAAGATGGGCACTCTGACATTTGGTGCATAATGTTTACAATTGCTATGTCTTCTTAATGGTTTGTTCTCTTTATTAATATACAATGTCCCTCTTTGTCTCTGTTGATGAGCTTTGGTTTAAAGTCTACTTTAGCAGATATAAGAATAGCCAGGCCCATTTGCTTTCTCTTTCCATTTGTTTGCTAGGTTGCCTCCCCACCTTGACACTCAGTTTCTGTATTGTTTTGTATGATTTGTATGCATTTCTTAAAGACAACACATAATTAGAACTTATTTTGTACTTTCATTTCTTTATTAGAGAGAGAGCAAAAAGAGGGAGATGGGGAGAAAGAGAAAAGGGATGTACCAGGGCCTCTTGCCACTGCAAACAAACTCCAAATGCATATGCTGCTTTGTGTGTCTGGCTTTACATGGATACCAGGGAATTGAACTCAGGCCCGCAGGCTGTGAAAGTAAGCACCTTTAACCACTGAGCAACCTCCCCAGCCCCGAATCTTGGTTTTTAATGTCTCAATTTTTATTGGCATTGAGGCCATTTGCATCTAAAGTTATAGAGAAAGTTTTTCCCTATGATTTAGTTGGGTGAAGTTCATCCCTCTTGTGAGTTTTGGAGGTTTGATGGCTAGATTATTCCTTTCTTGGTGGGTACATAAACGTGTGCAACAAGAGCCAACTTCCACTGAGTTAGTCACTCTAGGTTTCAACAATTTGGTTCAAAATCTTGATGGATATATAGATGCTGTATATCCAGAATTCATGTGCAAGTTGGTACTTACAGTTTTTAAAAGGTATTATAAAATACACATTAAATATTCAAGTATGACTTAAAGTTGGAAGTTGGATTGATTTTATACTTTTTCCAGTGATAGCATGCAAATTATTGCTAATGACTTTTTTGGGGATGTGGATCAAGCTCAGGACCTTGTTATGCTAGGTAAGTGACAACCTCTAAAACAGTCAAAAAGTGAGTTGGGGGCTGGAGGGATGGCTTTGTAGTAAAGACATTTGCCTGAAAAGCCAAAGGACCCAGGTTTGATTCCCCAGAACCCACATTAGCCAGATACATACGGGGGTGTACACATCTGGAGTTTGTTTGCAGTGTCTAGAGGCCCTGGCATGCCCATTCTCTCTCTCTCTCTCCCCTTTTTTTCTTTGTCAAATAAATAAATAAAAATTAAGGAAAAAAAAGTGAGTTGGAATTCATGAGCCACTCTGTTCAGTCTCCCTCATCCTTGCACCATTCAATACTAGTTCAGTAGCAGGCACTAGGATGCTTTCATAGTTACAAAGTCCCTTTCAAAAACAGTCAGTGTTATTGCTTAGTCACCTCTCAAAGCCTTGCTGTTTTATTTATTTTTATTTTTTATAGATTCATACATGTATATAATGTATTTTATCATATTCACCCCACATTGTTCTTTCTTATCTTCTTCCACTTCTGTTGAGCCCTCTCTTCTTTTCAACTAGTCCACTCTTACTTTCATACTGTGTGTGTACTACTGAGTTTAAAATTAGGGCTGCACATGGTGGTGCACGCCTTTAATCCCAGCACTCAGGAGGCAGAGGGAGGAAGATCAATGTGAGTTTCAGGTCAGCCTGGGCTAGAGTGAGACCCTACCTAGAAAAACAAAAACAAAAACAAAAACAAAAACATAAAAAATTAGGTTGCTGGGCTGGAGAGATGGCTCAGCAGTTAAGGCACTTGCTTGCAAAGTCTGATGGTCTGATAATCTGATAGTCTGAGTTTGACTCTTCAACATCCACATAACCCAGATACATAAAGTGGTGCATGCGTCTGGAGTTTGTTTGCAGTGCCAGAAGGCCCTGGCATGCCCATTTTCTCCCATTCTCCCCCTGCCCCTTAAATAAATATGTTTTTTTAAAAAATGAGGGTTGCTTATATGAGTATGGGTCAGGTGTTACTAACTGAAGGATGGCCACTTTCCTGTGGCTGCACCACTGAAGAAAATGACTCTCTCTCCAGGCAACCATTAATTGTCATTAGTTCCTCAGGGAGAGCTGGTGCTTCATGAACCGCTCCATCATCTGGGATGCAATATTGATGGGCCCAGTCCAGTGTAGGTCTTGTGTGGTAACCACAGTGTCTATGAGCTTGTGAGTATAAAGGCCAATGTCTGGAAGACAGTGTTTCACAGCACTCCTCTCCATTTTCCAGCCCTCACATTCTTTCTGCCCCCATCCGTTCTAGGAAGTTCTCTGAACCTTGGAAGGGGTGACATACACATCCTGCTTAGAGCTGAGTTCTGAACAGTTATTTACTCTCATCACTTGGACCAGTTATGAGTCTGTGCAGTAACCGCTGTCCATAAGGCCTTGCTATTTTAAAAAACAATGTAGCATCTGGTTTATGTAATTCTTAATTCCAGCCTCTAAAATAAGACTCTTGAGAGTATTGACTGTGAAGGGGAAGGAAAGAGAGGCTGATAAACACTTTGCATCCTTTGTCTGCGATGTAAGATAAGGCTCACAAGTTAACAAGATGACTGCAGCCATTGTAGATAAGCTTTACAGGGTTAAGGGGTGGTACCCCAGAATGTAATCAGAAATATGTCCAATAGGCAGTACATGGTAATTTGCACTAGTTTTGTAAATTATATGTAGGAAGAGGAAGTAATGGACAGCCCGAGGAGATCTTACCTTATGGCCTCTGGTGGTGGGGAATTACCTTTAAGGAAGAAGGCTACTAGATGGGCAACACTGAAGAATAATGAATCATGCTGGGCCACATTTCATTCACTCTTGTGTGAGAACGGTTGGTTAGATGCTGAGCTCAAGAGCCTTATTCTAGGCACTGTGTGAATGCACTGAACCTGGCATGTACAGAGGCATTTTCAAACTTGTGTGACAGGCTTCCCCCCTTCTCTGCCACACCTGATATATATGTAGCTATTCTTTTAAATATCTATGTTCCTTTAAAATTCGAATTCTGTAAATAAAAACAAATGTACACAAATTAACCTTTTTCACTGTCTATCGTCAGTAACCTTCGTAAGTGTACTCACCATTCAGCTGACCTTGACAGATTTTTCTATAATGATGGACTTTAATGTCCAAAAGGTCATGATTAACTCAAGACTCTGAAAACAATTCCATGCTTGATATACTCTGACTGGAAATTTTCTATTAAGTAATGACTAATTAATTTTAATTTAATTAATTAATTAATTAAATTAATTTTATGGAACCCATACCTTTGACTTTATTCAAATCCTTTAACTAAATCCCTTAAATATGCTTATATAGATAAAAAATAATAGAAATAAAATTTACTTCTCCCCCAACCAGTGACTGAGAAAAGCACACGGAAGGCAACTGAGCATTGAGGTGAGAGATTCATCTTGCCAGAATGCCAAGAGTGATGCCAAGAGGGATATAGACAGACCTTCCTTTAGCCTCACCTGATGGAGGATGGGTCCTGCCTGCTGTTCTTTACAAGTTCCACCTCCCCCAGGTGACAAGAACTAAATCCATCATAGTGCCAAGGTTATTAGCACCTTTACGTTCACGGATGAAGATGAAGTAGAAGGACCTGGCTGTTTTCTTCCTGAGATGATTTTTTTTTTTTTTTGCATGTGTATGTATGTGGAGTATGTGTGTGTTACAGTTAACTTCTTGTTGCTGAGACAAACACTTGACTTTTAGAAGCAGCTTATGGGAAGAAAGGGTTTGTTTTGGCTTATAGTCTCAAGGCGAAGCTTCATGATGGCAGGGGAAAATATGGCATGAACAGAGGCTGAACATCATCCAGGTGGAAAATAGCAGCAGGAGAGTGAGCTGACACTGGCAAGATAGGGGCTGATAAACCTCAAGGTTCACTCCCAGTAACACCTCCTCCAGCAGCTCCACCTCCCAAATTGCCACCAGTTGAGGAACAGCGTTCAGATACATAAGTTTATGGGGGACAACTAATTCAAACCACCACATTCTGCCTCTGGTCCCCATTTACTGATGACCATCCATGATGTAAAAAGCAATGCATTCAGTCCAACTTTAAAATTTCCCATAAATTTTTCAGTACCAATTCTGTTCAAATATTCCCATAGTCCAGGGTCTCATAACTGTGAGCTGTAAAACTAAAGTAGCAATGGCTCACAATAAACATGGCATTGGGCATAGCAAGGAAAGACTGGACCAATGCGAGATCTAAAACAAACAGAGAAAACATCAAATCGCACAGCTGCCAAGTCCAGCATCTGTAACTGGTGACAAAGTCTCTGGAGTTACAATTCCACCCTTGAAGCTGGGCTGCTTACAGCCTGAGAAACAGTCCATCCTGTGCCAGTAACTCTCCTTGGCAGCTGTCCCACAGACCTGGCTGAGGTTGCCACTGCAACCCACCATTTAGCCCCATGGCTCCACTGGGCCTCCAAGCAGAGATTAACAACCCTGCCTCACATCGCCCAGTGGATATTTTAAAAGAGAGAGAGAGAGAGAGAGAGAGAGAGAGAGAGAGAGAGAGAGAGAGAATGAATCACATTGCTGTGGTTACAGGCATGGATGGCCATGCCTGGCCTTTATATAGGTGCTGGGACTGAACTCAAGTTCTCATGGTTGTTCAGCAAATGCTCTTATCTGCTGAGCCGTCTCTCCTAGGATTACTTACAGAAGAGGTCAAGTCCTAGCACCTTTTTGTATCCTACAGTATGTTCTCTGTGTCAGTAGCTCTCCACTTCCAGCTGGGGTAGAATGTGAGCACTTCTCCTGGGTGGCATTAGGAGGAGGAAGCAGGGAAGACGTGGAGAGAAATTATGTCTGCCATGGATTTTGCTCTAAAGTATCTCAGATATAATCACAAACAGTGATAGCTGGACGAGGTTTGATTGCTTAAAAAGGTTCCCATGAACCAAAGTGACAGTGTTCACAAATCAATAGTTTCTTGCAAGACAAGGATCCAAATACAGCACTGAAGTTAGCTAAGGAAATACATTGCAAGCCAAAGACTGCTTTACCATGAGAGGTCTGAAGAAGCTGGGCTGCATCTCCACATGCCCACTGCTTTAAAGGCCACACATACCCTCTTCCTTCATAGGTCTAGAGAACACTGATCTGTGTATAGACCATGCTGAATCCAAAGCCCAGAATGGATTCTCATTGGGGGATGCTGCTGCCTTGCTGGTCACATTGTCTCAGCCTTGCTACATAATCAACCCCAATAGCAGAGCCTGCTGGGCTCTTATGGGACCCGGTGCAAGTCATCAATGTCACTTGTAACCGCAAACAATGCTGCAAGCTGGAACAAACTGCCGGAGACTCCTCTGACTCACAGTTATAAAGCAATACTACCAATCAGTGCATTTCATGTCTTAATCAGGGGTCAGTCAGTGCCTTGGAGGTACTTTACCAAGGCCATTCAGGATGATTCCATATCTTCTGGAATTAACTGTGATCAAGGCTTTTAAAATATCTGTGATGGTTTGAATAAGATGTCCCCCATAAACTTGTGTTCGGAATGCTCGGTCCTCAGCTGGTGGCAATTTGGGAGGTGGAGCCTTACTGGAGGAAGTGTGTTGTTGGGGTGGATTTAGGGATGTTATAGACAATGCCCCCTCACCAGAGCTCATCTCACTCTCCTGCTGCTGTTTTCTACCTGTTGTGGCAGAGGTGATGTCCAGCCCCTGCTCATGCCATGCTTTCCCATGTCATCATGAAGCTTTCCCTTTAGATTGTAAACCAAAATGAAAATTTTCCTCTTATCAGCTGATTTTGGTCAGGTGCTTTGTCCCAGAAATGAAAAGGTAACAAAAACAATACCAAATGATAACTCTTTTTGACCCTCAAAAATGCATCTATTTCACACATTTGTACTAGATGAAAGAGGTTGGTATATTTAAACAGATACCCATTGATTAACTGTCCCCACCTCAAAACCAATGTCATTGCCATCAATCATTATCCTTTTATCATTAATTTCAGTCCAAGCCTTTCCTCCTAAAGTAGGTCTCTCTGGTTAAGTCACTGGGCTAGGTCACAATACTGGTAGCAAAATGAAATATCCCAGGGCTTCCCTTTTGGCTCATTACCAATGGCAGGAAGTCAGAATGGACAAACATAAATGAATGGAATGTTGCCTTCTGTGATGTAATGAAATATTTGCACAGTCAGGCCTAACTTGGTAAGGTTCAGGGAATAGATAACTCCAGTCCATCAATTACATTGTAGTTTTTTTTTTTTTTTTTGCATCTAGGATTGGAATTAATATACATAGTATATTCATTTCTTTCTCATTGCTGTGACCAAATACCCGAGAAGAAACAAATTCAAAAGGGAAGGGCTTATTTTGGTTTAAATTTTGAGGGGAGGTTGCATGGTGGGAAAGGTAAGATGGCAGGAGTGTGAAACTGGCTCATCACAGCAGCAGACAGGAAGGAGAGACAAATAGTAAGACTGTCAGGCTACAAAACCTCTAGGCCTGTCATCTACTTCCTCCAACAAGGCTCTCGTCCCTAAGCTTCATCAACCTTCCTGAAACAGTCTACCAGCTAGCTGGGGACCAAGTGCACAAACACATGAGTATATGGGAGACATTTTACTTTCAAACCATAGAACATATCATCTTGCTCTCTGTGTAGTCACTTTTTGTCGCCATGACAAAATCCTTGAGAAAAGAGCACAAGGGAGGAGGAAGAATTTATTTTGGCTTTTTTAGCCTATGGCTGACTAGCTCCACAGCTTTAAGGCCTGTGGTGAGGAAGACCATTGTGGTGGGAAGGTGTGGCACAGGAAAGAATTGCCCCAACTCATAGCATACAGGAAGCAGAAAAAAGACAGGGAGGGCCCAGAGACCAGATACCCTACAAAGGCATGTTCTCAGTAATACACTCCTTCTAGCTAGGCCCCACTCCTCACTACCTCCCAATATCAAATTAATGGTATGAATCAAATTCTGTTTCTATCCCAGTGCTCAGGAGGCATCACAGAGGAAGTGGTGATTTAAACATGAGTGCGGTGTTCACTGCTGTCCTGACAACCTGCTCCAGGGAGATGGCAATAGACACTGAGCAGACTCATAACTGTTCAAAGCAGAAATCAAGAGGATGCAGAGAGCTCAACATGAAAGTAGACTTACAACAAACCAGCTAAGGCTCAGGGAGCAGGGAAAGAGAGGGTGGAAAGACTGTAAAAGCCACAAGGTGGGAAGGAGTATCCTGAGGCATTGCCTACTCTCCCTCCCCCCCCACCCCCGCAGAGACAGAGACATAACCTTATGGTAAATAACAACCCCGCTGAGGAGGACCCTCAGTGGAATAGGGGAAGGAGAGAGGGGCTATAAGAGGGTAACACGAGGGAAATGGGGCCAATGCATAATTTGTCCAAACAGAAAAGTTCATTGTTACAAAAATAAAAATTAAAAATTCAATGAATGCTACCAATCAATAATGTGCAACGGAATGAGCATAAGTATAAAATGTAAAGAGAAATAATGATAATTTTAAAAGGGAGGTTAGGGCTGGAGGGAAGGCTTAGCAGTTAAGGTGTTTGCCTACAAAGCCAATAGACCCAGGTTCTATTCCCCAGGTCCCACGTTAGCCAGATGCACAAGGTGGCACATGTGCCTGGAATTCGTTTGCAGTGGCTAGAGGCCGTGGCACGCCTATTATTTCTCTCTCTCCCTCTTTCTCTCTGTCAAATAAATAAATAAGAATTAAAAAATATTTTTAAAAAGGGAGACTAAATTAGTCAATTTTCTGGTATAAATTTTTTTTGTTTTGTTTTTTTGAGGCAGGGTCTCGCTCTAGCTTAGGCTGACCTGAAATTCACTATGTAGTCTCAGGGTGGCCTCGAACTCACGGCGATCCTCCTACCTCTGCCTCCCGAATGCTGGGATTAAAGGTGTGCGCCACCACACCCGGTTTGGTATGAAAATTTTGATATAGAACTTGACACATAAGTTTTTAAACAAGAAATATGTAGCATAAGCAAAATATTCAGTAAACTCTTCACCAGCAAGACAAAAACCTTTGCTTTTCATATAGTATTAGAGGATTTCTTGCTATAGTTTGAAACCGTTTGGCATAAGTTGAGCGAGTAAAATAGGATATTAGTTTCACTATAAAAGGAAAAATGTGATTGATAAAAACCATGTATCTATCCATGGATTTTGTTAGAAAACTCATGCACAACCACCTCATGATTAGATCTACCAGCTGGTAGTCAAATCTTCAACACATGAGCCTTTGGGGGAATACTTTATGTCTAAACCATAACACTTGCTCTGGGATAGTCCCAGACTTCAGGATCCTTAGGTGTAGCCCTCAGGAATGCTGCCCACTCTTTTGAGACAGGGTCTCCCACTGGCCTGGAGCTCACCAACTAGGCCAAATGGGTTGGCCATTGAGCTTGAGGGATCTCTCTGTTTCCACCTTCCCAGAGCTGGGGTTACAAGCCTGTGCTACCATGCCCAGCCAGAAGAGAATTCTTTGCTGGATTTCTATTAGTTTAAAAAAATGAATCTCGCTTGAGCCTGTTACCCACAAGTTATATATTTTAGAGATATTCTATAATATTGCCCTATGGCTATATTATAGAATATCTCTAAGAGTTATGAATCAAATGACAGCGCTTAAGACAAAATATTTCACTGTTTTGTAGAAACACTTTGTGTGTCAGTTAGAGGAAAACTTTTGCCACAAGTTGACTTTATCAAGAATTAGGAAGTAATATGAGATCATCATTAGATTCAGAAAATGTTGTTTTAAGTAGAAGCTTCCGTATATATATCTATATTAGGTACTGTCGGAGCTGCCTGGCTGGGCTGATTTGCTGTATTGAGCTCCTGCTTCACTGGATGTGATGTTAGGTGCTAATATTACAGGCAACCTACCGCTAGCTACTAAAGTTTCTTTAGCTTTCTTAATGTCAATGATAGCTTTTGCTACAATGCTAGGTAATGCTTTGGTCATTTTAGCTTTTGTGGTGGACAAAAACCTTAGACATCGAAGTAATTATTTTTTCCTTAATTTGGCCATTTCTGACTTCTTCGTCGGTAAGTCACATTTTTTTTTAAATCACAATGATCTTTTCCAGCTACGATTTATTTCTAAAACCTTAAAATAGGCTCTTGCCATTTCTGGGCACTGTCTTCTTTTCTAAGTATGATTTTCTTTGTATTCCTGTATTGAAGAAATCGCAATAATGTGTATGCAGTGGCTAGGACAATCAGAAAATGGACCTTCAGGTCAATTAGATAGAGCAGTTAATGTATTATGTTATAATATAGCACAGAGTCTTTAAATGAATATTTTATTTATGACACAGAGAAAGAGAGAGACGGAAAGAGAAACAGATAAAGGAGAGAGAGAGAAGGAGAGAGAGAATGGGCACCTCAGGGCCTCCTGCCACTGCAAACTAACTCCAGATGCATGCACAACTTTATGCATCTGTCTTTACGTGGGGGCTGGGGAGTTGAACCCTGGCTATCAGGTTTCATAAGCATTGAGCCATCTCCCCAGCCCTAGCACAGCATCTTATATAGCCAGCGGTAAACTACTGTGCATGCAATATGGAATCAGAGCATGTATGATATAACTGTAAGAGACCATAGGAATCAAATTCATCTTTCTTTGAAAATATATTTCTTGTAATTTTTCATTCCCTTATTGCTGTCATTTTTTATGAGGCTGTTGTTCTTCCTGCTGCGCTGAGAGCACTGTTATCACTTTTTAACAATGCTTATCATAATAAGTATCAGTACAAAACTGTCAGAGGACTGATATTGTGTTATAGCAGCTTCTAGTATAATTTCACTTGGCATATTCAGACTATTTTTCTTTATAGCTACATAAAACTTGCATTTATGCTCAAATGAGATGAAACTCATAGGATATGAGTTGCTCAACACACTTAGTCTCCTCTCTTGATTTCTCTAGGTACGTTGCAACCCCAAAGCAAGTTCACAAATGTTAGTGTTGTACACAGTATGTGCATATACAGTTAGGTTTGCACGCGCTATTAGGCAACGAGGGGGTACATAAAAGAGGGAGTTTGTGTCTTCTTTCAATGGTGTGGAGAGGCTAAGGGAAGCTCATAAATGACTGTTACAGTTTGGGGTACTGTGAGGCCTGCAGGAAGAGGCGCCCAGTGCTATGGGCACTCACAGGAAGGATGGAGCACATCTGGTTACAGATTGTGGCATTCCAACTGCACCATTGAGGATGGGTAGAATTTCCATACGCAGAGACAGGGAGGAGAGAATAATTCCAAGAGTCAGCAACAGCCTGCTGGTAGAACATCACTGTGTGTATCTTCCTAAGTGAGGGCTCCAGACTGCCTGCTATGAAAAAAAAAAGAAAAAAGAAAAAACGGTTGAATGGGAACAGTAAGCACTGAAGTGGGGGCGTGTAAGGCGAATGGTAGTATCTGTCTGGATGGGAGCTTAACAAAACAAAGATCATGGAGAATAAAGGATTTTTCAAATAGCTGGTAAGTGGATGGACCTAGGTTTTTCCTTAGCGCATGTGTGGAGCTGCTGGAGGTAGAAGAAACAAGAGCTTGACTCAGCATGGTGCCTCAGGGATGGTGCCCAGCGATTTTGAGGCAGAAGTCATGTGGCCAGGCTCTGAGCTACGTCAAAGTGCAAAGGAAAGGAAACAGCGAGGTGGCCCTCCCCTTTAATCTCAGCACTTGGGAGGCAGAAGTAGGAGAATCTCTGAGTTCAGGGTCGGTGCAAAGTGAGTTTCAGGTCAGCCAGGGCTAGAATGAGACCCTACCTTGAGAAAAAAATAAAAAAGGGAGGAGTTGAGCAAGCCAACGAAAGAGAGAGAGAGACAGAGAGAGAGAGAGAGAGAGGAATGAAACATTGGGCCTCTGGGCTTTCAAAAGACATGGCAGTGAGTAGAAATGAGAGGTGTTTAGGAGGCCTGGGAGGGCAGCTATGGATCTGCTGTTGCCTTAAAAGATTTGCAGGAAACTCTTGGCTGGAGAGATTGGTTTAATAGTCATGTAATAGAAATGACAGGGTCACAGGTAAAAGTGGCTAACCAGTGGGTTTTTGTTTTTTTGTGTGTGATCCTAGGAATCAAACCAATGGCCTCATGCTTACCAGCTATATCACTCAGTTATATGGACAACCTTGACTTAAAAAAAATATTTTATTTTTATTTATTTATTTATTTGACAAATAGGGAGAGAGAGAGAGAGAGAGAGAATGGGTGCACCAGGGCCTCCAGGCACTGCAAACGAACTCCAGACATGTGCGCCCCCTTGTGCATCTGGCTAACATGGGTCCTGGGGAATGGAACCTGGGTCCTTTGGCTTTGCAGGCAAATGCCTTAACCACTAAGCCATCCCTCCAGCTGCCCCCCCCCCTTTTCTTTTAAATCAACAGTCTTTCAACTTCTTCAGTTATGTCCTTCTTCACTGACACTTGCAACGCCACATAGATCCTTCCACGTCATTCTCTATGCTCACGTAATGCATAAATTCACAAGTATACGTCGACTTGGAGAGTAGTTTGGTATAAATATAGGTATCTTTGTTTTCTTCCTTCACAAAGTTGTGTGACCTTTAGGTGATACTCAGCACTTAAAATTAATGCTGGAGGGGCTGGAGAGATGGCTCAGCTTTTAAGGTGCTTGCCTGCAAAGCCTAAGGACCCAGGTTAGATTCCCCAGCACCCACCTAAAAGCTAGATGAACAAGGTGGCATATGTATCTGGAGTTGATTTGTAGTGGCTAGAGATCCTGGTGTCCCCATTCTCTCTTTCTTTCTCTTTCTCCTTTAAATAAATGAATGAATGAAGCATGTTGGCTAATTTAATGAGAGTGAGGCCCTGGTAATAGGAAGGGATGAGAAAAGAGCCCAGGGAGCCTGGGGATTGGAGCTTTTGAACCAAGATGGCTGGTGGGTATCCATCTTGCCCTCCAGGGCTTGGAGCTGTCTTTGAGAACCAGCACCACAGCCATAGTTAGTTATTCAGCAACAGGTGGTGGGTTTGGGGTAGAAGAAAGGCAGGAAATGGAAAGGTTTTCTGTAGCTGCCAGCCAAGCTCTTCCTGGTTCAGGCGGAGTCAGGAGATGGGGCGTTCCAGAGCCATGGAATGATGGCAGCACAGACGAGGCCCTCACATGCGCTCAGGACCGCGGCCTTTTTGCCGAATACCTTCTCACTGGTTTCAGATTTGAAGCCCCCCTGCCTGGAATCTAAAATGCGCTAGGTAGCTTCCCGGGTTAAATTTACTGTGGAAAAGCAAATATGTATTGAGAAGGGAAAAAAATTTCCACGGAATGACACATAAATTAAATATAGGAGTACATTTCAGGTGATGCACATTCACAATGGAAAAACATTTAAAACTAGGAAAAAGAATGCAAATGATACAATGCAGTATAACATCTTTTACATTTTGTTAATTTACTTTAATTTAAAAAAAATATTTTCTGAATTTTTGAGGTAGGGTCTCCCACTAACCTAGGCTGACTTGGAATTCATTATGTAGTGCCAGGCTGGCCTTGACCTTACTCCCAAGTGCTGGGATTAAAGGTGTGCACCACCATGCCCAGCTTGTAACATCTTTTGGCTTTTTCTTGAGTCCTCTGTTCCAGTAAAATGCACAATTCTTTTAAAAATTTTTTTTTGCTAATTTTTATTTACTTATTTGAGAGCGACAGACAAAGCAGACAGAGAGAGAGTGGGCGCACCAGGGCTTCCAGCCACTGCAAACGAACTCCAGACGCGTGTGTCCCCTTGTGCATCTGGCTAACGTGGGTCCTGGGGAATCGAGCCTCGAACCAGGGGTCCTTAGGCTTCACAGGCAAGTGCTTAACCACTAAGCCATCTCTCCAGCCCAACTCTTTTTTTTTTTTAATGCATGACTCCTGATGAATGTTTGCTTGTGTGTATATTTTGTAATTAGCATGCAACTTAGGACCAGTACCACTTCATGAACTCCCAGAAGGCAATCTTTTTTTTTTTTTTTTTTTGGTTTTCTGAGGTAGGGTCTCATTCTAGCCCAGGCCGATCTGGAATTCACTATGAGTCTCAGGGTGGCCTCAAACTCATGGCAATCCTCCTACTTCTGCCTTCCAAGTGCTGTGATTAAAGGCATGTGCCACTATGCCTGGCTTCTTTTTTCTTTTTCTTTTTTTTTTTTTATGAGAGAGAGAAAGAGTGAGAGCGAGAGCGAGAGCGAGAGAGAGAGAGAGAGAGAGAGAATTGGCACCCCAGGGTCTCCAGCCCCTGCAATTGAACTCCAAACTTAAGCACCATCTTGTGCGCCTGTGTGACCTTGTGCAGTTGTGTCACTTTGTGTGTTTGGCTTACATGGGATATAGAGAGGTGAGCATGGATCCTTAGGCTTTGCAGGATCCTTAGGTGCAGGCAAGCGCCTTAACCACTAAGCAATCTCTCCAGCCCTATATGGAGTCTAATATTTGGAGTTTATTTTTCCCCAATTAGAATAGGTAAGGCAGCCTGTTGTTGCATGTAAAAAAATTTATATATCTCATTTGTGTAACATCTCATCTGTACACTACTGATCTAAATGTAGGTGGGAAATATTTATATCAATATCTATGTGACCATTGTTTTTCATTTATGGGTAACTTCTTTTTTATCATTAATTATCTTGGTATGTGTGGGGGTATGTGTGTATGATATGTATCTATCTATGTCTATATTGTGTGTGTGTGTGTGTGTGTGTGTGATGTAGACATGCACTTGCCATGGTGCATATGTGGTGGTCAGAGGAAAACCCTGAGGGTCAGTCCTTGCCATCACCTTATTTTGAGGCAGGGTCTCTTGTACCATTCACTGCTGAGGACATCTGGCTGGCCAGCCCATGAGCTTCTGGAATTCTCCTGGCTCTGCCTCTACCTTACTGTAGGAGGGTTGGGATTACAGACACTTGCTACTTTCTGCATCTGGCTTTACCTGAGGCTCTGAACTCAGGTCATCCCATGTACGAGTGCCTTCTTAACACCACCGGCATGTTGTCTGGGCATTGATGGCTGGGGTGTGGTATACCAGATGATGGACGGCCAGGACAGGATCTTCAGAGGCAAGAGATCACCCATACCAATAAAGCCTAAAACAAAAGTTCAGGATGACAGAATTTATCTTTAACTCCTTCATGCACCAGTACAGGACCTTCTCTTGCCTTCCCTGTAAGTCTGTTCAGGCTGCTATAGCAAAATACCAGTCGGGATGCTTTAGACAACAGGAATTGGTGTTCTCATGGTTCTGGAGGCTGGGATGCCCAGATCAAGGGTCGAGCAAACTTGGTTTGTAGTGATCTTACTGGCTGCCTTCTCGGTGCATCTTCACAGGAACCTTCTAAGAATGTGTGTGTGTGGAGAGAGAGAGAGAGAGAGAGAGAGAGAGAATGCTCTGTGGTTTCTTTGTATAAGGATACTACTATTGAGCCAGGGTCCACCCTTATGATCTCATCTACCTTAATTTCTTTGTGTGTGTGTGCATGTATATGTGGGAAGGCCAGAGGTTGATGTCAGGTGTCTTTCCAATTGCTCTCCACCTTATTTTCTTAATTTTATTTATTTGAGAGAGAGAGGGAGATAGAATGGGTGCACCAGGGCCTTCAGCCACTGCGAATGAACTCCAGACACATGTGCCACCTTGTGCATCTGACTTATGTGGGTCTTGTGTCCTTTGGCTTCACAGGCAGACGCCTTAACCTCTAAGCCATCACTCCAGTGCTGCACTTTGTTTTTTGAGACAAGGGTCTCTCAATGAACCCAGCACCCCCCGATTTGTATAGACTAGCTGGCCAGCAAGCTCTAGGGGGTCCTACTGACTGCCTTCCCAGTGCTGAGATTATAGGGGTGCACTATCACCCCTGGATTTTTGTGTGGGTTCTGGGGATCTGAATTCAGATCCTCATGCTTGCACAGCAATCACTGTACTCACTAAGCCATCTCCCCAGCCCTTGTTTCCCTTAATTTCTTTCTTAGAGGACCTATTATCACATAAAGCCACACTGTGGTGTTAGGCTTCAATATATAACTGGGAGAAGACATGAGTATTCAACTCATACACCTTCTATGATCACTGTTATCTACATATCCCGTTGTTGGCCCAAAGGATTTCCTGGAGCTGATAGCTATCAGCACCACCCCTTTGCTTACTGTTTTCTCTTGGAATGTGTACCGACTTTATAGTAGCATGGAGAGAAGGGCTAATACCATACAGATGGCATTTTTATTTGAAAGAGTGAGAGCAAGAAGGAGACAGAGAGAGAGAGAGAGAGAGAGAGAGAGAGAGAGAATTGTCACTCCAGGGCCTCAGCCACTGCAATTGAACTCTAGATGCTTCCGCCACCTAGTGGGCATGTGTGACCTTGTGCTCGCCTCCCCTTTGTGCGACTCACTTACTTGGGATCTAGAGAGAGATCCAACATGGGTCCTTAGGCTCCGCAGGCAAGCACCTTAACTGCTAAGCCATCTCTCCAGCCTGCAGATGGCAATTTTAAAGCAAATCAGGCTTCCCTACCCTCATCAATTTATTCATCCAGCAATTAGATAGGTACATATTATGTGTGTGTGTGTGTGTGTGTGTGTGTGTGTTCATGAGTGGTACATATGTGCATGTAGAGGCCAGGGGCCAGAGGACAACCTCAGGTGTCATTCCTTAGGTGCCATCCACCTGTGTTCTATGACATTCTCCTACTGGCTTGGAACTCACCAAGTAGGCTACACTGGCCAGCAAGCCCGAGGGATCCATCTGTTTCTACCTCACCAGTGCTGAGAGGACAAGTGTGCACCACCATGCCTGACTTTTATTTTTTTTTAACATGGTCCTCATGCTTGCCTGGCAAGCACTTCATTGACTAAACTATCTTTCCTGTCTCAATAGTGATATATTTCTTTTTTAAATTTTTATTTGTTTATTTACTTGACAGAGAAAGAGGGAGAGAGAGAGAGAGAGAGAGAGAGAGAATGGGTGCACCAGGGCCTCCAGCCACTGCAAATGAACTCCAGATGCCTGCGCCCCCTTGTACATCTAATGTGGGTCCTGGGGAATCGAACCGGGGTCCTGTGGCTTGGCAGGCAAAATGCCTTAACCACTAAGCCATCTCTCCAGCCCTCAATAGTGCTATATTTCGAAGGAAGTGAAAGGATAGGAAGGAATTTCTGATCTCATGGTACATATATTTCTACTAGGTGTGAGGGAGACATAAAAAAAAACAGACGACCCCAGGTTCACGAAGGTCTTGCACGCTAAACATGGCCGCCTCGGCAGTGAAGGCCGCTATGGCAGTGCGTTCGCGTGGTGGTTGGCCCATTGCTTTTGTCAGAAAAATTCCTTGGACGGCGGTGGCGAGTGAGCTGAGAGAGCACTTTGCTCAGTTTGGCCACATACGAAAATGCTCTGTACCTTTTGACAGAGCTACTGGCTTTCACAGAGGTATGGGTTGGGTTCAATTTTTTTCACAAGAAGAACTTCAGAATGCAATACAACAGGAAAAGCATATTATTGATGGAGTAAAGCTCCACGTTCAAGCTCGGCGACCCAGAATCAAACATCTGATGAAGAGAAGGATTTCTGAGATTATTAGTGAACTACCTATTAAACATATGTAACTGAGAAAAAAAAAATCTGAATAGGTAAATAAAAACATGTAGCATTTCAGAGGGTGATAATCATTGAGAAAATATAGCAGGGATGAGAGAGTTTGAGTGTGCTGAAATGGGGGATGTAGTTTAAAACTTGGGGGTTAAGGCTCACTGAGATACCCTTGAGGGGCGAAGTCTAACGGGGCTCAGTGGATAAAACTCGCACTGTGAAAGGATGCGTTCCTGAGTCTGGATCCCCAGATGCCACACAAAAAGCAGAAGCCATGGTGGACTTCTGTAATGCCAAAGGCATGATGGGGGGTAGAGAAAGGAGAATTTTCTGGAAGCTTGTGGACCAGCTATCCTGGTAAACACAGAGGCCAACAATAATAATAATGAGAGACCCTGCCTCAAAATGAGGTGGAAAATAAGGAACAACACCCCCAAAATTGTCCTCTGGTCAGGTGTGGAGATGCATGCCTGTTGCAGTCAGGTTCGCATTGCTGGTAGAAATCACCCAACCAAGAACAGCTTATGGGAAAAGAAAAGAGGCTTATTTTGGCTTACAGGCACGAGGGGGAATCTCTACAATGGCAGGGGAAAATGATGGCATGAGCAGAGGGTGGACATCACCCCCTGGCCCACATAAGGTAGACAACAGGAACAGGAGAGTGTGCCAAACACTGGCAAGGGGAAACTGGCTATCACACCTACAAGCCTGCCCCCAACAATATACTGCCTCCAGGAGGCTTTAATTTCCAAATGTCCATCAGCTGGGGACCTAGCATTCAGAACACCTAAGTTTATGGGGGACACCTGAATCAAACCACCACAATGCCTTTAATCCCAGCACTTGGGAGGCAGAGGTAGGAGGATGGCCAGCCTGAGACTACATAGTGAATTCCAAGTCAGCCTGGGCTAGAGCGAGACCCTACCTCAAACAACAGCAACAACAAAAAATATTGTCCTCTGATCTCCACACACATGCTGTGGCACATGCATTCACACACACACACACACACACACACACACACACACACACACACACCAGAAAGTAAAAATTAAAGAAAGATATACCTGGGCAAACAAGGGGAGACCATTTCAAAGTGGAGGAACAGGAGGCGGGGGACAGCTGGCATGGAGCAAGTCCCTTCACATCGATGGTTCAGGGGCCTCCTTATCATTTCTCTTCCATCTCTTTTCCCGGTTTCTCCCCACTCACTCCATCCCCTCTGTCTTCAAATACATTGCACACCCTCTCACATCACATCCTTCGCACTTGCCGTTCCTTGACGCGAAATGAGCTTCCGTCACAGATGTCCTTTTTCTTTTTTTAGTGTTTTCTGGTGTGTGCATGTGTGTGCATGTGTGTGAGTAACAGATGCATGCATGCAACAGCGCGTGTGTGAAGATCAAAGGACAGATTTCAGGTATCTATCCTTGCCCTCCCCTTTCCTTTTCACCACTTTCTTTTAAGATAGCTTATTTGATTTTTTTTCTTTTTCTTTTTTTGTAAAATTTATTTATTTGAGAGAGAGAGAGAGAAAGAGAAGCAGACAGAAAGAAAGAGAGAAAGAGAGAGGAGAGAGAGAGAGAGAGAGAGAGAGAATGGGCGTGCCAGGGCCTTCAGCCACTGGAAATGAACTCCAGACGCATGCGCCACCTTGTGCATCTGGCTTATGTGGGACCTGGGGAATTGAACCAAGGTCCTTTGGCTTTGCGGGCAAATGCCTTAACTGCTAAGCCATCTCTCCAGTCCTCTTACTTTTTCTCAATCACACATGCCAAAGGGTTACTGTTTATTTAAGGATGTGGCTCTTGGTTTGACTCAGCAAGGCCCATTTGAACCACAAGCATGATTTTGGAGCAGAAATTGTGGGAGTGAGACCATCAGAGAGAGATTTCTGAAACTCCTTTGGAATGAGTCACAAACATCTCCATTACTTCTCAGGCAGAGGAGCTGAGAACATGAAACATCACACAGAGCCGGAGGTGACAGCAAGGATTTTTCACAGCTGAAGGAATGGATTAGGGTGTCTTCTAAGTTAACTGCTATTGGAAGTGCTTCTAGAGTTCAAAACACTTCCTTCTTTCTCCATCTAATTCAGAATGTAGAAAAGAGTGTCTAATTCAAATCTTAAAAAAAATGATCTTTCTATTTAATATTTAAGTCAGTGGCATCTCCAGCGCAAATGAAGAAATGAATGTAGGATTGGAAAATATATATGCTGGAATGTTGGAAGCCACAGTCATGAGCTACAATATGAGTGTCTCTGTTTTTGAGATTCTTTTAAAAAAATATTTCATTTATTTATTTTTTGTGTGAGAGAGAGAAGGGAGAGAGAGGGAAACTAGGCACACCAGGGCCTCTAGCCACTGCAAACAAACTCCAGCCACATGTGCTACATTGTGCATCTGGCTTATGTGGGTACTGGGGAATCAAACCTGGGTCCTTAGGTTTTGTAGGCAAGCATCTTAACTGCTAAGCCATCTCTCCAGCCTGAGATTCTTTTTTTTTTTTTGGTTTTTCGAGGTAGGGTCTTACTTTAGCCCAGGCTGACCTGGAAGTCACTATGGAGTCTCAGGGGGTGGCCTTGAACTCACCACAATCCTACCTCTGCCTCCCAAGTGCTGGGATTAAAGGTGTGCGCCACCACGCCTGGCTGCCTGAGATCCTTTATTTACCTCAGGGAAACCTAGTTATCTGTCTTCTCTTACAGGTACTGCCCCACCCCTATAGTCCTGTCATTGATGAGATAAAAGCTTGCTTATTAAAAACACAACTGGGGCTGGAGAGGTGGATCAGCGGTTAAGGTGCTTGCCTGCAAAACCTAATGACCTGGGTTCAATTCCCCAGTACCCATGTAAAACCAGATGCAGTGGCTGGAGACCCTGGTGTGCCTTCTCTCTCTGTCTCTTTTCTCTCTCTCTCTCTCTCTGCTTGCACATAAATAAATATGAAAAAAACACAACCGAAGCCCACAAAATTGTTTATATCCATCATTCCAATCCTCAGGAGGGAGACTGAGGAGGCAGGAGGGTTGTGAGTTCAAGGCCAGCTGAGCTATGCAGTGAGATGGAAGCCAGCTGGCTACGTGATGAGACCGCATTTCAATAAATCAAATCCAAATCAGACTAAACCAAAGCCCCTCATAATTAAAACACAAAAACCAACAGGTTTGTTAAACTACCGATAGGAACTGAAGCAAACCTGTAATCTCAGCTCCTGGGGGAGGGTCTTAGGTAGGAGAATCACAATGTTAAGGCCTGTCTGGGCTGCAGAGTGAGTTCAAGGCCAGCCTGGGAAAGCTTGTGAGACCCTGAATCAAAACATAGTGTAGGGGCTAGAGAGATGGCTTAGCGGTTAAGCGCTTGCCTGTGAAGCCTAAGGGCCCCAGTTCGAGGCTCGATTCCCCAGGACCCACGTAAGCCAGATGCACAAGGGGGCGCACACGTCTGGAGTTCGTTTGCAGTGGCTGGAGGCCCTGGCGCGCCCATTCTCTCCCCCCCCCCCCGCCTCCTTCTCTCTCTGTCTGTTGCTCTCAAATAAATAAACAAAAAAAATTTTTTAAAAACATAGTGCAAAAAAAGAGGACTGAGGATATAGCTCAGTGATAGAGCGGTTATCTAGCATAGACAATCCCCCAATACCACAGAAAAAGAACTGATCACATAGCTCTTCCTATCTCTCATGTCCTGCCTCCCATTCCGTGTGCAAACACGGGGAAGGATATGAAATTCTTTATTCTCTTCCATGTTCTGACACCAGGCCATTATGGCCCCATATTATCTATCTCCCTTTCACTTCCTTTGTCCTTCCCATCATTCTGTGTGTGTGTGTGTGTGTGTGTGTGTGTGTGTATATGTTAGTGTTGTTGGGGTTGGGGTGTGTGTTTGAGAGTTTGTGTTGTGGGAGGGCTGTAGATGTGGCTGGGAAAAACAGGGGTCAAAATGTGTATCCCAGGCTGGCCTCAAACTCCTGATCCTCCTGCCTCCGCCTCTTCAGCAATTTCTTACTGGCTTGTGCCACCACAACCGGCCTTACCATTATTCTTAATGATAAGCAGTTCGGTTCTCATGTAAAACATGAGAATTTCTACAAGAACTGGATAAAAATCTGAAAACATTCAATAAAAATCAAAATTCAAGGAAGCCTCCACTTAGAAGATTATATCTGCAGCAAGTAGTGACACCTGTCTGAAATGACAACGTAGCTAAAAACCCAATCGAAAACAAAGTTAAAGGAAGGGAGTCCTGTGTGGTCATTTTCCCCAGCGAGCTTATCTACCCTGGGCTGACTCACTGTGGTTGAACTTGTCTATCAGTTCATCCAGTTGGTGAAGATTTTGATTAGCATCAGAGGCTTTGAACTTACATTGCCTGCTTCCAAATCCAAACTCCTCCAATTACTAGAGGATTGGGTTTTGTTGTACTGATGTTTCCTCTTTTTTTTTTTTTCTTCCAAATATTTTTTTTAATTTTTTTGTTCATTTTTATTTATTTATTTGAGAGTGGCAGAGAGAGAGAGAGAGAGAGAGAGAGAGAGAGAGAGTCAGAGGAAGAGAGAGAGAATGGGTGCGCCAGGGCCTCCAGCCACTGCAAATGAACTCCAGACACGTGCGCCCCCTTGTGCATCTGGCTAACATGGGTCCTGGAGAATCGAGCCTCAAACCGGGGTCCTTAGGCTTCACAGGCAAGCGCTTAACCACTAAGCCATCTCTCCAGCCCTTCTTCCAAATTTTTATTAACAACTTCCATGGTTATAAAACATACCCCATGGTAATACCCTCCCTCCCCCCACTTTCCCTTTTGAAACTCCATTCTCCATCATACCCCCTCCCCATCTCAATCACTCTCTCTCTCTCTCTCTCTCTCTCTCTTTTTTGGGACAAATATCATCTCACTGTGTAGTCCAGGCTGGCCTGGACATCTCTGTGCAACTCACACTGGCCTCAATCCCTTGGTAATCTTCCTATTTCAGCCTCCCATTACAAACATGTCACCACACTTAGCTCGTGTGTGTGTGTGTGTGTGTGTGTGTGGACAGGCACACCTGTGGAAGTCAGAGGACAACCTTGGGTGTCGGTCCTCATCTTCTACCTTGTTTGAAGCAGGGCCTCTCATTGTCAACTGCTGCATTTGCTGGCTTAGGTAGCCCACAGTCTTCTGGGCTTTCTCTTATCTCCGCCTCCCATCTCTCCGTAGACACACTGGGATTACAGCTATTTGTGCTCCTTTTTTTAAAAAAAATTATTTTTATTTTTATTTTTTATTTGAGACAGAGAGAAGGAGAGAGGTAACGGGGCACCAGGGCCTCCAGCCACTGCAAACGAACTGCAGACGCATGTGCCGCCTTGTGCATCTGGCTTATTTGGGGCCTGGAGAATTGAACCTGGGTCCTTAGGCTTTGCAAGCAAGCGCCTTAACCGCTAAGCCATCTCTCCAGCCCCCTATTTGTGCTCCTTTATGTGAGTTCTGGGGTCTCAAACTCAGATGCTAATGCTTACATGCCAAATGCTTTATCCACTGAGCCATCTGGGACAAAACACCCAACCAAAAGCAACGGATGACAAGAAAGGGTCTATTTTGGCTTATAGTCTCAAGGGGGAAGATTCATCACGGCAAGGACAAGGTGGCAGAGCAGAGGCTGGGTATCACTTCTTGTCATAGCAGCTGGCGGAAAGCTACCAGAGCAAGCTGAGCTAAGCAACCTCAAGCTCCACTCCCAGTGACACACCACCTCCAGCGAGGCTCCACCTCCCAAACTGCCACCAGACGGGGACCAAGTATCCAAAACACATGAGGCTAAGTCACAAACACACGGGACAAAGGGGGATATCTGACATTCAAACCATCTTCCCAGACTCACACCTGAGTCTCTCTCTCTTTTCTCTTTTGGTTTTTCGAGGTAGGGTTTCACTCTAGCTCAGGCTGACCTGGAATTCACTATGTAGTCTCAGGATAGCCTCGAACTCACGGTGATCCTCCTACCTCTGCCTCCCGAGTGCTGGGATTAAAGGTGTGCGCCACCACGCCCAGCTAACCTGAGTCTTTTTTTTATATGTTCTATTTTTTAATTTTTAAATGTTTATTTATTTATTTATTTATTTGTAAGCAGAGAGATAGAGAGACAGAATGGGCATGTTAGTGCCTCCAGCCCATGCATTGAATCTGTGGATACATGTGCCACCTTGTGCACCTGGCTTTACATGGGCACTGGGGAACTGAATTCCAGTCATTAGGCTCTGTAGGCAAATGCCTTAACCATTCCTGAGTCTTTTTTTAAACAGTTAAATCAGCATGGTTCCTACCTCACAAAGTCAATGAGGGTGAAATGAAATATTTATTTTATTTATTCATTGAATGAGATATTTCTAATGCACAGAGTATGATGTCTGGCATGTGATTATTATATTATAACTGATCATTTGTTATTAATTTAAGGTGAATGTGTCAATGTAGATGTTGTGGGAAATGCAAACATTGATTTGTAACATGATGTTTTATCACTTTCTTTTCTTTTTCTTTCTTTCTTTCTTTCTTTTTTTTTTTTTCAAGGTAGGGTCTTGCTCTAGTCCAGGCTGACCTGGAATTTACTATGTAGTTTCAAACTGGCCTTGAACTCAAGGTGATCCTCCTACCTCTGCCTCCCAAGTGCTGGGTTTAAAAGCATTTGCCACCATCCCCAACTTGTAACATGACATTTATTTTAAAAAATTAAAAAAAAAATTTTTTGCAAGCAGAGAGAGAAGAGACAGAGACCGAGAGAGAAAAAGTTTATCACCATGCCCAATTTGTTACATGATTTTTCTTTTTTTTAATTAAAAAAATTTTTTTTGCAAGCAGAGAGAGACAGAGAGAGAAAGAAGGAGAGAGAGAGAGAGAATGGGCACGCCAGGGCATGCACTACTGTGCATCTGGCTTTCCACGGGTACTGGGGGATTGAACCTGGGTCATTAGGCTTTGCAAGCAAGAGCCTTAACCACTGAGAAATCTCTCCAGCTCTATAACATGACCTTAATCCTCAGGAAAGACAAGTGAAAAGATGGCTATGACATAAACTAGGATGTAACTTGTGAAAAAGAGAAAAATGAGGCAGAACAGCAAAGTTGCCAGTGAAGGTGACAGAAGTGAAGGTTATTGAGGATTGAACTTCTGAGAAAGATGATGTAGAGACAGTCAATTTTTTACCATGGGGGGAGAAAGAGGAAGTAAATGCAGTTTTCAGTAGAAAAGAGGAAGCTAGCACCATATACTTAGTGGATGTAAGGTCCTACGTTTGGCCAAGAGAAAAGGATGTGTCAGCATGGGGTGTGTTAGGATGAATGTGGCCCGTCCTAGTTGGGATGGATCATGAAGACATTAAGATGACTTATGGATGGAATATGAGGTTAGGATCTCTAGTTAACTTGGAAAGTAGTAAGAAATCATTAGAGGTCCATTGTCCATGACAAGTATTATAAAAGTCACATGTAAAGAGTGTTTAGAATATCAGCCCTGAAAGGTTTGGTAAAATATCAACAATCTCTCTTAAAAAAAAGCCGTGTTAATCAGCATGGCATTACTGCAGCAAAACCTCAGAGGCGCTTAACATAAATGAAGAAGGTTTCTTTTGGTCACAGTCTGGAGGCTGACATCTCATTCTGAGTGGCCTGTTGGTTTGGCTTCTGACGGGTGGCAGATGGCGATGTTTGACAGCATATGTGGGGAGCAAGTGCTGCCTAGAACCAGGAACCAGGAGTAAGAAAGTCTGAGACACTGGTGGCCCACATCCCTTCACGTACATAACCCGAAAGACCTAAGCACATTCTGTGAGGCTACACTTCTTAAAGGTCCATAGCCCACCCTGGAGCCCAAGCATTTACATATGCACCCTTGGGGGACATGCGTCCAAATCACAGCAACAGCTAAGCCATTTCGAGTGAATTCCAATGTCTCATTCTGTTCAGCACCCATTAGAATGTATGCCTCTTTGTAACCAATGGTGTGTGTTATCTTAACCTGTGGTTTTTTTTCTTTTTTCCCTGTACAGGTGTGATCTCCATCCCTCTGTACATCCCTCACTCACTGTTTAACTGGAGTTTTGGAAGTGAAATCTGTGCATTTTGGCTCATTACCGACTATCTTTTGTGTACAGCATCTGTATATAATGTTGTCCTCATCACTTATGATCGATACCAGTCAGTCTCGAATGCTGTAAGTCAAAATATCAATTTGTTTTCCTTAATAATTGCTTATTAATTACTTAATAAATATGATTTTATTTTCCTTAAGATTAAGCCTTTATTAACTTTGGGGTCCCCAAAATCTATCTTTGGGTGCTGTAGATGGTGGGGAGCAATGGATCTTGCGAATTGGACATTCTATGCATGCAATCTATGACTGAGTTATACCACCATCTTGACCAAAAAGAGCTTAATTTTTTTTCTTTTTTTTTTTTGGTTTTTCGAGGTAGGGTCTCACTTTAGCCCAGGCTGACCTGGAATTCACTATGTAGTCTCAGGGTGGCCTTGAACTCATGGCAATCCTCCTACCTCTGCCTCCCAAGTGCTGGGATTAAAGGTGTGTGCCGCCACGCCCAGCTCAAGAGTTTAATTTTTAAAAATGTGTTTTATATTTATTTTCAAGCAGAGAGAGATAGAGAAAAGAGAGACAGAGAGAATGGGCACACCAGGGCCTCCAGCTACTGCAAACAAATTCCAGATGTATGTGCCACTTTGTGCATTTGGCTTTATGTGGGCACTGGGGAATTGAACCTAGTTCCTTTGACTGTGCAGGCAAGCGCCTTAACTGCTAAGCCATCTCTCCAGCCAAAAGTCTATTTTTTTTTGTTGTTGAGAAACTTTAGAGGACCCCCAATCTTTCTGGCGTCTGGCTGAAAGTTCTCAATGGTTTTTATCTTGAGCCACAGAAATGGGATGACGTGACGAAAACCCAACTAAGTGTCAGAGGTGTTACACTAAGTCCTTCGTAGGTTGGGGTATCTGCGAGGCTCACACTCCACAGACAAGTTGAAACATGAATACTTTCTACAGGGTGGAACGTGGCAGGCAATTAGAATCCCAGACTGGCTGAGAAGAGAAAATTGATTCTGATTGGCCAGAGGACATACAGGTGACATGGTGGGACCAGCCAGTTTAAGGTCTGTGACAAGAAAGTGTGAACTTAGCCCAACTCTGCAGCAGCTTCATTAATGAGTTAGGGTTTATTTATTTGTTTTTGAGAATAGTCTCATGTAGCATGTACCTCAGGCTGGCTTCAGGCTCTTAGCTGAAGATGCCATTGGATTTCTGAGCCTCCTGCCTTTACCTCCTGAGGACTAGGCTTACAAGTGTGTGCCACCAGACTGGATTTCTTTCTTTCTTTTTGTGATATTGGGCTTTGTGAATGCTAGGCGAGCACTCTACCAGCTGAGGCACATTCTCAGTCTGAGTTAGTAAATTTCTCAGCAGTGGAACAGAGGAGAGAAGAAAATAGCATATGGGGTAGGAGGAGGCCACAGAAATATGGGACAGTGATTTGAAATCTTTGACTTCCTTTATCCACAGAGTTGAATAAATCTAACAGGGTGGCTCTGCCTCCAGGTTAGGGATCAGAAAACTATTATTAGCCAGGGCCCGAAAGTTAATATATATATATATATATATATTTTGGTTTTTCGAGGTAGGGTCTCACTCTAGCCCAGGCTGACCTGGAACTCACTATGTAGTCTCAGGGTGGCCTCGAACTCACGGCGATCCTCCTACCTTTGCCTCCCGAGTGCTGGGATTAAAGGCATGTGCCACCACGCCCGGCCCAAAAGTTAATATTTTTTAGCTGTGTTGTACTATGGCCTTGACTGTATCTATTCAACTCTGCATTGTGGCACAGACTAGCCCTAGATGATAGATGGGAAAATATGTACTCGGTTGTGTGCTGATAAAACTTTATTTACAGGAACATGTGCTGGGCCAGATTTGTTCCATGGACAGTAATGTGCCTCTGGCTGGTTAAAGTCAAATTGTTGTTACGAGGAGGGGCCAAGGGGAGGGGGTAGGTCACGGATGAGCCTAATAATGGTACCAAAATGACTGTATTTGCTGAATACAGAACTGACTAATAAAAAAAAAAAAAAAAAAAAAAAAATTGTTGTTACTCCTGATTCCAGACAGGAAAGGGGAAGGATGGAAGTTCAGGGCAAGGGGTTTTCTTTGAAGCACGCAGGGCACATTCACTATCATTTCAACTCACATCTTATTGGTGAAACTCAGTTCCATTCATCTCACCATCCTGCAAAACGAGCTGAGAATGTGGTCTCTAGCTGAGATCCCAAATGGGCATGAGAATGAACAAAATGGATGTGATGTGATGGTTAGCCACCTCTACCAGTTGGATTTTAGTATTTTTTTGTGCCAGGGCCACTGTGGGCTAAGCTATGGAGCAGGTGCTGATCCGTTTGGATTAACAATTCAAGCGCCAATAATCTCATTGTTTTTCAAACTGCTGGTCTTATATTATTATTGAGTCATGAAGTCAGTATAGTGGGTTGTAACCAGTTACTTTTTCCCCTTTGAAAGTTATTTATTTATTTGTGAGGGGAGAGAGAGAAAGAGAGAGAGAGAGAGAGAGAGAGAGAGAGAGAGAGAGAGAGGAAGAATGGGCATGTCAGGGCCTCTTGCCATTTCAAGAAAATCTAGTTTCATCTTGTTTTATGTTACTATTGGGGAATCTAACCTTGGTCAGCAACCTCTAAAGCAAACACCTTTAACGACTGAGTCATTTCCCCAGCCCTCTTTTATTTTTTTGTTGTACTGAAAACAATATGGAATAGAGCAGAGTAGAATAGCATAGCATAGCATAGCATAGCATAGCATAGCATAGAATAAGGAAAAAGTAGAGTGGGAAATATCAGAGTAACTTGCATATCATAAAGGAAACTACAGTTTCATGATTCTTCTATCTGTATACTTGATTGTGTTGTAAAACTGTTTCTTGCTATAAGTAGAGTCAATGTTTAAAAACAGTACTCTCCGTTCCTAGGACTTTTGTCACTGGTTGTCCAAACTTTTTTTTGTTCATTTGTTTTTTTGAGGTAGGGTCTCACTCTAGCCCAGGCTGACCTGGAATTCACTATGTAGTCTCAGGATGGCCACAGACTCATAGTGATCCTCCTACCTCTGCCTCCCAAGTGCTGGGATTAAAGGCGTGCGCCACCACGCCCTGCCAAGCTTTTCTTTTAACTTTGTCTATTGACAATTTCCATAATTGTAGACAATAAACCATGACAATTCCCTCCCCTCCCTCACTTCCCCCTTCACAACTACATCCTTTACCATATCCCCTCCCCCTCTCAATTAGTCTCTCCTTTATTTTGATGTCATCATCTTTTCCTCCTATTATGAGGGTCTTCTGTAGGTAGTGCCAGGCACTATGTGGTCATAGATATCCAGGCCATTTTGTGTTTGGAAGATTGCATTGTAAGCAGTCCTACCCTTCCTTTGGGACCCTGAGCCTTGGAAGTTGTGATAGAGATGTCTCAGTGCTGAATGCTCCTCTGTCACTTCTTCTCAGCACTGTGATGCCTTTTTAGTCATCCCAGAGGTCACCACCATCTGAAAAGAGAAGCTTCTCTAACCAAATGCGAGAGTAGCATTAATATATGGGTATGACTGTTAAGAAAAGTGCTTACAGGGCATTTTGGTGAGCATAATATATGCATTTAACCAGATAACAGTCATGACCTCCCCCACCATAGGCTTTTGACTAGGTTTTCAGTATCAGGCATGCATTTCCTCCTGCGGAGCGGGCCTCCAGTCCACTTAGAGAGCAGTTGGTTTTCCCCATAACAGACATGCCACTAGTGCACTCCTTGGCTCATTTGGCCTGGCTGGCCAAACTGAAGGCTTGAAATGTCCACTGTTGTTTATCACCACTGATGACTTCTCTCTCCCATAGGGCTGCATGCAGCGTAGCTTTTTCCAGCTTCCTGTCAGCTGGTCCACAGGGAGGAGGTTTTCAGGTCATCTCCAGCTTGATTTCTCAGTGACCTTGTCCAAGCTTTTTTTTTTTTTTAGCTTTTCGAGGTAGGGTCTCACTCTAGCCCAGGCTGACCTGGAATTCACTATGGAGTTTCAGGGTGGCCTCGAACTCACGGCAGTCCTCCTACCTCTGCCTCCTGAGTGCTGGGATTAAAGGCGTGCGCCACCATGCCTGGCTCCTTGTCCAAGCTTTTGAGTCCACCCTTAGGCAGAAAAGGGACAGCAGCTTTCCCAGTTAGAAAAAAAAAAAATGCTTGCAGGTTAATAGAGAGATGAGGAGCGATGCCTAGAGTGAAAGTAGATGTGTGTGTGTGTGTGTGTGTGTGTGTGTGTGTGTGTGTGTTTGTGTGCGCACGCGTGTGCCAAATGTTAATGTCTGGTGTTATCGTTAGGGCTACTGTCCTCCTCTTTTATTTTTATTTTTTTGTTTTTGGTTTTTCGAGGTAGGGTCTCACCCTAACCCATGCTGATCTGGAATTCACTATGTCATCTCAGGGTGGCCTCGAACTCACAGTAATCCTCCTACCTCTACCTCCCTAGTGCTGGGATTAAAGGCATGAGCCACCACGCCTGGCTGTCCACCTCTTTTTGAGACGGAATCTCTCATTTTCTCATAGCTCACCCATTAGGGTAGCCTGGCTTTCTCGGCGGTGAGCTCCGGGCATGCTCCTTCTCTGTCTCTCCAGTGTTGGGTTCACAGGTACGCACCATCATGCCTCTTATTCTACATGGGAACCAGCTGTTGTATTCATGTCTTCATGCTTGTCTTGCAAAGCACTTTGCCCACCGAGTTAGCGTCCTGGCCCCTGTATTCTGTCCTTACAAGGACACCAGTCATACTGAATTAAGGTGACCCCCTGACTCAGTATGACATCATTTGACTTAATTTCATCTGCAGAAAGGTATTTCCAAATACATGTCACATTCACAGGAATAGTGGTTAGGACTGCCACATTAATTTCTTTTCTGAAAGGGACATCAATCAGCGATAAACAGGGACTCAGAAGGCAATCTCATCTTATTAACACCAGCAAGTTCCAGTGGGCCGTTCTGTCTCACAAACGGGATGTGACTGACAGGATGTCTGGCTGTTTTACTGGGGCAGGGGAAGGGGCAACTCTTAAATAATGCACACATTTTGAAGAGGGTGAGCTCTTGGCCACCGATTGATTTCAGAGAGGTCACAGCCACTCCAATCAGCTGGGTCTCGAGTCCAGCAATGCTTGAGTTGTCATCTGTCAAAAATGCTCCCCAGTGATGAGGTGGGCACCCTCTTCTCAAACCCCTCTATGGCCCTCATCTCAATTGACCTTATGCATAACGAAAAAGGGATCACTTCCTAGCATATTGCATTTTATCATCACAAAGGCTGAACAGAGCAATTAAAAAAATGCAGGTTTGTGACCATCTGGGTATTGTTACCATCTCCATAACCACGTGATTTAGGGCAGGAGATGTATTAATTAGTGTCACGAGAAGTAGAAGATAAAAGAGTATATGTATATGGGAGGCTGTGCTCCGCACCATTCTGTTCAGCTTGCGTTTGAGCTTATCCTCAGAAATGCTGGGAGTTTGGAGCGGCAGGGGAGCATATTTCCTTATAATTAAAAACAAGTTCAGGGAGATTGATGTTCTATAATTCTTAAACAAGTTCTTGGTTCAGTGACAAGAGAGAGCTGGGATCAGGTGGTCTGCAGGCTCTGCTGGAGACACTGTAGCCCCGCCTAACCAGTGATGCTTTAATTTAGACACAAGCAGAAAAGCTTTGGCAACAACTTTCTTTTTCTTTTTTCTTTTTTTGTTTCTCAAGGTAGGGTCTCACCCTAGCCCAGGTTGACCTGGAATTCGCTCTGTATTCTCAGGATGGCCTCGAACTCACGGCGATCCTCCTACCTCTGCCTGGGATTAAAGGCATGTGCCACCATGCCCGGCTTCAATTTTTTTTTATCAAGTATAGAAAAAGCATGGGAATAGTGGTGGTGGTGGGGGGGGGTGGGGGGGAGGCAAGGTCAGACGATGTAGGAATAAGGCAGCTGCTGATTGTATTTTTTATTTTATTATTTTTCTTAATATATTTTATTTATTTATTTGTTTGTTTGTTTAACGGGGGGGGGGGAGAGAGAGAGAGAGAGAGAGGTAGGTAGATAGAGAATGGGTGCACCAGGGCCTCCATCCACTGCAAATGAACTCCAGACACATGTGCCACCTTATTTATCTGGTTTGCGTGAGTACTGGGGAAGTGAACCTGGGTCCTTTGGCTTTACAGACAAGCACCTTAACCAATAAGCCATCTCTCCAGGCCTATTATTATTATTTTTATTGACAACTTCCATAATTATAAACAATAAACCAAGGTAGTTCCCTCCCCCACTCTCCCCTTTGCAACTCCACTCTCCACCATACGCCTTCCCCCTCTCAATCAGTCTCTCTTTTATTTTGATGTCACCATCTTTTCCTCCTATTATGATGGGCTTGTGTAGGTAGTGATAGGCACTGCAAGGTCATGGATATCCAGGCCATTTTGTGTCTGGTAGATTGCACTGTAAGCAGTCCTACCCTTCCTTTGTCTCTTACATTCCTTTTTTTTAAATTTTATTTTTATTTATTTGAAAGTGACAGGCAGAGAGAGAAAGAAGTAGATATATACACAGAGAGAGAATGGGCGCCAGGGCCTCCAGCCACTGCAAACAAACTCCAGATGCATGTGCCCCCTCGTGCATCTGGCTAACCTGGGTCCTGGGGAATCGAGTCTCGAACCGGGGTTCTTAGGCTTCACAGGCAAGCACTTAACCGCTAAGCCATCTCTGCAGCCCGGCTCTTACATTCTTTCCGCCACCTCTTCTGCAATGGACACTGAGCCTTGGGAGGTGTGATAGAGATGTTTCAGTGCTGAGCACTCCTCTGTCACTTCTTTTCAGCACTATGGTGATCTTTCAGTCATCCCAGAGGTTCTCTAACCAAAAGTGAGAGTAGCATTAATATATGGGTGTGAACATTAAGAGAAGTGCTTACTGGGCAGTTTGATAAGCATAGTATATATATTTAGCCAGACAGCAGCAGGCGTCACACCCCTAAGGACTCATGACCTTCCCTGTTGTAGGTTCTCAGTATCAGGCATGTGTTCCCTCCTGACTGTGGTTTTTTTTTTTTTTTTTTTTTTTTTTTTTGCATGTACTGTCTTCTGCACAAGGTCAGGCCCATACAAAGAGTCCAAGAGGAGAGATTAAGGAGACCCCACCCCTGCTTCGATCTCTGCTGGCTCAGCTAGAGATGTACGTGGCTATGCCTATGTCAACGGGCTCCTACTGGTTGTGGCTCTCCACAGTCCCACCCCGAAGTGTTAGCATGCTTGTACAGTAGAGTTTTCCTGAGTGTTGGGATCAGATGAAGTGGGACTAAGGTGAGAAATGAAGCTTGCGTTGTGATCTGGAACATGTGTTTTTCTTTATGTATTTATGTCTGTTCCCAGAGACATGAAGCTTTATCAAACAATATTGTTACACTGGGCGATTCAGCCTGAAGTTGACATTGTATTTCCCTGAAAAGAACACCTGTCGTGACCCTGATTGATATATACAGTGATGAGGCATAGCCAAGTTCAGTTGACTTAGCAGGGAGATGGCTTAGCAGTTAAAGATGCTTGCGTGCAAAGCCTCAAGCCTGGGTTCGATTCCCCAGTACCCATATAAAGTCAGATGCACAAAGTGGCATGTGTATCTGGAGTTTGTTTGCAATGGCAAGAGGCCCTGGTATGCCCATTCTCTCTCTCATTATGCTTGCAAATAAATAAATAAATAAAAAAATTTAAATTAAAAAATTACTTATTTGTGTGAGTGAGAGGCAAGGGAGAGAGAGAGAGAGAGAAGAGAGAGAATGAGCGAGAGTGGAGAGTGAGCGAGTGCATGCTAGGGCCTCCTGTGGCTAAAAACAAATTCTAGACACATGCACCACCTTGTGCATTTGGCTTATATGGATCCTGGGGAATCAAACCTGGGTACATTGGCTTTACAGGCAAACACCTTAACCACTAAGCAATCTCTCCAGCCCTAAAAATATTTTTTAAAAGATTCATATTTGCAAATTAGGAAAGTTGCTTTTTCCTCTTATTTTTAAAAGCTTTATTTTTATTTATTTGAGAGAAAGAAGAAGAGGGATAGGGGGAGAGAAAGAAAGGGAGAGATAGATAGATAGAGAGAGAGAGAATGGGCACACCAGGGCCTTTAGCAGCTGCAAATAAACTCCAGACACATGCGCCCCCCCTTGGGCATATGTCCTGGGGAATTGAACCTGGGTCCTTTGGCTTTTCAGGCAAGTGCCTTAATGGCGAAGCCATCCCTCCTGCCCACTTTTTTCTTTTTGTGTGGGTGTGTGCATGTATATTCATATGTATGTGGGGGCATGTGTGTGTGTGTTCACCTGGAGGCCAGAGGCTGATGTCAGGTGTCTTCCTTGATCACTTTCCACGTTATTTACTTCGACAAGATCTCTCACTTGAATTCAGAGCTCACCAATTCAGCTACTCTAGCTAGCCTTACCCCAGACGCTGCCCCATCTCTGCCTCCTGAGTCCTGGGAATGTAGGCAGTCTTCAACGTCTGCTTGGCATTTTCACGGCTTCTCAGAGATCCGAAGTCAGGTTTTCCTGCTTACACGGCAAGTGCTTTGTGGACTCACTGTACCGTCTCCCCAGCCTATGCTTTCTTAAGATTTATTTTTTTAATTTTTATTTATTTATTAGTGATGAGAGAGAGAGAGAGAATGGCTGCGCTAGGGCTTCCAGCCTCTGTAAACGGACACCAGACGCAGGCGCCACCATGTGTATCTGGCTTATGTGGGACCTGGAAAATCGAACCTGGGACCTTAGACTTCCCAGGCATGTGCCTTAGCCGCTAAGCCATCTCTCCAGCCTTATGCATTCTTATTTTAAATATTGCCCTTGACATTTGCTGTAGCACCCCAGGCTTAACCTTGAGGTATATTTTGTCCTTGGGAATCACCGAGAAAGTTTGCATCTTGGCTTCACCTCAGCTGCCATTGAATCCTCTGTCTCCGCACATGCCACACGTCCATGTTAATGTCTCCAGTTCTTGCGCATCCCTCAAATTTCTGAGGGCCTTATGAATGCTCTATGTACTCCGTATGTGTTCTTCTATTCTTATTTTTTTCAAATATTTACTTATGAGACAGAGAGACAGAGAGAGAATGGGTTTGCCGGGGCCTCCTACTAATGCAAATGAACTCCAGATACATGTGCCACTTGGTGCATCTGGCTTTATGTGGGTCCTGGGGAATCGAACTGAGGCCATCAGGCTTTGTGAGCAAGTGCCTTTAATCACTGAGCTATCTCTTCAGCCCATATAGGCTCTTTTTTTATCCCCCAGGTAGGGTCTCACTCTAGCCCAGGCTGACCTGGAATTCACTCTGTAGTCTCAGGGTGACTTCAAACTCATGGCGATCCTCCCACCTCTGCTCCCGAGTGCTGGGATTAAAGGCGTGCACCACCACATCTGGCTTATGTTCTCTTGCTGCAAGTAATTCATTTGCTCTCTTCGTAGGTGTCTTATAGGGCTCAGCACGCCGGGATCCTGAAGATTGTCACTCAGATGGTGGTGGTTTGGATACTGGCCTTCTTAGTGAATGGGCCCATGATTCTGGCTTCAGAGGCCTGGAAGAACAAAACGACAGCGACCACTGAAGAATGCGAACCCGGATTTGTTTCGGAATGGTACATCCTTGCCTTCACGACCCTCTTGGAATTCCTGACCCCGGCTGTCTCTGTGGCTTATTTCAACGTGCAGATTTATTGGAGTCTCTGGAAGCGGGGGAATCTCATCAGGCCTCTTAGCTATCCGGGCTTCATTCCCGCTTCTTCTAGTGACTCTGGAGGCTCATCCAGATGCAGGCAGGCCTCCAGCACATCTCTGCAGGCATCAGCCATGTCCCTTCATTCAGACCGACCAGGAAGAAAGAGCAGCCTCCTGGTTTCCTTCAGATCCCACATGACTAACAGCGCAATCGCTTCCAAACTGGGCTCTCTGTACCACTCAGGTCCCATGGCTCCTCACCAAAGGGAACATCTCGAGCTGCTCAGAGCCAGAAAATTAGCCAAGTCCTTGGCCATTCTCTTAGTCGTTTTCACCATTTGCTGGGCTCCATATTCTCTGTTCACAATCGTTCTTTCTACCTACCCGCCCAAGAAGCGTCCCAAATCAGTTTGGTACACTATTGCATTTTGGCTTCAGTGGTTCAATTCGTTTGTCAACCCCTTTCTGTATCCCCTGTGTCACAAGCGTTTCCAGAAGGCTTTTTGGAAAATATTTCGTGTGAAGAAGAAACCAGTACCATTACAGAACCGGTCAATATCCTCTTGAAGGAAAATGTCCACACTTCTGTAAGTCTTTGTCTCCATGAAATCTGAGTCAGTTTGATCTGGTTATCATCTTACTCTTTCCACTCTACCATACAATTCTTAATCTGTAATATTTGAAAACTTTAATAAAAAACTTCTGGGGGCTGGGAAAATGACTTAGTGGTTAAGGTGTTTGCCTGTGAAGCCTAAGGAGCCCTGGTTCGATTCCTTAGGACCCATGTAAGCCAGATGCACAAGGGAGTGCATGCGTCTGGAGTTCGTTTGCAGTGGCGAGAGGCCCTGGTGTGCCTATTCTCTCTTTCTCTCTATCTGCCTCTTTCTTTCTTTCTTTCTTTCTTTCTTTCTTTCTTTCTTTCTTTCTTTCTTTCTTTCTCTCTCTCTCTCTCTCTCTCTCTCTCTCTCTCTCTCATAAATAAATAAATAAAATATTAAAATAAACCTTCTGAACATGGGAGCCAATGGGACATTACTCCAGTGAACAACAGTCTAATATATTGATTACAATATTTTTCTGCAAACTCATAGCCACAAGTATAGTATTATTTTCCTTTCCTTTCTTTCTTTCTCTTCTTCTCCTCCTCCTCTTCCTATCCCTCCTCTTCCTTCTTCTTTGGTTTTCTGAGGTAGGGTCTTGCTCTAGTCCAGGCCGACCTGCATTTAACAGGGTGCCTGGACCCAGGGCTTCCAGAGAATTCTGTCATCTCTGCCTTCCATCATGCTTTTGGTGTGCTGAGCATATAGACACCCACTGCAATGTTGAGTGTCACCCGAGTTCTAGGATCTGAACTCTGGCAAGTCCTCTCTCCACTGAGCCAGCCACCTTCCCACCTCCCCTGCTCCCCTTCAGTTAGCTCTCTTTGTAGTATCCTATAGTACTCGATTTCCCCCCATAGTTATTTAATCTCTCTTATAACCTTTTATCTGTGTTTCTGCCGTAACTTCTCAGAGTTTTTATACAGGTTAGTAGTTTTCATATTTCTTAGACCTTTTAAATCTTTTAAATTAATTTTTGAGGCTAGTATATAAAGAAATGGGTTTCATTGTGGCATTTTCATACGTACATGTCATTAGACTTTGTTCTTATTAGTTCTTGTTTAATTTCAAACACTAAGGTGCATAAGTACTTAGACATGAATATGGTTTTCATATATACCTGTGTCTTACATTACATTAGAGACACATACTTAACATTTACTAGGAATTCTAAAAATTTGAGGGGTCAATTCTCGTAAGTACATATATTTTATAAAGTTTCTAAATGTCAGCTGTTGGTCTTAACATTTATAAATTAGTAGTTTTAGATTTCACGTGATTGCTGGAAGTTTAAACGTTTACTTATATGGGGTGGTCTTATGAAAACTTTCTCCAACTGACTCTTGGGGAAAGTATACTGCCTAAATATTAGCATATATTTTCTAAATACTTATACAATATAATACATATGTATTTCATTTAATCTAATGTGTTTTTGATGTAAGGCAGTATATCATCATAAAACAGAAAACACTGCCAATCATCTATGATACACACACACATATGTATATGTATATGTGCATATATATATATATATAATCTTAAAATCAAATTAATTGTCTCTGAATCACATTCAGTTTCAGACGTGGAAAGTGAGCAGTGTGGATTTAGAACCGATAAAATATATACTCATGATGAATGAATGGAATAAGGCAACCGTTCTATGACATGAGCGTTGAAAACACAAATACTTTTGTTGACATACAGATGAGTTTATGAAACACATGTTTACTGACTCCCTATCACGTGTAAGCTACTTACTATAAAGAGGCCAATAGGATTTACAATCCCTGGGAACAGGAATTTTGCTTTGGGAGTGTTTTAGCAACACTGCTAGTTAATACCATGCTGTTCAACTGGATATTTCCTGAAAGGTCTTGCATCAGGCACTTGTCTTCTAAAGACCATGTCAACTTAAAAAATTTTAATTTAATTTAGTTTAATTTATTTATTTGAGAGAGAGAGAGAGAGAGGGAGGGGGGAGAGAATAGGTGTGCCAGGGCTTCCAGCCACTGCAAACAAACTCCAGACACATGTGCTACCTTGTGCATCTGGCTTACGAGGGTACTGGAGAATTGAAGCTGGGTCCTTAGGCTTTGCAGGCAAACGCCTTAACCACTAAGCCATCTCTCCAACCCAAGGCTATGTCTTTCCATTCCTTTCTGCAGCCTCACCTTATGAGCCATGGCATTGTAGTTCTTTCCATCGACAGACTCCCTTTGTCCAGTAGACTGTGGCCATTCCATTCTCTCTTGGGAGTCGGAACACCCTCCAGTCTATCCTGCAGGGGGGTGAGAGGTCATGTAGAGCAGAACCAAAATGTGGTAGCCAAGGATGTCTTAGACCAAATAGCCCCCAGCTGGCTCAGCAGCTATCTGGAGAAGTCTAGGTGATTGCAGGCAGCATGAGGTTGCCTAGTATGACCCAGACCAGAAGAATGACTCAGTTGGTCCAAGCAATGCTAAGACTGCATGGTTTCTGAGAGTGTATGTTCTTTAGTAACAGCTAACCGACATGAAGCACCTATCCTGCTGTGTTCAGTAATAGGGCTTCTGACAGCTCAGGAGAAAGTAGACAGTGATATGACTTAGTCTTGTGTGAGTGCCAGGACAGAAGACATAAAGATTATTATGTAAGAGAACAGAGTTTTTTTTTTCTATTTTTTAAAATTTATTTATTGTTTTTCTTTGTTTTTCGAGGTAGGGTCTCACTCTAGCCCAGGCTGACCTGGAATTCACTATGGAGTCTCAGGGTGGCCTCGAACTCACGGCGATCCTCCTACCTCTGCCTCCCGAGTGCTGGGATTAAAGACGTGTGCCACCACGCCTGGCTATTTATTGTTTTTCAAGGTAGGGTCTCACTCTAGCCCAGGCTAACCTGGAATTCACTCTGTATTCTCAGGGTGGCCTCAAACTCACGGCGATCCTCCTACCTCTGTCTCCCGAGTGCTGGGATTAAAGGCGTGTGCCACCACGCCCGGCTAATTTATTTTTTATTTTGAGGCAAGCCCAACAGACTGGCCTTTTAAAAAATATATTTATTTACTTATTTATTTGAGAGAGAGAAAGAGGTAGAGAGAAGAGAAAGAGAGAGAGAGAGAGACAGGGGAGGGAGAGAGTGAATGGACGTGCCAGGGCCTCCAGCCACTGCAAGCAAACTCCAGATGCATGTGCTCCCTTGTGCATCTGGCTTATGTGGGTCCTGAAGAATCGAACCAGGATCCTTTGGCTTTGTAGGCATATGCCTTAACTGCTAAGCCACCTATCCAGCCCCAGACTGGCCTTTTTGTTTGTTTGTTTGTTATGAGAGAGAGCAAGAGCAAGAGCGAGAGCGAGAGAATTGGCATGTTAGGGTCTCCAGCCACTGTAATCAAACTTCAGACATGTGTGTCACCTTGCATGCAAGTGCAACCTGGTATGCTTGCATCACCCTGTGCATCTGGCTTATGTGGGTCCTTAGGCTTTGCAAGCAAGCTCCTTAACTGCTAAGCCATCTCTCCAGACTGAGGTTTTTTTTTGTTTTTTTTTTTTTTGAGGTAGGGTTTCACTCTAGCCCAGTCTGACCTGGAATTCACTATGTATTCTCAGGGTGGCCTTGAACTCACAGCGATCCTCCTACCTCTGCCTCCCAAGTGCTAGGATTAAAGGCGTGCACCACCATGCTCAGCCTGAGTTTTTTAATTTTTAATTTTTATTTATTTGAGAGACACACAGAGAGAAAGAGGCAGATAGATAGATAGATAGATAGATAGATAGATAGATAGATAGATGATAGATAGGTAGGTAGATAGATAGGTAGATGATACATAGGTAGATGATAGATAGGTAGATAGGTAGATAGATAGACAGATGATAGATAGATAGATAGATAGATAGGTAGATAGATAGATAGATGATAGATAGCTAGGTAGATAGATAGATGATAGATAGATAGGTAGATACATAGATATATGATAGGTAGGTAGATAGATAGATAGGATGAGAGCACCAGGGCCTTAAGCAACTGCAAACAAATTCCAGACGCATGTGCCTCCTTGTGCATCCGGCTTACGTGGGTCCTGAGGAATCGAACCTGGGTCCTTAGGCTTCGCAGGCAAGGGCCTTAACTGCGGAGCCATCTCTCCAGGCCCAAAAGGGCTCATGGCTACTTGTCTCCAGGAACATATTCATTGTCAAATGTTTTAGTATAAGGATAACTGATTTGGAAATAACGTGAGTTGCAGGGCATGAAGGACGGTAAGTGCGCAGCAGGGCGCGGTTGCACTGTGTGGATGGCAGGGAGGGGCGCACAGAGACTCCGTGATTGTCTTCCTCAGTCACCTCAAGTCACATACTGTAACCCAACCACCAGCTGTGCACTTGGTACTGGAGAGTCTCTCCTTTTTATGTTTTTCCTTTGGCCGTGCCTATGGTTGTTTCTTCATATGCTTAGACTTCCGTAGGAAATTGTAGGTAAAGAGCCTTCAGGAGGACCGGCCATTTGGTTCCCTGTGAGCGGCTCTGGGAAAGGACTTGTGGGAAAAGTCCATGTCATTTCTCATTTCAGATACTGGTACTGTTTAGTCTCTTGGCGGTCGTCAATGCTTGAACAAAAATGAAACCATCCTGCATTAAAACAAAACAAAACAAAACAAAAAGACAACAAAACAAAACACATTAGGGGCTGGAGAGATGGCTCAGCAGCTAAGGCACTTGCCTGCGGAGCCTAAGGACCCAGGTTCGATTCCCCAGGACTCACATAAGCCAGATGCACAAGGTGGCGCATGCAACTGGAGTTCGTTTGCAGTGGCTGGTTGCCCTGGTGTGTCCATTCTCTCTCTCCCTCTGTCTGCCTCTTTCTCTCAAATAAATAAATAAACAAAAATATTTTTCCTTAAAAAATATATTAAGATAACTGTTGAAACATTTTTTTCTGCTATACACCCTTACCTCAAATTTCCAGTAGTCAAGATGAAAGTGGAAAAGACGTAAGATGTCACTTACCAGCTATTCCTTGGAAAGCAGAAGACAAACAGGTTTCAAAGTGATTTCTCCATCCTTCCTGTTTCCTTGCCCCCCCACCTAGGGCATCAGGGGACAGTTTGGCGCTTGGTTGGGTAATCTGCTTTTCCTGCTTTTTCTTCCCAGAATTGAATTTTTGGTTTGAGGTTGACGGTTACTCTTGGAGTTCTACAAGCCACAGGTCCACATTCTTCACTAGACTGAAGACAATGTGCTCATGTGAGATAATGGCCCAAGGAGGTTCATCCCAGGTCGTGGCACTGGGCGGGGGGTGGTGGTGACAGACAGGTAGAGTCTTGGCCTTTAAGGAGTTACGTGACACAGAACCAACGCAAACAAAAACAGGAATGTGTGCCGAAATGGAGTGACGGATGTGGCTTGATTAACCATTTCTTTGACAGTGGCATTTGTAGGGATGTGAGAGAGGGCAGTGCCCCACAGCTGTTGGGCAGCAGGCCTTGCGGGTCCCTGTGTCTCTCCTGGCAGCACACTGCGGATGCCACTCGTTAGCAAGAGCATGCAGCTGTTCTCTGGGAAATCATGGGCCAGGCTCTGACTGGAGCCGCCTAGGGTAAAATCTACATGGGTAATAGTGATGCCAAAGGGTATGTGCAGGTGCCCACTCTGCCAGCAGAGACTCCCGCCTCCACTTCTCCTAAACGATGAATGAAGGGAGCAGCCGGCTTTTCCCCAGGTGACCCAGTCTTCCCTTAAGGTTCACCTACACTGTGTCTCTCGGCACCAAGTAGGATCTGCTCACCCCATCTTCCACGAGGGAAGTTAGTCAGTAAGTGGGTTAAACAACAGTCACAACCACCACACAACCTAAACAAGTGAAAACAAAACCTATCCAAGACTACAGAGTGAGTTCCAGGACCGCCTGAGCTAGAGTGAAACCCTACCTCAAACAAAACAAAACAAAACAAAACCCCAAAATGAAACAAAACAAAACAAAACAAACCAAAACAAAACAAAACAAAACAAAACAAAACAAAACAAACAACAACAAAAAACCCTATCAAGGTCAGCAAATCCCAAACCGGTCTTCCCGCCTCACACCTGCAGTCTCTGCATTGTCCACCAGATGGCAGTGGTTCTACGTGATGTTTTCCCTCCTTTTTGTCTCTGCCTGCACAACCACCGAGTGCAAGACGGTTGTGTGTGACAATTCAAAGAAATCTAACAACAGCCCCTCATATCTCAATATTTTACAAAATGGAATTAAACTGAGAAAGTTAGTGAGGATGACATCAACTTTTATTTATTTATTTATTTATTTATTTTACTTTATTTATTTGAGAGCGACAGACAGGGAGAGAAAGAGGCAGATAGAGATAGAGAGAGAGAGAGAGAGAGAGAGAGAATGGGCGCATCAGGGCCTCCAGCCACTGCAAACGAACTCCAGACGTGTGCGCTCCCTTGTGCAACTGGCTAACGTGGGTCCTGGGGAATCGAGCCTCGAACCGGGGTCCTTAGGCTTCGCAGGCAAGCCTTTAACCGCTAAGCCATCTCTCCAGCCCATGACATCAACTTTCTGAAAAGCAGAGCAATGACTTAAATCTTTCCTCATTAGAAGGCAAGGGTGCCCCAAGGTGCTTGCATAATGCACAGAGGGCCACATTTTAACTCACACAGCCATCCTCCATCTGCTGCCTGGTCCCCCTGCACTTACCTGTCCCCCTCATCCACACAACTCCACTCCCAGGCTCATCCTGTTACCACAAATATACCCCATATACATCGACCACCCCCATATTCTTCCTCACACCCCCCCACATTCACTCACTGCACACACCCTTATGCCACACCCATCCATACACCACACATATCCCTTCCCTACATACATCCACCCCCTACACACCCATGTACCTCCACATACCTTACAATTCACTCTATACATATACCCTCTTGTTGCAGTCAGGTTCGCAATGCTGGCAGAAAACACCTGACCAAGAGCAGCTTGTGGGGGGAAAAAAATGTTTATTTTGGCTTACAGACTCAAGGGCAAGCTCCATGATGGCAGGGAAAAATGATGGCATGAGCAGAAGAGGGGCATCACCCCCTGGCTAACATCAGATGGACAACAGGAACAGGAGAGTGTGCCAAACACTGGCATGGGGAAACTGGCTATAACACCTATAAGCCCACCTCCCAACAATACACTCCTTCCAGGAGGGGTTAATTCCCAAATCTCCATCAGCTGAGGACCCAGTATTCAGAGCATCTAAATTTATGGGGGACCCCGGAATCAAACCACCCATACCTCTAGATCCATACACATCCACCCGACACGTAGACACTGCCTACAACATCTCCCCTACAGTCCACCACCACTCATATCCACACACATGTATCTCCCACAAACACACCCACATGCCGCACAGTGCACCCTCAAAGCCCACACTCACCCACACAACACCTATCTACCACACCCACTGACCCAATCCATTTCCAAAATTACACACAAATGTACACACACAACTTCCCCCGACATTACAAAAATATCCTTTCCTTTTTTTTTTTTTTTAAAAAAAATGTACTTGTGGGCTGGAGAGGTGGCTCAGTGGTCAAGACACTTGCCTACATTTCATGTCTGCATGACATCTAATTAAAGCAAGTTTATGAAGAACCAAAAAAAAAAAAAAAAAAAAAAAGATTTTATGACTCGAAGTATTTTCTCATTTAAGAAAGCACCACCTTCTGGCTAAATTTAGTATTGCAGCTCAGTTCTAGTTAATGCCAAACCCTCAAAGAAGTGTATAAATAGTGAGAATATATTTATTTATTTATTTTAAAATATTTTTAAATTTTTATTTATTTATTTGAGAGTGACAGAGAGAGAAAGAGACAGAGAGAGACAATGAGTGTGCCAGTGGCCTCCAGCCACTGCAAACAAACTCCATACGCATGCACCCCCTTGTGCATCTGGCTAACGGAGCCTGGAACTGGGGTCCTTAGGCTTCACAGGCAAGCGCTTAACCACTAAGCCATATCTCCAGCCTGAAAATATTTTTATTAAACAATAATTTCCAAAGGTATGGGTGGTGCATACCTTTAATACCAGCACTCAGGAGACTGAGGAAGAAGGATTTCTATGAGTTAAAGACCAGTCTGGGCTATAGACTGAGTTCCAGTCAGCCTGGGCTTGAATGAGACACTGCCTCAAAACAAACAAACAAACAAACAAACAAACAAACAAACAAACAAAATAAACCCCTCACAAGCCGGGTGTGGTGGCACACACCTTTAATCCCAGCACTTGGGAGACAGAGGTAGGAGGATTGCCGTGAGTTTGAGGCCACCTTGACACTACGTAGTGAATTCCAAGTCAGACTGGGCCAGAGCAAGAGCCTACCTTGAAAAGCCAACAAAACAAAACAAAACAAAACAGAACAGAACAGAATAGAACAAAACAAAACAAACAAAACCAAACCCCTCACAAACAAAAGAATTTCCAAGTTCATTATTAAACTATGTGTTCTGAGTTTAGCCACATTTGAAGTCTTTATCTTAAGCCATGGTGGGGGGCTCCCCTGGGTGCTGAGGAACTGTGTGCATGTTAGGGTTACCTTAACTGTAAGTGTGTCAAACATTCACTGGAGTGCCAGGGCGCTGGCTGAGTGGGTAGAGTACTTGCTGGGCAAGTGTGAGGACCAGAGTTCAGATTTCCGGGACCCGTGTAAAGCCAGATGTGGTTGTGTGAGCATCTGTAATCCCAGTCCTCCTATAGCAAGACAGGAGGGGGACAGAGTACAATCCCCGGAAGTTTGGAGGCTCAATTAGCCTGGGCAGTGGTGAACAACTCTGTCTCAAACAAGGTGGAAGGTCAGGGCCATTTGTGTACAATAGCTCATCTGTGACCACGCTTACACACACAGACACACAGACACACACACACACACACAGAGCATACATGCACATACACAGGTTCATTCCCCAGAACCCATGTTAGCCAGATGCACAAGGGGGCGCACGTGTCTGGAGTTCGCTTGCAGTGGCTGGAGGCCCTGGCGCGCCCATTCTCTCTTTCTCTGTCCCCCCTCCTCTTTCTCTGTCAAATAAATAAATAAATAAGATAAAAGTAAACAAAAACCATCCATTCGAGTTCTTCCACTTATGCCATTCCTTCAAATCAATAAAATTTATGCCCCATCAAAACTTTTTTTTTCTTTTTGAGAGAGAGAGAATGAATGAATATGCTCAAGCCAGAGCCCTTTGCTGCTGAAAATGAACTCCAGACCCATGCATCACTTTGAGTATGTGGCTTTATGTGGATACTAGGGAATCAGCCTTGTCTAGCAGGCTTTGCAAGCAAGCAGCTTTAACTGCTGAGTTATCTCCCTAGCCCAAAACCTCTTTCTTATCAAAAATTTCCCAGGTCATTTACATTGAAGGATCCCTTACTCTCTTTGCTACTATGATGTTATCTTTGTAGTTATAATGGGGGATACTGGACATTTGGATGAAAATTATGGTAAAAGTTTTAGTAACAAATCTATTGCATAATGTGGGTATCATTTATAATTTACAAGATAAACCTATTTCTCAAAAACTATCAGCTGTTTTAAACTAAGAAAACATTTATTAGAGAAAACTAGTAAGCAGTACAAAGCAGGTCATACAAACTTGGTTGGCACAGTGTCATCCAGTCCTGTGTTCTTCTAGCTGCTTCCACCACATCTTCCACAAAAGGTCCTCTTTATACAAATAAAAAAATATCCCAAATACCCAACAGTTAACGTTCTACCATGTCTTATGGCTTCATTCTAAGGGAGGAGGCTATCCCTCAAATGTTTTAGACAGTTCACATACACTGAGTACCATCAAAACCAACAAGAGCCAGTTTCTAATTATCCATTACACAAAACTTTCAGGATCAATAGAAATAGCTTGCAAGGGCTGGAGAGATGGCTTAGCATTTTTCTGCAAAGTCAAAGGACTCTGGTTCGATTCCTCAGGACCCATGCAAGCCAGATGCACAAGGGGGTGCATGTGTCTGGAGTTCATTTTCAGTGGCTGGAGGCCCTGACGCACCCATTTTCTCCCCCTCCTATCTCTCAAATAAATAAATAAATAAAATATATTTTTGAAAAAGAAATAGCTTCCAAGTATGTATAGTACTGGCTTTGAGAGTGTGGCCTTTCTGATGGGATGCTAGCTCACCAGGCTCAAATGTAAAATTCTTTTTATTTTTTTATTCGAGAGCGACACAGAAAGAGGGAGAGAGAGAGAGAGAGAGAGGACACACCAGGGCCTCTAGCCACTGCAAACGAACTCCAGATGCATGTGCCCCCTTGTGCATCTGGCTAACGTAGGTCTTGGGGAATCGAGCCTCAAACCGGGGTCCTTAGGCTTCACAGGCAAGCGCTTAACTGCTAAGCCATCTCTCCAGCCCATAAAATTCTTTTTAAATTACAGATTTCAAAAGAACAGCAATCCAGACAGCAAGCTTCATAGAGATAAGAACATTTGCTGTGTTGGTTGCTGAGTCCACAATGTCTGGCTAGCAGTGAAGGATCCAGTCTGTATTGAATGAATAATTCATATTTCTTTTAAAAATATTTGCTGATTGATTTATTTGAGAGAGAGAGAGAATGAATGAATGAATGACTTTGGGCGTGCCAGGACATCCTGCCACTGCAAATGAACTGCAGATGCATATGTCACTTTGTGCATCTGGCTTTCAGTGGGTACTGGGGAACTGAGCCTGGGCCATCAAGCTTTGCAAGCAAGCACCTTTAGCCACTCAGCCATCTCTTCAGCCTTCATTCAGCCTTTCACTGAAGTATTTAAGTTATAGGCATTATAATGAAAGTACAGCTTGGCTATAAGCATACTTAATTCAATGGTAATAAAAAACCAGGCTTGAGACACACCATACTATTTTAAGGAGCTCAAGATCTTAAAAGAAAACAAGGTTAAAAAATGCATGCCAACTATCCAATATTGGATATTTCCTACTTTCTCTATGATAGTATCAACCGTAATATCTTTTTATATATCTCAATCTAGCCCATTTCTTGTGGGTTATATTTTCTGTAAAGCTTTCGGGTAATTTGTAGCCTCTATTCAGCCCAAGATCACTGTTTCTTGTAAAAATAGTTCCCTTACTTTTGAGTCATTTGAATTTATAAATGTCACATCATTATATACCATATTATTTGCACCAAAATACAATCCTGTATTTCTTTTTGAAAAATATTTTATTTATTTGTTTATTTGGGAGGAGAGAGAGAGAGAAAGAGAATGATACACAATCCAGGGCCTCTTGTTGCGGACAAACTGCAGATGCATTTACCACTTTGTTGTCTGGATTTAGATGGGTACTGGGGAATTGAACACCGGCCAGCAGGCTTTGCAAGAAAGTGCCTTAAACCACTAAGCCCTCTCTCCATCCCTGAATTTCTTAGCGAATGTACTTGAAACTTTAAGAACAAATAATTTTATTTGAAACTCCTATAAATAAACTTATGGAATGCGAGCAGAAGTTCATGGGACAAAAGAAATTGCTTACTTTTACCCTTCAAAGGGAGGGGTCTTCAACTAAAGATGGGTCTTTACTATAGGGTGAATGTGATGTGACTGGGGTTACTAGTGTTAGGGGTTAGGAGAAGACCTAGGACAGGTTACAAAGTCATAAGTCAGCCTTATCTGGTCCCTGCCCAGGCTGGCAGCCTGCTTTGTGGGTGCATCTGAAATGAGAGGGCACTGTGGGGGAAAAGGCCATGGCTACTTGTCTCCTTAGGATTAGCATCTGTCCTCTTGACTTTTTTCCCTTGTGTGTGCACATGTGTGTGCAGATAAGTGCCCTGTGTACACGCGTACAGAGGATAGAGAAGAACATCAGGTATTTTCAGTGAGAGAGATAGTTTCTCGCTGAACTCAGAGGTACAATTTTTGGACAGTCTGGCTGACCAGCAAGTCTCAGCAATCCTCCTGTCTCTGTTCCCCATGGAACCGGGCTTTTAGGTATGCATGGTGTTGCAGTCAGCTTTGTGTCGCTGCACAAAGAACCCGACCAAGAGCAGCTGTGGGAGGAAAGGGTTAATATCGGCCTACAGACTTGAGGGGAAGCTCCATGACGGCAGGGGAAATGATGGCATGAGCAGAGGACGGACATCACCTCCTGGCCAACATCAGGTGGACAACAGCAGCAGGAGTTTATGCCAAACACTGGCAAGGGGAAGCTGGCTGTAACACCCATAAGCTGGCCTCCAGCACTACGTCATCTCCAGGAGGCTCCAATTCCCAAATTGCCACCAGCTGGGGACCTAGCTTTCAGAGCACGTAAGTTTATGGGGGACACCTGAATCAAACCACCACACATGGTCACACCCAGCTGTTTACATGGGTGCTGGGGACCAAATTCAGGCTCTCTCAGCCTGGCTCAGACCCTCATGCTTGCTGGGCGAGTGCTCTTACCCACTGAGCCATCTCCCCAGCTCCACCTCTACGACCTAACAGAACACTCTCCCTCTGCCACATTCTCCAACCAGGATGTACTGTGCTACCAGAGGGCCAGAGTAATAGTGCCAAACCACCATGGACTGCAACCGTGAGCTCAAATAAACATTTCCTCCTTAAAAGTTGGTTATGTCAGGTATTTGCCACCATGATGGATAACTAAATATACTCTCTCTGGATCTATCTATCCATCATCTATCTATCTATCTATCTATCTATCTATCTACCTACCTGTCTATCATTTATCTACCTATGTGTGTGTATAAGCATATGTGTATATAGTCATGAGTCACTCATAGGCAATTTCTTTTCTTTTTTTTTTTTGTTTTTTGTTTTTCGAGATAGAGTCTCACTTTAGCCCAGGCTGACCTGGAATTCACTGTGTAGTCTCAGGGTGGTCTTGAATTTACGGTGATCCTCCAACTCTGCCTCCTGAGTGCTGGGATTAAAGGTGTGCACCACCACACCCTTGGCACTCATAGGCAATTTCATCATTGTGGGAACAACACAGAGTGGACAGACACAAACCAAGATGGCTATGATGTCATTAGAAAGTGTAATCTTTTAAAAAAATATTTATTTGCTTCTAAGCAGAAAGAGAGACACATACAGAGAGAGAAAGAGAGTGAGAGAGTGTGAGAGAAAGAGAGAGAGAGAGAGAGAGAGAGAAAGAGAGAGAAGAGCAGAATGGGCATGCCAGGGCCTTTAACCACTGCAAATGAACTCCAGATGCATGCGCCATCTTGTACATCCGGCTTTACCTGGGTACTGGGAAATTGAACTCAGGGAATTAGGCTTTGTAGGCAAGTGCCTAACTGCTGAGCCATCTCTCCATCCCAAGAAAGTGCAATCTTTTGGGACCACTCTTATATACACAGTCTGTCATCACCCAGCATGTCATCGTACGGCTTACAATGTGTGTGTGTGTGTGTGTGTGTGTGTGTGTGTACTAAAACCCACTCTGGTAGCTTCTCCCATGCACATACATATTTACACATCTATATGTTATACACGTGTAAGGTAATCTCAGGCTAAGGGCATCTGGGATCATTGGCAACATCAACTGGTCGAACCCACAGAGTTTGAGGTAACTGAAAATGACATAAAACGCAGTTATAATATTAATTCCACACACGGAGGGAAAAGATGAGACGAGGAACCACTGGCTTCTTATTCCAGCTTCTTTGAGATGGAGTGAGAAGAAGGAGTGGGAATAGGGGCTCAGGAGAATTAAGACTCATTCCTAGCGCTTAAGGAACTTCTAGAAGTTCTTTGGGCATTGACCAGGGTGAGTGGAGAGCTTGGCTCATTCCTTCTGAAAAAACAAAAAAAAAAAACCAAAAAACAAAAAACCATGCATTAATGTCTTCAAACCAGCGTGCCACGTGTCTGCAGCCAGGAAAGGAAGGGTGATCAAACCGCATCCGGGGCTGGGCTGTTCCCAGCGCATCTGCGGACTTCTCTGCACACAGGCTGCCTTAAAGGAGAGCTTTGTGCGGGCACAACTGTCCGGGGACCCGGCCTTTCGCCCTGCTTCACCTTTGGAGGTAGGCCACACCAGCTTTTGAACCAGGAAGGCAATTGAAAAATCAGTCATGTTTGGCTCCCCCAGGCCTGGTTCCACCTGATTAATAAGCTATGCTCCCCATGGCCTACCAGGCAGCCCCTCCTTCCCATCTCCACGTCTCTGCCCACAGCATCCTCCTTTTCTCTTTGAGCAACCCAGCTCCGGGAGTCACAGCCTTACCCACAAGGACCCGCCTGGCGCCCGCTGACCTTGCCCGGAGGACTCTCTCTGTCTGTGGCTCTGGTTTCCTCGCCCTCCACCCTCCCCCCCCCTTCGGGCCTTCACTGCTGGCTGAGCTCCCCTTTGGTCACCTTGAATAAATTTTGCCTGCATCCTGACAGCTGCTGATTTGACTTCTTTCTTATTTTTATTTAATTGAAAGTAAACCTTCAAAGAGGCCCAGCCACCTGAGAAGCTCTGCAGAGAGCTTACTGCTGAGAAAGGGGACCTCAAACAGTACCCTGGCCCCCCTCCACCCTGCTCAGGGCGGAAGCCACCCTGGTTTGGGGAGCTGTTGGCCACTTAACTTTCAATTTAGGTTTGTATGAGAAAGGGTTGTGGGTAGACAGCGAGAGCCAGAAAGTGAGCCAGTGAAAGAGAGAGAATTTTGTTAAGGCAAATTGAGTTTCCAGACAGAATTCCATGATTATAAAAAATATCCCATGGTAATACCGTCCCTCCCCCCACTTTCCCCTTTGAAATTCCATTCTCCATCATATACCCTCCCCATCTCAATCAGTCTCTCTTTTATTTTGATGTCATGATCTTTTCCTCCTCTTATGATGGTCTTGTGTAGGTAGTGTCAGGCACTATGAGGTCATGGATATCCAGGCCATTTTATGTCTGGAGGGAACACGTTGTTAGAAGTCCTACCCTTCCTTTGGCTCTTACATTCTTTCCACCACCTCTTCCGCATTAGACCCTGAGCTTTGGAAGGTGTGATCGAGATGTTACTCAGTACTCCAGTCACTTCTTTCCAGCACTATGATACCTTCTGAGTCGTCCCAAGGTCACTGACATCTGAAAAGAGAAGATTCTCTACCCAAAGTGAGAGTAGCATTAATATAAGGGTATAAATATTAAGAGAAGTGCTTACTGGCAGTTTAATAAGCATAGTATATACATTTATCCAGACATCAGCAGATGTTACACCCCTAGGGCTCCTGACTACCCGTTTTAAGTTTTCAGTATTAGGGAATTATTCCCTCCCATGGAGCGGGCCTCCAGTCCAATTGGAGGGCAGTTGGTTTCCACCATGACAGACGTGCCACTATTGCACCCGTTGGCTCATTTGGCCTGGCTGGCCAATTATAAGGCTTGCATTGTCCACTGTTGAGTATCTTTACTGATGGTATCTCTTTCTCCCATTGAACTGCATGTAGAATGGCTTCTTCTGGCTTTCTGTCAGCTGGTCTACATGGAGGAGGTTATCAGCTCAGATCCAGCAGGATTTCTCAGTGGCCTTGCAGCCCCAGTATGTGGAGTCTTCAGCAATAGGGTCTTACCATCTATTCCTGGTGGGAAACCAAGGGCCTCGGCAATGGCCTATAATGTTTTGGGGGCATCAGGGACCTCCCTGGCCAACAACTCACTGGAGGTATCCCATCCCTGGCACTGAAAGTTTTCTAACAACGATCTATGGCTCCTGAGTGTTGCATTGTCCAAAACCGGAGGATTCCATATGATTTATTTGCATCCTCTTAGATTTTGATTAGCCCTTCCTCCACCCTTGCTTTACTCACAGAATGTAAATTTATTTATAGCATCGATTTCAAGGTGTTTGGGCTTTCTGGTTGGATATTGGGGTACTTTGCAAACGGTAATGCATTTAAAAATTATACCCAGGGCAGGGGAGATGGCTCAGCAGCTAAGGCGCTTTGTTGCAATCCTGTTGACAAGACATAAAGTGGCACGTGGGTCTCTAACAGGGACGCACCTTTGGCAATGGTAGGTGGAGCCTGGAGAATACAGATTATAGGCAGCGGTAGTAATGAGACCTTTTCTCAAAAGAAGGTTGAAGGTTGAAGGTGAGGAGAAACACCCTGAGGCTATCCTCTGACCTGAGGCTATCCTCTGACCTCCACATGTACAACTACACGTGTGCACATGCACACAAACACACACACACACACAAAATGGAGCTGGAGAGATGGATCAGTGGGTAAGGTGCTTGTCTGCAAAGCCTAATGACTTGGGTTTGATTCCTCAGTACCCGTGTAAAGCCAGATGCGCAAAGTGGCACATGCATCCTGAGTTCATTTGTAGCAAATAAATACTACGACTACTACTACTACTAATAATAATACTAGGGCTGGAAAGCTGGGCGTGGTGGCACACGCCTTTAATCCCAGCACTTGGGAGGCAGAGGTAGGAGGATCGCCATGCGTTCGAGGCCACCCTGGGACTCCATGGTGAATTCCAGGTCAGCCTGAGCTAGAGTGACACCCTACCTCGAAAAACCAAAATAATAATAATAATAATGATAGGGCTGGAGAGATGGCTTAGTGGTGGTTTAGGTGCTTGCTTGTGAAGCCTAAGGACCCAAGTTCGATTCCCCAGTACCTACATAAACCAGATACACAGGGTGGCACATGTGTCTGGAGTTTGTTTGTTGTGGCTGGAGGACTTTGCGTGCCCATTCTCTCTCTCTGCTTCTTTCTGTCTCTCAAATAAATAAATAAAATATTTATTTTATAAAATAAATAAATAAATATAAATACAAATAAAATAAAACATTTATGTGTGTGTGTGCATGTGTGTGTAGGACAGAGATTGACAGTGAGTGTCTTCCTCAATTACTGTCCATCTTTTTTGTTGTTCTAACTTTTAGGAGACAAAGTCTAACTGAACCTGGAGTTTACCAATTCTGCTAGATTAGCTAGAGCCCTGGGGACCCACGTACCTCTGCCTCCGGAGCCAGTGCTGGGATTAGAGGTGCATGGCACCATGCTAGCATTTTATGTGGGTGCTGGGGATCCAAAGTCAGGTCCTCCTACTTGTACGCTAAGTACTCTGCGCACTGAGTCGTCTCCCCTGCCCTCATGGAGGTTTTCAGTACTGTGGATACAGAGTTTAGTTACCATGCTCGCCATGCCTGTTACTGTAATTCCTACTGACCCCAGTTTCTGAAGTTACAAACAGTGCCAGTCTCCTTTTTTTTTTTGTTGAAAATATTTACAGGCTAGGGAGATGGCTCAGTGGTTAAAGGTGTCTGCTTGCTAATCCTGATGGCTCAGGTTCGATTCCCCAGGACCCATGTAAAGCCAGATGCATAATGAGTGATGCATGCGTCTGGAGTTTGTTTGCAGCGGCTGGTTGTTCTGGAGTACCCATGATTCTCTCTGTCAAATAAATAAATAAAATATGAAAAATGTCTGTTTATTGGCATAAGTGATTGGATGCATCAGGGCCTCTTGCTGCTGCAGACGAACACCAGATACGTTGCCGCTTTTTGTATCTGAGGATACCTGAGTACTGGGGATTTGAACCTGGACCAGTAGGCTTTGCAAGCAAGTGCCTTTAACCACTGAGCCTCCTACCAATTCCTCCAATTCCTTCTTTTAAAATTGTGCAGATACACATAAAATATGCCATCATAACAATTTCTCTTCTGTGGTATGCACATGTGTGTCGTATACGTGCATGTTGTGTACACGTAGTGTATGCACAGGGCACACACACACAGAGGCCAGAAGAGGATGTCTGGTGTCTTCCTCTATTAATTCCCTTGAGAAGGAGTTTCTCCCTGAACTCAGAGCTGATGTTTTTTTTTTTGGACAGATTGTCAGTGAGCTCAAGAGATTCTCTTTTCCTTGTCCTCCCCCGGCTCCCACCCCATCCCCACAAGGATTGGGATTACAGGTGAGAGGAGCAAGTTCAGTTTTTTTTTTTTTTAATATGAATTCTAGGGATTGAACTGAAACCCTGTTAAGCTTTCAGGCTCTCATGTAGCAAGTGCTCTTACCCACCAAGCCATTTTCTTAGCCCATCTTAACTGTATCTAACTGATCAATTTGGTGACATTAAGTACATTATTGGGCAACCATCATTGCCACCTATCTCCAGCACCCCAGTTACTTAAAAAATATTTAAAAAAATTTTTTTTGTTCATTTTTATTTATTTATTTGAGAGTGACACACAGAGAGAAAGAGGCATATAGAGAGAAAGAGACAGAATGGGTGCTCCAGGGCTTCCAGCCACTGCAAACGAACTCCAGACGCGTGTACCCCCTTGTGCATCTGGCTAACGTGGGTCCTGGGGAATCGAGCCTTGAACCAGGGTCCTTAGGCTTCACAGGCAAACGCTTAACCGCTAAGCCATCTCTCCAGCCCCTTAAAAAATATTTTTAAAGTTATTTATTTATGAGAGAGAGAGAGAGAGAGAGAGATTGGGCACACCAAAGCCTTCAGCCACTGCAAGCGAACTCCAGATGCATGCACTACCTTGTGCATCTGGCTTACATGGGTCCTGAGGAATCGAAACTGGATCCTTTGGCTTTGAAGGCAGGTGCCTTAACCACTAAGCCATCTCTCCAGCCCTACCCCAGTTACTTTTGATAACAGGAAACACATCTTAGCAAACCTAAAGCTCAATCTCTCATCCTTGTACTGGATGATCATTTAAAGAACGAATCCATGTGCTGTGACCATGGGTCTCCTAGAGGCTTCAAAGCATGACAGACTTCAGTTGGCCAGGGAGCCTGGGAATGCTCTCTTCCTTATCAGGGTTGGCTCCATTCCCCTAGAACTTCAATTGCTCATTAGTCAGCATTCAGAGGAGGGAATAGTTAAGAGAGAAATGAGCAATTATTAAAAAGGGCCAAGAGAGCAAGTTTTCCAAGCTAGGACTCCCCAGCAGAACCATTTTCCATCTAAGCAGGCCCTCTGGAGTTAGCATGCGTAGCCGCACCTGGCCCCCACCTGGACATAATTAGTTTCCTTGAGCTCAGAGCAGAGCAAACACTGAAGAAAATGATGTCAAAAAGACGGAGCGATCTGTCATGATGTGTGCTACACAATTAAGGCAGTGTGCGTTCCCTAAGAGTTATGTAATGCAGATGACAAGGTATTTAGATCGCCAGAACTCGAAAACCATCTGGTTCTGTTGTACTGCACAGCGATGATGTCTGTTTCTGGAGTTGCGTTGTGTGCTTTGGGACGGGACTCAGGAAGAAAGGGGGAGCTTCTCTTGGTTAATCCTAAGAAGATCTTGCATTTACTTAAAGTTAAATTTCTGCAGACAGGACTTTTTTATCAAGCAAGCAGGAAGTAACCAAGATTGGGTCGACACAGAGATCATAGATGCACAATAGTTAGCAGGTCATTGAAACCAATGGGGAAAGGTTTTCTGTAGGTGTTTGTGAATCCTTCCTGCCTCCCCACCACCAGGCTCGGAAACCCCAGGCTATCACCCCACTTATCTGCAATGCTTAGGTCTATGGGCAATACACCTTTGTTTTCTTTTAACATTTTTTAAAATTTTAATTTTTGTTTTTTTTCGAGGTAGGGTCTCAGTCTAGTCCAGGCTGACCTCGAATTCACTATGTAGTCTCAGGGTGGCCTTGAACTCACGGTGATCCTCCTACCTCTGCCTCCCGAGTGCTGGGATTAAAGGTGTGTGCCACCATGCCCGGCTTTAAAATTTTAAATTTGTTTAAAAAACTTATTTTTGTTTATTTTTATTTATTTATTTGAGAGCGACAGAGAGAGAAAGAGGCAGATAGAGAGAGAGAGATAGAATGGGCGCTCCAGGGCTTCAAGCCACTGCAAATGAACTCCAGACACATGCGCCCCCTTGTGCATCTGGCTAACGTGGGTCCTGGGGAATCGAGCCTCGAACCTGGGATCCTTAGGCTTCACAGGCAAGCGCTTAACCGCTAAGCCATCTCTCCAGCCCAACTTTTTAATTTTTTTAAAGAGCTAAATTTAACTTTTATTCCCTTCTTCCAGCAAAACTTAGAGCCAGAAATATACGCTGATTTCCTACAAACTGTAAATATGTGAAAAACCAATAAACTTTTATTTTTTATTTCCAATAAACTTTTCTTTTGTTTTATTTATTTATTTGAGAGCGACAGAGAGAAGGAGGCAGAGAGAGAGAGAGAGAGAATGGGCGCGCCAGAGCTTCCAGCCTCTGTAAACGAACTCCAGACGTGTGCTTTATTCAAAGGGTTTCCCATGTGTCTCCTTCATTGTCCATCATGGTCACCTTCATTCTGCAGAAGCTCAGTCCTTGCAAGAACCGATCCAGTTGAGCAATCGGACATATTCCACAATTTTCTGAGCTTCTCTCTGGTTAAATGACAAAGTTTCTGAGACCTCTGACTAATCTAATTCCTTGAAGCAATTTGCTTTAGGATCCAATGTAGGATAGCTGGTGTGTCTGCTTCTTAATTGCTGGTACCCTAGAAGCATTCCAAGTCATGCTTATCAGCCTGAACTCTAGTGTAACAAATTATAACTTATTTGAGAGAGAGAGAGAAAGAGAGAGACAGCGCCACTGCAAATGAACTCCAGATGCGTGAACCACTGTGTGCATCTGCTTTTTCGTGCTTGCTGGGGAATCAAACCTGGATCGTTAGGCTTTGCAGGCAAGAGCCTTAACCACAGAGCCATGTCTCCAGCCCATGACCTCCCCCTTTTACCTATAGGCATGTATGTTTTCTCTCTGCCTCACAGGTCTCACTGCTTTGCTGTTTGTTTTTTTCTTTTTTTCCCTGAGCTAGGGCCATGCTATGTAGCTCAGGCTGGCCTTGAACTTGCAATCTCCCTGCCTCTTCTGAGGATTAAATCGCCACAACCTGGTTCTGGTCTACTGCACAGCTATGATGTCTGTTTCCTGAGTCGCACTGAGTGCTTCGGGAAGGGGCTCACAGGAACAAAAGGGGGAGCTGCTCTTGTGTTTGTGGATTATAGATGTGCTCCGCTAAGCTGGCTTGTGTCTTGTTGTGTTTACCAAAGCCTTTCTTTCCCAGTAACCTTCTAGCCGTTACGTGAGGCAGTATGTCCGTCCTTCCTTTTGACTGCCAGTAAAGCCATCTTTAGAAGGAAAAAAAAGAAAGGTGAAGTGCGCCCAGAAGTCTTCCTGTCTGTCATCATCCTTCTTGAACTATGACCTGAAGCTGAGCCTGCTCCGGTCACGTATGTCTTGAATGGAGCATGCTCAGGAATGTGCCCATCCCAAGAGCACTTTCGCATGTGACTATGTTTAGGCCTTCCTGAATAAAATCCCCGTACTTTCTTTGCTGGAAGAAGTTGTTCTGGGAACAGCTCCTGGGCTTCCTTGCCTGTTCTGCGTACCGTTGGCCATGCTTGTTTTAGCTCTGCACTTAGGAAGATGTCTGGTTGCAACTCCACCCAATTAATCAGGGATTGGCCAATAGCAAGGGGGAGATAAGTGAGTGCTAAGCATAGGGGGCAAAGTTGTGCTGGGTTCAAAGGAGAAGTGGGAGAAAGAAAAGGAATCAGTAATGCTCTCACGAGTGGCTCTGGAGAGCTGAGGGGGCGGGGACACAGGAGAACGCGAAGCTGTGACAAAGTCTGACTGGGAGAGGTTTAGTTCTACACGGTTAACAAGTACCCTGGAAGTGGGCTGTAGGCGCTGTTTGGTCAGATCATAGAAACTCTCAACAACAGGCAAAGGCATTATAAGCCCATTCTTTCAAAAACTATGACTTTGGATGCTCTTCTGCATGTTTCAAATTCTCTGCAAGAAGTAGAAAAAAATGAATTGCATGTTACCTTCTAATCAGGTGAGGTAGCTGGCTGACTCTCATAATATCACAGGCCTGAGTTCTGAGCAGTAAAGAAGGCTCCTTCAGTTATGGAAGTCAGTATCTTGCGAAGCCTACAGACCCAGGTTTGATTCCCTTGTACCTAGGTAAGCCAGATGCACATGGTGGCACATGCTTCTGGAGTTAGTTTGCAGTGGCTGGAGGCCCTGGCGTGCCCATACTCTCTCTCTCTCTCAAATAAATATGCAAATAAAACTAAAATTACCCCACTGAGGTGGGCCCTCAGTGGATTGGGGCAGGGAGGAGGGAAATGATGGTACCAACACCTGATGTTTATACAAACTATACAAAGTTTATTCTTCTCTAAACGTTTTTTCCTAGTCTTGTTTTTTCAGGCTGACCTGGAATTCACTATGTACTCTCAGGGTGGCCTTGAACTCATGGTAATCCTCCTGCCTCTGCCTCCCGACTGCTGGGATTAAAGGTGTGTGTCACCATGCCTGGCAAAAGTATATTCTTTTTATTATTTTATATTTTTGAGAGAGAGAGAGAGAGAGAGGGAGGGAGAGAGAGAGAGGGAGAGAGAGAGAGAGAGAGAGAGAGAGAGAGAGAGAGAACGGGTGCACCAGGGCATTCAGTCATGGTGAACAAACTCCAGATGCATGCGCCCCCTTGTGTGCATGTGAGACATCGCAAACTTGCATTACTGTGAATCTGACTACATGGGACCAGGAGATTTAAACATGAGTTCTTAGGCTTTGCAGGCAAGTGCCTTAACTGCTAAGCTATCTCCCCAGTTCTTTATTTTTTTTAAAAAACTTTTTGTTCATTTTTATTTATTTATTTGAGAGTGACAGAGAGAGAGAGAGAGAGAGAGAGAGGCAGATAGAGAGAGAGAGAGAGAGAGAGAGAGAATGGGCACGCCAGGGCTTCCAGCCACTGCAAACGAACTCCAGATGCGTGTGCCCCCTTGTGCATCTGGCTAACGTGGGTCCTGGGGAATCGAGCCTTGAACTGGGGTCCTTAGGCTTCATAGGCAAGTGCTTAACCGCTAAGCCATCTCTCCAGCCCTATTTTTTTATTTTTATTTTCAATTTTTTTTCTCACAGTAGAGTCTCATTCTAGCCCAGGCTAACCTGGAATTCACTATGTAGTTTCAGGGTGGCCTTGAACTCATGGTGATCCTCCTACCTCTGCCTCCTGAGTTCTGGGATTAAAGGCCTGTGCCACCATGCCCGGCCCCCAGCTATTTAGTTTTTATTAGAGAGAGAGAGAAGTATATTCTTTTCTTAAAAAGGATTTATTTTTATTTATTAGAGACAGAGAGAGAAAGAGAAAGAGAAAGAGAAAGAGAAAGAGAAAGAGAAAGAGAATGAGTGCACCAGGGCTTCTAGCTACTGCAAACAAACTTCAGATGCATACCCTGTGTGCCATATGCATCTGGGTTATGTGGGACCTGGAGAATCAAACCTGGTTCCTTAGACTTTGCAGGCAAGTGCTTTAAACACTAAGCCATCTCTCCAGCCCGAGAAATAGATTCTTAATAAAAAAGAACATAGCAGCCTAAAATAAATAAATTAAATAAATAAATAAATAAATAAATAAAAGGCAGAAACTTAGCTGGGCATGGTGGTGCATGCCTTTAATCCCAGCACTCAGGAGGCACAGGTAGGAGGATTGCCACGAGTTCAAAGCCACCCTAAGATTACATAGTGAATTCCAGGTCAGCCTGAGCTAGAGTGAGACCCTACCTCAAACAACCAAAATGAAAATAAAAAAAACACAGGAAAATGTTAAAATGGCTAGGAAAGCTGGTGCACACATGTAATCCCAGCTGAGGCAGGAGGATTGCTATGTGTTTTATACCAGCCAGGGCTACATAGTAACAGCCTGGCACCAATCAAACAAACATGCTGAAAATGGTGAATTTGCTGTTCTAGGTTTTTTGACACAACTCAAAATTAATACTATGACCCAATTCATTTAATTGCATGCTTTAAACGGGAGAATTGCATAGATTGTGAATTATATTTCCTTAAACTAGTTGGTAATACCCTAGGGACACTTTTCCTTAACTCTGTATTCAGGCCACAGGGACCATGAAAATTCTAAACTGGAAAAATAACAAAATGCAACTTATTGGACGGGGAGAGGGAGGAGATAAACTCGGCTGAAGAGATTCGGATAATTAACTCAGAAGCTCTCCATGCTGAAGAGGCGGGAGGCCATGGACATAGCAGGGAAAAATGCAGGGCTCTGACGGAGTTATTCTACCAGAGAGCACGTTTACTAGCACAAAGTGCTTTACAGTGACGTCCCCACATGTAACAAATTAAACAGGCTTTGGACCTCTGCTTAAGAACGGCCTTGGTGACCACTGGGAAGACTCAAAAGTGACCACGGTGCTGAGAAGTGACAGAGGAGCATTTAGCCCTGAGACATCTCTATCACACCTTCCAAGACTTCCACTGTGGAAGAGGGGGCAGAAAGAATGTAAAAGCCCAGCTGGAGAGATGGCTTAGCGGTTAAGCGCTTGCCTGTGAAGCCTAAGGACCCCGGTTCAAGGCTCGACTCCCCAGGACCCACGTTAGCCAGATGCACAAGGGGGCACATGCGTCTGGAGTTCATTTGCAGTTGCTCTCAAATAAATAAAACAAACAAACAAACAAACAAACAAACAAAAACTATATTAAAAAAAGATTGTAAGAGCCAAAGGAAGGGTAGGACTGCTTACAATGCATTCTTCCAGACACAAAATGGCTCAAATAGCTATGACCTCACTTTGCCTGGTGTTTCCTACACAAGACCCTCATAATAGGAGGAAAAGATGATGACATCAAAAGAGAAGAGAGGCTAAGTGAGAGGGGGAGGGGATATGATGGGGAGTGGATTTGTAAAGTGGGGGACGGGAGGGAATTGTCATGGTTTATTGCCTATAGTTATGGAAGTTGTCAATTAAAAATAGTTACTTTTCTTTTTCAAAAGGAATGTCCTTATTTGGGGGCTCGGGAGATGGCTCAGTGGGTCAAGTGCTTGCCATGCAAACATGAGGACCTGAGATGGGACCCCAGTACTCATGCAAATATCAAGTGTGATAGAACACACCTGTAATCCCAGTGCTTGAGAGGTGGAGATGAGGTCCCCAGGGCAAGTTGCTTAGACACACACACACACACACACACACACACACACGCCCCACATTTTGAGTCAACCTTAACTTTCGTGGGCCTAAGAAACAGCAATGAATCTGAGCTGCGCCTGACGGGCCAGTCCATCTTACATAGTTCAGGATGTGGTGACTGATTTTCTTTCTCTTTTCTTGAAATGTGCGTTTGCAGTTACAGGACTGGCCATCCACACTGTCTACCATGTCACCGGAGAAGACAGAACTGTTCACCCGCTCCACAGCAGCACGAAGCGGCGAGCCCCAAGCAAACAGCAGTCCATCCATCCTGCGACGCAGACCCAGCAGCTGCTCGTCAGTCTGGTGCGAGCTGCAGGTTGCCTGACTAAATTACTGCGGAGCAGGCAGGCAAGCCCAATTTGTCAGTCAGCACTGAGTTTAAGTGAACAGAGATATACATAAAGCTGGCTTTGCAATTGTAATTAAAAATCACAGGCATTGGGCTGGATCATGTTTCAACTTCTTCCTTCCTTCCTTCCTTCCTTTCTTTCTTTCTTTCGTTTTTTAGAGAGAGACACAGAGAGAGAGAGAGAGAGACAGAGAGAGTTGGCATGCCAGGGCCTCAGCCACTACAATCGAACTCCAGACGCTTGCGCCACCTAGTGGGCATGTGCGACCTTCAGCTTGCCTCCCTTTTCTGCGTCTGGCTTAGGTGGGATCTGGAGAGTAGAACATGGCTCCTTAGGCTTCACAGGCAAGCGACTTAACCACTAAGCAATTTCACCAACCCTCAGTTAGTACTTTGTTTTTATTTTTATTTATTTCTTTATTTGAGAGAGAGAGACTGAGAGAGGCAGGTAGAGATAGATGTATAGAAAGGAAGAGAGAGAGAATGGACATGCTAGGGCCTCCAGGTGCTGCAAATGAACTCCAGGTGCATGTGCCACCCTGTGCATCTGGCTTACGTGGGTCCTGGGGAATTGAACTGTCATCCTTTGGCTTTGCAGGCAAACGCCTTAACTGCTAAGCCATTTCTCCAGTCCTCAACTAGTACTTTCTTAAGGTAGCATTGACCCCACTCCAAGGAGTGTAGGAGCCATCCAGAGCAGAATTAGCTTACCCTTGATATTTTTTAAAAAAATATTTATTTATTTGCAAGGAAAGAGATAAAGAAAGATAAAGAGAGAGAGAGAGAGAGAGAGAGAGAGAGAGAGAATGGGCACACCAGGGCCTCTAGCCACTGCAAACAAACTCCAGATGCATGTGCCACTTTGTGCATCTGGCTTTACGTGGGTACTGGGGACCCTAACCCAGGTCGTTAGGCTTTGCAGGCAAGTGCCTTTACCACTGAATCATTTCTCTAGCCCACCCTTGATATTTTAATCAAGTCCCCATGTGGGGAAGTTATGTGAACATAATGGAGAATCCATGAGAAATGTGCTGTTGCTTCTGCTTGCTTCTCTCGTTTGTGTGTGTGCGCGCATGTGCGCACGCTGTAGGTCACTTTGGGCATTAGTCCTCAAGTACTATGTACTTTGGATTTCTTTTTGTAAGACAGGGTGTCTCGCAGACCTGGAACTCACCATGTAAGCTAGTCTAGCTAGTCAATGAGTCCAGGTATCCACCTGTCTCGCCTGTCCCATTGCTGGGGTGACAAGCACGCCACCAATTCCAGTTCTGGGATGTAGCTTAGGTCCTTATGCTTGCAAGGTTAGCATTCTGTGGGCTGAGCTATCTTCCCAGCCCTGTTTGTTTCGAGGCAGGGTCTTGCTAAGTAGCCCTGACTGTCCTGGTACTCACTATATAGTCTAAGCTAGCTTTGAAATCATGACAATCCTCCTGCCTCAGCCTCCTGAATTTTGGGATTATAGGCATGTGCCAACATGTCTGAGACTATTTGCTTTTCTTTCTTAAAAAAAAAAAAAAAACCACAGGGTTGCAGAGATGGCTTAGCGGTTAAGGCGTCTGCCTGCAAAGCCAAAGGATCCTGGTTTGATTCTCCAGGACCCATGTAAGCCAGTTGCACGAGGGGGCGCATGTGTCTGGAGTTCATTTGTAGTGGCTGGTGACCCTGGCGCTCCAATTCTCTCTCTTTCTTTCTCTCAAATAAATAAATAAGTGAATAAAATATATGAAAAATAACAAAAATTTGTATCATATCTATTAAAGAGTGACTACTAATTAAGGCAGTAAGAATAATGTAATGACCTGAACCCAACATCCATATTAAGCAATGGATCTTTTTTTTTTTTTTGCACAAACTAATTTCAATTTTTTTTTTTTTTTTTGTTTTTTTGAGGTAGGGTCTCACTCGAGCTCAGGCTGACCTGGAATTCACTATGTATGAGTCTCAGGTTGGCCTCAAACTCACAGTGATCCTCCTACCTCTGCCTCCCAAGTGCTGGGATTAAATGCGTGTGCCACCACGCCTAGCTTTGATTTTGGTTTTTTGAAATAAATTCTTGCTATGTGTAGTACAGGTTCAAGTTCATGATCCTTAGCCCAGTGCTGTGGTGACCGCTTCATTTGTTTCAATGGTGGTTGAAATAATTGTGTGAATGAACACGCAACTGCATGATGAATTGAGGGGAATTTTATAAATGTCAAATAATAGCCGGGCGTGGTGGTGCACGCCTTTAGTTCCAGTACTCGGGAGGCAGAGGTAGGAAGATCACCGTGAGTTGGAGGCCACCCTGAGATTATATAGTGAATTTCGGATCAGCCTCAGCCAGAGTGAGACCCTACCTCAAAACAACAACAACAACAAAAAAGTCCAATACTGATAACCATTTGTCACTAGGGAAAATAATACCAGGTTTGCCTCTGAGTTTACAATCTGGAAGGGGTAATAAGATGGCAAGATATGGGCTTGAGGGATGGCTTAACTATTAAGACACTTGCCTGTGAAGGCTAAGGACCCAGGTTCGATTCCCCAGAACCTATGTAAGCCAGATGCAAGAGGGAGTGCATGCATCTGGAGTTCGTTTGCAGTGGCTGGAGGCCCTGGTGCGCCCATTCTCTCTATCTGCCTCTTCCTCTCTCTCTCTCTCAAATAAATAGACAAACAAACAAATAAATAAAGCTGACAAGATAAAGAGCTCTACATCCCATGAATTAATGACAGAGGAAAGTTGTCATCAATGGAGTGTCTGGCAGCCCTGTAGAGGCTTAGAAGGGGGGGCGGTCAAGGACTGTGTCTTACTTTCTCTCCGCTGCTATAACAAAACACCTTAGACTATCCAGTTTCAAAACAGCAGTTCTGGAGGCTATGAAGTCCAAGATCAAGACCAAGGCATCAGCAGGTTCAGTGGCTGGTGAGAGATTGCTTTCTGCTTCCAAGATGGCGCCTCCTGACTTCATCCCCACAGGCCAACACATAGCTGTGTCTTTTTATGGTAGAAGGGCAAAAGGGACAAGTAGACTTCCTCAAGCCCTTTTCTAAGGGCCCAGATGGCCTCATGGCCTGATTACCTCATAAGGGCCCTACCTCTTCATGCTGTTAGCAACCCAGTGCACCATGGGGATTTTGGTGAGACGCTAACATTGAGGCAAGGGTAGCCTGGGAAAGGAAACTTCTCTGAGGAAATGATATTTGAGGGCTGGAGGGATGGCTTAATGGTTAAAGTGTTTGCCTGAAAAGCCAAAGGACCCAGGTTCAATTCCCCACGACCCACATAAGCTAGATCTACAAGGTGGCGCATGCATCTGGAGTTCGTTTGCAGTGGCTGGAGGCCCTGGCGAGCCCATTCTCTCTCTTTCTCTCTCTCTCTGCCTCTTTCTCAAGTAAATATAAATGATAAAGTACTTAATAAAATGGCACTTGTGTTTATATGAGGACAAGCAGGGATTTTACAAGACGGGGGAGCTAGCAGGGAAGGCATTTCAGGAGTAGTAACCTGGCACAAGCTGCCCCAGGTTGTCAAAGAAACACTAAATTGATTAGTATAGAAAACAGAGCTGTGAATATTTACTCCTCATAAGAATTCCATGTCAGTGGGCACCGTCCTATCTGGGAAACACTTCCTTTCTTCGTAGCTTAGACTCAGGAATAACACGCTCAGCACGATCCCGCTGAGGAGGATGTGGGAGGAAAAGGGTGACTTGAGCATTTCACCAGCCATTCCGCTTTCTTCACGGCACCCACACTTCTATGTCCCTAATATTATGGTATGTGCTTGGCTCATTTAGAAAATTTAAAAAAATATTTTATTTTTATTTATTTATTAGAGAGGGGGGCAAGGAGAGAGAATGGCATACCAGGGGCCTCTAGCCATTGCAAATGAACTCCAGATGTGTGCGCCACCTTGTGCAGTTGGCTTGCGTGGGTACTGGGGAAATGAACCTGAGTCCTTTGGCTTCCCAGACAAGCACCTTAACCGCTAATCCATCGCTCCAGCCCTTGACTCATTTTTTTTTTTTTTAAACTCTACACAGTTAAACCTCTCCACAGTTTATTCCTTCCCAGGCATGTTACCTAAATAGGACCTATGACAATAAGGTCTAGGGTTTTGTGAAGGCTACCAGGGAAGTTGAACGTTTTCTTTTTCTTTGTAAAAATTTTATTTATTTATTTGAGGGAGAAAGAGAGGGAGGTTGGACCTTTGGGACATGACTATGGTATGGTGGGGGGTGGGCAGAGCACTCATGGATGAGATTAGTGGCTTCTGCCACCTGAAGATGTGGAGAGAAGGCCCTACCCATGAGGAATGAGGCCAGACACCAAATCTCTTGGCTCCTTAACTTTCGACTTCTTAGCTTTCAGACTGTGAGCAATAAGAATACTCAGGGACATTTTATTAAAAAGCACAAGTAGGGCTGGAGAGATAGCCTAGCAGTTAAGCGCTTGCCTGTGAAGCCTAAGGACCCTGGTTCGAGGCTTGATTCCCCATTACCCACGTTAGCCAGATGCACAAGGGGGCATATGTGTCTGGAGTTCGTTTGCAGTGGCTGGAGGCCCTGGCGTGCCCATTCTCTCTCTCTCTCTCTGTCTGCCTCTTTCTCTCTCTGTCTGTTGCTCTCAAATAAATAAAAGTAACAAAAAAATTTTTTTAAAAAGCACAAGTAAACCATATAATTGGACATACTATGTTGTTGCTAATACGGAAGATTTTTTTTTTTGAGGTAGGGTCTTGCTCTAGCCCAGGCTGACTTGGAATTCACTATGTACTCTCAGGCTCTTGAACTCATGGTGATCCTTTTACCTCTGCCTCCTGAGTGCTGGGATTAAAGGTGTAAGCCACCATGCCCAGCAAGGAAAGAATTTTTTTAAATTTATTTTTTCGAGAAAGAAAGAGGCAGATAGAAAGAGATAGATAGGGAAAAAGAGAGAGGGAGAGAATGGATGTGCTAGGGCCTCTAGACACTACAAATGAACTCCAGACACATTGGCCACCCTATGCATCTGGCTTACATGGGTACTGGGGAATTGAACCTGCGTCCTTAGGCTTTGCAGGCAAGTTTCTTAACCACTAAGCAATCTCTCCAGCCCAGAGAGGAATTTTATGCTGGCAATTATTGACTGAGGCATAAAGTCCTGGGTTTAAATCCTTATTCTTCCACTAGCTGGGTCCTCAGATAATCTACCACTTCCCTTACCTTGGTAACATCTAACTCAGAAATTTGTTGGGAAGACTCAGTAGAAAGCTGTGTGAACCAGCCAGAATCGTTTGTCTATAAGCTAATGAGGTTACTTTATGTGATGATTAATTGTACACGTGAGCTTGGTTGGACTACACAATGCCCAAATATTTGGTCAGACATTATGCTGAGCGTGTCTGTCAGGATGACTTTTGATGAGGTTAACACTTAAATCAGCGGGTGATAAAGCACTCTACTCTCCTCAACATGGGTGGGACCCATGCTTGCATAAGAAAGCATTCGTTCTTTGCGAAAGCCTTGAATCACTGGAAGGTTCCTATGCTTAGACTGGAGCTATGGCCCTGGCTTTCCTGAATCTAAGCCTGCAAACCTTGACTTGCCAGTCTTCATAAGTATATGAGCCATTCTTTTCTAATTTATTTCAGTGAGATAGCTAGGTAGCTTGATAGAGAGAGATCAATAGACAGAGAAAGAAAGTATGGGTGCACGAGGGCCTCTTGCTTCTGCAAACGAACTCCAGATCAGACACCTACACAATTTTGTACACCTGCCTTTACGTGGGGACTGGGGAACTGAACCTGGGCTGGTAGGGCTTGTAAATTAGTACATTTAACAGGTGAGCAATCCCACCCCACAGTCCTTCTCTAAAATTTGTTTTTAATTTAATTTTCATGTGTAAGTATGTGTTATGTACACACCTGATCCTCCTCCCTCTGTCTCCCTAGTGCAGGGATTAAAGGCGTGTGTCACCACCCCCGGCTCATCAATGAGCTTTCTAAGAGGGTTCCCCCCCATTTGCTATGGATCATCTCTCATCCCTCCGTCCACTCACTCTGCCTCTGTCCAGCACACCACAGCCCTGCTAGAAATGTCCCTGTCCTCTAGTCAGGCTTACGCCAGCCAATGGCCGAGTTCCTGTCGCCACCCTTCTCTCTCAGGTTTGCTGCAGGCTCCCTTCTTTTTGACGTAAACATCCTTTTGTCTCTCAGGCTGCCTGGAGGTCAGCTAGATCCTCAGTCCTCATTTCAGCCCAACTGGGTGACTTGGGTTCAAGTCGCCCACAGTGTTAGAACTCAGTATACATTCTTCGCTTCTCTGCAGGTTGAGGTGAATTGCAACTGTAGAAGAGGCAATAGGACAAGAATATACTCAGTTTTGTTCCAAAATCTAGATCTGGTGACAGAGTTTGGGGAGCGTTTTATTTTCTCAGTCTACTTTCGTTTGTTTCTTGCTCTATGTGTGCGTGCGTGCATGTGTGTGTGTATGTGTGTGTGTGTGTGTGTGCGTGTGTGCGGAGGTCAGAGGACAACTTTAGGTGTCAGTCCTCGCTTGTTTGAGAGGAGATCTCCTGTTGTTCAGCGTTTCGTTTGCCAGGCTACCTGGCCCATGAGCTCTGGGGTGCCATCCTGCGGTCGTCACATCGGGATGACAGATGCTTCTGCACTGGCCTCCGGCTTTGTGTTGGGTAACAGGATCCAAACTCAGGCACCCAGGCTTGCGTGACAAGTACTTCATCCAGTGAACCATCTTCCCAGCCCCCTGAACCTGCTTTTGCACAGACCCTTCAAACTCCATGAATGCTAGTGATTTTCAAAGTTAGTGAAACTAAAAATAAAACATATTAGATCTGACCATATAAAAATTTAATTTAATTAATTATTTTTATTTAAGAGAGAGAGAGAGAAAGACAAAGAGGCAGATAGGGAGAATGGGCATGCCAGGGCCTCTAGCCATTGTAAACAAACTCCAGATGTATGCACCACCATGTGCATCTGGCTTACATGAGTACTGGGGACTTGAACCTGGGTCTTTAGGCTTCATAAGCAAGTGCCTTAACTGCTAAACCATCTCTCCAGCCCCATATGAAATTTGTAAAATATATAATTATATTTATTCATAAGGAGAAAGGAAGAGGGAGAGAGAGAGAAAGAGAGGCATGCCAGGGCCTGTAGCCCCTGCAAACAAACTCCAGATGCGTGTGTGACTCTGTACATCTGGTTTTACATGGGCACTGGGGAATTGAACCAGGGTTGGTAGTATTTTCAGGCAAGCACCTTAACCCCTGAGCCATTTCCCCAGCCCTAAACATTTTTATAAGTAAAAATAGCCAGTCTTGTCAATTTCACACAGCTCAGTCTAAGGGACACTTGTTTGTTAAGTGTTAATTCTGTCACCTCTTCAAGGGAAGAGAAAAGGAGGTGTTGGAAGCACAAATTGTATGTTGGAGGCTAATTGAGGTTCCTAAGACTTCTCTTTCCCCTACTCATAGCTCTCTCTAGTCCACACTTGCTCTGGATATTATCACTGCTTCCTGAAAACCTAGACACCCTCCTCTTCTGCAAGCCTGCTCGGCCTGTGGAGGCCTTGCTGCTAGCATCCCTCCCTCATTAGCTGTGTCTCTGGCCTTGGGACGATAGACATCTAGTGGAATGCTTCTTGCATGTAGGAAGCGAATCCGTAATGGCTTTGGTTGATGCGCCGTGGAATGACTAGTGCTATCAGCAAATGATCTGGTTTTCTTTTCTTCTTGGACATGTGATTGGTTACCTCTCCATTTTACCCCCCCCCCCTTTTTGCTATCTTTTGAAATTAGGGGTAGTCATGCATCTTTTTTAATTCTGTGGATTTCTTTCTTTCTTTCTTTTCTTCTTTCTTTCTTTCTTTCTTTCTTTCTTTCTTTCTTTCTTTCTTTCCTTTTTTCTCTCTTAGTACCAGGGATAGAACTCAGGGCCATGTGCGTGCCACACAAGTGCTCTACTCATATGTCCAACTGTCTTTTCTCTTTTCTATTTTTTTGGACTTTTGAGGTAGGGTCTCACTCTAGTCCAGGGTGATCTGGAATTCACTATGTACTCTCAGGCTGGCCTCAAATTCACAGAGATCGTCCTACCTTGGTCTCCCTAGTGCTGGGATTAAAGGTGTGTACCATCATGCCCAGCTCCAACTGTCTTTTTATATGTTGTTTTGAGCCAGGGTTTTGCTAAATTACCAAGATTGGCCTTAAACTCACTCTGTAGCTCAGGCAGGCCTTGAACTTGCCATCTTCTTGTCTCAGCCTCTGGAGTAGCTGGGATCATAGGCTTGACTTTAAGTCAATGAAATGTGAATAGAAGTGCCTCATGTTGCTTCTGGGAGGAAGCTTTTATAAAAAAAGGGACATCTTTAAATTTAATTTTTATTTTATCCATTATAACAGGTTATACTCTTATTCACTCCTCCTTATTCCTGTTCTCTGGAAGCCATCCTCAGTGGGGTTATGATATTCACTGTGGGATCACAAAGGCCTCAGTCAGTCCCCGTGGGGTAGTGGAGGGACCAGGCCTCAGGGTGTTCCTACCTACTCTGTGGCTCTTAACCATCTTTTCATCCCTTCTTTCGCAATGTTCAAAAGGGTACATTTTTTGTACTACCCAATTAATCTTGTAATTGCATATGAATTCATAATTTTTAGGGGCATTTGTGAAAGCGCATGCTCAGGTGATGCCTCCGTGAGCCTGAAGTCCTCAGTGACTCTTCTGAGCAGAATCCCAGGCCAACCCGTCACTCACGTTCCAGCCCACAAGAGCCAACAGATGGGAGGGGACGTTCGACTCCACATGGTTATTCAGAAGCCCAGGGCCTCCCACTGAATGATTCCCCTCGGGCAGACTTTGGAAAAACCATAGCCCTGGGGCCAAATCCAACTTGGTTTTCTAAATAAAATCATATTGGAACACAATCACATTGATGACTTTCACTCATTTACGCATTGAGTATGTCTGCCTTCCTGCCACAATAGCAGAACGGAGTAGTCATGACAGGGGCTACCGAGCCTCGTCAGGCCTAAAATGCTTATTATCGAGTCCTTCATAGAAAAAGTGTACTGGCTTCTGCCCCTCCCTGAGGAAAGGAGAGAGGCGTCGAGAGGAAGAGAGACACACACAGAGACAGATGGAGAGAAAGAGAGAGAGAGAGAGAGAGAGAGAGAGGAGAGAGAGAGAGAGAGAGAGAGAGAGAATATGATCATAGTTGTCTAATGACTAACAAACTTAAGAGTAGAGTCAGGCTCCTCTGAATTCTTTTCCAGAATAGGCCAGGCTCTGGGCTTCCCTCTCTGTCCTTGAAGAATCCCATGTGCACAAGAATCCTGCTGAGTCAGTTTAAAGAAAGTCCCTTACACTTGGTGTCTGACCCTGCTCGGGTATCTTATCACTCTGCTCTGGCCCGAGTGATAATTCTGTTGAGGTGGTCTGACAGGAATTCCCTTCGCCTCCCATGCTTCCTCTTGGTCATTTTCTCTCCACAAACCCCATCCAGCTCCTTAGCTATCGATGACTACTTGCCAATGCTGTACTCAGAGTCCAGTTCAATCTCTCTCCCCTCCTGCAAGAACCCATTGTATTGACGCCTATGCCTGTCACAGTAGTTCCCCCCACCATGCTTGAGTAAAGTCCTCCTCACCATCTTTGACAAGTATGGTGAATGTTTTTTCTTTTAAATTTTATTTATTTATTTATTTATTTATTTATTTATTTATTTATTTATTTAAGTGCGTCAGGCAGAGCGAGAAAGAGGCAGAGAGAGAGAGAGAGAGAGAGAGAGAGAGAGAGAGAGAGAATGGGCGCGCCAGGGCCTCCAGCCACTGCAAACAAACTCCAGACGCATGCGCCCCCTTGTGCATCTGGCTAACGTGGGTCCTGGGGAATCGAGCCTCGAACCGGGGTCCTTAGGCTTCACAGGCAAGCGCTTAACCGCTAAGCCATCTCTCCAGCCCTGTTTTTTCTTTAATAAGTACGTTACTTCAGCTTATATTCCAATGGCCACGGCTCACTCACTTGGCTACATGTCACCACAGAGAGGCTGGAATAGGAAACTGTGTGGAGGAGGAGAAGGCAACTTGTTGTGTTCAATACGCTCTGCTTTCCTGTGGGGTTGTGCCCCTCAGTCAGCTCTGGTTGGGGCAGTAGGTGTTGGAAATTGGTGTTTCCTCTGCTCTCCCGCTTGTTGGTTGCTTTCTCATTGTGACCAAATGCCTGACAAGAAGAAACCTAAAGAGGAGAGATTTATTTGGGCTCACAGTTTGAGGGTTCATTTTGGCTCACGTCACGTCAGCAGAAGGAGTCTTGGCCTGTGGCAGCAGGAGCGTGAAGCTGTGTGCATACATGGGAGTGAGTCAGGAAGCAGACTAGAAGTGTCTCTGGCCTATAAACCTTGAGGTCCACCCCTGACCCACTTCTTCCAGCCGTGTCCTACCTACCAAAGGTTTCCCACCTCCCCAAACAGCACCACCAGCTGGGGGCCAGATGTCCAAACACTGAACCCTACGGACACCGTTTCACATAGCACCCTCTCAGCATCCTTGCCCCATCACACGGAGAATCTTCCCTTCACGTGATTGCCACATGAGCCAGGCCACAGGGAGGAGTGTTAAGACAGGGCCTAGCCCAACCCCAGATTGCTTTCTGTATCCAGGAAATGCATCATTACTGAACACGTTCTGCCTCACAGCACAAGAAACTAGTCTGGTGCAGGGACTGTTTTGATCTCATACTCAAAATGCGGAACATAACGGAATCAACCTCTGAAAACCAAATGAAATCTTGTGGGAGTAGCATAGGTCCAATGAATAAAATTATATAAAACAATTTCATACTTGACATTTACCGAGAGGGGCTTAACTTTTCTTACATATTTTAGTCTGTTCAGCTGGTATTATTTATTCATGTTTCTTTCCCCATTTGGTTCTCAATTTATCTTTTGGGAGCTCAAAATTAAACTGTAAAAATGTATATATGCTAGACACTGTTTAATGTGCCTTCGATGGGGAAGTCATCAAAATCTCTAACAGAATAAGAGTCAGCCCATTACAGGGGTGATTTGGCTGAAATAAAATGTAATGTTTAACTCGGAGAAGCTGCAATAAATGAGATTTAGGAATATGGAATTGAATAATCAGCTGGAGAAATGACAGTGGTTTCAGTGTCAATCTCCTCATTGAAAGAATATTAGGAGATCAAGATTAAGACCCAAGTGAGGACTCACCATAGCCTAGCAGGACAAGATTGGCTTGGGGGTCCAGTGATAGCAGATTGCTCCCTAATCCTGAAAGCATTAAAGAACTTCTGCCTTTGGTGTTGTTTTCTTTTGTCATGCGACTATTTTGAGGCAGGGAAGAAATTAATGGACACCAAATTAAATAAAATCAAAACAAACAACAACAAAAAAAAAACCACCAACAGTGTGCCAAATCTGGAGAACCGGGGAGTTACTGACTGACACCCAGCCCTGTGGTTGAACATTTACTTAGATATTCTGTGCAGCGAGGGACGTTCATGCACGACCTCGTGAGTGGGAATCCTATGGGAAACACTGCTTAGGAGGGAAGTCAGAGAAGGAAAACACATGGAAAATGAAAGGCAAAGGCTGTGTGTTACGTTTCCTGGGGCCATAACAAAGAACCACACGTGGAGAGCTTTGAAACAACAGGAAGGTGTTCTCTCACCATATGGAACCTGGAAGCCTGGAATGCCAGTAGCGCTTATGCTTGCTTAAGACGATTCTTCTTGGGCTGGAGAGATGGCTCAGCAGTTAAGCAAAGCCTAAGGACCCAAGTTCAATTCCCCAGTGCCCATGTAAAGGCAGATGCGCAAGGTGGCACATGCATCTAGAGTTTGTTTTCAGTGGCTGGAGGCCTTGGTGCATCCATTTTCTTCCTCTCTCTCTACCTCTTTCTCTCTCTCTCAAATAAATAAATAAAATAGTTAAATGTTTTTCTTTAAGAAGATTTTTTTTCTTGCTTGTTTTCTTAGCTTCTGGTAGTGACTAGCAAGACTTGGTATCACACAATTTCTTCCTCTATTCTCTCTCTCTCTCTGTGTGTTCTACTTTTATTTAGAGAGGGAGACTCCAGGGCCTCAGCCACTGCAATTAAATTCCAGATGCTTGCACCACCTAGTGGGCATGTGTGACCTTGCGCTTGCCTCATCTTTGTGCATCTGGATTACATGGGATCTGGAGAGTGGAACATGGGTCCTTAGGCTTCGCCGGCAAGCACCTTAACCGCTGAGCCACCTCTCCAGTCCATCCATGTGTTTTTGAGGAACACCATTCAACCCACAGCAATCTATAACTGAAGTCTTCTATGAGGTAGACAAGGACTCCATGTTATTGTCCAGGGATTCCTTATGAGGATTCCATGAAAAGGGGTCAGTCACTAAAGGCTTAGCTTGAGTGGTTCTCTTTTATTTTGAGAGAGAGAGAGAAAGAGAGAGAGAGAATTGGCATGCCAGGGCCTCCGCCAGTGAACTTGAACTCCAGATGCTTGCACCACCTAGTGGGCAGTGCGACCTTGTGCTTGCTTCACCCTTGTGCCTCTGGCTAACGTGGGATCTGGAGAGTCAAACATGGGTCCTTATGCTTCACAGGTGAGCACCATAACGGCTCAGCTATCTCTCCAGCCCTGTTCTCTATTTTGATGATAGATATGTAATGTGTTTCCCTACTGTGCATGTCCCTTCCCATCATGCAGCTGATTTTTATCTGAGGTATGTTCAGTTTTATACCGGCATACCATAGTAAGTAGGGGTTTCTTCTAGAAGCTCACTTGGACGGCCCCCTGTTGTTTTGATCCTGGATAGATCTAAGAACATATTTCAACAGAAACTGACCACAAGAGGGGAGTGTGCCTGGTGCTTACTACAGGAGGAGAGACTTATCTTGTGCTGAGGAGAGGGTTACAAATGCAGGTGGATGTCCCAGGTTGCCATGTGCCTTGTATGGGAAAAGGGAGGGTGCTACCGCTACTGGTCAAGCTAAGTAGAGCCTCAGGCAGCCCATCTATTCCCTGTGCTGGCCTGTCTCAATCCGATCGCTCTAGGTACTGCATATCAGTTCAGTGAAGCCATACAACATCTTCTATTGTGACTTCGATTGCTTCACTTAGCATAATCTCCATTAGGTTCCTCTATGCTATTGCAGAAGGCAGGATTCCATTAGGTGTGAGGCCGGTTGATGTTTCCTTGGTACCACATTTTGTTTATCTACCCATCTTTTTTTTTTTTCTTGTTTTTTTGAGGTAGGGTCTCACTCTAGCCTAGGCTGACCTGGAATTCACTATGGAGTCTCAGGGTTGCCTCGAACTCATGGCGATCCTCTTACCTCTGTCTCCCGAGTGCTGGGATTAAAGGCGTGCGCCACCACACCCGACTCCACCCATCTTTTAAAAAATATTTTATTTTTATTTATTTATTTATTTCACAGAGAAAGAAGGAGAAAGAGAGAGAGAGGGAAAATGGGCGTTCCAGGGCCTCTGGCCACTGCAAACAAACTCCAGACGCATGCACCCCCTTGTGCATCTGGCTAATGGGGGTCCTGGGGAATTGAACCTGGGTCCTTTGGCTTTACAGGCAAATGCCTTAACCGCTAAGCCATCCCTTCAGCCTTATTCACCTGTCTTTTGATGGACACTTGAATCTGCTTCCAACTTCTGGCTGGTTTGCATGACGCTGCTATGAATATGTGGCACAGATATCTTCTTGAGAGCCTGTTTTCCATTCATTTGGATACAATTCTTCCAAATTTCATGTCACCCAAGAAACAGACCTGAAGACAACTTTCTGCTCAGTGACACCAAACTGCCAGGCTGTCTGTAGTGTTTCCCTCCCTGGAGCAGACTGGAGTAGGTTAAGCAAGAGTGTCTCAAGTGTGGGCTTCATTCATTCCCACTGGTCACCGGTTGATAACATTGCCATATTTTTTCACCCCGCTTCTCCTGGATAAGTTTGCATTTCAAAGCAGCTGGTAAGGATCAGTTTACCCTCCTCATTATTTTCCTTGCTGAAGTGGAAACCCTGCTACGATGTGGAAATTGAGGAGCTCCCCATCGACACCTGCAGTTAACTAGTACACGGCAGGGCAAGAGCGTCAGCAACTCTGTCCCATTGGGGTCCCTGTAATAAGTGACGCCGAGTGGAGGAGGTGGGCTGGGGAGATAGCTCAGCTGCGCTTGCCTTACAAGCATGAGGACTTGAGTTTGGTCTTTAGAGACCGCATAAAAATGCTGGGTGTGGTGGCGTACACTTGAATTCCCAGCGCTGGGGAGGCGGAACCAGGCAGGTCACTGGGGGCTCCGAGGGCAAGGGTGTAGCCCAAATTAGGTGAGTTCCAGACAACAGAGAGACCCTGTCTTATAAAAGCTGGATGGCATCTGAAGAAATGAAACCTGAGGTTGTCCTGTGGCCTGTACGCAACACATGTGCATGCATACCCATGTACACACGAACACACACACACACACACACACACACACACACACACGCCGAGTATGGGAAGGTTTTGTTGTAATCTGCACCAGAAACCAACCCTCCCCTTCCAGAAGCATCTTCAGATGAGCGAAGCTATCTCTTTTTTGGTGGCTACAAGCCAGTCAGCTTGTCCTGGATTCTTAGTTCCATTGCTGGCTGGGACATGCAGGCTGTTCTATACTGACATTGTAGTTTGTCCTGACGCCTTTTCTTGAAATCCTTGGTGTAGGACTTTCCCTCAACCCATTACCCAACTCTCTCCCCAAACCCTGAGTGTCACGATATGACATCATGTGTTACTCTTAGTGTTTTTTTGCTTTTTTTCAATGTAAGATGTATCTGTAGCTCAGGGTGACCTTGAACTCATAGCAGTTCTCCTATCTCTGCCCCTTGAATGACCTGGAACTCACTCTATAGCCCAGGCTGACCTCCATCTTTCCACCCCCCCTTTTTTTTTTTAAAAAAGATATGTGCATGCTTGTTCATAGGTGTATAGGCATATGCGTGGGTGTGGACGCACAAGTGAGCGCATGAGTAGTTTGGAGAGGACAGCTTTCAATATTCTCTTCAGGAATGACGTCTACCTCAGCAAGTCCCAGGGATTTCCAAAAGCTAAAGGTGACCACTGGGGTGGGACCAAAACCTTCACTGTGGGCACTGATGGACATAAACACATCCTCTCCAGGTTGTGCAAAAAGCCACCATCACCCCTCAAATGCAGACAAACAGGCTCTGAACTTTGGACAGAGAGGTGCTCACACTAGCCATGGACTCTCGTAAATATTATCTGGAAGCTATTAAGCTAAATTTACGAATCCTCGAGAATGAAGGATTGCCACTAATTTGACTGTTATAAGATGTCAGGAAATGCTTCGTAGTGTTTTCCTCAACAGTGACAAAAATAAATTGAATCGGACTGTTTTTAGTTGATTGACTTCATGGCAGTCTGCATATACTTTACTTTGGAGGTTAAGGATTCTGGGAAAAGAAGCATCCGTTGAAGAAGATCCTGAACAGAAGGACTCGGAAAAGGAGAACTCACCAGTACAAGCTAGAGATGTTTTGACAGTAATGGGAGTGTTAAGAGCTGAACTGGCTCTTAAATTGTGTTCATTAAGTGTTGTGTGTTTCTTTGAGGGTTATTAAGGCCCTTGAGAGGAGGCTAACAAATTTCAACACAGAGAAATAAAAATGCTCATTTAGGGCTCTCCACATGCCTCCCCCGAGTTTCTTTAAATGTTATTTTTGACACACTTTTTTGGCATCTTGACACACTGTTGTTACAATCCGGTCACAGTGCAGTACTTCCATTAGATAAAAACAACAGCCATCAGCCTCCTTTTTTTTTTTAATGCCCCCCCCCCCCCCCCCGTCTTAGTGGGAAAGAGTTTGAAGTAGGCTTGGAATTGACTTTCAAGAACTCCAGGGGAAGTGAAGGTGTGGGGAAGGTAAGATTAAGGAGGTGTGTGAGGAGAGGAGGGCAGGCCCTTACCTCCTTCTCCAGGGGCCCCATCTCTGTCAGCTGGGTCGCTGTGGGGACCGATCCCAAGAACAGCACACCCTTGACCCGCTCTTCACCTAGGACCTCGCAGGGGTACTGTACCCGTGCCAGGAATTGGAGGGAGTTTGGCTGTTTGCCAGAGTAGAGACTTTGAATGTAGGCTGTCAAGGTTATTGTCGGGACAACTGTAATGAAGAGTTTGAGAAGATTTAAGACAAACCAACAGGAAATTAGGACAATGGAGAGGCCATTTCTATACCTTTCTTTCTCCCTTTCTTTTCCCCCTAACTTCCCTTTTTTCTGTAGGGCATAATTAGTATAACAATAGCTAACTAACCTAACAAAGAAGAGTCTAATTAATTGTCACTCATTATATACAGGAGATGTGCTTCAGGACATATGCAAAGGCCTATGGATACTAACCTCCCTTACAGTACCTGGTGAAATATCTACGTAGAACCCTTGGAAAGGTTCCCACATACTTTAAATCAGCCCTAGATGACTTGAAGTGTCTAATACAATGTAAATTATATATAAACAGTTGTTATACCATATTGTTTAGGGAATGATGATAAGAAATAAAGTCTGAGCTAGGTGTGGTGGCACATTTAATCCCAACATTTGGGAGGTAGGAGGATCACTGTGAGTTCAAGGCCACCTTGAGACTACATAGTGAATTCCAGGTCAGCCTGAGCTAGAGTGAGACCCTACCTTGAAAAACCAAAACATTAAAATAAAATAAAATAAAGTCTGAATATTTTCAACATAGACCCAGTTCTTCCCTCCCTCCCTCCCTCCCTTCCTTCCTAACTTCCTTCCTTCCTTCCTTCCTTCCTTCCTTCCTTCCTTCCTTCCTCCCTTTTTCCCTCTCTCCCTTCCTCCCTCCTTCCTTTACTTTTCTTCCTTTCAATTTCTAATCTGTGCTTGGTTGAATCTGTTAACGTCAAACCCACAAAGGAATGACTGTAGAAGGAGACCCCAGACCTCACTAAGATAGAGTGTGTGAACCAGTCCTGGTGAAGAATTGCCAAGGCCTGCCTCTTATGTCAGGAGACCTGGACAGATGGGCTGAGCTCTTGCTAGTCTCTGCTTTCCCACATGTGTTATGGGGATGAGGTGGGTCGACCTCACGAGGTCGTTGTGAAGTTTTCTGTACCGGCTGCATGGCTCAGAAGGAAGTAGATGCCACATCAGTGGCATCAATGGCTCCTTCCTCTCTCTTTTTCCTTGAGGGAACAAAGACATGAGCATAAGAAAAAGAAACGATTAGCGTTGGTAGAATATTTACGGATACAAAACGCTTTTAGTTCCCTGTGGTAGTTTGAATGTGTGTCCCCCATAGACTCAGGCGCTATATTGAAGTTTGTAACTTGGATCTCCAGCTGCTTGGCTGGAGAAAGTGTCACCGGAGGTGGATCCTGGGGTTCATATCTAAGGTGCTTTTTTGGGGGGCAGGGGAGGGATCTGATTTCGAGCTCAGAGGTTTGCAGAGAGGTCTGAGCTGTGTGTGGGGGGGGTGGGGTCCCCCCTACTACAGCCCTCTGCTGCTGCTTTTGTTTGTTCCTCTCTGCTTGGAACTCATCTGTAAGCTTGAATTAAATCCCTTCCTCCCATAAACCATGTCTGTTTGGGAAGTTCATCCCAGTAACTTAAAGCTGAGTACAACAATCCAAGACACACTGTGAGGTTATTTTCCATAACATTGTACACCCCAACCTACTCATTTATGACAGAGCAGCCAAGCCTTTAGGAATGTATATAAGCTGGATTAAAAAAAAATGTGTTGGAGTGAATGAATTGTATTCACTGTGTAAGAATGGAGAATCAGAGAGGTGGGCTCAGGTCCTGATTTTGCTCTCTATTCCTGGCCGAGTTATTTAACCTGTATCTGATTCTTCTCGTCTATACATGGGCATGACCTAGGGGAGGACCAGACATGGATTGAGTAAAAATTATGGATTGTGAAGTCAGACAGCAGCATGGGTACCCCTAACCGTAGCCATTGTTAACAACACAAAATGCAAATATAGTGTAGTTGGCTGTTTGCACGTTTGCAAGGGAAGGACAGTCGTGTTCTTAACGCAGTTCGGGGTATTTTTGCACATGAGCACCTGATGCTCTGAGAGGCATTAGGGCTTCCGTAGGATGCTGTTGGAGAGGAATTTGTTCTTGGTTATCCTCGCTTCCCCCGCCTCATGCTGCAGACCAGCGCCGGTTCTATGCGTGAAGCATTACTCATACTGTCTCTTTACACAGCACTTAACCTTGCTTGTCACTGCTTCCGGTGGGAGATCAAGAGCTCCGAAATTACCGAGGTGGCCCAATAAATCACGGTCACTTCTTGACATGGCCAGACAGAGCAGCTGGGCAGAGGCGCACCGCAATGTCAGCTCAAAGTGGAAACGCGAAGTTTTCACATGTTAATTCTCTCCCTCGCTTTCATTGTTGGCTGAAGTTTCTTTCTTTCTCTATGTTTCAAATGAGGGAACAGGCGACCTACATTGACAGCTTGGTGGGTAAAATCACCACACATGGCTCTTTTTTTTTTTTTTCTTTAACCACCCAATCTTTTTTAACAAAGTATTTTAAATATATTTTATTTATTTGAGAGAGAAACAGGGATAGAGAGAGAGAGGGTGAATAGGTGCACCAGGGCCTCCAGCCACTGCAAACAAACTCCAGATGCATGTGCCCGTCTTGTACATCTGGCTTGTGTGGGTCCTGGAGAATCGAACCGGGATCCTTTGGCTTTGCAGGACAAACGCCTTAATCACTAAGCCATCTCTTCAGCCCCACCCAATCTTTTTTATTATTTTATATATTTATTTATTTATTTGGAGAGAGAGAGAGAGAGAGAGAGAGAGGCCGGCCTCTAGACACTGCAAATGAACTCCAGGTCCAGGTGCATGTGCCACCCTGTGCATCTGGCTTATGTGGGTTCTGGGGAATTGAACATGGGTCCTTAGGCTTTGCCAGCAAGTGCTTTAACCATTAAACCAACTCTCCAGCTCCAACCACCCAATCTTTTCTTTTCATGGGGCACTGGGCACTAGAAAATTGATCTAAAGTCTGTGATTCTTCCCTTTTTTCTTTTAACAAAATTTAAAATTTTTATTTGACAATTTTTATACATGCATATGATGCATCTTGGTTGTAGATAATCATCTTCTGTTACGTTTTCTTCCCTCTCCCCCTGAACGCCTTCGGCTTCTCAACTAGACCCTCTTTTGCTCTGATACTGCTCACACGTGCATGTGTGTGTGTGTGTGTGTGTGTGCATGCATGTGTGCGTGTGTGCGTGTGTTCCATTGAGTTCAATCGGGTTGTGTTCCATTGAGCTCAATCGGGTTGCTTGCATGACGATGGATGGAGATTATTTACCAGAGTCCATGGCTACGTCACTGAATAAAATGTCTCCAGCTCCTCCAGCAACCATTAACTGCCAGTAACTCTTCCAGGAGGGGCGAGGGCCTCATGAACTCCTCCATCATCCCTGATGAAAACACACAGCCCTTCGTCCCTCCCTCTCTCCTTTCTCTTTACCATACTTCCTCTCTTCATTTTTTTCTTCCCTCATCTTTTTCCTTCCCTTCCCTGCACATTCCCTCTCCTAGTTATGAACGTGGTGTCTTATGAGTGAGAGGACTGAGTAAGCCTGAATTTGAGATGGTGAAAGATCTGCTTTCACCTGTAACACCTCAGGTTTCAGCATCTCACTTTCTTTCTTTTAAAATTTATTTACTGTATTTATTTGAGAGAGGGAGAGAGGAAGAGAAAGAGAGAGAGAATTGGTGCATCAGGGCATCCAGCCACTGCATCTGAACTCCAGATGCATGCACCGCCTTGTGCATCTGGCTTACCTGGGTCCTGGGGAATTGAACCTGGGTCCTTTGGCTTTGTAGGCAAGCACCTTAATTGTTAAGCCATCTCTCCAGCTCGGCATCACACTTTCTTACTTTCTGTGAGCTCCATGGAGGAATTTTTCCCAAGACAAGGTCTAGCCCCATGTCTGAACAAAGCAGCTTATTAAATACTTGTGAGGTGAGTGGATGCCAGTTGTGTTCTTCAGCTCTCATACTTCTCATTTTTAAACATTATTTTCATGAAGTTGTACTAAACATACATATTAATGAGGAGAGGGTGATGCTCACACACACTAATCAAATACAATTTCCCTTCCTACACTCCTCTTCAATTTCCCTTTTCAACCTTGCTTTCTGTAATTGCTGTTGTACGTTTTCACTGACTCTCCAGCTCTGTTGCCTGCTTTTATTTCTCTTGTTATTCTGTGGAGACCTCCTCACCTGGCTCCCCCAGTTTCTTCAGGGAATGGACAGATAAGACAGTTCCAGGAGAGTTACCTTCCTGGATTTAGCTCTCCTTCTATCCTGGTACATGCCTCTGGCCAAGTAATTTACTTTTTTTTTTTTTTTAATTTTTGAGAGAGAGAAAGGAGAGAAGAGAAGAGAAAGAATTAGCATGCCAGGGCCTCCTGCCGCTGAAGTTGAACTCCAGATGCATGCACCACCTTGTGCACATAGGTGACCTTATGCATGCGTCACCTTGTGCATCTGGTTTATGTGGGATCTGGGGAATCAAACATGGGTCCTTAAGCTTCACAGGCAAGTGCCTTAACCTCTAAGCCATCTCTCTAGTCCTAACTTACAGTTTTTTTTAAAAAATTAATTTATTTATTTGAGAGAGAGAGAGAGAGAGGAGAGAGAGGGAGGCAGATAGAGATAGATAGATAGAGGGGGTGGTGGAGAGAGGATGGACATGCCAGGGCCTCTAGCCACTGCAAACTTCAGATGCATGCACCACCTTGTACATCTGGCTTACGCAGGTTCTGGGGAGTCAAACCTGGGTCATCAGCCTTTGCAGGCAAACTTCTTAACCTCTAAGCCATCTTTCAGCCCCTGGCTGAGGACTGTAAATGTAATTGCTCATCGTGAGGGCTTATGATCCTGCCTGACCTCCATTCACTAATCTGCCTTCTGGTCTTATGCTAGGCGATTGGATTTTATGAAAGCTCCAAATCTCTTTCCAGAAACATACATGCATATACAAGTCACCCAGGGTTTTGCCTATGTTGGTTTTGGGGCCCTTTGGGGGCACTTGCACAGATCCATGATAAAGATCCTGCCTCATACAGTTTTTGCTTAGTTATAGGTAGATACCATGAGAAAAGGCAATAAAACTATTCCCCTTTAACATTTTTTATTTCTTATTTTCAAGCATAGGAAGATAGAAGAGAGGCAGAGAGAAAGAGTACACCAAGACCTCTAGCTGCTGCAAAGAAATTCCAGGATGCATGCACCACACTGTGTATTTGGCTTTTTGTGGGTACGGGGGAATCGAACTAGGCTAGTTAGGCTTTGCAGGCAAGTGTCGCAACCACTGGGCTAGTTCCCCAGCTGGGAATGGCTCTCTTAACTTGTATTCGACCCACCACCTACTACAACACGCCTTCTCTGCCTTCCGCATCTCAGAACTCCCCTTTGGAAGGGCAGAAATGCCCCAAAGACCTTCTCAGTGCCACAGCCCAAGCCTGGTCCTTCTCCACCAGGCTGCCCAGCAGCATGTCTCCACTGTCCACTCTTTTCCTCAGGACCTCACTGTTTTCATGATGCCATCTCTCCCCTATTCTGTTGGCTGCTGGACTCCTCTTCATCTCCTCTGTCCTTGGATGCTCATCTTGCAAAGGCCTCCATCCTGTTTCTCTTTCTCTGCATACCACATCCTCTCTTCGCTCACCGATTCTCCCATTCTGCCCACATCGATGGGTGATACTAATTGTGGGTCCAGGCCTCAGCCCGGTTCTAAATGTTCCCCATATGTTTCTCTTTGCCTGCCTGTAGAATGGTCCACTGTTTTCTTTTACATACCACATGCCCACTAGAAGGCGAACACGTTTACTTCTTTTTATTTTTTTTTAAAAAAACTTCTTAAAAAAATTTTTTTTTGAAGCCGGGTGTGGTGGCGCACGCCTTTAATCCCAGCACTTGGGAGGCAGAGGTAGGAGGATTACTGTGAGTTCGAGGCCACCCTGAGACTCCATAGTGAATTCCAGGTCAGCCTGGGCTAGAGTGAGACTCTACCTTGAAAAACCAAAAAAAAATATATATATATATATTTTGCTTATTTTTATTTATTTAGTTGAGAGCAGTAGACAGGCAGAGAGAGGAGAGAGAGAGAGAGAGAGAGAGAGAGAAAGAATGGGTGTGCCAGGGCCTCCAGCCACTGCAAACGAATTCCAGATGTGTGCGCCCCCTTGTGCATCTCGCTTATGCGGGTCTTGGGGAATTGAGCCTTGAACTGGGGTCCTTAAGCTTCACAGGCAAGCACTTAACCGCTAAGCCATTTCTCCAGACCTTTTTTTTTTTTAAAAAAATTATTTATTTGAGAGAGAATGCGCGCTCCTCTAGCCACTGCAAATAAACTCCAGACTCATGTCCCACTGTGTGTGCATCTGGCTTGATGTGGGCACTGGAGAATCAAACTCAGGTCACCGGGTTTTGCAGGCAAGCACCTTACCAACCGAGCCATCTCTCCGGCCCTACAGTCCCTAAGAGTTTGTATCCTTGAAATGACATTTCTTGCCTGTCTGGATTCCCTGTCCACTTTGGAAAAGGGAAGTTCCCTCACTGGCAAGCTGCTCTCAAACAGCATCTGCTTCCCATGGCTCTTGATCACTAGGAAGTTGAGGCCTCCCACTTTGCAGGGGAGCTGCAGGGTCCCCAAGGTGGGGGGAGGACCAGCCTAGTCCAGAGGCTGAGTGGGAGCAAGTCCTCTTGCCTGAAGGTGTACACTGTGATCCGTAACATCAACCTTGTTTGAAATAGCAGGGGGCGCATGCTAAGCTTTGCTTCACTGTTTTTTTTTTTTTTGGTTTATTTATTTATTTATTTATTTTTTATTTTTCAGTAGTTTGACCCCAAGGCTTGGAGAAGGCGCCACTTAGGCAGGAGATGGGGATGGAGGATGTGCAAGATTTTCAAGGCTAACGCTATCCTCGTGTTCTCAAGCCTCGTCTCCAGAATTTGCCTCTCCTTTGTCTTCTTCCATCTTTCTTTTCCTTTCCTTTCCTTTCCTTTCCTTTCCTTTCCTTTCCTTTCCTTTCCTTTCCTTTCCTTTCCTTTCCTTTCCTTTCCTTTTTTTTTCCCCCGAGGTAGGGTCTCACTCTAGCCCAGGCTGACCTGGAATTCACTATGGAGTCTCAGGGTGGCCTCGAACTCAAGGGCAATCCTCCTACCTCTGCCTCCCGAGTGCTGGGATTAAAGGCGTGCGCCACCACGCCCGGCTCTTCCATCTTTCTAAAAGCCAAAACCCCCTCTTTTCTTCCCAGAGTTATGTCTTATAAGAAAAGTTTTTTGAAACCTCCCTTAACCTATGATAATAGAGAAAAGGGATGTCTCACTTGTCTATTCTGTCTCAAAAGCACAAAGGGACATAGGGATTTTTTTTTATGGTTATATAGGGAAAGAAATCCTTTAAAATTCTCTATGTGTTGTTTATTTTATTTATGAGAGAGAGCGAGAGAGAGAGAGACAGAATGGGCTCGCCAGGGGTTCCAACCTCTACAAACGAACTCCAGATGCATGCGCCACCTTGTGCATCTGGCTAACGTGGGTCTTGGGGAATCGAACCAAGGTCCTTTGGCTTTGCAGGCAAGCGCTTTAACCACCAAGTCATCTCTCCAGCCCCTCTGTGTGTATGTTTTTATGTATGTGAGCCCTGACACAGTCATACCATGTGTGTGGAGGTCACAGAACACCTTGAGGGTCAGCGCTTTCCACCTTGGTTTAGGCTGGGTCTCTTTGCTGCTGCTTATGGAAGGGTAGTTGGTCCAAAAGCTTCCAAGGATTCTCCTGTCCTCACCTCCCATCTCACCATGAGCATGCTGGGATTACAGTTTTACGATGGTTCTGGGGATCCAAACATAGGTGGTCACACTTGCACAGTGTGGATTTCTACTCACCGAGCAATCTCCTCTGCCCCAAGAAATACTGTGGCTGCGACCCATAATTAGCTGAGCAAAATTTTCCAGGTAAGGTCAAGAAACCCAAAGGAAATAGAATATAGAGAGATTGCTCTCATGAGAGTTATTATTTCACTGGGAGGGTTGCATGAACAAGAGAGATCTACAATCACAAATAATGCCAACAGATGAAGCTATAAGAGAGCTATGAGAATGGTTTCAAAATGAAGTGGGGGAGCTGGCATGACTGACTGGGTACAGATGCACAAGTACATGTGTGCATGCTTGAGTAGGCCTCCTGATTTACGGCCTTATGTCCTCATATTCATTTCCCCTCTATTAATTTTCCTTTTCTTCACGTTCCTTCCTTCATTTTTTCTTCTCTCCTTTCTCCACCCCTCCCCTCCTCTTTATTTCCCCTTCCCTTCCCTTCCCTTCCCTTCCCTTCCCTCTCCTCCCCTCCCCTCTCCTCCCCTCTGCTTCCCCTCCCTCCCTTCCTTCCTTCCTTCCTTCCTTCCTTCCTTCCTTCCTTCCTTCCTTCTTTCCCTCCCTCCCTTTCTCCCTTCCTCCTTCTTTCTTCTTTATTTTGAGAGAGAGGCAGAGAGAAAGAGAAAGAGGAAGAGAGAGAGAATGAATGGGTGTGCCAGGGCCTTCAGTGGCTGCAAACAAACTCCAGATGCATGCGCCCCCTTGTGGCACCTGTGCAACATTGTGTGCTTGTATGTCTGGCTATGTGGGACCTAGAGATTTGAACATGAGTTCTTAGGCTTCACAAGCAAGTGCCTTAACCGCTAAGCCATCTCTCAGCCCTTTTTCTTTCTTCTTCCTTCCTTCCTTCCTTCCTTCCTTCCTTCCTTCCTTCCTTCCTTCCTTCCTTCCTTCCTTCCTTCCTTTCTCTCTCTCTCTCTCTCTCTCTCTCTCTCTTTCTTTTTGACAGAGTCTCTTGTATCCCAGGCTGGCCTCTACCTTGCTGAATAGTCAAGGATGACCTTGAATTCCTGATGCTTCTGTTCTACCTCTAGAGTGCTGGAGTTACAGCCATGTACCACCTTGCCCAGTTTTACACAGTGCCGTGGGTTTCATGAATGCTAGGCAAACATTGTAACAGACCTTCTTTTCCATTTTTCTATCCCTTTTTCAGATCTTGGCCAAAATCCCAAGCCTGCTGGTCCTGACATACCAGGTATGCACCTCTCTTTCAGAAGAACACTGCAGACAGCTGCCTCAGAGACTTCATTGTTAGGTCTGCCTTCTTTGTTCACCTTTGCCTCAGCAAGGTGAACAACCTCCCTTCCTCTCTTCCTCTCCTTCCCAGCAGCTACAAAGATCTCCAGCTTGCCTGACCTGTTTCCTTTTTTTTTTTTTTCTCTCTCAGGTGCCAATAAAACCATCTTAAAGTTTCGATCTGAGTCTGTTTTAAAATTCTTTTATCTGATAGAATAAGAACACACAAAAGGGACCCCGTGTTTACGATAAACTTGATCAGATCCCTACGTGCTGCCTGGAATGTACGTGGATGTGGGCTGCCCAAAGAACTTTTGTGCCACTCTCTCCAGTGCCCCAAGTGTATTTCTGTGTGTAATGGGATGTCCCCTGAAATCTCCTCCATTGAAGTACTAATGCCCATCGCCTCTGACTGTCTTGGAGGTAGGGACTTTTAAGAGATAAATCAGTTGACATGAAGTCATTAGGACTGGCCTTCATCCAATGTGACTGGCATCCTTAGATGAAAGGGAGATTACAAAACAGAGACAGATGCATGCAAGCTACCACCATGTGAATGCCCAGTGGAAAGATGGCTACCTGAAAGCCAAGGAGAAAATTCTCAGAAGAAAGTACCTACTGACTAGTGTCTTGATCTCGGCCGTCAAGCCTCTGCAGCTCTATGTGATCAACTTCTGTGGTTTAAAGCCACCTTGGTTTCCAGCCACTTCCTTATGGTAAGCTTGTTGCAAGTGAACATTCTCTGTATCCTTTGTTTTGAGAGCCTTTACACAGGAAGAGAGCAGGCGAGGGAGATGGCTCAGTGGGGAAAGCACTTGGCGGGAAAGCGTAAGGACCTGGGTTCACATCCCCGCCACCCACAAATGAAAGACCGGCGACGAAGCACACTCCTGGGGAAGCAGTTCAGGAGGAGCCCTGGGGTGAGCTGGCCGGCTCATCTAGCCGAGTCAGTGAGCTCAAGGTTTTGATGAGAGACCCTGTCTCAAGTTTCACTACTTTCATTGAGGGGAGACTGAGCCACGTTCAGTTTTCGATCCTTGTGAGAAACCATCTTCCCATGTGGATGTTGGCATTACTCTACCCCAGTGACTACTTCAGCCCCAAACAAACCCTCAGAGGCACAGGACAACAGCGACAACAACAAAATGAAGGCTTGGAAGATGGCTCAGTGGTTGGGAGAGCTTGCTTGTGAGAACTTGATAGAACAGCTTCCATTCCCCAGGACCCATGTAGAGCCAGATGTGCAGGGTGGCACAAGCATCTGGAGTTCATTTGCAGTGGTAGGAGGCCCTGGTGCACCCATTCTCTCTGTCGCTCCCTGTCTGCCTCTTTTTTCTCTCTGTTTCAAATAAACGCAAAATATTTTTGTTTATTTATTTGCAAGTAGACACACACACACACACACACACACAGAGCGAGCGAGCAAGAGAGAGAGAGAGAGTGAGAGAGAGAGAGAGAGAGAGAGAGAATGCTAGGGTCTCCAACCACTGTAAACTAACTCCAGGTGCATGCACCACTTTGTGCATCTGCTTTTACATAGGTACTGGTGAATCGAACTTGGATCGTTGGGTTTTGCAGGCAAGTGCCTTAATCATTGAGCAATCTCTCCAGTCCTAAAATATATATTTAAAAAAAATGGGGGTAGAGTCCAGTTAAGGGAGACAGCTGATGTTGACCTCTGGTCTCCATATGCTCACATATACATACACATGCACACTTACCCACACACACAAACATGTGTAGACACATATACATTCAAAGCAAAAAAAAAAAAAAAAAAAAAGCAAAAGAAGAGTCACTAACTTTAAGCAGCTTCTATTTTTTCAGAAAAGCTGTGTTTGGAAAGTAGAGGAAGACTGGAGGGGAGGAGGATGCAGTGAGAACCCAGGCCAACTGGCATCTCAGAGTCTGGCATCCGTTTTCACAGGTTTCTTTCTCTCCTGCCTGAGTCTCTCCTTGCGATAGAGCTGGTATACACTCTTCAATCCCATTCTCATCAATCATCCATTTGCCGGCTACAGAATTTCAGATAAGGCTAATCCTCCACATCTGTGAGTTCTGCATTTAGGGAGTCAGTCAACTGTGGATTCAAAATGTTCTATGATGGTTGCCAAGGTGATGGACATATACAGACATTTTCCTTGCTGTAGTCCCCAAACAACGTATTATAGCAACTGCTTATACAGAAAGATGTTGTATTATATACAAGCAATTTAGCAATGATAATTTATAATGAACATTTTAGTAATTTAGCATATGTGAGAATGTGCACAGGTAAGATGCAAATGCAATGTCATTTTACATTATGTACTTGAGCATTGGTGGATTTTGATATCTATGGGCAAGCCTGGGTCCTAGAACTCATCTCCTGTGAATACCAGTGGGTGGTTGTATAATTCTCCCTGAATTTATTCTTATTACAAGGACTGAAGATCTGTTAATAGTGACATACCAACTCCAAAAATGACTCTTGACCACACTCATGTCCCAGGAGGAGAGTGGAATTTTAGAGACCTCATCCTGAGCATAATTAGTCCAAGATTAGTTCACAGAAACAGCCTCAAAATTTATTGAGGTTCCAGCCACACTGTTAACCAAAATGAGCCAATTGGTTGTCGAGCCCAGTTTCCACATTCATATTAAAAGTCAATTGGAAAAGACAGGATTTCTAAACAACATGTAAACTCACTTTCTTTCCCTTCTTCTTCTCCTTTTTTTTTTAACTTTTGTGATTTTAGTAACTTTACTGCTCTGACTGGAAAAAATCTTGTCTAATGGTATTAAAATGTACAGTCGCTGATAAACTGTGACCAGTTCTTGGCTTTTTGCAAGATGTGGGAATATTAAGATGTCATTAAGTATTTTATCTCTCTTCCTTCATGCTACAACTTTAATGCTGCGTTCAGAGATCATTACTCAGTAATGCTGGCAAGCCTTCCTCCCCTTTGAAGAATGCTTTACGAGACAATGCAATATTCATTATTACTCTCGGTCGCCTGCTGGATCTACTCTTTCCCCTGAAAACGTTTTTTTCCCCCCCAGAGGGCACATTATTTGAGACAGAATGTACTTATGATAAGAAGTTATAAGGGAAAATCTCTCAGAACATCCACAATTTTCCATGGACATTGCATGATAGAGTGAAGCATTTATTTATTTAATTTTAATTAATTAATTAATTAATTAATTTGACAGAGAAAAAGGGAGAGAGTGAGAATGGGCACACCAGGGCCTTCAGCCACTGCAAACAAACTCCAGACGCGTGCGCCCCCTTGTGCATCTGGCTAACGTGGGTCTGGGGGAATCGAACCAGGGTTCCTTTGGCTTCGCAGGCAAACGCCTTAACCTCTAAGCCATCACTCCAGCCCTGAAACATTTATTTTGGCAGCTTTGCGGACCCCGGTTAACACGAAGACTTAGTGAATTTTTGGGTGCTCCCAGTTTACACACACCATTCGAAGAGTGAGTTGGCAGGGTGTTTAAGTCATCATCCACGTGAAGGAGACAGTGAGTGACCGTGCTGCAGTTCAAGGACAACAAGGCACGTCATACCACTCACTGTAAGACGCAAGGAGCGAGGAGGAGAAATGAGTCACCGCATGTTGTCTCCAAGTTTCTCCTCCCTAGGGAGTATGTCTGACAATGAGACTCGCCCGTGTCCTCCCTGGGAGGGCTGAGGCGTTGCCCCCATGAAGGTTGGGGGCGATGGAAAAATAACGATGGCAGATGAGGTCGTTGACTACCAGGGGGATGACTTTCCAGACTCGCCTTCTGGCCACGCTGCTCTGGGCGAGCTCGCTTTCGTTTTACCGCCCTTCCTCTTTCTTGTCCCCGATTTGGCCAGCTTAGTCAAACGGGGCTCATGGCTATGCAACCAGACAGAGCCTCATCCCATGCACCCTGACCTTACCTCCGCTTTTTCACCCACACCCTCTTCTCCTCTGTTTCTGCCCTCATTCCTTCAGCTGCTTTCTTCCTTTCGGGATGTGCGCGCTTTTCTGGTGTGTCTGAAATCCTCCGTGGACGGAGGCAAGGTAATCATCAGCAAAGAGGGAAAATGAAAGACGGAGTTCCCACTATGCCGGACAGTTGTGGGGAGTGGAATATTGGGAAGGCGGGTATGACGAGAGAGTTCTCTTTCCAAAGCATTTTGTCCTTTGTGCTTCTCATGCACTGGGAGGTATATTTTTTGGACCTTAAACTTTGTTGGGGTAAGGGCTGACACAATGGTAATAGGATAGAATACTTGGAACAGTTCTGCCAAGTGGCTCATCATACGTGGTTAAATAATACCAGGAGAGACGGCTTAGTGGCTAAGGCGCTTGCCTGGGAAGCCTAAGGACCCATGTTTGACTCTCCAGAACCCACGTAAGCCAGATGCATACGGTGGCACATGGAGTTCATCTGCAGTGGCTAGAGGCCCTGGTGTGCCCATTCTCTCCTCTCTCTAATAAATAAAAATAAAGGGCTGGAGAGATGGCTTAGCGGTTAAGCACTTGCCTGTAAAGCCTAAGGACCCCGGTTCGAGGCTCGACTCCCCAGGACCCACGTTAGCCAGATGCACAAGGGGGCGCACGCGTCTGGAGTTCGTTTGCAGTGTCTGGAGGCCCTGGCGCGCCCATTCGCTCTCTCTGTCTGCCTCTTTCTCTCTCTCTCTCTGTCACTCTCAAAGAAATAAATAAAAATGAACAAAAAATTAAAAAAATAAATAAAAATAAAATACAAAAAAAAATACACAAAAGCAAAGGAGATGGTAGGGCTGCAAGAGATCCACCATATAGTTCTACAATTTGAAAGAGTTTGGCTCACTTAGGATCTTAGCACTTGGGAAGCTGGGGCAGGAGGATTGCTGTGAGTTTGTAGCCAGACTGGCCTATAGAGTGAAACCCTGCCTTAAAAAATAAATTTGAGTCAAGAATGTAGCTCCATGGTATATTGCTTGCTTAGCAAGAATGAGGCCTGAGGCCTTGAGTCTGATGCCCACCGTTGCAGACAAAAAAAAAAAAAAAAAAAAAAAAAGTTTAAGTTTTAACTTACCAGCTACAGGTAAAGTGATTTTAAAATTCATAACATTAAACTTATACCAAGAATTTTTAAAAATCAAGACTGAGCTGCGTCCTTCTGATTGAAGAAGAATTTAGTAATTTATTGAGAACTTACAGCTATATTAATTCTCTCCTTTACAGTGGTAATAAATAGTACATCTTGAGAAGAATTTTGTGTCTCTTCTCCCATCAACCTGAAATCTGACATCCCATGTGACTGTCCATTCTCCTTTAAAAGCAGATGGATTGATGGTGCAGGTATCACCCCTGGTGTTGTAGGTGGGCAAAAAGATGTGTTCTGGCTTTTTATTGGTCACTTCACATTTCTGTTCTAATTTTTTAAAAATATTTTATTCATTTATTTATTTATGAGAAAGAAGGGGAGAAAGAGAAAGAGAGAGAGAGAGAGAGAGAGGAAGAGAGAGACTGAGAATGGGCATGCCAGGGCCTCCAGCCACTGCAAATGAACTCCAGACACATGCAACACCTTGTGCATCTGGCTTACGTGGGTCCTGGGGATTCGAACCTGGGTCCTTAGGCTTCACAGACAAGCTCCTTAACCACTAAGCCATCTCTCCAGTATGTCTGTTCTAATTCCTAATTTTATGAAACACAAACTCTCCTTTGTTGTTATTTATGTTGTGTCATTCTCTTTTGTTGTTAATTTAACACAGAGCAGAGCAGAGGTGAGGAACCACTGGCCACCGCCTTCCCATGCACCTGAAGGCTTCATGCAGTCAGACTGTGTCAGTTTTTGTGACTGTGACAAAATACTTATTTTTGTTTTTGGCTTTAGAGCTGCTAGTCAGGGGTTGGTTGACTGCTCTCGCTTTGGGTTTGAGCCAAGGCAGGAATATCATGGGATCCAGGGCACTCATTTCACAGTTGTCTAGGAAACAGAGAGGCGGGCAGGAAGCTGCTGATGGCCAAAGAAACCCTTCAAAGACACACCCCTCGGTGACCTGCCTCCTCAAACTGGGTCCTTTCAGCCACGAACTCCTCAATCATGTGTTCTTTTTCTTTCCCTTTAAGGTAGGGTCTCGCTTTAGCCCAGGCAGACCTGAAATTCACTATGGAGTCTCAGGGTGGCCATGAACTTACGGTGATCCTCCTACCTCTGCCTCCCGAGTGCTGGGTTTAAAGGAGTGTGCCACCGCGCCTGGCTCATCCATTGTTTTTATCATAGCCCTCAAGATTCAATCACATCTCAAAAGTGCCACCAGCTGGGGGGCTGGGAAGATGGCTCAGTGGTTAAAGGCCCTTGCAGGCCGGGATTCAATTCCCAAGCGGCCCATGTTAGATGGTTGCAAAAAGTGGCACAAGCATCTGGTTCATTCACAGTTGGCAAGAGGTCTAAATAAATAAGTAAGTAAGTAAATAAATAAATAAATAAATTCTAATGCCATCATGTAGAGACCAAGCTTTCAACACAGGACACATCCTATCCACACCCTAACAGACTCCATTCCAGGCAACTACCTCAGGCTTCTGAGGTTTCCAGAAGCGAATGAAGTAAATCAGAATTAAAAAAAATTTTTTTTTAATTTATTTATTTGAGAGCGACAGAGAGAAGGAGGCAGAGAGAGAGAGAATGGGCGCGCCAGAGCTTCCAGCCTCTGTAAAGGAACTCCAGATGCGTGTGCCCCCTTGTGCATCTGGCTAACGTGGGTCCTGGGGAATCGAGCCTCGAACCGGGGTCCTTAGGCTTCACAGGCAAGCACTTAACCGCTAAGCCATCTCTCCAGCCCGAGAATTTTTTTTTATAAATAAAATTTTGTTTGTTTATTTATTTATTTGAAAGTGACTGAGAGAAGAGGCAGAGAGAGAGAGAGAGAGAGAGAGAGAGAGAGAGAGAGAATGGGCGCGTCAGGGCCTCCAGCCACTGCAAACAAACTCCAGACTCGTGCGCCCCCTTGTGCATCTGGCTAACGTGGGTCCTGGGGAATTGAGCCTTGAACCAGGGTCCTTAGGCTTCATAGGCAAGCGCTTAACCGCTAAGCCATCTCTCCAGCCCAAATCAGAATTTTTGAGCCAAAGGATTTCCGTGTCTGCAAGCAGAGCCATGCAGATGGCTCCCAGACAGGAAGCGACCGTCATGTACCCAGCAGCACACACGTCTGTTCAGCTTCTGCGTGAGGGTGACTGAACAGTTTAGTGCAAAAGGCCACGTGCGCTTAGTTGGAATGTAGCCGTTCCCTAGTCCCAGTAACTCTTTAGGCAGACTCTTGGCAACACAGACACGGGGACAGAAGTGCCCGTGGGACTAGTCATGACCCACCTTTACCCCTGAGTCTTTTGGATTATGTGTGCATGGTGAGAAGGTTGAAATATACTTAATCTAATCGCCTCTGGAGATTGAGAGGCGTGTGTTCATATAAATGTCAAGTTGGGACATAATTTAACAGAACTTTAGGATGTGTGAGTACTGCCAGATTCCATCTGGTGAGACAAATTAAACGTGTCTCTTTGGTCCTGAAACAGGTAAGAGAAGAAATTGGCATCTGTGAGCTTCTCCTGTGAACGCCACCAGTCCTCCGCCAGCCCTGACTTAAGGAGGCAGGGAGATCCATTGTGTGCATGTGAGAAGCAAAGAAAAGAACCAAAAGCCAATTATCTTGGCCTAGCTGTAATCTACTACTTGGTGCTTGTCTCCTTGACAACATTAATAGGTGTATTGAAGATGTGGAGCAGAGGTTAATTAAAAAAAACAAAATCCAAACAACATTTAAATATTAGAACGGAAGAGTCTCTTTGCTATATGCCTGGCTCTGGTCACTATTCTCAGTCATATGAGAGCCTAACTTCAAGGTTGGTGCATTTCTTTTTTATTTATTTATTTTAAATATTTTATTTTTATTTATTTGAGAGTGAAAGAGGCAGAGATGAGAGAGAGAGAGAGAGAGAGAGAGAGAGAGAGAGAGATGAGAATGGGCATGCCAAGGCCTTCAGTCACAGCTGCAAATCAACTCCAGGTGTGCATCTGGCTTACGCAGGTACTGGGAAATCAAACCTGGGTCCTTTGGCTTCATAGGCAAATGCCTTAACCACTAAACCAGCCCCCAGGTTGGTGCATTTGAGGTGCTTAGATCAAGTACAGCTTGACCAGAAACACACTCACTTCTGGCAAACAAAATAGCAGCTGACCACATTTCAGGAAAATAGGGATCAATTAAAGGTTCCCACTGTCCTTGGGGAGTGCATGGGAAGAGAAGAAATTAGGGTGTTGTTCTTTTTTTTTTAAGTTTTCTTTTAAATTATTTATGAGAGAGAGAGAGAGAATGGGCGCTCCAGGGCCTCTAGCCACTGCAAATGAACTCCAGACGCATGCGCCACCTTGTGTATCTGGCTTACATGTGTCCTGGGGAATTGAACCTGGGTCCTTCAAGCTTTGTAGGCAAGCACCTTAACCTCTAAGCCATCCCTCCAGCCCTAGGCTGGTGTTCTTTTTCTTTTAGTTTTTCAAGGTAGGGTTTCGCTCTGGTCCAGGCTGACCTGGAATTCACTCTGTAGCCTCAGGGTGGCCTCGAACTCACGGCGATCCTCCTACCTCTGCCTCCCGAGTGCTGGGATTAAAGGGGTGCGCCACCACGCCCGGCTTCAGGTAGTGTTCTTAACAGGGGCAGTCTGGCAATGTATAAAGATTATTTTTTGGCTGTCACATGAAGGAGCTGACAATTAGAGGCCAGAAATGCTGGCCAGCACCCTGCTGTGGCCGGGACAGGTCCTCCACAACGTGCGCCTGCCTGGCCTGAAATGTCAACAGTGTCCAAGGTGACAAGGCTTGGTGCACAGAGCACTTGCATTCTTTTTGTGATGCATAATATTTACTGAAGTAAGTGAATGAAAAAGACAGTGGTCTGTTGTTTCTTCATAGATGGAAGTTCTATGATAACCGGGTATTAACATTCCACGGCCATTGCAGGGACAGATTTTTCAGCAGTGTGCTCTTTCCACCATAGTGCTAAGCCACAAAACAAAGCATTATCCTAAAACTGTGGAACATATATATCTTCCTTAGGGCATGAAACAAAAACAAAAAACAAAAGAAACAGAGAAATGTAGCCGGGCGTGGTGGCGTACGCCCTTAATCCCAGCACTCGGGAGGCAGAGGTAGGATCGCCGTGAGTTCGAGGCCACCCTGAGAATACAGAGTGAATTCCAGCTCAGCCTGGGCCAGAGAGAAACCCTACCTTGAAAAACCAAAAAACCAAAAACCCAAAAAAAACAAAACAAAATAAAACAAAACAAAAAACCCCCAGAGAAATGCAAAACACTCCCAAGATGAGACAGACAGATACAGATTTTCAGTTTGCAACACCCTAAGCCCCCTAACATACATTTTAAGGTGTGGTTACAGGTACCTGATGCAATCACGTCAATATTCATCAGCACACATTTCAACTTTCTGTACATATGAGCCCAGAAGGGAACATGTGTAGTGTGATGGGATGGTGCATAAAAGTAAGCTGATGCCTTGGAAATGGGTCATTCTATAAGGTAGTGCTGTAAATATTTTGGTTTGGTTTACTAAGTTTCAGCTTGAAATACTGAGGCGGGTGCATTTGTTATTCGCGCACGAAAAGTGTTTGCGCAGCCAGGCCGAGACTTCAAGGGATCACTGAAAGCCTTCTCTTCACTTGAAAAATCAGTCCCCTTCATGCGTCACCTTAGTCACATTTCTCACATTTCTCGTCGCTGTGACAAGATACCTGACAGAAGTCACTTAAGGGAAAAAGGATTGATGTGGACTCACAGTAAAGCGGGCGTGGTCCAGCATGGTGGGCAGGTGTGCCAATTCATGGCAGCATGAGCTCGAGGCAAGAATGGCTCACATCTTTCAGTTTTTTCTTTTCCTTTCTTTCCTTTCCTTTCCTTTCTCCTTCCTTCCTTCCTTCCTTCCTTCCTTCCTTCCTTCCTTCCTTCCTTCCTTCCTTCCTTCCTTTCTTTCTTTCTTTCTTTCTTTCTTTCTTTCTTTCTTTCTTTCTTTCTTTCTTTTCCAATGTAGGGTCTCACTCTGGCCCAGGCTGACCTGAAATTCACTATGTAGTCTCAGGGTGACCCCTCGAACTCATGGCGATCCATTTACCTCTGCCTCCATGGATTAAAGGCGTGTGCCACCATACCCGGCTAGCTCTTTTTTTTTTTTAAAGATTGATTTTTATTTATTAGAGACAGAGAGAGGGGTGGGGTGAGAGAGAGAGAGAGAGAGAGAGAGAGTGAGAATGGGCACACCAGGGCCTTCAGCCACTGCCAATGAACTCCAGGCAAGCTACCTTGTGCATCTGGTTTATGTGGGACCTGGTGAATCGAACCTGGGTCCTTAGGCTTCGCAGGAAGGTGCCTTAACCACTAAACCATCTCTCCAGCCCTGCTTGCATCTTCTTGATGGATCAGGAAACAGAAGAGCTGGCAATGGTAGCACTCACCTGCTCTGCTCCTTGCCCCGTTTTTATCTCACCTGCCCTCCCCCCCCCCCGACTATGTATCACCCACATTCAGGGTGGGGTCTTCCCTCCTCAGTTAGAACTCTCTGGAAATACCTTCACAGTCGTACCCAGAAGCGCATCTCCTGGTTTATTCTAACTTCAGTTGACTTGACAATGAGGAGTCACTGTCCCAATGAAAACAGCTTGTGTAGGTGACTTCCAAAGTGGAATAGATTTTATTTTCTTGTTTCATTCACTTTAATCCTCATCTTGGTTTCAAGATGAATTATTTCTTTAAAAAAAAACATTTTATTTTTATTTATTTATTTGACAGAGAGAGAGAGAGAGAGAGAGAGAGAGAGAGAGAGAGAATGGGCGTACCAGGGCCTCCAGCCACTGCAAATGAACTCCAGACGCGTGCGCCCCCTTGTGCATCTGGCTAACGTGGGTCCTGGGGAATCAAACCTGGGTCCTTTGGCTTTGTAGGCAAACACCTTAAATGCTAAGCCATCCCTCCAGCCCTGAATTCTTTCTTTTTTTTTTTTGAAAAATATATTTTATTTATTTGAGAGAGAGAGAGAGAGAGGGCAAAGTGAGAGAAAGAGACAGAGAGAGAATAGGTGCTCCAGGGCCTTTAGCCACTGCAAATGAACTCCAGACACATGCACCCCCTTGTGCATCTGGCTTTACAATGTTATTGCTCTCTCTCTTTCTCTCTCTCTCTCTCTCACACTCACATAAAAGGGCAGTCTGTTGGGCTTGCCTCAAAAAAATGTAGTCGTATTTCTCTACTGTGAATGAATAAAATGAAATTAAGTCGCAGGATCTGGCTGATATCTGTAGTGACACATGCAGAAGGCCTGCCTTTGTGTATGCACGTGTATGTGTACACGCATGCACAGGTGCATGTGTGCATGCCTGTGTGGAGGCCAAAGGGCAGTCTTGAGTATCAGCCCTTAGATGCCATCCTTTGGTCTCTCACTGGCCTGGAACTCACCAAGTAGGCTAGATGTCTGGTCAGAGAGCCTCAGGAATCCTTCTGTCTCTGTCTCCCCAGAGCTGGGAAGATAAGCACGTGGCACTACCTTTTAGCTGGTTTTTAAAAAATTGTGTGTTCTGGGTGGTTTCAAACTCAGGTCCTCATGTTTGCAAGCCAAGCACTGTACATTTTGCCCTGTCTCCCCAGCCTTTAGAAGGGCCTCTTTAGTCTCATACTATACCTGTCTTTTCTCTGATATTGGGGGTTTTGGGATTACTTGTGAGAAATGAGGGCTGATTTCATTCCAGGGTGATTTCAGGAGGTGGGCAGCTTATGGGACACACCAGAGGCAAATGATACTTTGCTTACAGGGACCCTATGGGGGCAAGAAGATTGAATTGTACTCCTGATCAATCACCACAATTCGTGACTCTTACAAGTCTTTGTTATAAACTAGACTGCAGCCCATCTGCACAGAAGATGTAGAAAAATCCTTCAATGAATTCACACTCACATGCTTTCAGTTGCTTTTAGCTGTAAAATCGACATTATACTTCACATAGGGAGGACAGTACAATAATTAGGTACTGATCATTTTGATATATGCACCTTTTGTTAAAGAGTAAATATCCTAGGAATGGCTAAGAAATATTTTCTTTATACAAAGGTGCTATTCTTTTTCTCTTTTTTTTATTTTTTAAATTAAATTTATTTATTTGAAAAAGGAGAGAGAGACACACAGAGGTAGAAAGAGGCAGATAGAAAGAATGGGCACACCAGGGCTGCCAGCCACTGCAAACGAACTCCAGACACATGCGCCACTTTGTGCATCTGGCTTATGTGGGTACTAAGGAATTGAACCTGGGTACTTTGGCTGTGCAGGCAAGTGCCTTAACTGCTAAGCCATCTCTCCAGCCCTTCCTCTTCTTTTTTGATTTTTCCTTTAATTTTTTTTCTTTTTTTTTTTTTTTTTTGCTTGTGTAGAGTGCATGTACCAGCTTGTGCCTTTGGGATGCCCACATGCTTACCTGTGGTGGGGGTCACTCCCCTGTGGTGAGGTGTCACTCACGTGCCATGGGTAGAGTGCAATGTCTGGTGTCCTGCTCCGTCACTCTTCTGCCTGGTCTTGTTTTCAGCCAGAGCCTCCTTTGATAGATTCCAGAGCTTGCAAGGCCCCCAAAGATTCTAGGGTCTCTGCTCCTCTCCAGGGCTGGGGTTACAGGTGTGTGTCTGACTATGTCCAGCTGTTTTTTGTGGGATCTGGAGATTTGAACTTGGGAAGTCCCAGGCCCTCTCAGACCCCCATGATGGCACAGGAAGTGCATTTGACCACTGAGCCATCTCCCAATCCCCCAACGTTCTTTATTGTTACTGTAAGACTTTCTGCTCTTTTGTAGCAACAGCAGTGTTAAAAAGATATTGGCTTTTGTATCTCTTTCTCTTCATGTAATTAGTCTCAGGTGTGGCAGCACGTGCCTGTAATTCTAGCATTCAGGAGGCTGAGGCAGGAGGATTGCAAGTTTAAGGCCAGCCTGGGTTACATAGTGAGCCCCTGTCTCAGAAACAAATGAACAAATGAACAACAATAAATCCTTCAAACCTATCATTTTTTTTTTTTTTGCTAAGAACATCATGTTTTATTCTATTTTTGTGAGGTTATAGTGATGCAGGATTTTGGGGTTCAGGAGGAGTCCACTGGTTTTTTCATGACCCCCTAGTTTTGGGTTCTCTCTTACCTTTTAATTAATTAAAAAATTTTTTTTTAGTTTTTTGAGGTAGGGTCTCACTTTAGCTCAGGCTCACCTGGAATTCTCTACGTAGTCTCAGGGTGGCCTCGAACTCACGGTGATCCTCCTACCTCTGCCTCCCAAGTGCTTCTCCTACCTTTAATAAAGATTAAAGACAGGCTCAAGAAGGATAAGGTATGAATTATTAGTTTCATTTATGGGGGAATCACAAATTGTGGGCTTTATTTAAGGGAGAAATCATGAATCCGTGGGATTTAGGAAACCTGCTCTCATGGAAACACTGTATAGTTCATAAGGTTCTCTGGGGAGAAAGTGAAGTTTTGGGGGAAAACCTAGAGTAGAGCAGCAAGTATGTGGAGGACAGAACTCAGGTGTCCATGCAGGGAGACTTAGAGAGAATACACATGGCCTCCACCACGTGCTTTCCTGAAGAGGAAGAATATCAAAAGGAGATCAAGAAATTCAGAGGCATGAGCGATGAAGAGTGACTCTCATGGTTAAGGTGAGTTTACGGAAACTGTCTGGTGCTCCACACCACCGCCAGGGTGAGGTGGCATCTCCTGGTTCTCTTTTTCTTATATTTATTTATTTATTTGAGAGCGACAGAGAGAGAGAGAGAGAGAGAGAGAGAGAAAGAGAGAGAGAGAGAGAGAGAATGGGCGCACCAGGGCTTCCAGCCACTGCAAATGAACTCCAGATGCGTGCGCCCCCTTGTGCATCTGGCTAACGTGGGTCCTGGGGAATCGAGCCTTGAACAAGGGTCCTTAGGCTTCACAGGCAAGTGGTCAACCACTAAGATCTCTCCAGCCCCTCTTCTGGTTCTCTTTAGGCCCGGATCCCTAACTGAAACTGCCTGAAAAAGGCAGCTTCCTCCTGTCCTCCTTCAATAGGACTTGAGCAATACTTTTTAAGTATTTTGCTGTATTTGCTGCTAACATATCAATATAATCAACCTAGTAGGAGAAGCCCTAGAAAATAAAGATAGGTTTCTATGGAAATGGCCTCTAAAGAGCATTAAAAGGGCCAGGGAGGTGGCTCAGTTGCTAAAGTACTTTTCCTGCAAATGCGAGGGTCTGGTTTTCGATCCTTAGCTCACGTTGGGCATGGTGGAGGGCGTCTATAATCCCAGTGCTTTGGAGGTGGAGATGGGAGGCTCTCTGGGGCAAGCTGACCAGCTAGAGTAGCCAAACTGGTGAGCTCTGAGTTCAGTGAGAGACCCTGTCTCAATAAATAAGGCGGGGAGTGACAGAGGGAGACACCTGACATTGACCCGTGGCCTCCACATACAGGTGTACACGCGTGTGTGCACCTCCTAGAGTGTACCTCTCCACACATGAACAGGGATACACACATGCATATACAACACTCAAAATTAAAAAAAAAAACAACGACAGTGACACAGGCTAGAGAGGTGGCTCAGTGGTTAAGGCACTTGCCTGCAAAGCCCAACGACTGGGGTTCGATTCCCTAGTACTTATGTAAAGGCAGAAGCACAAAGTGGCACGTGTGTCTGGAGTTCATCTGCAGCAGCTGGGGGCCCTGACATGCCCATTCTCTCTGTCTGTCTCTCTTCTCTCTCTGCTGGGAAATAAATAAATAATGAAAAAGTGATATAAACAAAATATAAAAGAAAAAATAGAATTGCTTTGGTACACATGTACATATTTTAATATGAGTTAATGTAAGCTAAGTCTTCTACACACTTCTACACGGAAGTACATTTGAGCAACGGAATCTTTAGACCATCCTCTGGTAACTGTGGCTGCTATAGCACATGGGAATGAGGGAATGAACCAGAAGAGCTTTGACCCATGGCCTTGGGGACTGAAACTTGTCACAACTCCTGTTCCACACTCTTGGCCAGTATTTAGTCAGCCACAGATAGCACAAAGTCATGGAACATTAGACAATGAAGCACATTTATTTTCAGTGTCCAAACTATACAAGGATGGGATTTTTTGTTGTTGTTTTTTTTGCCCACTTAGTTCTTAACACTGCTTCATCCATGTGAGCACCTCTCACCCTTCCAGCCTGCTTCATTCTGAGACAGTCAGAGCATGTGGACGCTTCATCCTGCCGAATCTCCAGATGTAACTTTGAGGTGCAACCTCTGGATCCAAGCTGGGTCCGAGGGCGGCAGGTGTAGGTCCGTGACAGAGCGCTTTGCCAGCAAGCTCAGGGTCCCCCCGGGGGTCCTGTGTCCAGCTCTGCAAAGACAAAACATCAGTGGCAAAGAGGCTGAGGCAGACCCACTAAATCCTTAGCTGGCAGGTCTTTTGGGATAGGAGGAGGTGGTAGGAAATAATGCATTTATTTGTTCATGTATTCTATGGAGTCAGAACAATATCTGAGCTTTGCTATGGGCCCAACGTTGCACGTGGTGCCCGGGATCAAAGCGCCCTCCATTGCACTTTTCTGCCTGACGGGGCAGCGCGGGGCTTGCTTTCTGTCTGGCTGCCTTTGATCTTAGTTTGACTTATGGAATGCGTTCTCTCCTCTTTTCTTGTGGTACATGTTTATGGCTGTCCTCACCCACTGTGTGTCCCGTGGCAACCCACGGCTGGTTCCAACCTGGCAGGTCATTTATTATCTGTTCTATTTTCTATAGGAGACAGCGCAGAAGTCCCTTTTGTTTTTCTGTGAGTGAAGCCTGTCTTCATGCACTAAAGCTATAAGCTGGAAGACACAACAAAGTCTTGCTCTGCATTTGAGGGCCCAACCTGCAGGTCCTTTCCTTTTTTTCTTTTAACCTTTCTCTCTCCTTCCTTCCTTTCCTTACCCTCCTTCTTTCCTTTCATTCTCTCCCTCCTTCCTTACCTCCCTCCATCCCTCCCTCCCTCTCTTCTTTCCTTTCCCTTTCCTCCCCTCCTTCCCTCCCTCCCTCCCACCCTTCCTCTTTCCTTCCTTTCTTCGTTTCTTTTCACAGGGTCTCAATCTAGCTCAGGCTAGCCTGTAACTCATATAGCTCAGGCTGGTCTCAAGATCACGGTAATTCTCCTGTCTCAGTCACCCGAATGTGAGGGTCATGGGTGGGAACCATCATGTCCAGCTGATTCAGTCCCTTCTCGAAGTCCTCCAGAGCCCCAAATTCAGCTCCTCAAAGAATAATTTTCCTGGGACCTGGGAAGATGGCTCAGTGGCTAAAGGCACTTGTTTGCAAATCTTTGCAGGCCTGGGCTCAACTTCCAGGATACCCATGTAGGCCACACACAAAATGTGGCAAGCCTCCAGTGTTCATATGTAGTGGAAAGGGTCCTTTGTTTTCCTCCACCCTGAATACATGCAAATAAATACAATAATATTAATAATTTTCCTGGTGTGATTATTTCTAGAATGGGAGAAACATAGCACTATGTCTCCTGATGTGATCTGATTAACCACTGGATGTCACTGTTGCTCCATTCAAAGGCCGTGGATCCAGTCACAGGGTACCAGGGCTTGGGAGTGTTTGGGGGGGGGGTGTCTATGGTCATCTTTAACACTGGGGCTTGGTCCGATTTGCTTTACAGGCACCCCCAGAGCTTCCTGGAAACAAGATTAGATTGTAAACCAGCAGATCAACAAAGAAGTGAAATTCCTCTTACCAAGGACTCACAGTGGCTGACTATCTGCTACAAAGCCGTGCCCGGCACACGCCTTCGAATCGTGCTGGGAATAGGAGAGTGAACTTCCTCTTTTTCCCCAGTTTGTCTCCAGTACTAGATTGTCAAGAATCTGCCTTACGAGGCCCAGCCCAAAGGGTGTGGGGGAAAAGGGTCAGTTTCTGGAGCAGGCTAAGTGGGGCTCCTTTAGTCCCTGCCCCCCACACTTAGGGGTGTGTGTGTGTGTGTGTGTGTGTGTGTGCATGGGTGCGTGCTTGTGCAGATGTATGTGCATGTGTGTGTGCCTCTGTGTGGTGGCTACTGGACAACCTTGGGTGTCATTCTTTGGTCACCTTTAAAAAAATTTTTTTTGGTTTATTTTTATTTATTTATTTATTTGAAAGTGACAGAGAAAGAAAGAGGGAGAGGGAGAGAGAGAGAGAGGGAGAGAATGGGCGTGCCAGGGCCTCCAGCCACTGCAAATGAACTCCAGACGCATGCGCCCCCTTGTGCATCTTTTGGCCACCTTTCTTGAGATGGGGCCTCTCATTGCCCTGCCTCTGCCCACCTAAGTGGTCGGATTACATGAGTTTGCCATTACCATACTCAGCTATTTTTATTTATTTGTTTATTTATTCATTCATTCATATATTTTTTTTGATATATATTTGATATATTTCTGGGGCTTGATTTCAGGCCCTCATGCTTGCAAGCCAAGCACTTGACAGACTCAATTATCTCCTTAGCCCCGCCCGTAGTTCTTAGGACATGTTAGACAGTTCCTTGGCTGCACACAGACACTGCTCTGTTATACAACACTCCTGGTAAGCATAGGCGTTTGCCACATTCAGCAGGGACCGCATTTAATTAACAGGAAGGTTCTCTTTCCCCTAGATCTGTGTGTTAAGTGCAATCTTACCCCTGAATCTGGGGTTTGTGCCCACTTCCTGGTGTGTCACTGCTGGGCCACTCTTGCAGAGACCTTTGCATTGGTAAACCAGGAGAGAGCATTACCTGGTGCTGGTCCTTGCCCACTCGCCCAGCTTCTGCGTGGACTGGGGCTCATCCTCTCCACTCCTCCTCTCACTTAGAAACCCAAGCAGGAGTCAGTGAACATAGGAGAGGTAAAGAATCCACGTTTTGGGGGCTGGAGAGATGGCTTAGTGGTTAAGTGCTTGCCTGTGAAGCCTAAGGATCCCGGTTTGAGGCTCAATTCCCCAGGACCCACGAAAGTCAGATGCAGAAGGTGGCACATGCATCTGGAGTTCGTTTGCAGTGGCTGGAGGCCCTGGCGTGCCCATTCTCTCTCTCTGTCTGTCACTCTCAAATAAATAAATAAACAAGAATTCAAATTTTTCAGCTGAGTGTGGTGGTGCACGCCTTTAATCCCAGCACTGGGGAAGCAGAGCTAGGAGAACCTCCGTGAGTTTGAGGCTACCCTGAGACTACATAGTGAGTTCCAGGTCAGCCTGGGCTAGAGTGATATCCTACCTTGAAAAAAACAGAAACAAACAAACTAATAAAAAAAAATGCCTCCAGCTTTTTTTTTTTTTTAAAAAAGAACTTTGTCTCATTTCTGCCTCAGAATTCTTGTGAGATGCCTAAGATCAGATATCAGTTCTGGAGGCGGACAGATACTGACTTACCTCATGGCCAGCTCCTTTCTTGCTATGGAAGCCCAGGCACTTAGCTTCTTTAGGCTTTCAGCTTTCTTTTTTGGGGGGTAAAGATGGTGAGAATCATTCTGTACCCCTCTAGGGTTATTCTCCAGATTCAGTGGAATGCAGGTCGTGTTTGCAGCACGCTGCCTGTACCTTATCCATCCTCCCAACATGACAGCTGCTGTTACGGCACTGGATAACATTGACTCAAGAGAACACAGAAAGAAAAAAAAAAAATCCAATATTGGGAGTTAGAAATTTCAGAAAGGCCCAGAAGAGTGGATGATCAGATGGTGACATTCACTCATGTAATAAGCATCCTTGAATTTGTCAGGCTTGATCCATGGATAAAGTCCTTGTCTGCTTCAGAGAGCTAGTTGTGTAGAGGCAGAGACACAATGCTGTTATGCATATTAGCGATACAACAGTAGACATATTAGTGATAGGTTAGTGTGCTGGCTAGCTTCTGTCACTGTAACAACATGCCTGAGAGAACCAACTTAAAAAGAGGAAAGGTTGTCACTGGGCGTGGTGGCGCACACCTTTAATCCCAGCACTTGGGAGGCAGAGGTAGGAGGATCGCCGTGAGTTCGAGGCCACCCTGAGACTACACAGTGAATTCCAGGTCAGCCTGGGCTGGAGTGAGACCCGACCTTGAAAAAACAAAACAAAACAAAACAAAACAAAAAAAAGAGGAAAGGTTTGTTTTAGTTCACAGTTTTGGATGTTTCGATCCATGCTTGGCTATTATGTTGCTTTGGGTCTATGGGGAAGCAGTAAGTGGCAGAGGGAGATCTCTTTGGGGACAAGGAGCAAAAATAGACAGAAGAGACTTGTGTCTCTCAGTCCTCTTTGGTGATACTCTCCAAATGGCCTAAGATCTTCCAGGAGGCCCTTCTGTAGTATAAGAGTTCCCCTACCAAGGACCAAGTATTTCATGCATGGGTCTTTATAGGGCACTGCAGATCCAAATCACAGCAGTTAGGTGGGACCAAGTACAGAGACACAAATTTGCATGGATGAAAATTTAGCGTAAAGATGCACACCATTAATTTTTAAAATTTGCTGGCCCCCTTTACGTCCAGGCACACGGAGGGAGGGTGGCGTAGTGGTAGATGCATAAATGCGACATCTAGATTCGTCTGTCGATTCATTCTGGGATGTAGAGTTGTTATATAACAACACACCCGAAAGCGTTTTTGAACAAATGGGACTTTTACATTCTTTCACCATATAAATGTTTATGCAATAACATGAAAATGTAAATCACCTAGGTGCTTAAACCTGTTTAAACGTTATATGAATACACACTGCAGAGATTAAAAAACACCCCAGAATCAATTTCCTTTTACTCAACTAATTGTTGGAGTGGTGCAACTCGGATTTCACGTCGACAGCACTGCCCTTCAGGCTACATCCTTCTTGAAAAGTGCTGAATGAGGAGCTATCATTTTTTTTATCTAGCCCCATTGAAAATGTTAATTGTGGACACAACTCAGAATTTATTTACCAGGAGTATATTTTACCACTATTCGTTGAGCCAGCACCAAGGAGTCCCCACAGCGTGTAAAGTATAGCAGACCGAAAATCACACATGGGATCTCTTTGTTTACTTGCCAAAGGTCAGCATTATAGTATTTCCTTCAGATTGTTTGTTTAACCCAAGTGGCACTCCATCTGTGGAGACCCGGCCCTTAGTGTGAGTTTCCTAGAAGACTAAATGGAAACATAAGGTTTTTTGAGTTGGAGAGATGGCTTAGCGGTTAAGGGGTTTGTCTGTAAAGCCTAAGGACCCAGGTTTGATTCCCCAGTATCCACATAAAGCCAGGTGCATAAGATGGCACATATGTCTGGTGTCTGGAGTTCATTTGCAGTGGCAGGAGGCCCTGGCACTCCCATTCTCTCTCTATCTCTCTCTCTCTCTCTGCCTCTTCCTCTCTCACAAATAAGTAAATAATTTTTTGTTTTTATATTTATTTATTTATTTATTTGAGAATGACAGAGAGAGAAAGAGGCAGAGAGAGAGAGAGAGAGAGAGAGAGAGAGAGAGAGAGAAAATGGGCACAACAGGGCCTCCAGCCCCTGCAAATGAACTCCAGATGCATGCACCCCCTTGTGCATCTGGCTAATGTGGGTCCTGGGGAATTAAGCCTCGAACTTGGGTCCTTAGGCTTCATAGGCAAGTGCTTAACTGCTAAGCCATCTCTCCAGCCCAAATAAATTTTTTTAAAACAAGAAACCTAAGTTTTAGAACAATGATGATGAATATTGAGGTGACCCATGTTTGAATTATATTTACTAGAGAGACCCCCATCAAAAGATAATAGTGGCCAAATAAGATTATTTGTTCCAAAATGTTAAGTGCTGAAATGGCATCAATAGGTAATAAACTATTGATAAGAAGGGAAAATAACAGTAGGAGACATTTCTAAACTACAAAATGTGACCATACAATGAAGACAGAGTTATTACTAGGATGTACAGGTCACATGACATTTACAGGACTATGGATTTTGTTGTGTGAAAGGCCCTCTTGTGAACCACCAGGTGTGTCCCATACACAAAGGTTGGGCAAAGGCTGAAGTGAGGTAACTTGGCTGGGGTCGGGGTTCTGACTATCTACGGATGTCAATGATACTAGGTGATGGCGTCCAAGATCAATCTGTGATGGAGGCAGCTTAAGAAATACTGGGGGAGCAGGGGAGAGAAAATGGGGAGAGGAGTTGCATTTTCTGTAAGTTTTAAAAAAGAAGAGAAAATGTCTACCATGGGTGTCTAACCTTTTGACCTTGTGACATGAAGTTGTCATCCACAAATGGGTTGAGTCACCTTTTCAGCTCCCCTGGATTGCATGGGGTCCTTGAGCTGCAGGTTGGATATGCAGGGAAGCAATGCATCTTTAAGAAATAATACATGGGCTGGAGAGATGGCTCAGTGGTTTAAGGCACTTACCTGCAAAGCCTAATGACCCAGGTTCGGTTTCCCAGTACCCACGTAAAGCCAGATGCACAAAGTGGCACATGCACCTGGAGTTCATTTGCATGGGGTTAGAAGCCCTGGTGCTGCCTTTTCTCTCTCTCTCTCTTCTCTCTGTCCTTCTCTATTTCCAAATAAATAAATAAGAATAATAAAAACTTAAAGCCAGGTATGGTGGCACATGCCTTTGAAAAAAATTAATATATCATTATTGTTGTGCTTTCATAAAAGAAAACTTTTCTCACTTGACCTGTAACACACACTCTCTCTCTCTCTGGCTGAGAACTCCTCGGGAGAAGAGTATCCAGAATATACTCCAGGACTTGATGTAAAGCAAGCTGGTTCTCACCTAAAGTCCTAAGGAATGGAATGAAGGTTGTTCTGCACTGGCATCTCCCTTTTTTTTAACCCTCTTACCCCATTGCTGGGCTCCATAGCCAGCAGGTTCTCAGATCTCAGGTAAAAATGGATTTAATCTTGGGGATGTTTAGCCTATAGCCCAAACTCTGACATGCACACAGAAGCATCCTGTTTCTTTTCTGCTGACATCGAAGTGTCAGAACCAGGGGAAGGAAGGAACCTGGGATACTACATCACCGCTTGGAGCTCTGAGAGTCAGGAGCAATCATTTTTAAAATATTTTATTTTTATTTATTTATTAGAGAGAGAGAGAGAGGGAGGGAGAGAATGGGCTCATCTGGGCTTCTAGCCACTGCAAACGAACTCCAGACGCATGCGCCACCATGTGCATCTGGTACTGTGGAATGGAACCTGGGTCCTCAGGCTTTGCAGGCAAACGCCTTAATGGCTAAGCCATCTCGCCAGCCTGAGCAATCACTTTTTAAAAAGATATTTTTGTTTATTTGAGAGAGAGAGAGAGAGAGAGGAAAGATAGACAGAGAGAGAGAGAGAGAGAAGGAGGGAGGGAGGGAGGGAGGGAGAGAGTATGGGCAAGCGCTGGGGCCTTTTGCCTCTGCAAACGAACTCCAGATGCATGTGCTCTTTTTGCATCTGGCTTATGTGGGTGGCTGGGGAATCAAACCCTGCCTGACAGGTTTTGTAAGTAGGCATCTTTAGCCACTGAGCCATCTACCAGTCCCAGGGAGCAACCATTCTAGACTTTCCAACAAATAAGAAATGAGCTGTGCTTGAACATCTGTATGTGTGAATGGTTTTCTTGTGGCACCTAAAGTTATCTTAGTTAGAAAACGGTTCATAGCAGGCATGAAATAACCAAAGTTCCGTAATTCCAGAAAGTGAGGAACACTGGACAAATATTCCAGATGTACAGCCAGCCTTGAGATTTCTCAGCCAGAGTCTGGGAAATGCCAGGGTTGGTGGGCAAGGGAATGAGGGTGTAGTCAGACTTATGAAGAGTATCAGGACAAGGTCCTCTTAGATGGTTCCTTTGCCTCCTCTCCTGTAAGCCCCGGTTCCTGAGGAAGACATTTGCATCTAGGCCCCCACCTCATATTGTGCTGGGAGGATGTGGTCTAAGCTGATGAAAGGTGTACTAATTTCAGGAGTAATGTCAGAGACTTGTGTGTTATTCTTCTCATAATGTATGTCTTTTTGATATTTTATTTTTTTGTTTTAGAGAAAAAGAGGTAGAGAGAGAGAAAGAGAGAGAGGGAGAGAGAGAGAGAGAGAGAGAGAGAGAGAGAGAGAGAATGGGTACATCAGGGCCACTGCAAACAAACTCCAGACGTATGTGCCACCTTGTGTGGCATCTGGCTTATGTGAGTCCTGGGAATCAAATTTGTGTCCTTTGGCTTTGCAGGCAAGCACCTTAACCACTAAACCATCTTTCTAGCCCTATATATCTTTTTTTTTTTTTTTTCGAGGTAGGATCTCACTCTGGCTCAGGCTGACCTGGAATTCACTATGGAGTCTCAGGGTGGCCTTGAACTCATGGCGATCCTCTTACCTCTGCCTCCTGAGTGCTGGGATTAAAGGCGTGTGCCATCACGCCTGGCCCTGTATATCTTTTTAAAAGAGACCTGAGGGCTGGAGAGATGGCTTAGTGGTTAAGTGCTTGCCTGTGAAGCCTATGGACCTCGGTTCGAGGCTTGATTCCCCAGGACCCATGTTAGCCAGATGCACAAGGGGGCACACGCGTCTGGAGTTCGTTTGCAGTGGCTGGAGGCCCTGGCGCGCCCATTCTTTCTCTCTCTCTCAATCCCTCCCTCCCTCCTTCTGTCTGTCTGTTGCTCTCAAATAACTAAATAAAAATAAACAAAAAAATTAAAAATAAAGAGACCTGAAATAAAAAGTATCTCTACCGGGCAGTCTGTTTTAAGCAGTGTATGTTTCCTATTTTTTCCCTTTTTAGTTTTTAAAATTTAACTAATTAATTTATTTATTGGAGAGAGTAGGGGAGAGAGAGAGAGAGAGAGAGCGAGCGGGAAGAGGGTCCTAAGGGGATTAGTGTGTTCAAAGGTTGCTTGCCGATGCCTAGGGACGTTCATTCCAGCACATTCATTCCAGCACGTAGGGAGAGAGTCAGGTGATCTATGTAGTGGTGGGAAAAGGTATGGGGTACGAGTCGCAGGGGCATGGGCTGTGTGAAGGCTGCTGGATGATACCATGCAAGGAGTTTCCTAGGCAACTGGCCAAAGGACACAGGGCTATGAGAGAAGCCTAAGTCTTATCAGGAAGTCCAGGCGTCCTGGGCTTGGAGGGAGTGGCCTCCTGTAGCGCAGGGGTCCTTAGGAGCCATGCTTGGCAGCTCAGGCATATTTTAACCCTCAGCGGCCCTGGGCCCTTACCTGTGTCTGACAACTATCCACCTTAGATCCTGAAACACGGGATTCTCTCACTGAATGCAGAGCTCACTGATTAAGCTAGACAAGTGAGTTCCTTCTGCCTTCACCTCCCAAGTGCTGGCATCACAGATGCATGCTGCCATGGTCTGGCTTTTATGTGGGTGGTGGGGATGCGAACTCAGGTCTTCGCTTTACCAATTGAGCCACTGCCCAGCCTCTGAGTGTTATCTTTTCAGTTGTTTTCGTGTCTGGGTGGGAAGTCCTTCTGCAGAGTTTTCAGGAGTGTCTTGCAATTGCATGTAGCATCTGGTGGCTATCTATTCTGCTCCTGTGTGCAGACATTCATGAAGATGAAAATTCGCAGTGCGGGGAGTGAGCCCTCTTGTTGTTTGAAGCGAATGGGGATGCTCTGTGTATTAGGGCTATAGTGTGGGAACAAAAGGGCCGATTAGCTCTGAGCTCTGTCAGCATGCCATCAAGCCTCCAGGAAGCCCTCACTAGGTGAACAGTTTATTTTATTTTATTTTTTATTAGCTAAGAATAAAGCGATGTGGGGCTACGATATTTTTAGGCCAAGTTTCTAATTAGCCCTACAGTTAGTTCACGTGTTCTTTTGAGAATTAATAACTACCTGCGTGACAGAGTCTTCTGAAAAGTGCATTAGGAGAATGTTTGCGTATTCTACTATAAATTAAGCAATACAGAGGGGTACATTTATGCTCTTTCATTTGCTTCTCAACACACCTTGGTAGACATAAGGATTTAAAAGACTTACTGCCTCGTTTCCTGCCAGTTTTCCTTGTTTGGGTTTCACAACTCTTTTTTTTTTTTTTTTAAATGTCTGGGAGCCTCTACTTCAGGAACTGGGCTGGTACTCAGAGTCCAATTGTTTTAGGTGTTGCCCTGATTAACACCTCCCTCACAGGGCTTTTCGTGCTGAAAAAGCTGGGGCAATTTGGGAGATCGGGTCTTGATGTTAACTAGCCATTGGAGAGACAGAAAATGTCCCTGGCAGGCATTATCCCTGGAAAAGAAGGAAAGCTACAAGAAATAAACATGTAAATTCAGTCAAAGGGGTTCGATGAGTTAATGAGGGGTTAAATGAGCAAAGATTTAAACACAGGGGTTTTGTCTCTGAAAAGCAGCCACACCAATTTTTCAGGTTGGTAATTGAGGAGTTAAGCTTCGAGGAACTCAAGGAGTAACGGTTAAAAACATCCCGAGCCCCACCAGCAGTTCTGACCTTTATCTCCAGGGTCCAAATCTAGACAAGGGTCCTAATGAGCTGCAGAGAAATATAGAGCTTTGGCAATCAACCAGTAGACATTAAAGAAACAAGCCCACCAGCAAATGAAAGAGTTGCATTCTATCAAAAGAGTTACACAGAAGCATTTCTATAAGTTTTTGGTGTTACTAAATATTTAAATTTCACCTATTTTTTTTTGCCTGTAATTTCACCTCAAATTGATTTTCCTTCCTTCCTACCTTCCTCTCCTTCTGTCCTTTCTTTCTTCTTCCTTTCCTCTCCCTCTCTCGTTCCTTCTTTCCTCCCTTTCTCCCCTCTCTTTCTTCTCCTTTATATGTTCTTACACTTGGTTCTTTTCTATGATTTTCATCTTTTTCTTATCTGCCTATCATTCCTCAAACCCTTTAGATACATTCTGGAGCATTTATTATATTTTATTATAACATAAAATGCTTCTTATAGAGACAAGATCAAATAACATAAAGTTCATTAAGTTATGAAAGGCTCTTCATACATCCAGAACTTTTCTCTATACATTATTTTATTATTTTATTTTTGAGAGAGAGAGAGAGAGAAAGAGAGAGAGGCAGAGAGAGGATGGGTGCTCCAGGCCCTTTCCACCGCTTTGTACGAACTCTAGACGTGTGTGCCTCCTTGTGTGCATGTGTGACATTGAACACTTGTGTCACTATGCATCTGGCTACATGGGACGTGGAGATTCAAACATGCATTCTCAGGCTTCTCAGACAAGTGCCTTAACTGCTAAGCCATCTCTCTAGTTCCTCTGTACATTTTATATGTGTATGTCTATTTTATGTGGATCTAACAATATATATGCATTAAATTTTTTAACAAGAAAGTTACAATTCTGAAACTTGCCTTTTTTTCTTTGCTTACTGACATATCTTGATCTATTTTTGTTTTGGGTTTATATAGGTAATATACCTTCATGTGTCAGTTAAAAATTTATTTTATTAATTAGCATATGGGTAATTGTCCATTTCAGCATGAATTTTAAATCTCTAATAAGAATATTTTAGGCTATGTGTCTATTCAGATCATATAGATGATGCGATTTATTGGATACATTTCTATTTAGAAGTATAGCTTATATGTCATTTCGATTCATGTCTTTTTGAACTATTTTGGTAATTGGTAACAATAGAACTGTGATCTTATGGTGATGCCATGGAAGGAGAGGAGATACTAGAGGGACTCTTATGCTCCTCTGATCAGCTATCAGATAATCACCATTTTTTCACTTGCTAAGCTAACACATTTAATACACAGGGATCCAGGAGTCTAACACAAGGCCGATACGTTATACTTATCAAAGGAATGGACTTCAGGATGGAAAAACTCTGCCAGAACTGGGATGTTAGCACTCAACCCCTTCCTTTCCTTTCTCTCTCTATTCCTCTGTTCTTTACTATGTAGCCCAGGCTGGCCTCAAACTCTTGGCAATCCTCCTGCCTCAGCCTCCCAAGTCCTGGGATTAGTGAGATTTACTGCATGTGGCTGAAATATGTCATTCTTTTTCAAAAAATGGGGAGTATTTATTTGTGTGTATATGTATGTATGTATGAGCATGCCAGGGACTCTTGTTGCTGTAAACATACTCCAAAATACATGCATGTGCCACTTTTTGCATCCGGCTCTACACGGTTACTGGGGAATCAAACCTAAGCAAGCAGGCTTTGCAACTAAGTACCTTTGACTGCTGTGTCATCTCTTCAGCCTTCAACTGGGGGAATCTTTAACACTACATTTTTCTTGAGGTAGATTTGAATAAAAATTGTCTGAACAGAAACAACTTGGGGCATGGCTCCCCTTCCTTCTTAGGAAAGGACTGGTTAACCTGTCTTGCAATTAAAATTTACATCAATTCTAGCCTTTGTCTCATGGATTTCTGTGATTTGTAAGGTGGCCACATGCATGACGGGGAAAAAATTTAGACTTCTCCCAATTTGGCCAAACTGTAAATAAATCCTTTGTTTTGATCAATTTCTCTTTCCTAATTTTTTTTTTTTTTAGAATATAAGAAAGTTGAGGTGATGCATTCATGAAGTTAAGTGCTTAGGAGCAATATTGTTCCTATTCTTTTTTTTGGGGGGGGGTTTGAGGTAGGGTTTCACTCTAGTCCAGGCTGACCTGGAATTCAATATGTAGTCTCAGGGTGGCCTTGAACTCACGATGATCCTCCTACCTCTGCCTCCCAAGTGGCGGGATTAAAGGCGTGCACCACCACGCCCAGCTTGTTCCTATTCTTATTGCTATTTTAATCTTTTAGTTATTCAAATATTTTTTTCCTATTTAATTCTGTCTGGTCACTAGGTTTGTGCTTTTTCCATTTCTCATTCCATCTCTCACTTTCATTGGTTTGGAAGTGATGGGATTACAGATGCAGGAAGGTCTCTGTGTTGGTTACACTTCTCACTGCTGTGACTGAATACCTGAAGAGAAGCAACTGAAGGGAAGTTCAGCCCATCACACGGTGGGGAACGCATGGCGGCAGGCGACTGTTCCTCATTGTAGCTGCAGCTATAATCAGGAGGCAGAGAGAGACCAGATGCTCATGTTCCGTTGCTTTTTCCTTTTTATCCAGTCTGGGAAGCCCAGTGCATAATATGATGCGATTCACAGTGAAGGTGGATCTTTCTCAAATTAACCTATTTTAGAAACTTCCTCACAGACATGCCCAGAGATTTGTTGCCAAGGTGATTCTAAATCCCACGACCAACAAGATTAACTATTATCAGTCTCTATGGCCTTCTGCCATTTTCTTTTTTTTTGCAGCAGCCATCAAAACACCTCTGTGACTTTCTCTAAATTAACTGATAAAACATTATTCTAGAGAGGACCATCCTGTACTCAGAAGAAGGGACTGAAGAAACAGAGATGCCCAGAAGAACCTAAACAGGCTCTGGTAAGCTTCCTTGTGGCCTTTACATTGTAGCGTCTTTTCTCTATCTATCCATGTGAAGATGGAACACAGCGCTCACCTCACCAGGACTATGAGATAGTTTATTCCTGAACCAAATAGCAGTGACCGCAACCCAAGAACGTGGATCCGGGTCGCCCTGAATAACATGTTCCAATGTGGAAATGGTTTTATGAAATATTTTATTTTTCTAAAACTTTTTTATTTATTTGAAAGACAGAGAAAGACACCCCCCCCACACACACACATTGAGAGAGAGAGAGAGAGAGAGAGAGAGAGAGAGAAAGAGAATGGGCACTCCAGAGCATAGTGCCCATGCAAACAAACTGCAGATGCATGAACCTCTTTGTGCATCTGGCTTTACGTGGGTACTGGGGAATCGAATCTGGGTCATTAGGCTTTGCAGACAAGCAAGCACCTTAGCTGCTGAACCACCTCCCCAACCCTCGTGAAGCTTTATAGCTTTCAAACACATTAGTGAGAACACTGAGTAGGTAGGTTACGGCTAACTGAGGACATCTCTGCTGTTGGTTTAATATGCCATGGGATGATATTCTTAGCTTTTGGTTTGATGGAAGCTATTGGTCGGTTTGTATACATTCCAAAAGGTTTCACCCGAGGGTCAGGAGGATGCTCAGTGAGACACAAAGGTGGGCCATTAATGATGATTAAGGGGACTCAGAGTAGCCTGAGATAGCGTGGGGCCTGATCTTCGAGATTCCGCCTCTCTGCCACCTGGGAATTCTAATCAACCAGCATTGTGGAATCTTTAGCAAAGGCGTGGCTCCCCCTCCCCACCCCCCCCGCCGCCACCTATTTGTACATGACTCCACTTTTCATTAAACTTAGATACATTTTTCTGTTTCTTTAGGTCTGTGTTCATGAAAATTTCCATGTTATGACAATCTTTTTTTATTTTTTTTTGGTTTTTCAAGGTAGGGTCTCACTCTAGCCCAGGCTGACCTGAAATTCACTATGGAGTCTCAGGGTGGCCTCGAACTCATGGCGATCCTCCTACCTCTGCCTCCCTAGTACTGGGATTAAAGGCATGCGCCACCACGCCCGGCTCCCTGTTATGACAATCTTACCTGAAGTAAAATTGTTCTTTTTTTTTTCCCCTTTTGTTAATTTTGCCTCTTGTTATTTTGCTCTCAACCATGAACTTAGTAACAGGCAAGGGAAGATTACATTTTTGATTCCCTAGAAGTTATTTACAGTATTACTTGTATTTTCAGGGTTTACCCTAGAAATTTCAACACGTTTGTGAAATAATACAGTGTACATTAGTTAAATTTGCTGTCCTTACAAACACCTAAAACCTGAGATGACTAAGAAAAAGGGGTTACCTTCTTTTGGCTTAGATGCTATTGCTGTTTGATATTTTAATTCGGTTTTATTTTTCAGCCCCCATAACTTACGTATTCTATTATTTTGTGCAGTTAATGGGTCGTTCCTCTCTCATCATGCCTTTTCAGTGTCTCCCAGCTCCCCGGACCCTGCTCTGCTGTAATTTTCATTTGTGCTGGAAGACATGTTCTAGAATTTTATTCTGTGAAAGTCAGCTGCTAAATAGCTTGCCCCCCTTTAAAAAAATCATTTATTTGAGAGAGAGGGAGAGAGAGAATGGGTATGCCAGGGTCTCTAGCCACTGCAGACTCTAGAGCCATGTGTCACCTTGTGCATCTGGCTTTATGTGGGTATTGGGGAATGGAACCTAGATCTTTAGGCTTTGCTGGCAAGCACCTTAACTGCTGAGACATCTCTTCAGCCCTTGGTTTTTTTTTTTTTCTTAGAAAATATAGGGTTTTTTAAATCTACGTTCTTGATAGTTTTTGAGATTCAAGATTGAGAGGCATTTCTCTCACTTTATTGAAGATCTTATCTCACTCCCCTTTGGATTTTAATGTTGTGTGCCATTCATTTTAATTGACTGCTCTTGCGTTCTTTGCTTTTGGAATTTTTTTCTCTGTGTTGTGACGAGTGAGTTATATATATTTTTTATTCTATCTGAGATACAATAGGCTTCCCAAATATGCAAGGTAGTATATATATATTTTTAACTCCAGGATGCTTACGAGTTTCTCCTTCATTTGATTTTTTTCCCCCTGAAACTAATTAGATTTACTACAGAGCATAGCCTATCTCCCACGTCTCTTTACCTCTCTAACTTCCCTATCATTCCCTCTCTGTGTGCTGCGCTCTTGATGAATTACCTTCATTCCACGTTTTCATCTTCTTTCTTCAGCGATGTTGAAGCCGTGTGTGTGTCCATTCATTGACTTTTTAAATCTCAGGCTTACATATTTGGAAGATCTGTTTAGTTTTCTCAGAAGTTAATGATGGAAATCTTTGATAGTAAATACACTTACTTCTTTCTCATCAGAATGCTGGAAACATTAAAAAGTTTGCCTTGAAATAGGTAAAATGTGTAATTTCTGATCACTGTCTTCCTCTTCTGGTATCTGCAGGTCTGTGACTCTGTCTTGCTGTTCTGGTGTCTCCGCGTGTGGCACGTTGTTTTCTCAGGTGTCTAGTGATGGTGACCTCATACTCCAAATCATTTTATCTGTTCTTTGAAGTCTAAACTGTGTGCTTTAGGAAGAAAGAATCTGTGAATTAACTAACTAAAATCATGTTAAACTTTTAGCTTAAGGTGTTTTTTTTTAAATGAGTTATAGCAATCATGAATTGCAGTGTATAAAATACTGTGGTATACATTTTTCTTTTCTTTTTTTAAAAGTTTGCTTATTGGGGCTGGAGAGATGGCTTAGTGGTTAAGCGCTTGCCTGTGAAGCCTAAGGACCCCGGTTCGAGGCTCCATTCCCCAGGACCTACGTTAGCCAGATTCACAAGAGGGCGCACGCATCTGGAGTTTGTTTGCAGTGGCTGCAAGCCCTGGCGCACCCATTCTCTCTCTCTCTCTATCTGCCTCTTTCTCTCTCTCTGTCACTCTCAAATAAATGAAAATGAAAAAAAATGTTTACTTATTTATGAGAGAGAGAGAGAATGGACACACTAGGGTCTTTAGCCACTGCAAACAAACTCCAGACACATGTGCTGCGCAGGCTTACATGGGACCTGGAGAATCAAGCCTGGGTCCTTAGGCTTCACAGGCAAGCGCCTTAACCACTAAGCTATCTATCTCTTCAGCCACAGTTTTTCATTTTTACATGTGTTTATGTGTGTATATATGTTTGTGTGTGGGTGCACAAGTCTGTGTGTGTGTGTGCGTGTGTGTACATGTGTGCACGCGTGTGCATGTGGAGGCCAGAGATTGATGTTAAATGTCTTCCTCAGTTGCTCCCCACCTCATTTTTTTTTTTGTTCTTTTGAGGTAGGGTCTAACTCTAGCTCAGGCTGACCTGCAATTCACTATGTAGTCTCAGGGTGGCCTCGAACTCATGGCGATCCTCCTACCTCTGCCTCCCGAGTCTACCTCATTTTTTGAGACAGGCTGTTTCACGGAACCTGGAACTCACAATTGGCTAGACAAGTTAGTCAGTAAGTCAGGAGCACTCGCCTGTTACCTTTTCCCCAGCTCCTGGATGACAAATTCATGCTACCCAGTCCAGCTTTTATATGGGTGTCGGGGATTGAACTCATTTCCTCATGTTTGTGTGGCAAGCATTTTATCCACTGACCCATCTCTCTAGCCCCTTAATTTTTTTTTCTTTTTTTAACCCCCTGGTGCTACTCTTGTGACCCATGGTTTTAGCTTATCAGATCTCACTCCTGTCCAAGGCACTCCAGAACCATCCTATAATTTCATTTATTGAATGACAGAGAAAACAGGAAAAAAAAAATCAGTTTGATGGTCACTCTTTGAGATGTGACTTGAGGGCCACAGAATCATATAAATGGTGACAGCTAACACACTTATGTGGGGTTCTCCCTTGAGACGTCTACATTCACACTTCTTGGTTGACTAATCTTTTTCCTGAGCGCGATTCTATTTCACCCTGTGCTTAAAAATGTTATGTTCTCTTTCTAGTAAATTCCAAATCTGTCTCATACTGACTCGCCTGAAATTCTTTCCTATGATGAAGACAAGAAAGAACCTCATCTCTTCCTGCGTATGACTGAACTTCCCAGCCTGTGATCGGCAGTGTGAAGCCATGTCTGGCTTGGACCCCACTGCCACTGAACACCCCAGGCCCGCTTACCTCTCTGGATGTGAAATTTCATATTGTACACAGCTTTATGAATGGCCTCCTTCCTTCTCACTAGTTTGTTCATGTAGTTAAAAGAATATATATTTTTTTCTACATGGAGATGTCCACTGGCTTACCTACCATGTTCAAGGCTCTGGGTTCGATACTTAGCACCACACACACACACACACACACAAAAGAAGCTCTTGACATCAAAATGCAAACTCCTGTGAACCAAAGGATTCTATCAACAGAGATAAAAAGCCAACGGAGAGAAGGAGGATTAAATGTTTACAAATCAAATGTCTGAAAATTAATTGATATTCAGCATATATGAAGAATCCCTACAACTCAATAATAAAAAGGCACACAATTTGATTAAAAAGTGAGTTTGCATAGATGGCTCTCCGAGGAAGCTATACGTAACTAATAAGCATATGAAAGGATGGTCCGTGTCACAAGACTCCAGGGAAATATAAATCAAAGCTGCACTGAAGTTCCCCTTCACACCCACTAGAATGGCTAATTAAAAAGCCTCCAGCGAACAACAAGTGTTGGTGAGGACTTGGAGAAATTAGAATCTCTGTGAACTGTTGAAGGCAACATGCAAAATGGTGCAGCTGTTATGGAAAAAAAAATCAGATAATAGCTCTTCAAAAAGTTAAAAATAGAATTACCATATGATCCAATAATGCTGCTTCCGGGCATGTAATCAAAAATAATTTCAAGCAAAGACTCAAGCCGATTATTTATATACTGCTCAGATGTGCCATAAGGTAGAAACAACATATGTCTATCACAGAAGAATAGATAAATAAAACGAGGTACACACATACCATGGAGTATTACCCAGCTGTAAAGAAGGACATCCTGACATATGCTACAATGTGAATGAACCTTGTCAACATTGTGCTAAGGGAATAAGCTGGTCCCACAAGGATGAGTTTGATGTTATTTCACGGGTATAAGCTACCTAAAGTAGTCAGATTCATAGAGAAGAAAGTACGGTGGCTGTAGAGTTTCACTGTGAGAGGATTGAAATACGTTCTGGAGATGTGCAGCGGTGGTGGCTTCACAGAACTGAGAATGTGTTAATGTCACTGAAGTGCACACTTGAAAATGGTTGAATGATAACATGTTTCATACTTACTATAATGTTGAAAATATTTATTTCTTTTATTTATGAGAGAGAGAGAGAGAGAATGGGCACACCAGAGCCTGTAAACAAACTCCAGACACATGTGCCACCTTGTGCATCTGGCTTATGTGGGTCCTGGGGAATCGAACCTGGGTCCTTAGGCTTTGCAGGTAAGCATCTTAATTGTTAAGCTATCTCTTCAGCCCATATTCACTGTGATTTTACAAAGAGAAAATACTTTTATTCTATTTTTTTGTTTATATTTATTTATTTGAGAGTGACAGAGAGCGAAAGAGGCAGAAAGAGAGAGAGAGAGAGAGAGAGAGAGAGAGAGAGAGAGAGAGAGAGAGAATGGGCACACCAGGGCCTCCATTAACTGCAAACGAACTCCAGACGCATGTGCCCCCTTGTGCATCTGGCTTACGTGGGTCCTGGGTAATCCGGCCTCCAACTGAGGTCCTTAGGCTTCACAGGCAAGTGCTTAACCGCTAAGCCATCTCTCCAGCCCCAATACTTGTATTTTATTCAGTGTGCTCCAGTGTTTGGTTTTGAGGCATCCAGTTTTCCATGATGCCAGAATTAGACGTTTTTTTTTTTTTTTTTTTTTTTTGTGGGCCTGACTTTCCTTTCTTGATCATAGTCTGCAAGGAGCACTCAGCTTTCACTACAGATTCTAATATTATGGGCATGAAAATGACATTGTAGGAATTCAGGGTCCTGTGTCACCAAGGGGTCTGTGTTGCTCCTTTTCTTCTATGACTATCTTATGTCAGTTATTTATCTTACAGTGCTTTTTTAAAAAACATCTTCCATTATAATCTCTTTGCTTTTCTTTTTGCATGCATATGCGTGTTCATATGTGTGGGGGCTCATGTGTATGTCTAGGTGTGTAGGCATGTGTGTGCATGTGAAGAGGTCAGAGGTCAACATCTGGTGTCTCCTCAATAGCTCTCCACCTTATTAAGAGACAGAGTCTCTCACTGAATGTCACAGTCAGGCTCACATCGTTGGCAGAAATCACCGACCAAGAACAGCTTTTGGGGAAAAAAAAAAAAGGTTTATTTTGGCTTACAGACTCGAGAGGAAGCTCTGTGATAGCAGGGAAAACGAGTGAGCAGAGAGTGGACATCACCTCCTGGCCAACATCAGGTGGACAACAGGAGCAGGAGAGTGTGCCAAACACTGGCAAGGGGACACTGGCTACAACACCCACAAGCCTGCCCCCAATAATTCACTGCCTCTAGGAGGCATTAATTCCAAAATCTCCATCAGCTGGGATTCAGAACGCCTAAGTTCATGGGGGACACCAGAATCCAACCACCACACTGAACCTAGAACTCACTCATTTAGCTAGAATAGCAGGTGAGGAAGCTCTTAGGATTCCCAGTCTTTGCTGGGATTACATGCCACTATGCCTGTCATTTATGTGGGTGCTTGGAAAGTCAGGTCCTTGTGTTTACCAACTAAGCCGCTTCCCTAGCTCCCTACTATGGTCTTTGATAGCACAAGTTTTCTCATTCTTCCCTTGAAGAATAGGTCCATATTTTACAACAAAAAAGCATGGACAAATTTATGTGTCAAAATAATTTCACTCAAGTTCTTAACACCAGTGTGTGTGTGTGTGTGTGTGTGTGTAGGGTAGGAAGTAGGTACTTCTTTCATTCATTCATTTATTCCTGCATACTAGGTATTATCTAGGCATTGGGGCCACAGGGTGAATAAGAAAATTGTAAACTATAGTAGGGAAAAGAGATAGTACTCATATTAAGAAATGAAAGAATCCGGGCGTGGTGGCGCATGCCTTTAATCCCAGCACTTGGGAGGCAGAGGTAGGAGGACCGCTGTGAGTTCAAGGCCACCCTGAGACTACATAGTGAAGTCCAGGTCAGCCTGGGCTAGAGTGAGACCCTACCTTGCAAAACAAAACAAAACAAAACAAAACAAAACAAAACAAAACAAAACAAAACAAAACAAAACAAAACAAAACAAGAAATGAATGAACATGGAAGTTTCAAGTAATGAGTCTTCAGAGATGTGAAACGGGAGTGGACTGAAGTGTGACATTGAAAAGGGCTGTGTTGGAGCCGGGCATGGTGGCGCATGCCTTTAATCCCAGCACTTGGGAGGCAGAGGTAGGAGGATCGCCGTGAGTTCAAGGCCACCCTGAGACTATATAGTTAATTCCAGGTCATGGTCAGGAGAGAAGTCTCTGGGATGATATTGGAGTTGAAGACCAATGATGATGATGAGGAGGAGGAAAGTGCAAATATCTGAGGAAAGAGCTTTCCTTTGTATGTGTATGTGTATGTAGTATGTACTGCGTGGCATTTGTGGTACGGTGTATAACCGTGTTTGTGCAGATGTGCACATCCTGTGGAAGCTAGAGGAGAATGGCACATGTCCGTATCTACCTGTCACTCCAGTCCTTGAGTTTTCTTGAGACAGAGTCCCTCAGTGAACCCAGAGCTGCTTTTTTTTTTTTTTAAATAGCTCAAGGGAGGAAAGGTTTTTATTCAAATTTTAAATTTATTTGTTTATTAGACACAGATAGAGGTGGGGAGAGAGAGAGAAAATGGGCGCACCAGGACCTCTAACCACTGCAAACCAACTCCAGACGCATGTGCCACCATGTGCATCTGGCTTACGTGGGACCTGGAGAATCAAACCTGGGTCTTTAGGCTTAGCATGTACGTGCCTTAACCGCTCAGCCATCTCTCTAGACCAAGAGCTGCCATTTTTTAAGGGAACCCAGTAATTCTTTAGCCTCTGACCCCCACAGGACTGGGGTCATAGGTAGTGCGGCCATGGCCAGATGTGTTCTGAGTGCTGGAGAATTGAACTCAGGTTTTCGGTCCCCTTAGGCTCTCATGTTTGTGGGACAAGCGCTGTTACCTGCTGAGCCATCTCTCTAGCTCTGGGACAGCTTTCATAAAAGACAAAGAAGCAGAGAAATTGGCCAGGTGAGCAAGAGAGCTGCTTCCACGGTGAGCCTGACAGCCTGGGCCACGGGTGATGGAGACAGACACCGACAACACTCAAAACATATCAAAAGCAGAAATCCAGAAACCTGCTGAGAGTTCAACGCTAAAGTAGACTTAAAACACACCCACCACGGCTCAGGGAACTGTGCGGAAGAGGGGGCCGGGAAGATTGTAAGAGCCACAGAGTGGGAGGGAAGAGCCAAAGGCTCTGCCCCTCCCCCACAACGACTGACTGCTGCTCTCACAACTCATAACCCACCACCCCAGGGGGCCATACCAGCAACCCCACTGAGGAGGGTCCTCAGTGGAAGGGGGACAGCGAGGAAGGAAATGATGGTACCAACACATGATGGATCATTCAAGGTGTCTACTTCATTAAAAAAATTAAAGTAAATAAATATTAAAAATGATGATCTAAATCCTATTCAAGAAAACTAAAATGCAGCTCCTTACAACATGAGTTTATGGAATCCCAGCCTGGACGTCCATTTCAATCAACAGCAGATATCTTTCAGCCTTGAAATCAGGATCCATTTCCTGGCACCCCGTTTTGGTCACTCCCAGCGCTTGGAGAGAGTTAGTCTTCCACAACTTGCTGTCTTGAGCATATATTAAATAGGGAAATGAGGGGGAGCTACATCCGTCTTGCTCAGCGATGACTGAAAGAAGCAGAGCTTTGTGCATGAATCGAGCACCATCGTCTCCGCAGACTTCAGCTTTCCTGAGTAGCTGGAGGGTTTGCACTTCCCAGTTAGGTCATTTGCCATCACATTTTTTCTCCCTACATGTGCAAACTATCACCTCCTTTGTATGCTTAATAGACAAACGTGGCCTATATAAATAGAGATGGCACGGAGAAGCATCAGGCAGTTTGTGTGCTCCTGTCATGGGGAACAATGACCAACCTTGGATACGCTCATGCTCTGCGTTTCTGATTTATCTGCTACCCAATTAGTACCCCACTTAATCCGCTCACCTGTTGTTGCTTTGTTCTGAATTTCATGGCTCTGTTGTCTTAAACCCTCTCTTGCATACATTTTTCTGAGTGAGGTTGATTGCAGCCACCCCCTCGGTTTCAGTAGGGGGAAGTTGGAACATTGCCACGGTGTGTCTGAATTGCCGGGATCAAGGAAAGTTGGTCCTGTAATTATTTTATTTTCTCCCCAGCATGTGGTTTGTTGTTGATGACACACGGAGAGGGTGTTTTCTCCACGAAGCTGGCAGAGTCCTCTGCTATGGCTTGAGTGTCACTGTCGCTATGCTCGGAGCTACAGTTTGTGAGGCAAGTAGCACAGGGCAGTGAGCACGAACTTTTTAATATGTCAGAAATCGCTACACGCCCTCGTTCCCACGCGCTTTTGCGGATGTCACGTCTGTGGCTCGAGGGAAGTCCGGAAAATTACATGAAGCAGGAAATAGTATTTGTACCTTTGGAAAGAGAGACTAGAGAGGCATACAATAGGAAACTTTTTGACAAAAGAACCCATTCATATGGATATTTTACCTTCAGATCTCCCCCACCCCGCCTATAAGATGCATTTAAGCCCAACAATTAAATGTAAAGCAAAAAAACCAAATCAACACGAAGAGAGCTATCTGTTCAAGATGCTCATTTATAAAGCAAAGCAAACATGCTTACAAACAAAAGAGCAAACATAAATGAGAATGGGCTTTTCTTCCCTCCATTTAAAAAAATGCATATCACAGTGTTTACTTAGTAGGCCAATTATTATTATTATTATTTTTTTAAAAAACGGAGTCTCAAGGAAAAAGTCACTCACTGGCAGGGACCTTACATGACAAGTTCTGTTCCGTAGTGGATTCAAATGGTTGAGAGGAGATGCTAACATAACTTCAATTGCAGCAGTGTGAACACACCACTGTAATAATTCATTTAGAATGATGACACCTGAGACCTAATTTAAAAGTCCTGGATGAATACCAGCCTCACATTCAACCCCGAGGGCTACTGCAAACACACCTAAGAAAGTCTAAGAACCATAGTGAGTCTAATTGAATTGGACTTAAACGGACCATTGAGATGGCCTCACTGAGCTCGGGGGAATTTCGTATTGTCTATACTGTATCAGAATCACAGCTTGAACGGAATAACTGGTTACATTCAATCATGTTACTGTAACTCACGCTTGAGGTAAAGGGGAAACCTTTTGCTATCAGCAAGACTGGATGGAAAACAATTTCAAATCACTTTAAACCCAGTTGGCAACTACTTTGCCAATTATGGAATCCGGTGGGAAAGGCGTGTGCTAGGGCTCAGGACTAAATGATTTTTTTCAGGCATCCTGGCCTCCCGAGGAATGCTGGGGAGTGCTGGTAAGGAGGGGCCTGTGGCTAATTATTTCTCCTAAGAATACTCGAGCGAGGTAATTTTGTGCTTGCATATGAGTCACACAGCAAGCTGGATAAAAGGCGAGGTAAGCCCAGAACATTCCTAAGATCCCATTTAGAGATGGATGAAGAGGGGGACCTTAGGATTCAACACACCTTCTCCTCTCTCGTCGCTTGTGAATGTTTTAAAGCATGAACTTAGTTCTCTGCTCTAACGGGCAAGTTGGGGATCAAAGCCCTCATTTGTACTGCAGTCTTTCATGGGGCCGGTTTCAGATGGAGACTTCCTGGCTCAGATGACAAGCCATCACTCATCAGATAGATGAGTGCCAACCTGGGGTCCTTTAGAACGACCCCGAGAACCAAGCTCACAGATTCTCCCTCTTTTTTTTTTTATGTCTGGCTTTATTTCTGTCGACTCTGGTTGCAGACAGAGATGAGAATTTCTCCATTATTTCAGGGCCTTTATGAAGAAGGATGCCACCATATTTTGGGATTTCTAGATGAGGCTCTCCAGCTGAGAAACTGTCCCAAGGCTAATGAGCAGCCGGTCCCCAGTGGATAATAGAATTCCATTGCAGAAACTTATAACGTATGGGTTTCTCCAACAGTCATTTCCAGATTCTCTCATTCTCTATAGTATCTTAGAGGTGTTTTGAGCAATCCAGGGGTCGTTATGAATGCTGTGGTTATATCAGGTCCAATGCTGGGGGCCTTGTGAAATCTCATGTACTGTGTCTATGTTAGCCTGGCTCTCTGGCTTTTGTCTGGCTGCCTGTTTCTCAGTAGCTGCCTACCATCATTACCAGCTAATATAGTGGATTCAACTTTTGGGCTCGCTGGAGGCTCTGAGGAGGTCTCTAATGGTTTTCATTGCACACATCCCCAGAAAACACTTCTGACCAATGAACCCCTCAGTGCAAATGACACAGACAAGCTTCATTGACAATGACACCACTGGAGGGAAGCTTGCGCTCATTTGGGATGTTTCCTCACCGGGGAAAGAAGGCCATTTCAGCAGTTACACCAAAGGGACGTGGTCACGTGGCAACTCCTTCTCGAAGGCACGGAGCAGAGCAGTGGAGATATTGTGTGCTCCTGCATGCTAACTATGGGGTTAGCAGCGTGATGCCCACATAAGAATCCCAGCGCGCCCAGACAACTGGGCAATCACATCATCTCAGCTCATCTTCGTACAGAATGGAGGCACGTAGACGGCTGATGATCTGAGCTCACTAGCGCCTCATGTCTAGAACCAATGATGTTCAAATGCAAAGCTTGTGAAAGTGGGAGAGTCCCATCAGAAAGGTGTGTGTGTGTGTGTGTGTGTGTGTGTACATGCACACACAGGTCAGAGGATAAGCTTGGATGACCTTCCTCAGGTGCTGTCTATCTTTTCTTTCCCATCTCTTTTTATTTTTTTCAGTTTTTATATGTGTGCACGCTAACGTGTGTGAATACAGGCATGTGTGTACCACAGCATGTGTGTGGAGGCCAGAAACGACTTCAAGTGTTGGTTCTTGCCTTCACCTTGTTTGAGGTAGGGTCTCCTGTTGTCCACCACTGTGTTTGCCAGACTGGCTGGGCTGCAAGGTTCCAGCAAGACAGCTTCTATCTCAGTCTCCCTTCTTGTCCCAGCCATGCCGGGATGACAGATACTCACGCTGCAATATCTGGCTTTCCATGGGTTCTGGGGATCCAAGTTCACATGCACTTGCACAATAAGCTCTTTATCCACTGATCTATCTTCCCAACCAAACTGTGCATCTTTCTGGAGACAGGGTCTCTCAGTGACCTGGAATTCACCTGGCCAAGGAGTTTGGGCATCCACCTGTCTCTGACTTGATGGTATGCACAATCATACCTGGCTTTTTTTTTTTTTTTAGTGTGGGCTCTCAGGATTGAACTCAGTTTCTCCTGCTTACAAAGCAAGCACTTTAGCAACTGAGGTAGCCCCGCAGCCCCAGGACTGCATTCCAGTTCTTGGCTACAATCTACACAATGTGGACTCCAGTGTGTTTCTGCCCATTGGTGAGTCTCCCTTGGGCTTCCTCTGTAACATAAAGAAGGTAGACCACATGGCTCAACCTAACCTGGCAAATGCTGTTCACTGAGTGCTCAGTTTGTGCCAAGATTTGTGTCAGGCAACGAAGCAATGCATTAAGTAATTAATTAGGTAATTTTGAAGGGGTGCATTTTAGAAATTGGGTGGCACTCCGTGCTGTGGGAAGAGGTGAACCAGTCTGAGCAGTCAAGGAAAGCTTGCTGAGATAAATGGGTTAGGTTGACTCTGAAGGATAAGGAAAGAACTTACCAGCAAGAGATGAGACTGGGGTGTGAGGGAGGATCATTTTACATGAGCAAAGAATATGACATGTGGTATAACTATGTAGCCCAGGCTGGCCTCGAGCTCCTAATCATCTGCCTCAAGGGCTGGGATTACAGGCGTGTACCACCCACCTGAATTTAGCCAACAGCATCTTTGAAGAGTCGGCAGTGAGAAGGACATTGAGCCTGGGTCATGGATGGACAAGAAAGAGATAATGAAAATGTGGCCAGGTGGGAGGGTTACCCATGACGGGACACTTTAACCTTTAACCTGTCTTGAGGGCCAGGGGAAGTCATTGAAGGACATTTCATCGCAGAGTGGGACAGATGTGGCTGACGCCTAAGTTTCCCTCTAGGCATAGTGTTCTGGAGATTTCTACAGGGATTTTGGACCTCTTAGGAACCACTAGAGGGGGTTCAACCCACGGGTGCAATCCAGAGAAGAGGACCCCAGGAGTTCTCCTTCAGTTGGCTGCTTGTTAAAGCTGGAAAAAATAAAGATGGAGTTGTGTATTGTGGTGTCTACCCGGTTAGATCCTGAATCATGTTACTTCTTGGTGGGCCTTCGTAGTGGATTGTCAAAGAAATGAGAGGCTGTGGGTTGGAGAGATGGCTTAGCGGTTAAGGCGCTTGCCTGTGAAACCTAAGGACCCAGGTTCGATTCCCCAGTGCCCATGTAAGCCAGATGTACAAGGTGGCATATACGTCTTGAGTTTGCCACTAGAGGTCCTGGCATGCCCATTCTCTGTCTCTCTCTCTCTTTCCCCCTCTCTCTGAAATAAATAAATAAAATATTTTAAAAAGAAATCAGAGGGTGTGCTATATGTGTAAAGTTTTCTCAGGGGTTAACCTGTCACTCCAATTCACTAATTCTTCAGCAAATGTTTGGCTGGAACATCATAATGCAGAGAAGGGGCCGAGGGAACTGGGCAGTGAGCCCCACGCGGGGAAGGGTGTGGCTGGAAGCTGTCAGTGCTTGGGAGAGATGTTTTCAAGGGATCTCTTTCCTCCTTCCCCCTTCCTTCCTTTCTTCACTCCTTTCTTCCCCCTTCCTTCCTTTCTTTCCCTTTCATTCTATTTTTTTCCGTTTTTGGCTTTCTGAGGTAGGATCTCAGTCTAGTCCGGGCTGACCTGGAATTCACTGCGTAGTCTCAGGGTGGCCTCGAACTCATGGTGATCCTCCTACCTCTGCCTTCCGAGTGCTGCAATTAAAGGCATGTGCCACAATGCCTGGCTCATTCCCTTTTTTATTTTCCACTCCCCTCACTCAATCCTCTCTCTCTCTCCATTTCTCCTTCCATCCCTTGTGCAGCAGTTACCTTCTCATTGTTGGGACAAAACACCCATCCAAGTGTAGCTTCTGGAAGGGAAGGGTTACAGTTTTCAGGGGAAGCTTCATCATGGTGGGGAAAACATGGCGTGAACAGACGGCAGGACGTCATATCCTGTCATATTATCTGGGTGGAAGCAGCCTGAGCAAGCTAGTTTTTTTTTTTTTTTTTTTCCAGGTAGGCTCTCCCTCTAGTCCAGGTTGACCTGGAATTCACTCGGTAGTCTCTTTGGTGGCCTTGAATTTATGGTGATCCTCCTACCTCTGTTTCCCTAGTGCTGGGATTAAAGGCCTGTGCCAACCGTGCCTGGCTTCTGAGCAAGCTAGTTCTGAACAACCAGTGGACTGAACTACTAAACCTCAGGGAATGCCCCCAGTAACACACCTCCTCCAGCAGGGCTCCACCCCCTACTAAAGGCCCCACAACTTTCCCCAATTGCCACCAGCTGCGGCCCAAGTATTCAAAACACATGAGCCTATGGGGGGGGGGGGCATTTCATTCAAATGGCCATACCCTCCTTCCCTCTTTTTCTTGCTCCTCCTTTCACTCTGTTCATTCATCTGACACTTACCAGCTATGTGCCATGCATGAGCTTGGGGGCTGGGAAACAAATATCACCAAGTCAAAGTCTGGGCTTATCCAATTATTATTATTATCCCAGTGCAGGCAATCTGCCATCTCACCTGGTCTCTCTTGTTCGCATCATGAAGGGCCTGACCTGCCTGGGCTGCGTCCTGAGGATGAGAACACAAAGAAATGGATAGGGCAAGGGGCCCTGTATCAGCTGCAGTTTTCATTGCTGTGACAAAAGCAATGGAAGGAAGGACTTCTTCCGCTCATGGCTTGAGGGTAGAGTCCATCCGGGCAGGGAAGGCGTGGCGGCAGGAGCGATGCTTGAGGCAGTTGGTCGCATGGTGCCTACGGTCAGGAAGCAGATGGTAGCCAATTCTGGCACTCAGTTGGCTTTCTCCTTTTCTTTCTCAGTGCAGGACCCCAGCCCAGGGAATGGTGCCACTCAGACCTAGGGTGGTTCTTCCAGCCTCAGTTGACCTAAGGTAGAAACTCTCTGGTTGGCAAGCCCAGAGGTTTGTTTATTCATTCCCATGGTGATTCTAAGTCAAGACTGACTATTACAGGCTCTGTTAGTGAGCTTTCTGCCTTTGTGATATATCTGAGTTAACCGGACGATGAGGGAGAATTCTCCTTTGACTCATGGTTTTAGAAATTTCCATCCGCACCTTCTTGGCTCTGTCGCTTTGGGTCTGAGGTAGCACAGTGCATTATGGAGGGAGCGTGAGGCAGAGGAGGGCTGTTCATCTTATCACAACTGGGAAACAGACAGGCAGGAAGGGGCCAGGGACCTACTATCCTTAGTAGCTGTACCCCTGACCTATCATCCTTCTACTAGGTCCCACTTCTTTTTTTTTTCTAAAAAAAATATTTTATTTTATTTATTTATGACAGGGAGAGGAAGAAGCAGAGAGAACGAGAGAATGTATGCACCAGGGCCTCCAGCCACTGCAAACGAACTCCCGACACATGCGCCCCCTTGTGCATCTGTCTTACGTGGGTCCTGGGGAATCGAACTGGGGTCCTTAGGCTTTGCAGGCAAACGCCTTAACTGCTGAGCCATTTCCCCAGCCCCACACTTCTTTTTTGTTTGTTTGCTTTTCTGTTTTTGAGGTAGGGGCTCGCTCTAGCCCAGGCTTACCTGGAATTCACTATGTAGTCCCAGGATGGCCTGGAACTCCCAGCTCTCCTTCTACCTCCGCCTCCCACGTGCTGGTATTAAAGGTGTGCGCCACCACGCCTGGCTAGCACCCACTTCTGAAATGTTCCACTCACACTCAATAGTGCCATGGGCTGGGAACCAAGCAAACGCTGGTGCCTTTGGGAGATATTCAAGATCCAAACTATAATAGGCTTCAAGGTCAAATGTGCTGGCACTCCACATACTCCTTCAGCCAGACACTTGGGAGGCTGGAACAGGAAGATTGTGAGATTTAAGGCCAGTCTGGGCTGCAAGACTGTCTCCGAGAACAAAACAAGGGCTGGAGAGATGGCTCAGCAGTTAAGGCGCTTGCCTGCAAACCCTAATGACCTGAGATCGATTCCTTCAGACCCACGTAAAGCCAGATGCACAAAGTGGCACATGCATCTGGAGTTCACTTGCAGTGGCTGGAGGCCCTGGTGTGCTCATTCTCTTTCTCTGCTTGCAAATAAAATAAAATGAAAAAAAAAAAAAAAGAGAGATTAAAACAAAACAAGTCTCCCGGTTTGGAAAGACGCCCCCATGCTAATTATGTCTGAGCCTCACAGGTGTCTACCTTAGCCAGTCCCTGCCGTCACTCGTGTTCTGTGTGCCCACGTGCTTACCTCAGCTGCCCAACCCCGCTTTCCACCTCATGCCCAGCGATTGCAAGGGCACACAGTGAAGAGTACTGGACCCTGGGTTCACATCTCCTCTGAGACCAGTGTTCAGGCAACTTTTCTGGCCGGACTTTGAAAATCTCTCTTGTTGAAACCCAGTTTCCTTGCTTTGCTTTGCAAAGAGAGCCAGTTCGCTATATTGCTACTCACTGCTTAACTGTGGCAACTTTCAGCACAATCAAGGTGTTGTCGGGGAAGAAAAGGCTTTGATCACCTTTAACAACTGGCACTCCTTTTAAGTGTCCCTATGGATCCTGACCTCTTTACTAGTGTGGCTATGCTCAGTCATCCTATCTCCTCACAGACCCTGCCTAGGCTTCCCCTGGTGCAGATGGTCACTACCTTAATGAGCTCTGAAGCTACTGTTAAAATCATATCTGTGATATCGATAGCATTCGACATCCAAGTGCAGTTTGCTGGGAGGAAGTGTGACATTCGGAGCCTCCTTCCCATTCGGAGCAACAGGGCTTCCTTGGTCCTTGGGTGGTGGAGACTGTGGAGCTGGGACCAGCCCTGCTCTCAGCCTGAAAGACGGCAGTTACGATGATGGTGTTGAACCTGGTACAGTGATGCACGCCCATCATTCCCAGCGCTTGGGAGGCTGGCCCAGGGAGGATTACAAGTTTAAGGCCAATGTGGAGTTAGATAGCAAGATTCTGTCTTCAAAAATGCAAAAGAGGGCTGGAGAGATGGCTCAGCTGTGAAGCCTAAGGACTAAGATTTGACTCCCCAGGACCCATGTAAGCCAGATGCACAAGATGGCGCATGAGTCTGGAGTTCGCTTGTGTTGGCTGGAGGCTATCTGCTTCTCTCTCTTTTAAAGAAATAAATAAAGTATTTTTTAAAAACACAAAAGAAAAACGATAGGGCTGGGACAAGGGAGCGGAGGGAAATACCTGATGCACTTTTTTTTTTTTTTTGCAGGTGTGTGTGCATGCACATTTGTGTGTTTGGACAGGCGTGCACGTGTGTGTGTGGAGGCCAGGGGATAACCTTGGGTATTATCCTCAGGCATACTGTCTACCTCTTTTTGAGACAGGATCTCTTATTGGCCTGGAACTCACTGCTTAGGCTAGACTGGCTAGCAGCAAGCCCTAGAGATCCTTCTGTCTCCACCTTCCCAACACTGGGATCAATACCTGGTATTGGTGTTTGCGTGTGTGTGTATGCATATGATTTAATGTCTGTTTAGTTTGTTTACAGTCATATGACCATCACCATCTTTTTTTTTTTTGGCTTTTTGAGATAAGGTCTCACTCTAGCCCAGGCTCACCTGTAATTTACTATGTAGTCTCAGGGTGGCCTTGAACTCATGGCGATCCTCCTACCTCTGCCTCCAGAGTGCTGGGGTTAAAGGTGAGCACCACCACGCCTGGCTTGAGGTTGGTATTTATTTGTTGGTCACTGTTTTGTTCTTTTTTTTTGAGGCAAGCCTAACAGACTGGCCTTTTTTTTTTTTTAACATATTTATTTATTTGAGAGTGACAGACAGAGCGAGAAAGAGGCAGAGAGAGAGACACAGAGAGAATGGGCGCGCCAGAGCTTCAAGCCTCTGTAAACGAACTCCAGACGCGTGCGCCCCCTTGTGCATCTGGCTAACGTGGGTCCTGGGGAGTTGAGCCTCAAACCGGGGTCCTTAGGTTTCACAGGCAATCACTTAACCACTAAGCCATCTCTCCAGCCCCCTTTTTTTTTAATGAGAGAGAGAGAATTGGCATGCCAGGGCCTTCAGCACTACAATCAAACTCCAGCCATGTGCACCACCTTGTGTGCATGTACGAGCTTGTGTGCTTGCGTCACCTTGTGTGGCTGGCTTACGTAGGACCCAGAGAGTCGAACATGGGTCCTTAGGCTTCACAGGCAAGTGCCTTAACCACTAAGCCATCTGTCTCTCCAGCCCCCAATACAAATACTTGTGATGGAGCGCGAGATCCTCTTTGGCATGGTAGATGTATCCTCTGCCCCATTCTCCCAGCACGAAGCTTTCTTCTACAGGAAAGACAGGGCTGCACTGTCCGCGGATGTGTGGTGACCGTCCCGTTATCTCTGGACATAACAAGTCCCCATTACGAGGCACAGACTTGGCCTCTAGTTTGGCGTCTGGCCCATAGGAAAGTCTCATAACCCCTCTGGTCTGTAGACTTCAGGCAAGCAAAAGTAGGGTGTAGAGCAGTTGACTTCCAAGAACCCTTTCAGCCTGACCTCTGACCCTTTTGCCAATTTGCTGGAAATGATTCTATTGAGATATAATTCATACTGTAAATTGCATGCATATGATTTAATGTCTGTTTAGTTTATTTACAGTCATATGACCATCACCATCTTTTTTTTTTTTTTTTTTTGGCTTTTTGAGATAAGGTCTCCCTCTAGCCCAAAGTGATCTGGAATTCACTATGAAGTCTCAGGCTGGCCTCACATTCACTGAGATAGCTCTGCCTCCTAAATGCTGGGACTAAAGGTGTGCTCCACCATGCCTGGCATTAGTATGATTTTATTTTAAAAATTATCTTAAATATTTTATTTATTTATGCAAGGGGAGAGAGAGAAAAACATGGGAATGCCAGGACCTCTAGCTATTGCAAACAAAATTCAGATGCATGCACCATCTTGTGTATTTGGCTTTACAAGGGTATTGGAGAATCAAACCCAGGTCTTTGGGCTTTGCAGGCAAGTGCCTTAATGACTGATTTTCCTACCTAACACATCTTATGCAAAGATCAATTAATCTGTCCCTTTTGAAGACTCAATTATGCAATGATTCAAATACACAATATTTGTTCAAATACCAGCTAAAAGTTATTCCTGTATCACAAAAGAATGAACACCCAATTTAGGGAAAGACAGGTATCAAGAAAACAAAACGCAGGCTGGATAGATGGCTTAGCACTTAAGGCACTTGCCTGTGAATCCTAAGAACCCAGGTTCGATTCCCTAGTGCCCTCGTGGGCCAGATGCACAGGGTGGTGCATGCATCTGGAGTTCTTTTGCAGTGGCTAGAGGCCCTGGTGCACCCATTCTCTCTCTCTCCCTCTACCTTTTTCTGTTTCTCTCAAATTAATATATAAATAATATAATTTTTAAAAGAAAACAAAATGAAGCTTTGATGACAAATAGGTGAGGATATTTGGGCACTGAGAAAAGAGAAGGAAGACTACAAAAGAAGAGTGAAGGCTGGGGTTACTGAAAGTCACCTTCACTTTGCTTCCCATCTGGCCCTGGTTCACCTGCACTCTGTCACACAGTACAAGGCTAGCCTCTTCTGCATCTATCTGACATGGCCGAGGAAGCCGACATCCCTCACCATTTCCCACCAACCAGCCCAAGTGCACAGGGCTTGTTGGCCGATGGAGACAGGGGTGGCCCTGGACAGCCTGGGCAACTTTTACACAATGTTAAAGGAACGAGGCAACGTGGTGCCTTTTGCTGAGTAAGGGCGGCTCCTCTGTAGGTGTCCCTCTAAGTCCTTCCCTGGGGCTCCATCTTCCCAGGCAACATGCCTGAGAGGATACAGATGTCAGATCCCGCCCTCCTGACCTGCACGTTCCTTCCCACCGGTGCACAGCCTTGCCCCTAACCTTAGTGGGTCTCCGGAAACTAAAAAGGCTGTTTTTTTTCCTGGGGGCAACGTGTAAGCAGAAGAAAATGCATTTCTAAGCTAATTTTCATAAAACGCTATCCATCATTTTAACTTCCCATCTGGAATTGCTTAACACACACATACACACGCGATGGTAGCGTTCACCTTCCCCTCTGTTCCTGCATCTGATCTCTGCATGGAGGCAGGACGGAACAGCCAAGGGTCTGTGATCGGAGCTTATTATAAGATGGTCAAGGGCTAGGCTTTCTTTTTCCCACCAAAGAGCCCTTGGTGAGGTTTCTTTCGAGCCCTCGTCACCACAGAATGCCCCAATTCTTCTCCTTAGACCACGCTCAGCCATCAGGGTAAACAGATTTACAGTATGACTTTTGAGTAATTACTTCCATAGGTATGGGAAGGAAAGTGCCCTATTTGGGACCTGAGCTAGCTAAAAAGTAGACTTGAAAGCTAATCCCTGCACTCAGTGGAAAGAAGACATTTCAAGTTGGGTGGACCAGCTCTCTGAAGGGTATTTAGTTCCACCCAACAAAGTCAATTCATGTTCAGGGTTTCAGCGTCACATTCGTGAAAACGGAAAGAGTGATGCCCATCACTAAGTGGTGTTGGGTGAATCACATGGTACATCACGCATAGGTTTGAATAACGCAACGACTAACATGGGAGCTATGCAAAGATGTCCATTAATCTCCACAGCCGGGCTTCACACGCCTGCGTTTTCTTTCTTCCTCCCGAAAGCAAACTTTAAGAGAGCACGTCATTTAAATTATTTCTTCACTGAGAAAAAAAAAAATGTTTATTTTCCATAATGATTAAAGCAAGCTCATCCATTATTACTTTTTAAATTTTACTTATTTATTTTTATTTTTGAGAGAGAGAGAGAGAGAGAGAGAATGGGTTGCCGGGGCCTTCAGCTTCTGTGAACTCCAGACACCAGACACGTGGCTCATGTGTGACATAGCATGTTTGCATCACTGCATCTGGCTACGTGGGATCTGGAGATTTGAATATGAGTTCTTAGGCTTTGCAGGCAAGCACCTTAACTGCTAAGCCATATCTCCAGCTCTACTATTAGTTTTTAAAGCCTATGTCACAGAACTATAAATCAGTAGTCTTTTTTCCTCCCTTCCTTTATTTCTCTTTAATTTTTCTTCCTTCCTGTCTTTATTTTTAAATATTTTATTTATTTGGTTATTCATTTGCAAGCAGAGACAAAGAAGAAGGGGGGGGGGAATGGGTGCTCCAGGGCCTCTAACCACTGCAAACGAATTCCAGATGCATGCACCACCTTCTGCATCTGGCTTTACATGGGTACTAGGAAATCCAACCCAGGTCATTAGGCTTTGCAGGCAAGCATCTTAACTGCTAAGCCATTTATCCAGTCTCTTTCTTTAGACAACATCTTACTCCTAACTAAGCCCAGGCTGGTTTGGAACTCATGGCAATCTTTGAGTTTCAACCTCCCAACTAATGTTTATTTCAATGTAAATGGAGCAAATATTTTGAAAATACATTTTGGCATCTTAAACCACTCATCTCATATAGGACATTATACAATACCCTTAAAGGCTCAGGAGCCACAGGGTGGGAGGGAATAGCCAGAGGCATTGCCCCCCCCCCCCCAACTGTGACTGACTGCTGTTCTCACAACTCCTAACTAACAACCCCATGGTGAATACCAGCAGTCCTACTGAGGAGGGCCCTCAGTGGTGTGGGGGCAGGTAGGAGGGCCGTGATGGTACCAACCCGTGATGTGTCCATACAAAGTTTCTACTTAGTAATAATAATAACAAAAAACAAAAACAAAAAACAAAACAGGTTTGGGGCTGTGTAAAGGCATTTCTTATGCAAACATGAGACCTTAGGAAACCTGAGAGACCACTGAAGTTTGCTATCCAGACCCACACAAAACAGCGGAACGTGGCCACACACATATGTAACCCAGTCCCATAGGGAACAGAGACCCCAAGATTCACCAGAGCTTGCAAAATGTCTCAAGATCAACACGAGACTCCAGTTCAAGGAAGAAAGGGCAAAAGACTGATAGAGGGGAACACCTGACATTCCCCTCCAGCCACCACAAGCAGGCACATGGTATATATACCACAGAATACATGCATGTGCATGCGTGTGCACACATGCACACACATGCCCCCCCCAAAAAAACAAACAAGAAATAGCTTGTTCTCACCAAACTATAATTAAAACCAAATAGGCTTCTCCTTAGCTAATAATAGATCCCTCTTTAATCCAAAAGAACATTCATGGCAAAAATATGAAAAGATTCTCAACTCATAATACAGTAAATGAGTACAAGTATAACAAAACATGGTATTTAGCCTCTCATACAAGCAGGGAAAAGATAAGAAGAACTGTTAGTACACTGTTATAGTTTGAATATAATATGACCTCCATAAGCTCATGAGTTTGAACACTTGGTCCCCAGTTAGTGGCCTTGCTATGGAAGGCTGTGAAGTCTTTGAGCCATAGGTTATACCCATGGATGTATAGATGATAGACAGCTAGATATAATATAAATATAGATGATATGGTTATAGATGGTATAGATATACAGAAGTTATAGATAGTATAGGTAGTTATAGATAGATATGTTGGACAGGGCCACCAGGATGGACTTTGAAGGATATCCCAACCTCTGATTCTAGTCCAGAGCTCTCTGCTTCCTGATTCGCCAAGCCATGGGAAGCCCCTCCCCCCCGCCATGCTGTGTCTGCTATGATGGAATGAAACCATGAGGTAAGGTAAGTCCTTCCTCCTGTAAGCTGCTTCTGTCAGGCATTGTGATAGGTAACTGTGGATAATGTCCTATGAATTTTGTCTCCTTCTCCTCTCTTCTCTTCTTCTCTCTTCTCCACCCCCTTCATTGGCTCCACAAATCCACTTCTGGAAATTTACCCCGAAGACATTCCTTATACATAATGGTTGTATCTTTTCTTTGGGAAGAATGATGCAAAACTATACTAAGGGGCTTGGAGAGATTTCTCAGTGGTTAAGGCGCTTGCCTGCAAAGCCTAAAGACCTGGGTTTGAATCCCACCTAGGTAGGAAATTGTAGTCACAGTACACTTCATGCTTAGCTCTGAGTTCTACAGTGTGCATCTAAAGACCCCATTTTCTTTTCCTCCTCTGTTTTTCCTCCAGCTTCTCTGTCTCCTATTTCTTTTTCTCATCCATCCATCCATCCATTCACCTATCCATCCATCCATCCATCTATCCAAAATGTATTGGATTGGTGGCTGATACAAAAGCCCTGTCAGCTGTCCCAAGCATCGTATGACAGAGAGATGCTGCCTAGGAGTTGACGTTTGGTCAGGCATGGGGGTCATTCACGGTGACCCAAAGGCTCTTGCTTCTTCTTTTCTGCAAATGTGGTGGGATCATTTACTATCCAGATTATTTTCCTCTTGGGAAACATCTGCCCAAAGATGTCAGCAATCTGTCTGCTGTCACAATCCTCGTGTTCCTTGCTGCTGAAGTATGTGTTGTTTTCTGTGGTGTCACTGTGTAATGTGGGTGGGTCATTTTGATGGGTGGGGAAGAAGACATTCCAGGTTACAGGGGCAGAGAGGCAGGCCCAGGATAAGTGCCAGGTGTGCTTGGGAACTAGTTAATTAAATAATCTAGTAAAAAACAAAAAACAAAAACAACCTAGGCTGTGTGGTGGCAGAGTAGGGAGGAGATGGGGCAGAGTGTGGAGAGCTTTGAATGTCAAGCTGAGGAATTTGTAATTTTGTCAGTTGTCACTGTTGTCTTTCAACAAATGGGTCAGATCATATTGTACTGATCAATTCTCTGAAGATTTTTTTTTCCCCTTTCTATAAAAGCTGAACAAGACAAAATGGTCTAAAATGGCAATTGAGAAGTCTGGCTGAGATAGCCACTCACTTAAGTTATGTTCACAATCCTAAACACTGGAGCCAGTGTGCTAGGGGAGAAAGAGACCTCATCTTATAGAGCAAAGGTTCTAGACATACCAGATCAAGGGGATGATCGGTGGAATGGATCACAAGATGACTCAGCATTCCTCTCTGCAGAGGTCAGACCCTCATGTATCATGAAGAGTTTAGTAATGAGACCATTTTGTTTCGGAAAAGGAGTAGGGACTGGGAGGGGTTTTTTTTTTTTTTTTTAAGTGCGAAGCTAGAAAAGGCTCTAAAATTCCAATAAAGTGATACTTGATTATGTTATTGTCATTAAGGAATTAGTTTAAGCTGGTGAGAGCTTTCTCCCCTTCCCCTCCTCCTCCTCCTTCAGGAAGAAACAACGTGCAGTTACTGAAAATCATGCAATTAGATAGAGCAGGAGTTTTGGCATCTTGCTTGAAGCCTGCTGAGCTGGAAGGCATGTGACTGAAGGTCAAGGAGAGTATGCAAGTAGATATGGATTAATAAACATACTGGAGTGTCTTACTGAGATAGTAATATTTGGATTATAAAACACTTTTAAAAACTATTTGAGTCCATGATTAATTGAGGCTCACAAATTCCAAGCAGTGAAATGTGTTTTACTGCAACTGCTATTAAGAACTCCCATCAGCTATCTGATTCCTTGATTTCCCTAGTGAATTTTATAATCTAAATTAAACAGGGAATGGTATAAATTTTTCCATTTTGGGGGATGGTAGCTGATTAAAGCCAATATCATCTCAATATACTGTAGCATAGTAGTTATATCTGACTCTATGGAACAATTTATCATGTATCTGATTGCCTCCAGTATTTTTATGAATTGATCATAAGCCAATTTGAAAACTTACTGATCTAAAGTAAGTTCAGTATTAACAGAATATACTGCCTGTAAGAATTAATAATGAAATAAATCGGGATGTATGGAAATTAGCATCTCCCCCTATATAAATTATATTGCCACAAGACTCCTGAATCATTTCTTAGCACATATTTCTGACCCCACACATCCTCTGTGAGTATGATTTTATTATCAGTTTATAAGTATGCCTGTTAGGAAAACTATTTTCTAAATAGATTTCTTACATTAAAAATTTGAGAGAGAAAGAGAGATCCAAGAGAATGAAGAAAGTACTTGCTGTAAAAACTAATAAAAATGCCTAAAATGGGGGGGGGGTTGCTAGGGAAGATAGCTCAGTCACGTGCTTGCCACTCGAGCATGATATCTGAGTTTGGATCCCCACCACCCTTGTAAAAAGCCAGGTATAATGGTGCACACCTCTGATCTCCATGCTGGGGAGGTGGAGATAGGTGCATCTCTGAGACTTACCAACTAGCTAGTCTAGCTGAACCTGTGAGTCCCTGGTTCAGGGAGAGACCCTATCTCGAAAACAAAACAAAACAAAACAAAAAGACAAGAGATAGAGTGGTTGAGGAACAAACCTGCTGTTGACCTCTGGCATCTGCATTGCACATATATGCACGTGCACCTCATACATACATGTGCCAAATATGAACGCACACATGCATGCCCATTGTGCATGTGTACACACCCACACCCACGTGCATAGACAAAATGCCCCAAATTCTTCTGTATTTTTATGAATAAGCATGTATACTTTCAGATAAGACAGAAGTTTGTGACTGGTGGTTTTTCCCGTGCTTTTCAAGAGGGAAAATTCCTGCATACAAACAGCATGGGCAGTTGGTCATAAACTTGTGTGTTCTGAATGCTTGATCTCCAGCTGACGGCAATTCGAGAATTGGAACCTTGTTGGAGGTGTGTTGTTGGGGTGGGGGGCTTATGGGTGTTCTAGCCAACTTCCCCTTGCCAGTGTTTGGCACACTCTCAGTGTTGTCCACCTGATGCTGGCCAGGAGGTGATGTCCACCCTCTACTCATGCCATGGTTTCTCCTGCCATCATGGAGCTTCCCCTTGAGCCTGTGAGCCAAAGCATACCGTTTCTACCCATCAGCTGCTTTTGGTCAGGTGCTGTGGGCCAGCAACTGGATGCTAACTGCAACAGTCCCTGAGAGACTAGCAGTGAGAGAAACCGGGACAAGGAAGACTGATGGATGTCCTTGGGAGCGCGGCTGTCTTGCTGCGTTACAGAACAGACTCTGGAAGGAGGGGAACCATTTTCTCAGGCAACCACAGATGAGGAAATCCAATGCAGGTTTCTCAGAGGAATTGGGGACTGAGTTCACTGCCCCTCTTTTCCTCCCTCTCACAAGCACTGCTGGAATCTTCTCAGTAGGGGGAAATGCGTCTTCCTCAGAGGGCCAGGCGTGGTGAGTGACATGCGTTTCTCCTAAGTCACCCAGGGAATTTTTGTAGGTGCCGAGAAGTATTTTTATTCTATATGCAAGAGTTGGTTGGATTAACTTTATGGAGTGTCTGTGACAAGGTGCAGAACAGCGGGGAAGTGGATAATTAGAGGCTGTAGATTTGGGGGTGTGCGTAGCTTAATTTTCCCTTTTACCCTTTGGTCTCGGCTTCCAGAAAGTACGGGACCCCTTGTTCTCTTGCTGGTATCCCAAAGGCCTGCTGTGTTCCCGTCTTCCCACCTTCCAAATTAACATACATGACTTGAGCAGTGCACCATCTTGACTTTCAAGTTCCTAGTCAGTTTCTCCCTGGGTACCATGGAGTACCAATGGGTCACACTGGCACTTCCAAAAGTCTGCGCTTCGTTGCTTGGTGGCGATCCGAGCTGGTAGCATTAGGCTCACGCACTGACGCCTTGACAAAGAATTCCCTTTGTCAAGCGTGGTGATTCGTGTGTTGAGTGCTAGAGAAATGAGTGGTGAGGGGGATGAGCTTTGAGGTGGAAAGCCCGGCCCTGATTCCTGTTGTGTCTCTTCTTCCTGGTCCACCAGGATGTGAGCAAGCGGCCTATGTTCCTGTGGCGTAGCTGAGGGCTACATCCACCACCACCTACACCCACCGCTGCTGTCGCCCACTGGCGCTGTCGGCCACCGCTCCCGACATCCCCTGCTTCCTACATCCACCGCCGCAATGACTTTCCTGCCAGCATCGAATGGATCCTCACACTGTGAGCCAAAATAAACCCTTTCTCCTTTATGTTGCTTCTTCTTCTTCTTCTTTTTTTTTTTTTTTTTGGTTTTTCGAGGTAGGGTTTCACTCTAGCCCAGGCTGACCTGGAATTCACTATGTAGTCTCAGGGTGGCCTCGAACTCACGGCGATCCTCCTACCTCTGCCTCCCGAGTGCTGGGATTAAAGGCGTGCGCCACCACGCCTGGCTTATGTTGCTTCTTGTTAAGTTTTCTTCTACCTCTGTGAACATTTCTTCCATGACTGCTTTCACCTAGGTTCCTTAAATATCCAAAGCCCCTCTGCTGACCTTTGTGTAGTCTACTTTTAGCTTATTATGGAGAGACATGGCTCCTCTCTGGCAAGTCCTCTCAGACTCTTGAGAGACCCGTATCTTCCTAAAACACAGTCCTGTCCAAGGAACCCTCCTGTCGTTCCCCCACCCAGCTGGACAAAGATTACTTGGCCTCCTAAGCTATCTTTTTTTAATTTTTGCTTTCAGTTTCACATCCCTGGCCCCATCCCACTCCTAGCATTAGCTACTTTTCTCCTCGCTGTGACTAAATGCCTGACAAGAAGCAACTTAAGGGCTGGAGAGATGGCTAAGTGGTTAAGGCACTTGCCTACACAGCCTAAGACCCTGGTTCAATTCCCCAGGACCCGCATAAAGCCAGATGCACAAAGGGGCGCATGCATAGGGAGTTTGTTTGCAGAGGCTATAATAGGCCCTGACGTGCCCATTCCCTCTTGCTCTCTTTTTCTGCTTGTAAATAAATGAACAAATAAACACTTTTAAATAGAAGCAATTTAAGTTACTTTACAAAAATTTAGTGTCATTTAAGAAAACTAGTGATCTTTTACTTACAAGTAAGCATCTACCTCTTTATATACCAGACACTATTCTAAGAGGAAGGCAGAATAGCAGTAAGAGAGGATAGGTTCCTATCCCCTCAGGGAAGATGAATTCTATATACCTGTTGGCAGATGGTGTCTGCCATTTAGAAGCGAGGTCAAGGAAGACCATGTTAAGAGGAGACATTTGAGCAGAGGATAAAGAGACTTCATGACAATAAGTTTTGGGAAAGATTTTAAAGAATCCTTTAAGAGACTGCTTCAAATCCAGACCATCGATAGTTAGGCTGTGGCAGTCACAAATATGTGCATGCCATGTGAATGATATGTTATACCAAATGCTATGCCTCCTTGTATATGGAAGGGCACTTTTGTGATTTAATTTTGTGTGCTGAGATCACAGGGACTAGACGCTCAGGGGAAGTGGGTGGGGAGGGCAAGCTCATTTGGGAGACCAGGTCAGTGCAGAGCCCGAGCACAATTGCTTCCTGGTGTGTGGGTGGAGCAAGTCATGTTCCCAAAACCACGTCTCTGAGCTGGAGAGACGGCTTAGCTGTTAAGTCGCTTGCCTGCGAAGCCTGAGAAGGCTTATTCGAATCTCCAGGTTCCAAGCACTAAGCAGCCAGATGCAAAAGTGACGCAAGCATGGAATGTCGCACATGCGCACCAAGGGGCGCACGCGTCTGGCGTCGGCTCCCAGCGGCTGAAAGGCCCTGGTGTGCCCTTTCCCATTCTCTCTCTCTATCTCTTTCTCAAAAAATAATAATTTAAAAAGATCATTAAAACATGTCTTTGATGGATTGTGATATGTGTTTGTGAGAAAAATGAGTTAATAAGAGAAATATGAGAAGTATGCATTTTCTGTATAAACTACACTCCTGAAATGTGTGCCTTTGTTTTGGTTCCAAATTATCTTACTTTGGTGGTTATCTTATATTTGGACATAGTAGAGAAGCCTGGCTTGTGGCTGGATGATGCGTGTCAAGCACTCTGCGCTCAAACTTGCTACACCTTGGGCATGATGACAAATGTCTATGATTCCAGGACTCAGAAGACTGAAGCAGGAGTCTCACATGCGGGAGACCAGCCTGGGTTACAATGCAAGACCTTGTCTCTAAATAGCAGCAATCAACACATAGAACAAAACAAACACGCTCAAAGAAAACCTGCTGCCCATTGTGGAAGAGGTGGCGAAAAGAATGTAAGAGCCAAAGGAAGGGTAGGACTCCTTACAAGGTGCTCGTCCAGACACAAATGGCCTGGATATCCATGACCTCGCAGTGCCTGACACTACCTACACAAGGCTATCATAATAGGAGGAAAAGATCATGACATCAAAATAAAAGAGAGACTGATTGAGAGGGGGAAGGGGTACAACGGAGAGTGGAGTCGCAAAGAGGAAAGAGGCGGGTGGTGCTGGCGGAGGGAATTACCGTGGTTTATTGTATATAATTATGGAAGTTGTCAATAAAAAATAAACCTGCTGCACAGATTTTAGCAAGAGAGAGGTGTTTATGGAATGCCGAGTGAAGCCTCTGTCCCCAGAGCCAGAGCTGCATATTAAACCGTCTGTTAGAAGAATACTTACCTCAGTTTGTGCAGACCTAGGGTGTAGCCAGAACATTCCCTGCTCTGTGTGGTTCTGGGCATGTGGAATAGAGTAGGAAGCTTAGCTAAAAGGTAGCCCTTGATCTTCCTATTGTCCAGTCCAGGGTGGGTAGCTAGTACAAAAGAGACTGGGGTCTTTAATCAGTTAGCCTTCTGTGTACTGGTTCTGCAGGCATGGACTCAGCCATCAACTGAGATCATCTGGAAAAATGATGTCTATACTGAACAGACAGACTCTTGCTCACCTCTGTTCCCTAAACCATACCACGTAACAATGTTTACATAGCATTTACATCGTGTTGGGGATCACAAATAATTTAGGGGAGATTTATACTATACAGGAAGACATGCATAGGGTCTATGCACATCCTATACCAGTTTATATAAGGGGCCAGAACATCTTCAGATTTTGGTATCCCTAAGGGCCCTGGATTGAATTTCTGCCTAGTCACATTGAGTGGGAGACACTCCTTGCACTTGTTTGGAGGGGACCCCAAGACCCTGAGGCATAAGAGTTTTAAGCAAATGCTCAGGGTGATCCCATGGACTCAGTTCTTGATTTCTATGCCAGACCTCAAGTGCACATCCGTGTTGACTGATGGTGATGGCAGATCTAGGCGTGAGCTCTCCACACTGCAAGTCCCAGTAGGGGTGAAATGCAAAGGCCTTGCCTTGACCTGGATGTACTACGAGGAATCCGCTCAATAAGGCTTCCATGGTTTCTGATAAAACAGAATTGCAGGAATTGGCTGCTTCAAGGGGTCCTTAAGGTTGTGACTCAGTCTTGGGCTCCCATAGCCAAATCTTACTATTTTCAGTAAATATCTTTAGTAAAATTTATAAAAATGGGCCAGATTGTGACGGAGAGATAGCTTAGAGGTTAAGGTGCTTGCCTGCCAAGCCTAAGGACCTGGGTTTGATTCCCTAGAACCCACATAAACCAGATGCACATGGTGGCGCATGCATCTGGAGTTCATTTGCAGTGTGTCCATTCTCTCTCTCTCTCATAATAAATAAATAAAAATAAAAAACAGGCCAGGCATGGTGGCGTATGTCTTTAATCCCAGCACTCAGGAGGCAGAGGTAGGAGGATTGTTGTGAGTTCGAGGCTGCCCTGAGAGTACCTACGGAATTCCAGGTAAGCCTGGGCTAGGGTGAGACCCAAAAAGAAAGAAAAAAAAAGGGTTCCAGATTGCTTGTTCCTGTTTGGGGGGAACTCCGTCACCCACAGCTCAGGAAGCTGGCTCTTTTCTAACTTGTTCTCTCCCTGCCGGTTTCTGCATTATATTCATAAAGAGACATACATAGGCTAGAGAGATGGCGCTCAGTGCATAAAACGCTTGCTGTGGAAGCGCAAATACCTTAATGCCTGTATATCCAGTCAGTACAGTGGTAGAGTCTGTAATGCCAGTGCACCTATAGCGAGAAGGGAGGTGGTGATTCACCTGGAAGAGTGTGGGGCCAGCTAGGCTGGAAACTGCATCAGTAAACAACTGGGACCCTGTCTCAAACAAGGTATAAGTTTGACATCTGAGATCCTCTGACCTCCACCCATGACATGTGTGTGTTTCCCCTCCAATGAACCTACACATTCATTGGACACACCCATGCCCCGATCAAGAGACATATGTGTGCGCAAACCTATCCACATATGTCTATTTTCATACGTACACATATGCATAGAGATTCTAAAGATCCGGAGTAATGGACATGTACATCCCATCCACTTTATCACGCAGTTAAGTCTCTATCATATGGCACAAGAAATATTTGAAGAACACGAGAAGCCAGGCATGGTGGTGCAGATTTGTAATCCCAGCACTCAGGAAGTTGAGGTAGATGGAGCACCAGGAGTTTGAGGCTAGTCTGGACTACACATTAAATTCCAAGTTCAGCCTGGGTTAGAGTGAAACCCTGTCTCAAACAACAAAACAACAACAACAACAACAATAAAAACCCAACCCAACCGGGGCTGGAGAGATGGCTTAGTGGTGAAGGCAATTGCCTGCAAAGCCCAAAGATCTATGTTAGCCAGATGCACAAGGTGATGCAAGTGTGCAAGGTTTCACATGTGCACAAAATGGCACATGTGTCTGGAGTTCCATTATAGTGTCTGGAGGCACCAATCCTCTCCTCTCCTCTTCTCTCTCTCTGTCTCTCTCTCTCTCTGTCTCTCTCTCTCTCACACACACACACACACACACAGACACACACACTTGCTCTCTCTTCTTCCTTCTTATAAAAAAGGGGCAGTCTGTTTGGCTTAACAAACAAACAAACAAACAAACAAACAAACAAACAAACACCAAAACCCCCAAACACAACAACAACAAAAGATGTGATTTTCTCAAGTGGGGGAAGAGGCAGAGTGCTTCTGCTCACGTACCTGCAGATGAATGCGACTTTGCTCGGTGGCTCTACTTCAAGGGTTTTCTTAAAATAATTAATTAATTAATTAATTAATTTGAGAGAGAGAGAGACAGAGACAGAGAATGGGCATGCCAGGGTCTCCAGCAGCTGCAAACGAATTCCAGATGCATGTGCCACCTTGTGCATCTGGTTTATGTGGGTTCTGGGGAATTGAACCTGGGTCCTTAGGCTTCGTAGGCAAGCGCCTTAACTGCTAAGCCATCTATTCAGCCCACTTCGAGTTTTAGTCCAGCCGAACTTGCCTGTTGCTGTTGACTTGGGCTCAGACTGGCTCCAGGCGTATTCATTCTAGGGCCCTGGCCAGGAAGACAGCATTGATCTCTGTGGGGACGTTGACTCTTATGCTGGTGTCAGCGGGGAGAGAGAACATGTGGAAACCTGCTACCTCTAAGACCTGTCATGTCTCCTTGACATTCCATTGGATAGAGCAAGTCATGTGACTTAACTCTGTGTCTAGGGTTGGGACAGTATACTCCAGCCGGGGAGGAGATGGGAGTATAGGTAAGATTCCCCTGAAACTGTGAGCCAAAACAAACCTTTTCTCCATATACATATATATACATTTATATATATAAACATGCATATATATGTACACACACACATATATATGCAAATGTATGCACACAACCAGTGTCTTACAAATGTCAAGCAAACACGCTTCTCCTGAATTATGTTCCAAGCTCAGCATTGAGGATTTTTTTTTTTATTGGCAATTTCCATAATTGCAAAAAATAGCCCATGGTAATTCCCTCCCTCCCCCACTTTCCCCTTTGAAACTCCACTCTCCATTATATTCCCTCCCCCTCTCAATAAGTCTCTCTTTTATTTTGATGTCAGGATCTTTTGCTCCTGTTATTATGGTCTTGTGTGGGTAGTGTCAGGCACTGCACTGTGAGGTCATGGACATCCAGGCCATTTTGTATCTGGAGGAGCACATTGTAAGGAGCCCTACCCTTCCTTTGGCTCTTACATTCTTTCTGCCACCTCTTCCACAATGGACTCTGAGCCTTGGAAGGTTGATTGAGATATTTCAGTGCTGAGCTCTCCTCTGTCACTTCTTCTCAGTAACATGGTGCCTTCTGAGTCATTCCAAGGTCACTGTCATCTGAAAAGAGAAGGTTCTCTAACCAAAAGTGAGAGTAGCATTAATATATGGTATGAACATTAAGAGATGTGCTTACTGGGCAGTTTGATGAGCATAGTATATACATTTAGCCAGATAGCAGCAGATGTTACACCCCTAGAGCTCATGACTACCCCTGTTGTAGGTTTTCAGTATCAGGGCTGTATTCCCTCCCATGGAGCAGGCCTCCAGTCAAATTAGAGGGCAGTTGGTTTCTACCATGACAGATGTGCCACTATTGCACCCGTTGGCTCATTTAGCCTGGCTGGCCAAATATAAGGCTTGCAGTGTCCACTGTTGAATATCTTCACTGGTGATTTCTCTCTCTCCTACTGAACTGTATGCAGTGTGGCTTTTTCCAGCTTTCTGTCATCTGGTCTACATGGAGGAGGTTTTCAGCTCAGCTCCAGCAGGATTTCTCAGTGACCTTGCAGCCCAAGTATGTGGAGTCTTCAGCAATAGGGTCTTACCATCTATTCCTGGTGGGAAACCAAGGGCCTTGGCACTGGCCTGTGCCTCCTTTGCATCTGGCTTACGTGGGTCCTGGGGAATTGAACCAGGGTCCTTTGGCTTTGCAGGCAAAGGCATTAACCACCTAGGCAATCTTCTCCAGCCCAGAAATATTTTTTTTGCATGTGTTTGTGTGCACGCATTCACATGTGTGTACATACGTATATGAGGTCAAGTCTTTTCCTCAGTATGCTATCAACCTTTTTTTGAGATGGGGTTTCTCATTGGCTTAGATCTCACCAATTAGGCTAGACTAGCTAGCGAACAAGATTCAGGGATCCTCCAAGTCACACCTCCAGCAATTGTTCTGTCTCTGTTTCCTCAGTGCTGGGATTACTGATGAACATTACCTAGCTCAGCATTTTACACTGGTTCTGGGGATCCAACTCAGGTATTTATGTTTGCAAGACAAGTATTTTACCCACTGAACCCTCTTCTCAGCCCAAGTAAATGCATTTTAAAAAAATTTATTTTATGGAGAGAGAGAGAGAGAGAGAGAGAGAGAGCGAGCCACTGTAATCGAACTCTAGACATTTGTGTCATCTAGTCTGCATGTGCGACTTTGCTTTTGCCTCGCCTTTGTGCATCTGGCTTATGTGGGATCTGGAGAGTCAATCATGAGTCCTTAGGCTTCTCAGGCAAACACCTTAACTGCTGAGCCATCTCTCTAGCTCACCAAGTAAATATTTTTGAATACTGATATTGTTTACTTCAGGAAATAAGATGAGTGTGTGTGTGGTGTGTTATAGTCCATTTTTCATTGCTATAACAAGAGGCCTGAAGCAAGGTACATTGAAAAGTGACAGCTGTGAATCACAGGCAGTCCTCAGTGCTTGGTCATTTGACATATATGGACAGGCAGACAAACAGGATCCCAAATAGTACTTGGTTTTCTTAACACTGCAGCTTCCCCTGAATTATTACTACTTTTTTTTTCCCCCCTGTTCTCTGTTCTGGTTTCTCCATGTTAATTCAAGTCACACTCTGTTTAAAAAAAAAAAAAAACGAGAACAAGAGAATGTTTCAAAGAAAAATGTTCTCTATGAAATATTTAAACATGGTTAAACTACCAGCAAGATGGAGTTGAATGTTTTATGTGATACCCGGTGTTCAAATCCTAGTTCCCTGTAGGTGGGCAGGGGAGAACCAGGATGGAGAACTCCTGCCCCATGTTATTCAGTCAGCTGGAGGACATTTAGGGTGCAGTTTTGTCCCCACACTCAGGACCAGATGCCCACTTTCTCTCACTTTGCTCAGCGGAAGACAGTTCCAGATTCTGGTAGCCATTCCTCTGAGGAAGGCGCCTCTGAGGAAGGAGGGGCATGGGTGGGGCCAGTTCCTATTTCCTGAGGACTTCCATGGGCTGGAGACGATGGCTGTCATTTTGTATTAAGGGAACTGTGGCTGAGAGAAAGAAGCTAAGGGATCATCTCATGGTCAGAAAGAGGTGAGGCAGTATTCAATTTCCACAACAACCTATGCTTTAAGAACAATACTCTCTTTAGTATTCTATCTGTATGATGGAAGAACATTGGCTGATAGGGCAGGTTTTACAGATAGTCAAGTTTGTTACGGTCAATGATGACCTTAACCTGACCCTGGACGCTTTAGAACTCCGAGTCAGCAGAACCAGTCAGGAATCAATTGTATCTGATTGTTGTAAATTCTTCCTCTACTTTCCTCTCGGGGCAAGTTTCTTCAGCTCCTTCTCCCATGACATAGTACTCCGTCACCTTCATTATTCTGGTTCAGATAGACTCTCGATTTTCTCAGGTGGTGTGGTGGTTTGCATCAGGGGTCCCCCCCCCCCACCCATAAACTTGGGTGTTTTGAATGCTTGCTTTCCAACTGATGGCCATCGGGGAGGTGGAGCCTTGCTGGGGGAGGGGTGTTTTCTTCGGGGGGGGGGGAGGCTTAGAGGTGTATAACCAGCTTCCCCTTGCTAGAATCCAGCTCACTCTCCTGCTGCTATTGTCTATCTGCTGTGGCATGGAGGTGAGGTCCAGCCTCTGCTCATGCCATGCTGTTCCCTGCCATCATGAAGCTTCCCTTCAAGATCCTAAGACAAAATAAATTTTTTCCTCCCATCATCTGATTTTGAAACAATATTTATTTATTCACTTATTTGAGAAATGGAGAGAGAGAGAGAGAGAGAGAGAGAGAGAGAGAGAGCAGAGAGAGTGATGGGTGCACCAAGGCCTTCTGCTACTGTAAATGAACTCCAGATACCATGTGCCACTTTGTGCTTCTGGCTTTACATGGTGTAGTGGACAGCTTCACATTGTTGGGATGAACATCCAAACCAGGCACAATTCTGGGGAGGAAGGGATTTATTTCAAGCTTACAGATCCAGGGAAGTTCCATCAATAGTTGGACATATCTGGCTCCCATTCATAAATCAAAGCAGAGAGAAACAACCACACAGCTAGCAAAAACAAACAAACAAACAAACAAACAAACAAACAAAAAACAAAACAAAAAAACCCAAAAATCAGGGCTGGAGAGATGGCTTAGCAGTTAAGGCGCTTGCCTGTGAAGCCTAAGGACCAAGGTTCGATTCCCCAGGACTCACATAAGCCAGACACACAAGGTGGCGCATTTGTCTGGAGTTCATTTGCAGTGGCTAGAGGGCCTGGTGCACCCATCCTCTTCTCCCTCTCTCTTTCAAATAAATAAATAAAATATTAAGAAAACAACCAAAAGCAGCAAGTACATACTTGTGGCAAGCAGGGCCCGCAGAGCTCTGACCTCTCTACATATGTTTGGCCTGGAATTCAGATCCGCCCCCAGTGACACCTTAGGGCTGGACTCCAGGATCCATCCCCAGTGACACCTCCTCAAGCCAGGCAGCTGGAGACCCAAGTTACAAGCTTTAATAAAACACCTGAGTGTATGTGGGACCTATATTCAAGCTACCACCTGTGGGTCCTGGGGACTCAAACCCAGGCTGTCAGACCTTTTAAGCAAGTGACTTTAACTGCTGGGCCATCTCTTCAGCCAGCCCTCAGCTGCTTTTAGTTGGATGTTTTGTGCCAGAGACTAAAAGTTAACTGCGACAGCTGGTAAAATACCCAAAGCCAAGAGAATCTACTAAGTGGAGGCAAGTTCACTGGCTCTATCGTGGTCCTTCCAGGGTGAGGGGCTTTCTGATTTGGAATTGGAAGTATCCTGTTACTTGGCATGGAAACCCTCCTGGGAGACAGGGGCTGCGTGGTGACCATGAGCTGCTAGACTCCAGCGCTCACTGAAGTACAGTACAGACGAAGCCACAGACTCAGATTTCATGTGGTTTTCTATGATTGTCATCCAGGCATTTTTACACCAGTTGAAGAAGAGGCGTAGGAAGGCCAGGACCCGGATGATGGAATCCCCTCATGGCTTTCCTGACTGTATGTGATGGGAGAACGTCCCAATTACTTAATGAACATCTCAATCCATTTACATCGCTGATAACCGTAGCCTGGATTAAATAGAGTTTGTACAAGGTGTGGATAAACAGGAAAATGGAAAACCATGTACACTGTCGAGCGGTGTTTGGATAAACACGAAATGAACACACAATGGGCAACATAAGATTTTTTTTTATTTTTTTTGTTCATTTTTATTTATTTACTTGAGAGTGACAGAGAGAGGAAGAGGCAGAGAGAGAGAAAGAGAGAGAATGGGCGCGCCAGGGCTTCCAGCCACTGCAAACGAACTCCAGACGCGTGCGCCCCCTTGTGCATCTGGCTAACGTGGGTCCTGGAGAATCAAGCCTTGAACCGGGGTCCTTAGACTTCACAGGCAAGCGCTTAACCACTAAGCCATCTCTCCAGCCCCAACATAAGATTTAAGGGAGGGTCAGGGAGACGTGCGTGAGAGCTTCCCCCATTGTCTGCACTCGCAGATTTTTTAAAATTAGTTTTGTACTCAGTGAATACAGTCAAGTTGGTACCATTGTTAGTTTCCTCCCGCTCCTCTCCTCTTCACAGGGACCCTTCTTGTTGGGGTATATGGGTCGTGCACTGTGGGATTAGCCATCAGTTATGGGTAGGAGGCAATGTCTCTGTGAATCATGACCCAATGTGTGGCTCTGATGTTCCTTCCGCCCCCTCTTACACAAATTTTCCTGAGCCATGTTGGGTTCATTTTAGGTCTGCTTCAGTGATGAGGACTTTGGAGCCTCTGTGTCTCTGGATATCTGGTTTGGTAGGAGTAGATTGTTCTCTGTGTCTATCTCCTTCACCCTTGTGCTGGTACCAGGTTTACAAAGAAAACAAAACTCTTGCTTGTTTTCTCAATTATTCTTAGTTTCAGCTGGGGCCCTTTTGAGGTATGATGGGGTGGTTCTCTCCTTAGGATCTGCATGTATCTGAAAAAAAGAAGCAAATTCTCTGATGGAAAGTAAAGTTAGCACAAGGTAAATGGGATAACCATTATTTTTTAGAGAGAGTTTAGTAGGTGTAGGTCCTCTTCTAGCCCACGATTGGTGGAAGCTTGATAATGGAGAGCAAGCTCATTTTTGGATATGGTTCTGACTTATTTCCCAGCTCCAGCTATGGGTTCCATTTCACTGAGCAGATCAGTTAGCCAAATCAAGAGCAGTTGGTTTCCCACCATGGCTGTGCACCACTATTGCACTTGTGTAAGCATCACATCAAGTTGTTTGCTGCTAAGTAGGTTAGACCATGAGTTGCTTGGACAGATGTTGGTCATTTTCCCCCAGTTGCTCATGTAGCACCTTCTGGCACTGGACGTGGTAACTGTCTGGGGACTGACTCTCTTCCAGCTTCCAGCCATGTCACTCCATGTTACATGCCAACAGCATATGGTGTCTTCAGCAGTAGGGTCTTACCACTAACCTTTGGTAGGTCATCAAGTACTCTGACAGAAATCTGTCTTATTTTGGGAAAACTTGTAGGTCTGTCTGATCAAGAGCTCATTGTGGATGATAGCCACCTGCAGGTCAGCGCACAAGAAGAGAGGGGAAGAAAAAGATAAGTATTATTAAAGAGATAGAGAGGTGAGAGAAGAGGGAGGGAGGGAGGAAGAGAAAGAGAGAGAGAGACAGAGAGAGAGAGAGAGAGAGAGAGAGAGAGAGAGAGAAAGAAACAGAAACAGAAACAGAAACAGAAACAAACAGAAACAGGAGAAGATTAAAGTCAGTCTTCATTGTACCCTCTCCAGGGCCTTGTGACTCAGGTGTTCCCCCTAAGGGCCTGGTGAAGGTTCAACCATTTGGTCTGTCTTTTAGGATGTAGGAATTTATGGTACCATTGCCATTTGGGTCCAGATTTGTGTCCCCCACCCCCTCCCTTGCCCTCCCCTCTCTCCCCACCCACCCTATTGTCTGGTCCTTGAGATGCTTTCTGGGTATGTCGGCATCTTGGGTAGATCAGGTTAGGAGCTGTGGATGTGTACTCGCAGATTTTATTCAGGTTCAGACAGTCACAGCTATGGGGAGCCCGAACATAAGACAGATCACGAGATTGCATCAGATCAGATCATGCGTCGTTTGTTTATGGTTATCTGGAAATTTTTGGAGAAGCTGTGAGTTTTCCTGTCTTTGAGAAGCTCCGCCCATGGTGCATAGCTTTCCATGTCCCCGCACTTAGCCTGGGCAAAGATTAGCCTTTTCCAAATTAGCTCCATCTCCACAGAAGACACAAAGATAGGGGCTGGGGAGATGGCTGAGTGGGTAAGTACTTGCTATGTAAACATGAAGACCCGAACTCACATCTCCAGCATGCCCTGTGAAAATGTGACCTGCGGTGGCCTGTGCTTATGACCCAAGCTCTAGGGAGGCTGGGGCAAGAGATTCTCCATGGCTTCCTGGCTAGCTGGTCTGGCTGACCCCCTGAGCTCTAAGACCAGGGTGAGACCATTTCAAAAGTATAAAATGGGGCTGGAGGGATGGCTTACCGGTTAAGGCGTTTTCCTGCAAAGCCAATGGACCCAGGTTCGATTCCCCAGGACCCACGTTAGCCAGATGCACAAGGGGGCTCATGCATCTGGAGTTCGTCTGCAGTGGCTGGAGGCCCGGGCGCGCCCATTCTCTCTCTCTCCCTCAAATAAATATATAAATAATTAAGAAAAGTATCACCCACACACACAGATATGCCCATACACATAAAATACACATACACACACGCACACACACACCACATGCATACATGCAAAAAAAAAAAAGAGAGACAGAACACACATAGAATGATTGAAAGGAAGATGAGAAAGTGACGTGTACTTCAAAGAGCTGCCTTAAGAGAATGGATTGGCTGCTGCGCGGATGCTCACGTGACACCAGGTGTCCTTCTGTGGTTCGCTAAGTGCTGTGGAAGAAATCCCTGTGTTGTTTTGTGGGTGAGCATTTTCCTATTTCCCCGTGGATCGCCATCAAAATTCATCTCACCTTCACGCTCTGTCGAGCACGCCCACCTGAGCTTGTGGCCGCCTTGACTGCGGGCGTCTCTCTGTAGATGTCGCCACACCCTCCGGGCTCGGCCCCCTCCTCCTGCGTGCATATGCTTGGCATTCGAACTCTCCATACTTTATAGATCTTTTCTGGACATAAGATTTTTCACAGTTGTATGTAGATAAAATGAGAATTGGCTAAGACTTATCCATTACCGCTGGTACCCTTGAAAGAAGAGGAAATACAAGCTTGCCTAGAGACAAAGGGGACGAGAGCCATGCACAAGCCCCAAGCAGGGGCGTCCCTCTGAGCACAGACAAGGCATCCGTCACCTTGCCCGACACCTTGATGCTGTGTGGTATCTGGAACCGGGCGACGCCCTGGGGTACTTGATTATGACAGTCCTAGTGAATGGACACGTCCCATTTAGACAGATGCGGGTATCATAACAGCTGGGGGAAGACAGAGGCCGGGAGAAAGAGATGGGCTTAGGAGAGTTCAATCATCTCAATTTAAAAGTGAGGTCAATTTCATCCTTGTGTGTGCGTGTGTGTGCACGCGTGTGCTCGTGCGTATGCATTTTCACCTATGCGTGAAAAAGTGGGTGTGCATTTGGAGGCCAGAGGTTGACATCAGGCGTCTTTTCAGTCGCTCTCCACTATATGTATGGAGGTTGGGGGGGGGGTGTCTCACACCTATTAGGCAAGCTGAGCGAGCCGACAAGCCCAGCGCTGAGATTACAGGCACGTACCATCATGCCAGCCTCCGGAGTGGGTGCTAGAGATCCGAACTCAGGTTTTCATGTTTGTAGGGGAAAATACTTTACCGGGTTAGCTATCTCCTTAACCCATTTCATTCTTTAAAAAATAAAAAACCCGTTACAATACTGTAGTCCACAAAGCATGGGTTGAGATGCTTAAAGGACAAAAGGTGTTTCCTTGGTGGCAGGAATTTGCATTTATTTGGTCCTCCTCACCACATGATGCCCCTAGGTCTGTATTCTTTGACAGGACATCTGGCTGAAGGAGGCCTGGGCCTTCTGTGAACAACTGCTGTGAATCCCTTCCATTCCTTCAGGTGGGGAATCGCTTGGCCTCCTTCCATTCTGCCTCTTATTAAGATGAACTGCCAGTATGTGTTATGTCGGGACAACCACCTTGTGGAAACCGAGAAAAAGCCGCAAAATAGAAACGACGTAATCTCCTTGAAGTGGCTTGTCGGGGGGCCCTTCTGGGGTCAGTGGGGGGAGGAGCTGGCTCCATGGCGTTGCGGAGATCTGAGGGGGGCTGCCGGGAGGGAGTGCCCATGCCTGCTCCTGTGCACCCTTGGAAATCACAAAAGCCTTTGTGTCCACCGCGGCCTGTGAACTGGCTTTCATCACCGGCGCCAAAGACCGGCCACTCTCGGGGAATAAAGGACGCGCAGATCAATCCCGAGGGAGAAGAGTCCAGTTCCAGAATGTCCCTTTGTCCCGGAACAGCTGTGGGGAATTCAAGACTAGCCAAGGATGTAAAGATCACAGGATCTCTTTCTTTCATTGTGTAGTTGTTCGTCTGGGCACCACGCGGTGCTTCTGCCCGTGGAAGGAGCTGCCCCACCGCAGTGAAGGCATGAGGCCTTCGGTCAAAGATTTCCTCCTTTCTGCAGAAGCTGCAGAAAGCTGTTAACCCTCACATTGCCTTGCTTTCCCTTAAAATTATTTTACCAATGCCTTTTTTTTTTTTTTGTGTGTGTGTAGCGGGGGGAAGTGTGTGTACATTAGTGTATGTAAATTATAATTGCGGACAATTTAAAGAGCCCATGCATCTATCCATAACTTCAAGAAGTAAATGCTCTTGTCTTTCAGTGATATTGTATTCACAATAGGGGACTATATGTCTCTCTTTTCTGATAATAAATTAATTAGCTAGTAGTTAATTATACTTGGATGTGTGCATGCATGTATGATATGGTATGTATGTGTGTGTTTGGTGTATACATGTGTCTGTGCCCATGTATGTGGTGGGCACTCACCTGTGTTGGCCTCCAGTGGCCCAAGAAGAATGTCACGTGTCTGGCCACATTGTTCTTACTTGAGACGGGGTTTCTTGCTCATCGCAAAGCTAGCGGATTTTTAATTCAAGCTATTCTCAAGTCTCTGCTCTCCCATGGGACTGGGACTAGAGAAGCACACAGTCACACCCAGTTATGCGTGTGGGTCCTAGGGATTGAACAGGAAGTGCTCTTAACTGCTGAGCCATCTCTCTAGCCCTATATTTTTCTTATTTTGACATGATTATGTTACCTGGCTAAACTACCAGGCTCCGGGTATTCAGGTATGAAAATAATTAACTTAGGTGTTGGAATACACTTGTCCATTTGTGGACCATATATCAACAAATCACATTGTTAGTACCTATAACTTCATTTAAAAAAAAAGCCTACTTAAGGGCTGTAGAGATGGCTTAGTAGTTAAGGCATTTGCCTGAGAAGCCTAAGGACCCATGTTCGACTCTCCAGATCCCATGTAAGCCAGATGCACAAAGGTGAGGAAAGTGCAAGGTTGCACATGCCCACTAGGTGGCGCAAGCATCTGCTGTTCAATTGCAGTAGCTGAGGCCCTGGCATGCCAATTCTCTTCCATTCTCTCTGTCTCTGTCTCTCTCTCTCTCTAAAAAATTTAAAAAAGGAAAATAAAAAAGAAAAAAGTCTACTTCAAAGTTGATAGGAGTGCAATTATATAAAGATCAACCCACCCATCCATTTGGTCTTCATTTTCTTATAATTCATTAATTCATAAATCAAATATTTAAAAATATTTTATTACTAATTAATTTATTTTTTTGTTTATTTATTTGAAAGAGACGGACAGAGAGAGAGAGAGAGAGAGAGAGAGAGAGAGAGGCAGGCTGATATATACAGAGAGAGAATGGGCGCGCCAGGGCCTCCAGCCACTGCAAACGAACTCCAGATGCGTGCGCCCCCTTCTGCATCTGGCTAACGTGGGTCCTGGAGAATCAAGCCTCGAACCGGGGTCCTCAGGTTTCACAGGCAAGCGCTTAAACCGCTAAGCCATCTCTCCAGCCCTAATTAATTTATTTATTAGACAGAGAAAGAGGGAGAGGGAGAGAGAGAGAGAGAGAGAGAGAAAATGGGTGCATCAGAGCCTCCAGCCACTGCAGACGAACTCCAGATGTGTGTGCCCCCTTGTGCATCTGGCTAACATGGGTCCTGGGGAATTGAACCTGGGTCCTTTGGCTTTGCAGGCAAATGCCTTAACCACTAAGCCATCCCTCCAGCCCATAAATCAAGTATTTTTGTGTGTGCAGACAACATACTAGACAGTCAGAAAGACCTGAAGGAAAAGTACATGGGAGGGCCAGAGCTACCTTCTAGCCTGTTTTCTTCTCCTCCCCCACCCCAGGTATGGTCTCACTCTAGCCGAGGTTGACTTGGAATTCACTGTGTAGTCAGTCTCAGAGTGGCTTCGAACTCAGGATGTTCCTCCTACTTCTGCCTCCTGAGTGCTGGGATTTAAGGTATGTGCCACCACACCTGGCTACATTAAGCATTCTTGACCCCTTTCTCAGTGACATAAGAAATGGTGACCTTGTCCCTGGTGTTCTGCTTACCAGCCAGTTCTGTCTCTTCTTGGGTTTAACCTTTGTAAGCTGGTTGTCTTCCTAGATTCTCGGCTATTCCACCTTCCCTTCCATCTTCATCCTTAATCTAGAGTAAACCCACGAAAGACCTTAAGACTTTAACCCATATCATGCTAGGATGTGTTCCCGTGAACCCTCTGGGGTGATATCAATGCCCTTTTATCTGGGTGCGGTTGGATAATTGAATGAACCGTACCCATCTGTGCAACCCAGTTTCTGGGAATGGAGATGGCCAATAGCCCCCGTGTCCCTGTGGACCGTGGAGGTGGAGTAGGCTCAGCTCACAGCCCAGTGGAGTGGAAGTAGGTTGGGTATAATGAGCTCAGCTTTCTCTCCTTCACCAGACCCCCCTGCTCTGGAAAAAGGATGGGGCCACAGGTATGAATATATGTGCTGTGGGCTGCACACTGAGCTAGGCTTAAAATAATTTCCATTTCACAAAAACCCTCCTAGGTAGGTATTTTTATCCCTCTTTCATAGGTGAGGAAGAAGATCTTTTGAGAGGTTACTGACTTGGCCAAGGTTTTTTTTTTTTTTTAAAAAAAAGATTTTAAAAAATATTTTTATTTATTTATTTATTTGACAGAGAAAGAGGGAGAGGGAGAGGGAGAGAGAGAGAGAGAGAGAGAGAGAGAGAGAATGGGTGTGCCAGGGCCTCCAGCCACTGCAGACAAACTCCAGATGCATGTGGCCCCTTGTGCATCTGGCTAACATGGGTCCTGGGGAATCGAGCCTGGGTCCTTTGGCTTTGCAGGCAAACGCCTTAACCACTAAGCCATCCCTCCAGCCCTTGGCCAAGGTTTTGCAGTCCAGAGGTGCGGGGTTGCTTCTTGACACCATCGTTTATTTACCACCCTGGTCAGCTTCTCATTTAGAGATGAACAGCCCTGGGCTGGAGAGATGGCTTAGCGGTTAAGCACTTGCCTGTGAAGCCTAAGGACCCCGGTTCGAGGCTCAATTCCCCAGGACCCACGTTAGCCAGATGCACTAGGGGGCGCATGCGTCTGGAGTTCATTTGCAGTGGCTGGAAGCCCTGGCGCGCCCATTCTCTCTCTCGCTCTCTGCCTGCCTCTCTCTCTCTCTCTGTCACTCTCAAATAAATAAATAAAAATTAAAAAAAAAAAAAAAGAGATGAACAGCCCTCTGCAGCACTGTTTCCCGACGTGTAATGCAAGTCATCTTGGTCCACGCACCAGCCCAGAGTTCTCCACAGCTCTGGCTTGAGGCAGGGGCCACGGCTAACCCAGGCCAGAATGGTAATTGGGCTGCTTTTCCTGTTCCCATCACCCCTTCTTTGCTCTTCCTTTCCTTCTCATAGAGAAGCAACTGGATGCAAGGGGGTATCTGTGCATGTGGAATGAAACCCCAAACTGGGTGATTTTAGTTACATTTCCATTTCCTCATCTGTGAAAAATGGCATTGATGTGGTGCCCAGTGCCCAGGAAACAGAGTGTAGTGACAGAGCCAGCCCAGCTCTTTCGATGGCACCTACCTCAATTGTCCTCTTGCATTGTTTCGTGACCTTGACTGTCCAGTGAAGATTTTCTCCTTGGCTTGATCCTCGTGCCTCTCTTGGTTACGCTTCCTAAGGTACTCCTGGAAACTACGGGTGGAATATTGAGCCAGGTGTGGTGCATATCTCTTATCCCAGCACTTGGGAGGTAGAGGGAGGAAGATTTTGAGTTCCAGGTAAGCCTGGGCTACACAGAAAAAAAAAAAAAATCTTGTCTTGGGGGACAAAAAGTGACATGGTTACCTCCTGGGAGGCATCTTGGCATTTTAACAGGAACTTTCTAGAAGCAACAATTTAGCTCAAACAATGACTCTTTACTGACGATATTTAATGCAGAATGGTGGTCTAGCGCAGAATCTATTTTTGGGCAAATGGATGTTTACTGATTCCTTCGTGATGAGCACATTGATGTTGATCCAACGTGTGCGTCCCTCTGTCTTCTGGAGTTGGCTCCATGCGTGGGAATGGAGGTGAGAGCTGGAAGAACATATGACCAAGACACCATTGTAAACACAGAGCCCAGTCCATCTGCTTCTATACTGTCCCTGTCATTGCATTGGTCGTGTGCATGGTTTGTCATTGTATTGCCAAGGATCCTGAGATGTAAACCTTATTAACACAATTAAAACCATCGAGGTGGATGCCTTCTTCTTGGAAAAACAATGTCATGCACTTAACAATTGCTGGTTTGTTCTAGCTGATCCTTTAGCAATTATTAGAAACCCATCTAGGGAGACTAACCAATTTCTAATCCCATAGACTCCAGATCAAATAGAGCTTTTTTCCCCCTGTGTGCATAATCACTCTTTTTAAAGAACCCCAAATGCCTGGGATTGCTTTGGGAAAGTAATCGCACACACACACACACACACACACACACACACACCGTCAAATGTTATAACCTTTGAATTTCCATAGAGATTTCAAAATAGGTAGGGCCTTAGCAATGGTTTAACCTAAATTCTCCCTTTAATAAGGAAAACCTAGAGGAGGAAGGTAAGCTTGAGGCTGCAGAGCTTCCTAGAAAGAGCCAGAGTTTGTCAGGTCCAATTCTTTCCAGTGACCATGGCACACAGTTCTTTCCCTTAGACCACATGGACTTTTCTAGAGCTCTCCTCCTCTTACCACGTGACAAACTAACTTCTTTATTTCCCTAAGAATCTGCTTTCTCTCAGCACCCAGCATAAAGATGCACCCCACTCTTAGGACCCCGTTTTCTCCATAGCACCCGCTCCCACCTCCCATCTCTTGTGCTTTCTGCTTCACTCCAACTAAAAGTCAAGCTTAATTAAAGAAAGGACTGTGAGGCCTGGAGAGATGGCTTAGCAGTTAAGGCACTTGCCCACCAAGCCAAAGGACCTAGGTTCGACTCCCCAGCACCCAGGCAAGCCAGATGCACAAGGTGGTGCATACATCTGGAGTTCGTTTGCAGTGACTAGAGGCCCTGGCATGTCCATTCTCTTTCTCTCTCTCTCTCTCTCTCTCTCAATTAATCACGTTCTTGACAATTCTATGTGAGGTATTACACAGGACTTGAGTTAGTCTGGGTGGCGGCTGCCTATGGACAGGAGTGAGAAAAGACGACGCACGCATGGTGTGCCATCACTTCTGAATCAGGCTTACAGAGAGAATTCATCCCCACTGACGTCTGAAAGGTGTTTAGCTAGACACAATGTTAGTTCCTGTGTGAATGGGTCCCGTTTCATAAGAGTTCAGTGGCGATGTAGGATCCCTGAGGTAAGTTTGTGAGTAGAGACAGAATGTTCTACCTGTCCTGAGGGAAGCATCCATGCTTGGAGTGTTTTTTTTTTTTTTTGAATGAATTTATTTTAAAAGGAAGCATCGCTCAATATAACCACATACTTCTGGATTTGTGGAAACTCTGCTGGGAGAGAGCAGTAAGCTCCCACGGTGGCCACTTGATGTCGCTGTTGCTCAAAAATGTCGAGGAACCCAAAGCCAGCTTTTGTGAGGACCAGTTTTTGAAGGAAGTTTCTGGAAGGTGGAAGTGTGTATTCCAAAATAGGCAGCCGTTTTATACATACCTAAAAAAAAAAAAAAAAAATTTCCAAACATAACAACATCTGGCTTCTACCTTAAAGGTCATGTGGTTATTATTTTTACTTTTCTCGGCAACATTGAATCTGTTTTGGTTTTATCTAGGGATTCAGAAGAATCAAGAGTATCAATGATTCCTAATGGAGTTTGTATCTTTAACATTTCAATATGTATATGTTTGTTAAACCAGTGTAAAATCTGGTTGTGTAAAGATGACAGAATTGTATTGTGAACAAGCTCAGAAAATGCAATCATCTAGCAATGTTTCTTCAGTCATTTTCTTACATTTGCCCATTGCCCATTGCTAAACCTTTTCTCTCGTGTTTTCTCTTCTTTCTTTCCTTCCCTTTCTACTCAGAACTTTTATTTTTCTCTTTTGTGATTTCTTATGTCCTTTCTCGCTCAGGCTGTGTGTAGTAGGCGTGATGTAGTGTGTGCTATGTATGGTATATACATGCGTGTGTGCAGGCATGTTCTCTGTGTGTACATGGAGTCAAGAGAAGAACGTCAGGTGTCCCCATTCCATCACACATGTGCTTGTTTCTTTGAGACTGTGTTTCTTTTTTCTTTTTCTTTCTTTTTTTTTTTTTTTCGAGGTAGGGTTTCACTCTAGCCCAGGCTGACCTGGAATTCACTATGTAGTCTCAGGGTGGCCTTGAGCTCACAGCGATCCTCCTACCTCTGCCTCCCTGAGTGCTGGGATTAAAGGCGTGCGCCACCACGCCCGGCTGAGGCTGTGTTTCTTTAGTTTCCAGCCTTCTTGGCATGTTTATGAGTCCCAGAAATTCTCTGATCCATGCTCAGTACGAGACTGGGGTTACCGATATGCAGGGCCACAGCAAGCTCTTTGTGGGGATTCTGGGGTTCTGGGAAATGGATTCATCAGTCTCAGGCCCCCTCAGGCCGTCATGCTTGCAGAGGAAGTGCTCTTAATGTCTGAGCCATCTCTCCGTCACCCCCTCTTGGTGTATTCATTCCTCAAATATTTATTGCATACCTGTTAGGTGTGAGGCCACGTTTCCAGATATTTTAGAAGACAGGAAACTGAGCATGCCATCACTGTCTGTGAGGCCCGTAAAATCTTGTAAAATGATAGGACGGATTCACAAACATAATGACATGGTTCTTCACTAAATGTCAGACCCCGTGCCAAGATTTTTTCCATGTTATCTCATCTAAGTCTCGTGGCATTTCTTGTTAACTCCATTACATAGGTGGCAAAACTGAGGTTCAATGCTTTTGCCAGAGCCTAAAGAACTTGTGTATATCCCAGCTGAGATTTGAATACCGGGACGTTTGACCACAGAGCCTGAAATATGTCTATGGGCTTAACGTAATGTGAGGTTCAAAGTGCTGTGTGAATTCATATCCATGAAAGCTCCAGGAGGAAGTGACATTTAGGATTTGCTTTTAAAGATAAAAAATTTTTCTAGTAGAGGTGAAAAAAGGAGGCTTGGAGCCGGGCGTGGTGGCGCACGCCTTTAATCCCAGCACTTGGGAGGCGGAGGTAGGAGGATCGCCGAGAGTTTGAGGCCACCCTGAGACTACATAGTGAATTCCAGGTCAGCCTGAGCCAGAGTGAGACCCTACCTCAAAAAAAAAAAAAAAAAAAAAAAAAAAAAAAAAAAAAAAAAAAAAAGGAGGCTCGGTGAAACCATGGGTTAGTTTTTTTTTTTTTTTTTTTTTTTTTGCCTCTGTTAAATTTACAAGATAACTGACAAGGGGTCTTGGTTCCATCCAGGGGCTTGGGCACGCAGGCCAAATGACCCATAGTGACAGAGTCTGGAACAATAGAAAGAATGACGCAGCAGTGTTATGACCTCTGGCCTGAAGTGACTCAACCCACTGTTCACATCTCTCTGGCTAGAACTAGACACAGAGGTCCTGGTTAACTGCGAAAGGACTGGAAAATGCAGGGAAACGTTAGGATATTGGTGAACAGGCACTCTTTCCAAAGGTCGCGCTTCTCCCCAGAAGTAGGGAAAACACACTCAGATTTGATCAGTTAATGAAATTACTCACTCAAGATCATAGACTCACCTTCATCATGGCTACTGAGCTGGTGGAAGAGGCTATATTATTTCAGGAACTTTCCACTCAACATCTTATTTATTTATTTATTTTTTGGTTTTTTCGAGGTAGGGTTGTACTCTAGCCCAGGCTGACCTGAGTTTCACTATGTAGTCTCAGGGTGGCCTCGAACTCGTGGCGATCCTCCTGCTGCTGCCTCCCGAGTGCTGGGATTAAAGGCGTGCGCCACCACGCCCGGCCACTCAACATCTTTATTTCCTCCCATAGTTGGTTGGAAGAATTCCGTAATTTCAAATGATTTCCTTTGGCTTAATCCCGGATATTTTAAACATTTAAATAATCCTTAGAGAAATACTGCATTGAGGGTCTTTGGGGAGCGATAAGATGGGGCAGTGATTTCTGGCACAACAAAACAAATAAACTAGCAAATGGGATTAAGAAACTGACAGCCACTCCCGTTTCAAGCCTGGTGTTGCCCACCCTTTTCCAGACGAAGGTCAAGTTCCAAGCTGGAATATTTCCTCTCATCTACCAGGAGTAGCCGTCAGCAGGACTGTGGAAACCCGTCTAAAGATTGACCTATTGTCATCTGTGTCGAATGGAGCATTTGCTTGTTTGAAATGACATGCCAGGACGCTCTCTCTTCCAAACAGCAAGGTGCTTCCCCCTGTGGAAAAAGAGAAAAAAAAAAAAAATGAAAGGAGCAGCCAGATTTGGTTACTGTCGGAGCCACACGATTCAGAGATATCCTTGTTAATGACGGTCGCACAGCTGGATAATTAATCAAAGAAGGAAGAGAATATAGGGCATTCTGCTGCACACGGCTCCATCCGGTCTCCCAGGGACGAGGCCGTCATCTGTTTATTCTCCTCTGGAATGGCTGGAGATTACTCAGTTATTCAATAGCTTCCCTGCTCGCTGGGATGGGCTTGTGTATGGTTTTTAATTGGCACCAGGGTCTCGCAGCTCCTGTGAACTTTGTGAGTCGCTCTTGTGATTTCATTCCCTGGAAGCCTGGATGTTGCTGTTCATCCAGAGCTGGGCCCAAAAATGATGCTCCTTGGAGGAGCACCCATTCACTTTCGACAAAAGCAGTTTCGGACAGGCAATTGGTAGCAAAATCATGACACAAGTCTGCCTTTCACTCCTAAACTTTTCCTTCTTCCCCGTGTTGTTCTAGCCATATAGAACACAGGACTTAAGAACAAAAAACAAACAAACAAACAAACAAAAAAAAACCCCATGAATTTTGGATTTGAATTTTCTCTGTCATTGGGGTTAATTTTGTAAACCTCGTTTTTTTCTTAGGAGAGATTTCAGATCTTAATACTATACTGGTGTATAAATATTTGCCTGTCCTAGTGTTTCTTTGAAGGGCTTACTGGAATAGCAATTCAGTGTTTAGGAGAGAAACTACAATTGCCCATTCGGAGAGTTTATTAAGACATAGATTACCACCTCTTTTAGGGCCGTTGAACGGAGTCACAATGAAATCTCATTAAGAGGGATGCGTTGATTGTTATCACCTGCCTAAACATTTGCCCTCTGTGCTGGATTTTTTTTTTTTTTTTTGTCTCCTTGTGAGTCAAATTCTTCCAACGTCCTACATTAATTAACACTTGAGGGCTCTTCCCTGAGTGTAGTCCCCTCCTGGTTCTGCCAAACAATATTGCTAACACTTCCCTGCTAACACCTAGTGTTGCTATGCTGCCCGACCATCTTTAACATCTCCCAAGTCCAAGTCCTGAGTCTGGCTTCCAGGCTCTTTCCCACTGGACGTCAACAAACGATCCTGCCCCCTTTCCACAATAAAATTTTAAGATAGCATGCAGAGAAATGGGTTACATTTAGTATCCAAAGTAATGGGTTTTGTTCTCTATTTTTTAGAATATTTTAATTTTATTTATTTATTTGAGAGCTAGTGAGAGAGAGAGAGAGAGAGAGAGAGAGAGAGAGAGAGTGCGCCTATGGGTGTGGCAGGGCCTCAAGCCACTGCAAACTAACTCCAGATACATGCGCCACCTTGTGTATCTGATATGTGGGCACTGGAGAATGGAATCTGGGTCCTTAGGCTTCGCAGGTAAGCATGTTAACCACCAAGCCATTTCTCCAGCCCAGGTTTTGTTCTTATTCATCCCTTTCCCTTCTTCCCTACATGTCTCCTAACCCTTCTTATTGGTCCACTTCCTCTGTCCAGTTAGACCCCTTTCAACTTTCATGCCACATGAATTCCATATATATATATATGATATATATATATATGTATATATATATATAATATTATATTATATATATATTTGGTTTTTCAAGGTAGGGTCTCTCTCTAGCCCAGGCTGACCTGGAATTTACTATGTAGTCTCAGGGTGGCCTTGAACTCATGGCAATCCTCCTACCTCTGCCTTGCAAGTGCTGGGATTAAAGGTGTGCGCCACCATGCACGGCTTTAAAAATATTTTTATTTATTTTCACGTGTGTGTGTGTGTGTGTGTGTGTGTGTGTATGGTTGAATCAGAGTCTCTTGCTACTGAAAACAAACTCCAGATACATGTACCACTTTTGTGTCTGGTATTACATGGGTGCTGGGGAATCCAACTTGGGCCGGCAGGTGTTTTAAATAAGCACTGTTAACCACTGAGTAATCTCCACAGACCCCTCCCCCCCATTACCATCTTTTTCTCCTCCTCTTTACATCTCTTCCCCTCCTCTCATAGTACCTTTTCTACTTTTGTGTCACACACGTACACACACACACATACACCTAAATTCAGATTCAGCACAGGAGCGCGAAAATGTGATATTTGTATCAGTGTGGGTTATTTCTCTTAACGTAACGATCTCCAGATCCATCCATTTTCTTTTTCTTGACAATATCATGACTTGATTCTTCTTTATGGCTGAATAAAATTCCATTTCGTATATGTGCCACATTTTCTTTATCCATTTATCCATTGATGGACATCTAGGCCTGTTTCCTAACTTCCCTAACTTAGCTATTGCAAAGAGTACAGCAAGGGACATGGATGGGCAAGCGTCCCTGTCATATCAACTGCTTTTTCGTGCTGTGCCCTCACAAGTGTCTTTTCAGTGGATCTCTTCATGACCCCTTAGGGGCTTTACGATCAAAGTGAGGTTCCCAGACAGTGGCATGGGTCCCACTGGGAGCTTGCTAACGTGCAGTCTCAGGAGTCACTCCACCCCTGTGGGAGGAGTCTGCCTTGTGCTCGCAGCTGTTCCGCACTCATTAGTTTGAGAAGCCCTGCCCAGGGCTCTGCAGCCCGTGTTCACTGTGTTTCCTCACTTTGAAAGGCTGTCTCTCCTTCCTTAGGTACATTTTATTCTTTTTTTTTTTTTTTTTGGTTTTTTGAGATAGGGTCTCGATCTAGCCCAGGCTGACATGGAATTCACTATGTACTCTCAGGGTGGCCTTGAACGCAGGGTGATCCTCCTACCTCTGCCTCCTCGAGGGCCTGACACTTTATTCATTTTTGTTAAAGGGCAGGTGGATGGCCAGTTCAACTCTCTTTTTCTTCCTTACATTCGGTCATGAAATACTTAAAATTGAGTTTTCATCTGGAGTTTGTTTTAGAAGGTATCAGTAAACAAATGTCACATAAAGTCAAATACCCTTGAAGACTCGAGCTGCCCGTGAAATACAAGCTTAGAGGAACTCATGTATTTCAGGATGTATGTTAGGGTGTCCATGCGAGGCGAAGTGTCTTCCAGTGTGAGTATCAGGTCTCCTAAATGGCTCGCGCTTAGGAATTGTACCGTAGAGAGGCCCCGCTCTCCGTGCCAAGTGTGTGTAAAGTTAATTCGCAGAGGTCAAATGCTGTCCAAAGTAGCCCCTATTTTAGGCCTGCCTGGTGTGTTTCCACTTGCGTTTTAATTAACATGTTGAGTTGGATCTGGCACAAGAGCAAATGCAAATTATTGGGACTATTTTGGAAATATATTTTGGATTCTTTGGAGTTAATTACAAATCATTCCCTTTTTATTAAAGACATGATCCCAAGTATTTTAAATATATATATATATATATATATATATATATATATGTAGATAGATAGATATATATGTATATGTGTGTATGTGCATGTATATGAGGAAAACATTTTTAAATTTACGACAGGATTATTTATCTAACTGAAATATTTTTTGGCTATTTATTTGTTTTTTTTCTACAAGGCTTATTTTTTAAAAAATATTCTATTTATTTACTTGAGAGAGAGAAAGCATGAGAGGGGGGCAGAGAGAGAATCGGCTTGCCAGGGCCTCCAGCCACTGCAAACAAACTCCAGATGCATGCACCCCCTTGTGCATCTGGCTTATGTGGGTTCTGGAGAATCGAACTGGGATCCTTTGGCTTTGCAGGCAAATGCCTTAAACACTAAGCCATCCCTCCAGACCCTACAAGGCTTATTTTTAACAGGAGAGGATTAGTAGGAAACAAAATAAGGAGAAGGAGGCTAGTTAAATTCTGTAATATCAAAATGCAATGTTTTTTATTTTTTGCAAACTTAAGGAAATTATAATTGTTCATCCAGAAACTTTATTAAGACATAGTTTTCTTAGTATACTTATATCTTAACAAACACTTATTTTAAGGCCAGTAACATGAAGCTATAATGAAATCTCATTAAGTAGAATATTTAGTTGTTATTACTTCCATAATAATTTATCCTATCTGGTGGATATTTTCCCCCCAAAAATACATAAAGAAGAAAGAGAAAAATGTCTACATATAGGACTTAAGAGTAGGAAAATACATGTTAGGTGGGTTAATACAGCTTGTTATGGACTAAATTGTATCTCACCAGATTTATTTATTGAAGACTTAACTGCCCATGTTGACAGTGCTTGGAGATGGGGCCTTTGCAGAAGTAACCAGTATGAAATAATATTGGGAAGGGGGGTCCCCAATCTGAGAGGAGTGTTGTCCTGATATGTGACAGTGGTGTTTTTTTTTTTTTCAACAGATGCACAGAGGAAAAAGTCCATCTGAGGACACAGGGAGAAGGTGATTGGCCTACTGCAAGCCATCCCCCACTCTGTGGTCTTTTTGTTTTTACAAAATATATATTTTATTTATTTGACAGAGAGAGAGAGAGAGAGAGAGAGAGAGAGAGAGAGAGAGAGAGAATGGATACGCCAGAGCCTCAAGCCACTGCAAATGAATTCCAGAAGCACGGGCCACTTTATGCATCTGGCCTTATGTGGATACTGGGGAATTGAATCCAGGTTGTTAGGCTTTGCAGGCAAGGGCTTAACTGCTGAGCCATCTCTCCAGCCTCCTGCGGTATTTTATTAATGCAGCTTGCGTTGTCTAACACATCGCCTAACAGAGCGCACTGTCCTTAGGACAGACTGGATGGGCTGGTGTTTGAACCTGAAGTCTCATTATTTGGGCTGTTACACAAGCTAGAAGAGCAGTAGTTGAACTCATGGTGCACCTCTCGGGCCTCCAACTCCACAGTTGCCTCCGTATATTTGATGACATTTGGCTCTCTTGATGAATGGAGCCAAACTGCTTGTGAATTGTCTGCATTGTTTGAGTCTAACCAGACTTTCCGAGTGATTAAACCAAGTCTGGACCAAAGGTGAGAAAAGCAGGTGCCCATCTGTGGTTTGTGACAGGGCGGATGCTGACGCTATCCCCCAATTTCCAGGTAACCTTGCAACGCTTCCCTCCAGTAGATCTGAGCCGTGAAGGAGGGAATGCCGATCCCTCTCATACAACCTTCTCAACGAGGGGTTAAGTTCAAAGCTTGCTTTCTCCCCCTTTTTTTCTTTAGTGAAGAAAAAGGACCTGCAGCGGGTAGCATTGAAGGTGCGGGAATGGAACTCATTCAAGAGAAGTGGAAAATACGGGCAATGACGTGCATGTCCCTTCTCTGTGAGGAAACCACAGCCCGCATTCGGGATGAATGAAGAGCTCTGACTGTCCATCAGGAGGCCCACAGCGCTGCCCCATTCACTGTGCTCACCTCTTACTGTTTTTGTGTTTTGCGACATTCTGCTTCTAACATCCGAGGCTCCCCAAGGGCTTCACAGATAATTTTACTAGTGTTATTTTATGGTCAGGTTGAGATGCTGTTGGGTTTTCATAGAGCTGGGGGTCTTGGGTTGGGTTCCTTGAAATTCCCATTTTTGTCTCTTTCTTGGTTTTGAAATGTGTCCAGGCGGGCACACTGCTGGGAAAAATCAAGTACAGTTTACAAGGGAACACGTCTGCTGAGTGTCACGTTTCACTGGCCCCGGCGTCTTGCCTTGGAACACGGCAGAGTTCGGATCGCAGTTGTGTCAACAGCGTGAGTGGTCCTGGGGTCGCGTGATCAAGTGGACCGAGGCTGGTGAAAATCGGGAGGATGGGGGTGTTAATTCTATCTCCACCCCCCTAGGTTTTATGTGGGAAAGTGGCGGGGCCACGGCATCCAGATGTGTGGCCAAATGTCAGTCTGGATTATCTGTGGGAGGGTGCGCTGGGGATGAGGTTAACATTGAAGTGAAGTTACCATTCAATGAATGGATTCTGGGGCCCGAGAGATGGCTTAGTGGTGAAGGCGCTTGTCTGCGAAGCCCAAGGGCCCAGGTTTGATTTCCCCTGTACCCACGTAAGCCAGATGTACGAGGTGGCACATGTGTTTGGAGTTTGTTTGCAGTGGCCAGAGGCCCTGGTGCGACCATTCTCTCTATCTGCCTCTCTGTCTCTCTCTCTCTCTCTGTGTCAAATAAATTAATAAAATATTTTGAAAAATGAATGGATTCTGAAAACTCCCGAATGTGGGCAGGCCTTATGAGTCACAAGAAGCCTCTAACAAAGAAGACTGGCCTTGCCTGAGAGAGAGAGAGAATTCCCTGAGCAGTCAGCCTTTGAACTTGTACTTGGGCGTCTTTGCTTCTCTGGGTTTCCAGCCTGCAACTGGCAACTTCAGGCTTTGTTCTCACCAGCCTTTATGGTCACGTGAGCCAACTCTGTAAATTTTATGTCTCTCTTTCCCTCTCTCTGTTTTTTCTTTTTTTCCCCCCTCTGTTCATTTATACCGGTGCTGGGTGCTTTTTTTTTTTTTTCTTGGCAGAATGCTGACTTCCACTTTGTGGGGCTCTGGTCCTATATGCCTTCTCGTCCCCAAAGCACAAGTGTGCCATCTGTAGAGAGAGGAAGGCGAGGTGTGTAAACTTTAAGGCCTCTTAGAGATGAACAATCAAAACCAGCCACGGGGCTGAGGAGATGGCTCAGTGGGTAAATTGCTTGCCGTGTGAACATGAATTTGCATCCCCAGAGCCCTCGTAAAATGCCAGACGTGGTGGTGCGTATCTGTAACTCCCGCGTCGGGGAGGGGCACAGACAGAGAATTTCTGGGGCTCACTGGCTAGCTAGACCAGCTGCGTCTTTGAGCTCCGAGTTTAGGGAGAGGCCCCATCTCGAAGAATAAAGTGGAGAGTGATGGAGGAGCAACCCCGGTGCTGACCTCTGGCTTACGCATGTACTCATGTGCACATGCATTTGCATACGTGTTCACCCAGGCCCACGTATAAACATGCGTGCACACATGCCACCCTCCCCCACATCTGCCACAGTGGTAATGCACAATGTTTTACCCAGAGCAAACTGCAGAGTAGCTAAGGCATGAATATGGAAGTAGCTCCTCATTTCTTGACGTGGCCGGTCTCCGTAATGCTGCAGGGTGGTAAAGCGCACGTGTCTCAGAATGGTCTCCTGACACAGGGTATTGGGGCCAGGCCATTGCTGCTGTAGATCTCCTCTCTACTTTCTTTTCTTTTTTTTTTTTTTTAAATTTTTTTTGTTTATTTATTTATTTGAGAGCGACAGACAGAGCGAGAAAGAGGCAGAGAGAGAGACACAGAGAGAATGGGCGCGCCAGGGCCTCCAGCCACTGCTAACGAACTCCAGATGCGTGCGTCCCCTTGTGCATCTGGCTAACGTGGGTCCTGGAGAGTTGAGCCTCGAACCGGGGTCCTTAGGCTTCACAGGCAAGCACTTAACCGCTAAGCCATCTCTCCAGCCCTCCTCTCTACTTTCGATCTTCCCTTCCTCTGCACCCTGTGCCGCTCCATGGGCTTGGTATATTCTCCCTGCTGTGGACACCAGCATCAGGTGCAGGCAGGGACTCCCAGTTCCTGAGCCAGACACCCTGGAGGATAGAACTCTGGGGGACTCAAACCCCAGCTTCCACCCAGAGAAGGTAATCCGGGTACCCTAACCCATTCCATAAACACTGCTCTGACTTTATGCAAGTACTGATTGTAGGCCTTTCTGGAACAGAGAATAAGTTACAGTTGTAAGTTACACAGCAGTGTGCTTAAACATCCCAAGGCCGTCTTCCTCATCTCATGTTCCTGTGACTTGTTCCACACCAGATGCCTCTTCTCCTCAGCCAGGATCCTCACCTTTATAGCTGCTTGGGAGAAAGTTTTAAAGTTCTGGAAACTTTGTTACATGGAACATTCTATTTTTTTTCTCTTAATTCTGTTATTCCAAACTATGCCCAGGATACCTTATTATCATTATTTTTTTTTTAACATCCCAAGAAAGGTCCAGAAAAGTGTTACCTTTAAGGATCAGTTCTCTACACTCACACATAGTCATATATAGATAAATATTTAAAATATAAAAACGGGACAGCTAAGCTTAGCCCTCCAAGGCTCGGAGAACCTCACAGAAGAGGGGGTGGAGAGACTATAAGAGCAGAAGATGGGGAGGAGGGCTGAAAAATGATGTTATTTGGGTAAAACATGTCTGTTAAACTCATGATGTCACGGCAGCTATAGTTTAGAGCACAAGATTGAGCCCGTCCATACTTCGCCATCAATGGGGGAAGGATGCACGAGACTCCAGGCCTCCCAGAGTAGCTAATGACAGGTAACGGTTGCTAGGACAGGGGAGTCAGGTTCATCAACGGTGTAGCCACCTGTAAGTTGTCCATTCTACAGGATCCACAGTAAGTGACCTTCCATCCATGTTTAACTTAAGGAGCTAAAAAAAAAAAGTAAGATGGGGGTTGTAATGAAAGCAAGATGGGGATTAATAGGGAAGGAGGGAGTTAATGGGATGGGGTTAAGAGAGGGTAAATGGGCAGAATAATAATATATTATATACATGTATGCAAATGTCAAGAACAAAAACAAATAAATAAAAATTAAAAAGTTGAAAACCGGTGATGGTCTCAATTTCTTTTATTGCTTTGCATTTTTCTCCGGGGTTTGCATTCTCACATGATGATAAATTTGACCTGATGTACTGGTTTGGGACACATGAATGTATTGGTTTAAATTTCTTTTTTTTTTTTTTTAAAAAAAGTATTTATGAGAGAGAGAGAAAGAGAAATATCATGGGCACATCAAGGCCTCCTCCTTCTGCAAACAAAAACTCCAGATACATGCGCCACTTTGTGTGTCTGGCTTTATGTGGGTACTTGGAAATCATACCCTGGCTATCAGTACCATTAACCACTGCTCTTTCTGCTCCCCTCAGTGCTGGGGTTACAGGCATGTGAGGCTACCCCTGGCTTTAAAAATATTTATTTATTTATTTGAGAGAGAGAGAGAGAGAGAGAGAGAGAGAGAGAGAGAGAGAGAATGGGCATGCCAGGGCCTCCAGCCACTGCAAGCGAGCTTCAGAGGCATGCATCACCTTGTGCATCTGGCTTATATGTGTACTGGGGAATCGAACTTGCGTCCTTAGGCTTCACAGACAAGCGCCTTAATCACTAAGCCATCTCTCCAGCCCTATACCTGGACTTTTATGTGCACAGGTGCTGGGGACTGAACTCAGGCAGGTCCTCATGCTTGCTCAGCAAGCACTTTTCCCCATGGAACTAGTTACCCAACCACAGACATGTAGTGGTTTAGGACCAAGTTGACCATGGGTAATTGAAACCATTAGGTAAACCAGAGATACAGGTGGGTGGGGTTACTTACAGCATGCCCCATTAAATTAGAACTTCAAATAAGCAGTATTTTAAAGCATAAGCATGTCTTAAATATTGCATGCGAGATAATACTGAAGTTATTTGTTATTTATGTGAAAATAAAAATCCAGCTGGGAATTCTGTATTTTATCTGGCACTCCTATGTCAGAACAAACACCCAAATTGCCAGGGGGAGGCACATAACACCTCTCTTGTTGTTTCCCTGCTTCATACCTTTGGATGGAATGTGGCTCTGCAGAAGGTCTGTGGTTTAATGAGTTCCTGCTGACTTTCACGCTTCCCATTTGAAACACGGCTTACATTATGCTTATTTATAAAGGAACGTTCCATTGGAGACAGAGAGTTCTATCTCTGCACGTTTCACTGGGCATAGTCAGCTTTTCTCCAAGCCATTTTGAACGGCAAAGGCACCTCACCTATGGCTTGGCTGTTGACTAGACTGCTGAGGTATTGGTTCAGAAGTATTTATTTACTTTGGTGTCAGGGGTACAGTGGTGAGCCAGGGTGAACTGTGCCTACTTTCGTAGACTTGCATGCTAGTCAGGGAAGCAGGTGACGAGCTTACTACATTTTGTGTGTCCTTTGTTCTTACCACAAAGATAAGTGAGATCGATATGCTAACTGTCCTTGCTGCATGCACGCGTAATGTCATACGCCATGATGATTGCTGCAGCTAGCTTCTTGTTGCCGGGACAAAATACCTGACCAGAAGCAGCTAATGGGAGAAGGGCTTACAGTCTAGAGGAGAAGCTTTTTTAAAACAATATACCTTATTTTTATTTGAGAGAGCAAGAGAGAGAGACAGAGAGAGATAGAGAACTAGACAGGGAGAGAGAGAGAGAGAGAGATAGGTACATAGGTAGAGGGAGAGGGAGAGAGGGAGAGGGAGGGAGAGAGAGAGGGAGAGGAAGGGAGAGGGAGGGAGAGAGAGGATGGGCATCCCAGTACCTCTAGCCATTGCAAAGGAACTCCAGATACATGCACCCCCCCTTATGCATCTGGCTTATGTGGGTCCTGGGGGATCAAGCCTGGGTCCTTTGGCTTTGCAGGCAGGCGTCTTAACCACTAAGCCATCTCCCCAGTCCTAGAGGAGCAGCTTTGGAACAGCACGGGAAGAGTGGTAGAGCAGAGGCTGGTTGTCACGTCTTTCCACAGCAGCAGGCAGAAAGCAGCAAAGTGAGCTGAGTCCCGGCAAGTGGGAAACCAGACCATAATACCCCATAGCCCACCCCCAGCATCACTTCTCTAGTGAGGTTCCCACCTCCCAAACTGGCATCAGCTAGAGACTGAGTATTTAAAACACACAAAGCTATAGGGAACATTCCATATTCAAACTACCACAAGCATACATAAGAAGATAAAAATAGACATACTAAACAGAATAAATTCTGCTCATAATGGGTATATAGGGACCAGATGCAGTAGGTATAACAATATGGGGCAGGTGGGTGACAGGAGATGGCATACCACATTTGGCCTCAACTGACTGGTCCAGGAACAGATATGTAATCCAGGGTGGGCTAATTAGATTCCTTCCTTGGGCTGAGGGAGTCCAGGGAGACTTGAGAGCACTGGATATACGGTATAGATCCAGCACTTAGCAGTGGCTATGCACATGAAGACTAAGGCAGTGGAGAATCATGCCAGCCGAGGAACGCAGAATGAGAAGGGGAGACAAGTCCTGGAGATGCTGAGCTCCAGTGTTCAGATATTACTAGACTCTATTTTATTTTATTTATGAGAGAGAGAGAGAGAGAGAGAGAGAGAAAGAGAGAGAGGGAACATGTCAGGGCCTCTAGCCACTGCAAATGAACTCCAGACGCATGTGCCTGCTTGTGAATCTGACTTTATGAGAGTACTGGGGAATCGAACCTGGGTCCTTAGGCTTTGCAGGCAAGTGCTTTAACCGCTAAACTATCTCTCCAACCCTTGTCTGTACTTTCATTGTGTCTTTCAAATTTTGTTGTTCAGCCCTTCCTGGAATCCCATAACCCAATACGTTACGTTTCTATTTTGGGGCCTAATGTGAATGTTTATTTAACACCTTGTATGTGTATGTGTGTATGCATATGTGTGAATATACATGTGGAGGCCAGGGGACAACCTCAGGTGTCATCCTTAGAAATGCCAGCCAACTTTTTTTTAAAAAAAATTAAATTTATTTTATGAGATTGAGAGAGAGAGAGAGAGAGAGAGAGAGAGAATGGGCATGCCAAGACCTTCAGCCTCTGCAAACGAACTCCAGACTTGTGCACCTGGCTTATGTGGGTCCTGGGGAATGGAACCTGGGTCCTTTGCCTGTGCAGGCAAGCATCTTAACCGCTAAGCCATCTCTTCAGGCCACCCGTCGATTTTTTTTTTTTGAGGCAGGGTCTCTTTTCGGCCTGGAGCTCACCAATTTGGCTGGACTGGCTGGTCAGTGAGCTACGGAGCACACCTATTTCTGTTTTACCTAGCACTGAGATTACGGGCGTGTGTGACCATGCCTGGCATTTTTATGTGGGTCCTGGGAATCAAACTCATGCCTTCAAGGTAAACAATTTGCCCATCGAGCCCAGTGTTTGACCTTTACCATGAATACACTGGAGTCCTCTTTCTTACTAGGAAGCAGCACACTGGAGACCCATCGTTGTCCTAAGTGAGCTGTCTACCTTGCACGTGGCTAGCAAGAGCTCGCTCTCCTCTCTCTGACTGCGTCAACCTCTCCACACATCCTTGTTCATCCAAATGGAGAAAAGAATGCTTTCTTTGAGGGGGTACCTCCTGATTTCTCTGCATTTTTTTTTAAACCTCAAATTGACCTCTTCCTCAAGAGATCGCCCCTCTAACTATTGACTCCATTCAGGTCGAGTCACATGCCCAACCAGTCAGGTCCCACGGCGCACACAGTCTAATGACAAATTTGGATTATTCAGTGTGAAATGATCCCATATGTGAGACGCCCATGTTGAGCCAAACCGAGCACAATAGAATTTCACTTTTCTCCTCCTCAGAAGTTAAAAAAACAATCCTGCGATGTACATGGGTGTGTGTGCATTTGGAGACATAGTTTTCTCATGGAAACATCTTTCTGGAAGCTGTTTAGGAGCTCAGGCTGGTCCCAGATGTCCCCATGGCTAAAAATACAGCCTGGGTGGTTCAGAAAGCTGCTGAAGCAAGTAAGCTCCTCTGGATGGAGAGTCCGTAGAGTCCACTGAGCTTTGAATCGGAGCCCTGAAGTTACTGGAAGCCATTGTCTGACCTGCGTCCTATCACCTTTCTGAGCACCAGACATTCGTTGAGTCCTGAGACTTCCTGAGATTATTGGCACGGGGTGGAAGGATCCAACATGGGCTCCTTTGTATCTGCCTGAGTTTCTTCCTAAGATTAAGACCACATCCCAAGCCTGTTCCTCTTCCTAACTCCTTCCTGGCCTCATTCCAGGGCCTGGGTTCTGTACTTTGTAATCAGGGACTAGAAAAAGGAACAGATTTCCAAACAAAATTCCCAGGCTCCACATTGGCTTCCTGTGACACAATCAAGCAGCTGAGTTCATTCTTTTCTTCAGTACTGTGGATTGAACCAAAGCCGTCATGCTCACCGTGCCAGTGAGTACCCTCACCCCAACATAACATTTTATTTCTGGAGATAGGATCTCACCAATTTTCCAGGCTGGTTTTGAACTCTCTCCATGTCCTAGGAAGGACTTGAACTTAAGATCCACTTACCTCAATCTCTCGAGTAGCTGAGATTACAAGCCATCACTATCAGGCCTGGCTTAATTTAAAAGAATTAAAATAAGAGTAAAAAAAGTTACAGAAAACCCATATTCTCTTCATATAGAGCCACACCTCTTCTTACATTTCTCTAGAATCTTTCATACACTTACCTTATACCTACTTTTTTGTACCTTAAATTGTACCTGTATGTTGCAGATATGCATTCAAAGTTAAAAAAAAATTGTTTCGTGTTTGTTAGAAGGAGAATTTAAAGCTTTCAAAGAAGTTTGTCTTCAATCTCCTTCTGGACTTTTATAATTCCTTACAAGTCTTTTACCAGTGACTTCCCTAATGATAATCTGGAAGCAAGTTTTTAGTTACTTGTACGAACACATCTTTCTGAACATTCAACTTGGTCTTCATGGAAACAGCAACACTCCTTTTGCCATTGATAATTCATGTGGTGTGCATGTCCATGAGACCAACTGGTTTAGGAATAAATGCAGACACTCCTGATGGGTGTTCAGCTACTAGAGCAGATGGCCTCTGGGCTTAGAAAGGCTGCGCAGAGATCAGAGTGCTTTATAGAGAACAGCCAGCCAGGTACACGATGGTTTCAAGAGCTTAGCCTATACCTCAACCTACCCCGGGGGCTCCCACTGTGTGCTGCGTTTCTGATTTCTGGACTTATGATGCCAAGAACTCAGGGTGCCCTTCCATCAAGGCTCCTGTCTTTCTGGACTCTCCTGAGTGGCATCTGCAGGTCTGGCCACACTTCCCAGCCTTTACTTCTCCATCTCTAGTTTCTTCTTCTGGGGTGTGGGGGTGGGGGGAGTTGGTGAGCTCAAGGTAGACCTCACTCTGTGAACCAACCATTTTCCGGAGCAGCTCTGGAGGGGCCCAGCCTCTGTCCTCCTGCATCCTTGTTGGTGTTTAGTCCTTGAACAAATTGTGTGGATGGGTGGGAAGAGCAAAAGACACAAAGGCCGCATCTGAGTTTAGTGTAGTGGGAAAGGGAGACATATGAGTTGCAGATGTTGGTGTTTCCTTGATCCACTAATCAATGGGAAACAACAGTGACCATGAACCCACAGGGGTCCTATGTAGATACTTGACTTTTGAATTTTTTTTTTTTTTTGGATTTCCGTGGTAGGGTCTCGCTGTAGCTCAGGCTGACCTGGGATTCACTATGTAGTCTCAGGACGGTCTCCAACTCATGGCAATCTTCCTACCTCTGCCTCCCAAGTGCTGGGATTAAAGGTGCTTTTTTTCTTTGATTATTCTTCATTGTTAGAAGCTGGTGTTTGTTTTCCAGGAATCTCTTTCGCGTGTTACCCAAGTGTCTACTGCAGAAGTGCCCAGCGGTTGTTCTCACCCATTCAGCGGCCTCAGTCCTAGCAGATGCAGGACAGGCGCGCTGCACAGGGGCACAGGGCACCTGTACCCTTGCAGACCAGTCTGCCAGCTCCGGAAGAGCCGCGGGGAACTCAGGAGCTGTCCATTTGCCCTGAAATCCCTCCATGGTCACAGCCTTTTCAGCAATGCACCAATCTTCAAGTCCCTTCAAGATCTGTGGGCGTAGAGCTCAGGCGTGACCTCCCGCTGGTGTTCACTGGAAATGGCAGCACACACGTGCAGAACTTCCTGGGGCCAGTATCCATCACACCAGACCCATGCAAGGAACTCCTTTGCCGTTCCGCCGGGTGGCAATGTCCACAGGGCACACTGGAGAGTCTCTGTCACACAGAGAAATGGCAGCAGGAAGACCTCTGTGAGAGGCTGGTGGCTGGCCCCGGATCAGTCGATCCACCAGAAGATGCAGCTCGTAGAGTCTGCCCGACCTGGTTAGCGAGGGCTCCAGGGAGAAGGTGGCTCCAGGTAGAGAGCGCGTCTGCACAGCCAGCTGGCTGCTGTTCCCGAGGAGGTGACACTGACCTCAGCAGGGCTGTCACAGACAATAGTGGCATGAACCGCCAGCAGGAACTCTCCCAGGTCATCTTCAGAATTACGATGGACGTACCACCACTTCCAGATGCACTGTGCCAAGGTGGGTGCCAGCCAAGTGGGTTCTTGCTGCAAGGAATCTGAGAACGTTCTCCTACATTTGCAGGACACCAAGGGATTGGACATTGTGTGAAAACTTCCCTTTAATAAAATTGTGACAGGAAACAAGAACATGTGAACGTATATGAATGAACCCCTCCCTGAGCAGGCCAGAAAGCCACAAAGTTCAACTATTTAGAAATATGAAATGGTTTTTGAGGCCATGATGTCTACTACATCTTAAGAAATATAAAAGCCCTTTGGGCTGGAGAGATGGCTTAGCGGTTAAACGCTTGCCTGTGAAGCCTAAGGACCCCAGTTCGAGGCTCGATTCCCCAGGACTCACGTTAGCCAGATGCACAAGGGGGCCGCACGCGTCTGGAGTTCGTTTGCCAGTGGCTGGAGGCCCTGGCGCGCCCATTGTCTGTCTCTCTCTCTCTGCCTCTTTCTTTCTCTGTCTGTCGCTCTCAAATAAATAAAATAACAAAAAAAAAAAAATTTAAAAAAAAAAGCCCCAATAGAAGAGCTTGATTGCGTATGTGTCGCACTGGACTCCTTTCCAGTACTGACTCTATTTTCTGGTATCCTCAGTTTAATTCAGGCCTAGAGGCTTTAATCAGACCCTAATCTGAATTATGATCTGTATCCTCATTTGCTCTCAGAATTATAACGCCTCTTCCTCCCAGTTAACTAAAGAATAACAACCCATCCAGAATTAAACTGCAATCAGCAACAGTGTAGTTAGAATCAAATTGTGTTAATGGGTTTCTTTTGCTTTATTAGTTCTTTAGTTTCACAAAACTGCCCCCACAAGTAAATACTGCCTTGTAGTGCTCATGTTTGAAAAAGAGACTGGAGGCAGGCTGGTATGTGGCTGTGACCAGCCTGTTCCAGGGACTTTTGGATCTCCCTTAGTGCTGGCTTGAAGGATGGGAGTGCCCAATAAGCCTCATTCCTCTCACCTGATTAGACAGAGTCATGCTGAGCCAATCATCTTCTTCCTCTGGTACCTGAACACAGGGAAAGAAGGAGGATAGGTGGTAGAGAACAAGGGAGAGTGCTTGCAACACAGCAGACACATCTGTGTGGGGGAGAGGGGAACAGACTAAAATTTTACTGTAGAGAATGTTTTAAAATGGGAGAGGCAATAAAACCAACACTTAACTTTGAGAACAAATCCGTTGTCAAGAATGTGATCATAATGGGAGAAAAAAAAATGTGTGGATAGAGGGCTGGAGAGATGGCTTAGTGGTTAAGCACTTGCCTGTGAAGCCTAAGGACCCTGGTTCAAGGCTCGATTCCCCAGGACCCACGTTAGCCAGATGCACAAGGGGGCGCACGCATCTGGAGTTCATTGGCAGTGGCTGGAGGCCCTGGTGCGCCCATTCTCTCTCTCTCTACCTCTTTCTCTCTCTGTTGCTCTCAAATAAATAAATAAAAATAAACAAAATTTAAAAAATGTGTGGATAGAGATTTTATACTAAAATATATATTTTATTTATTTATTTGAGAAGAGAGAGAGAGAGAGAATGGGCTGCCAGGGCCTTCAGCCACTGCAAACAAACTCCAGATGCATGTGCTGCCTGGCTTACATGGCTTGGGGAGTTGAACCTGGGTCCCTAGGTCTCGCAGGCAAATGACTTAACTGCTAAGCCATCTCTCCAGCCCCCTAAAAAAATATATTTTAATTAATTTATTTGAGAGCGACATAGAGAGACAGAGGCAGATAGAGAAAGAGAGAGGGAATGAGTGCACCAGGACCTTTAGCCACTGCAAACCAATTCCAGATGCATGCACCACCATGTGCATCTGGCTTCACCTGGGTACTAGGAATAAAATCTGGGTCCTTTGGCTTTGCAGGCAAACACATTAACCACTAAACCATCTCTCCAGCCTATATACTAAAACATTTAATAATATAAGGAAAAAAGTAGCATTTGACTATCCTAGGCACCACATTAAAAAGCAAAATAAACTTTAAAGTTTATATGTCTATAAATATAATTATATATATCTTATGTAATAAGTTGTATTTGAAAAATATAAAAGCATCTTAGAAAAATCTGCAAATCAGGTTTTGTAGATGTATATTTCCATACATACATATATACATATACATATATATGCAGATATGTACATACACACATACATAATATTGCAGTATTGGCCTTGAACCCAGGGCCTTATGTATGGTAAGCAAGTGTTCTATCACTGAGTTATAATCTTAGCTCTTTATTTTATTTTATTTTTTAAATAATTTTTTTGTTTTTATTTTTATTTATTTATTTGACAGTGACAGACAAAGAGGCAGATGGAGAGGGTGAGAGAGAGAATGGGCATGCCGCGGCCTCCAGCCACTGCAAACAAACTCCAGATGCGTGCACCCCCTTGTGCATCTGGCTAATGTGGGTCCTGGGGACTCGAGCCTCGAATGGGGTCCTCAGGTTTCACAGGCAAGCGCTTAGCTGCTAAGCCATCTCTCCAGCCCAGCCTTAGCTCTTTAATTAAGTCTTGAATGTAATAATTACATTCCCCAAATCCTAGGCAGGAGCATATAGTACCGAGTTCGTTCAGTGTTACCAGACACTAGCCCTCACCTGTGTTGCGACCGGTGAGCAGTTAAACGGCTTCATGAGCTTCTATTGCTTGGAGCAAACCTCTTCCTCTTTCCAAGCACAAGTGTCCTCCTTTGGGGACTTGGGCACTCACTCACCTGGTATACCTACCACTCTGGAACACACATTTTGACCTGGAAGATGATTGCTATTGTCTGGATGTGGTCGGTTCCTGCCATGACTCAATGTGGGGAGTTTAATTTCCATCGGTGTTGAAAGGTGATGGCATCTTCAAGAGATGAATAGGTTGTAAAGAATGTTGTGCATAACAGGTCAGTTTTGTATGTGTATGCATGTGTGTATGTATGAAGGTGCACATGTGTATGTGTGTGGATGCATGTGCACATGTGTGTGCATGCATATGGGGGTCAGAGAACCCCCTCGAGTGTCGTTCTTCTGGCACTTTTTTTTTTTTTTGTGGTTTTCATACAGGGTCTTTTACTTGCCCAGAACTTTCCAAGTAAGCTAGACTACCTGGTCAGAGGTCCATTTTTTCTCAGCTTCCCCAATGCTGGGATTACAAGCATGCTAAGACATTTAAAAATAATATTTTATATTTATTTATTTGACAGAGTGAGCAAGCGAGAGAGAGAGAGAGAGAGAGAGAGAGAGAGAGAGAATGGGCATGCCAGGGCTTCTAGCCACTGCTAACAAACTCCAGATGTGTGAGCCCCCTTGTGCATCTGGCTAACGTGGGTCCTGGGGAATTGAACCTGGGTCCTTTGGTTTTGCAGGCAAATGCCTTAACCGTTAAGCCATCTCTCCAGCCCCACGCTAAGACATTTTTACTTGAGTTCTGGAGATCAAACTCAGGTTGTTATGCTTATAAGTCATCGCTTTATTGACTTAGCTCTCCCACCAGCCTGGGAATGAGTTCATCCTTGAGGAGTCTGGACTGTGGTTACAATGAGGTGATTTGAAATTAGCCTGCTCCTCCTGTTTTGTGTCTGCTGGAGTGCCTTTCCATTTTCCACCACGAGTTGAAGCGGCACGAAGCCCTCACTCCAAAGCCAGGCAGATGCTGGTGTTATACTTTTGGACTTCCTGGCTTTCAGAATCTAAACAAACCTGCCTCTGTGAAGTACCCAGGTGTTCAGTTATAGCAACAAGAAACGGTAAGACAGAAATTTCAGTAGAAATGAAGGCCTGGGCTGTCGCTGGTGAGCCTACTAAGTACTTTTGTGTTGCCGCGACCAGAGTGCTTAACAGAACAGCCTAAAGGAGGAAGGATTTCACCTGGTTCACGGTTTCAGGGAGATTGCCGTCCGTCCTAGTAGGGAAAGCATGGTGGCAGGAATGGGCTTTGGTGTCTATTCGCATGTGATGGTGGTTGAGAAAGCAGAGAGCAGTGGGAGCTAGGGTCTGGGCTAATAACCTTCAAAGGTCTTCTCCTGGTGACTGACTTCCGCTAGCCAGGCTCTACTTCCCAAAGTTTCCACAGCTTCCTAAAACAGCACCACCAGCTGGGGATCGAGGGTTCAAACCACGAGCCTGTGAGGGACATTTCAAATTCAATCCGTCACAGTGAGTGTCAGGAAGGTACACTGGCTTGTTCTGAGTTAGGGGCTAAAAGCCCCCAGGGTGGTTCAGTGGACAGACAGAAGTCTTTAGCTAAATAAGGAGATCTAGGTTCTAGGAAATGAAGCCAGGCTGATAGTATAAACCAATGCTCTTGATTTGGCTAACTGATTTTGTCAGTAGAATGGAACCCATAGCTGGATCTGGAAAATAAGTCAGAACCATATCCAAAAAAATGAGCCCGCTCTCCATTATCAAGTTCCCACCAATTGTGGGCTACAAGAGGGCCTACACCTATTAAATTCTCTCTAAAATAACAATGGTTATCCCATTTATCTGGTGTTGACTTCATTCTCCATAGGAGAATTTGCTTCTCTTTTTCAGGTGGACTCAGAACCTGAGAAGAGAATCAGCCCATTCGCACCTCACCAGGGCCCCAGCTGAAACCATAGAGTAATTTGGGAAATGAGCAAGAGTGCTGCTTTCTTGGTGAACCTGGTACCAGCACAAGGGTGAAGGAGATAGGCACAGAGAGCACTTAACTCCTACCAATCCAGAGATCCAGAGACACAGAGTCTCCCAAGACCTCATCACTGAAGTAGACCTAAAATGAACCCAACATGGCTCAGGGAAATTCGTGGAAGAAGGGGCGGAAAGATTGTTAGAGCCACAATTTGGGACAGTATGCACAGAGACATTGCCTCTTCCCCATAACTGATGGCTAACCCCCACAATGCATGGCCCCCATTCCCAATGAGGAAGGTCCCTGTGGAGGGGGGCGGACAGGGAGGAAGCTAACGATGGTATCAACATGGCTGTATACACACTGTGTATGTAACTAATAAAATAAAAAAAAATTTAAGAAGTTCTACATTAAGCCTTAAGGTCCCTTCTCCTCAACATCAGCAGACACAGCTCTTGCTTCGTTGTGTATCTCAGCAGCAAGATGGAGGTCTTTGCGGTTAGGTCTATTGATTGCCCTGGCTCATTTTTATCACTGTCTGATCCTTCCTCCAGCTCAACCTTCCTTTTTCACTTAGAATGCTGGTGTTAATTACCTCTCCCCCATCTGTTTATTCACTCGGAGCCTCCTAGATGGCTCTGTCATAGCCTTTCTTTTCAGTAGCTCCCTACCCTCGACCTGCTGTGCGGTGGCTTAAGCTCTGCAGGGCTTTCTTTTCTTCTTTTATTTGACTAGATATCCATGGATATTTAAAAGGGACACACGGTCCTTCCCAAGCTGTGCGGGCAATTTCAAATTTACCCCTTATCAGGTATCCTCTCCAGGTTGAAAATGACAACCTGAGTTCTCAGCCTTCAACGAAGCAAATTAGAATTTTAAACAGATATCCCTACCATGAGGATTCATAAGTGCTGTTTTTTTTTTTTTTTCATTTCTAAAGAACTAGGTGCATAGTAAACACCAACATTTGTAATGTTTCGGCCACTAAAAGGAACGTGCTCCAAGTGCATGTTCGGAAAAATCCACGAGTTGTAATATTGAGGCTGACTTGAACATGAACAAGTATTTTCCAGGACAGATGAAACTGTAAGGAAATTCCTGAGTCCTGGTCCTGTAAATCCACAGCTCATCAGAATGAGACCATTTCTAGTGCTCGTTCCTTTGTTTACTCATGCTAATGCATTCATTCATTCATTATCTATCTACCAAGTGCCCTGGACATTAGAAATAACTTCTGGACCCCACTGTTGGTAATAATGACTAATAATGGTAGCAATAAAAATTATAATAATAGCATCAATACCAATGACAGCAATATGATAAGATACAATTGTTGAATTCTTATTATGTGCCAGGCGTTACACTAATCTTTTCAATTTTGCTTGTTTTTGCAATGCCGGGGCTCAAATGCAGGGCCTTACACATGCTTGGTAAGCACTCCACCATTGAGCTATATCTCCAGCTCTGCACAAATATTTTAGAGCAATTTTCAAGTTGCTGTATTTTATATTACAACTTCCTATTACCAACAGGGAAGATCTATTACATGCACGGAGTTTAAATAGTGTGACTCAAGCTCACCAAGTTAAGACACGTTGGAGCCGATACTCCTGACTACAGAAAACACAGACAGCCTGAAACAAGGGCAAGACTGAGCCTGGAGCCTGGGGCTGGGAGTTGGCCATCGATCTCTGGCACTTGTGAAGTCCCATGGGAAGGTATATTTCCACATGTCAGTTTCTTCTCTCTTCCTGGCTGCTTTGCACTAGTAAGATCATTTGAACTACAGTCCTGGCCTTAGTATGTACTTAGGAATTTATATATATATATATATATATATATATATATATATATATATATATATATATACACACACACATACAGGGGCTGGGGATATGAATCAGTAGTTCAAGGCAATTACTTTTAAATCTCATTGACCTGGGTTTACTTCCCTGGCACTATGAAAAAGCCAGATGCAAAGGGGCACATGTACCTGTGACCCCAGAGCACCCATGACCTTGGCAGGCTGAACCAGAAATACCTGAAGCTCATATTCCACCCAGCCTCACATCCCCTTTTCAGTCTGGCAGTCTGTGCAGTGGCAAGAGACCCTGTCTCAAAGAAGGTAGAACATCAATCCTTGAAGTTGTCCTTTGATCTCCGACACATGTGCATGATATGTGCTTGCACACATACATGAATCAATAAAAAAATTGTCGATGTTGTAGTCTCTTGGGGTTATTGTAGCAGAGTGTCATAAGCTGGGTGGTTTATAAACAACATGGGGGGGTCATGCATTCTGGGGGTTAGTTAATTCTTCACAGCTATGGAAATGAGGAAGTCCATGATCCAAGCACCGGTAGACTTGGTGTTTGGTGAGGACCATTTCCTGGTTCACACATGGCGATTTACTCTTGTGCTGTCACATGTGCAGGGATGACCAGATCACTTCCCACTTCCTAATACAGTCACATCGCTAATTAGGTCTTGACATACGAACTTAAAAGGTGCCATAGTCATTTTGTCTGCTGTAGTTGATTTGACTGGAAAGTAGAAGTGAAAACTTCTAGATGTGGTTGTTTCCTTCCTAACTCTTCCATCTCTTTTCCTCATCCTGTGGAAATATACACTTGTACAGACGATTGGGGCCTTAGAAAGCATTGAGCTGAGAGCTGTGGAGATCATTTTCAGTTTCTATTAAAATGCTCACTTTCCTCAGCTCGCTGAATCTGGGAATAAAGATGAAGTCAGTGTATCAAAGTGATGAGTAGTCATCGGATATTGAACCCATGGCGCTTTTCCATACATTCAGGCAGATTTGAGTATTCTTGTCTCTCCTCCTCAAAGTTAATAAGGCATTTCCACCTACTCATTTCTCTCTTTAAAATCTTTCACACTCAGGAAAAAAAAAAAAAAAAAGATAACGAGTTATAGGCAGTGTTCATTCCCAAAGAAAGCTGACACTAAGCCTGGCAAGGGAAGGCACGTGGACCTGGTGAGGGAATACCGAATCTACTTCATGAAGTATCAAGTGACAGTTGAAGGATGGAATCTAATTATTTAGGAAAGCAGAGGAAAAACTTGGAGCTGAATTTGAAAATGAAGGAAGATCAACAGGAACATCTCTGATAAATTATCAAACGGCAGCTGCAAACAGGGGTGTTGTCAAGTTTGTGTACCTGACAAGAAGCAGCTAGAGGGCAGAAGGGCTTGTTGTGCCTCATGGTTTGAGTGGATAAAATACATCATGGCAGGGAATGTATGGCCAGAGGAGTGTGACACAGCTGCTCACAGTAGATCCACAGCTAGGGAGCAGATAGAAATGAATGCTGGCGATGGTGTTTATCTCACTCTCTCCTTCTCAACTTTTCTTTAGAATGGTCCCCTAGCATGTAGGACCGTGCTGCCTGTGTTTAGAGTGGCTCTTTTCCTCAGTTTCTTAGAAATGCCCTCACAGGGATGGAGAGATGGCTTAGCGGTGAAGGTGCTTGCCTGCGAAGCCAGAGGACCCAGGTATGACTCTCCAGATCCTACCTAAGCCAGAGGTGAGGCAAGCGCAAGGTTGCATATGCCCACTAGGTGGCGCAAGGGTCTGGAGTTTGATTTCAGTGGCTGAGGCCCTGGCATGCCAATTCTCTCTCCCTGCCTCTGTCTCTCTCTCTCTAAAAAAAATGCCCTCACAGACATGCTTGAGGTGTGTGTCTTAGGTAATTCTAAATCTAATTCAAATTGACCAACCCCCAGTTATGTCCTTGCTTAGACTGGGAGGAAGAGCTTCAGTGCTGCCTGGCTTTTTGTTACTAAACTGAAATTCATATCACTCTCAACTTACATCTCATTGGCAAGAAAGCCATGTCTTGGGGTTGGAGAGATGGCTTAGTAGTTAAGGGACTTGCTGGCAAAGCCAAAGGACCCAGGTTCAATTCCCCAGTACCTACGTAAGCCAGATGATCAAGGTGGCACATGCATTTGGAGGTCGTTTACAGTGGCTGGAGGCCTTGGCGTGCCCATTCTCTCCCCCCTCACTCTCCTCCTCCTCTCTCTGCCCCTTTCTCTCTTTCAAATAAATAAATATAAATAAAATATTTAAAAAGAGAGAGAGAGAGCCATGTCTCCTGAGCTCCAAGGGAAGCTCTTCCAGTCTCAATAGTGAAGCTGTGTGTATTTAGGCCCAAAGTTGACGTCAGGTGCCTTCCTCAGTTGCTCTCCACCTTATTGGTTTAAAATGTTTGAGAAACATTTCTCAGCTGAATCGGCAGCTCACTGCTTTGGCTAGACTAGCTAGTCAGTGAGTCTTAGGAATCTGCCTGTCTTGGGATTTCTAGGTGAGCAACAGCATGCCCAGTATTGTTACCCACTGAGCCACATCCCCAGACTCAGGCTCTACTTTTTCCTTTGATTTGAAAGGATCTGTTCATACTCTGAACCTATAGGGATCTTGTTTCTTTTTTTAAAAAAATATTTTATTTATTTCTTTGCAAGGAGAGAGGGTGGGGGAATGGGCATGCCAGGGCATCTAGCCACTGCAAACGAACTCCAGATGCATGTGCCACCCAGTGCATCTGGCTTTATGTGGTTACTGGAGAATCAAACCCAAGTCGTCAGGCTCTGCAGGCAAATGCCTTCACCACTGAGCCATCTCTCTGGCCTGGGCTCTTGTTTCTTATGCCTATGTCTGCTCTCTGACTGGTGTAAAGATCATGAAGGTAAGATCAACTTATACATCCTTGTATATCTAACAATGTTTGTTATAAACCTTTATTCCAAAGTAGGAAATCAACTTTTTTTTACAATGATAAGAGTATGCTGATAATAAAAAATTAAGCAAAATTTAATAAACATTACAAATATAGAACCAATCTCCTGTCAAACTCATGCCTATCTTTCAGAACCCACTGAAATAGCACTGAGTCAGTGACACCATCCTTAATCCCTCTTGCCTTCCTTAAATGTCTCTTCTCTAAACTTTTATGCTCTATAAACAAAAGATGCTATAATGTCCCATTCATTTCTATTCCTTTGTTAGAGAACTTATTCTAGAATGCGCATCCAGATGTGCCTTTGATTTGCTGGCTTCTGTTGAGTTGAGTAGAGTAGACTGAACTCATACGTGGCTCAGTCTTACCCGCTCTCCTGGGATGTGTAACTGAAAAAGAGAGTACGTGAGCCATCTCTTGATGTGCATTTAATAATATCAATGATCATGGTACAGACACTCACCATCGTTTTATACGTAGAGAAACGTAGGGCTCTCAGATGGTAGGTGAGCTAATAAACCACATATCAGGAACTTGAGTGAGGCTGCCTCCTTTGCAAATAGCCCCACCGTATCACTCCGGGTCCTAAAATTATCCTTGCCATAAGCTAGCTTTGTTGGGTATCAGTTCCTTAGACTCAACAAGCACTTGAGCTGGCTGATGAATGTAGTGGAGGCTGGAGGCAGTTGGATAGAGTGGTTTTCTCTATTTCTTACAGTAGAAGAACCTTTAAGCAGTGGTTCCTGGTGGGAGGCCTTTTGATCATTTGGGAGGATTTGCTTTCAGGGGACTGGGGAGCCCTGCCATCCTTGCTCTCTCATGACTCTATGTCTCATATGAGGTGAGTGGTTTTTATTTTATTTTACTTATTTGAGAGCGAGCAAGTGAGTGAGAGAGAGAGAGAGAGAGAGAGAGAAAGAGGCAGACACAGACTGAGTGAGTATGGGTGCACCATGGCTTTCTGGTACTGCAAAAAAAATATATAATAAAATAAACACTCCAGATGCATATGCCAGTCAGTGCACCTGGCTTTATGTGGGTACCGGGGAATCAAACTTGGGTCCCGAGGCTTTGCAGGCAAGCACCTTAACCGCCGAACCATCTCATCAGCCCTGAGGCAAGTGGTTTTGTTGTGTCTCCTCTATGGTGGGAGCACCAGAGCACCAGTCCATCAAGGACTAGAGCCTCTAAAACTGTGAATCAAAACAAACCTCTTCTGTTTATCAGTAAATTCTCTCAGGCATATTGTTACAGTGACCAACAGCTGACTCCCACAACTTTCTTTAAAAAAGAAAAAGTGACCTCATGCTGCTCAACACCCATCCTGTTGCATATCCTAGAGCCCAGGAAGAATATCAGGGACCAAGGAGAGCCAGTTCTTATCCTTTGTGCTTTGCTTATTTAACTGCCTTGCTGTTCCGGAGTCACCACATCTCGTACCGTATGCACTTCTGCTTGGCAAGTGGGAGAAGCAAAGCTCACTGGTTGTGCGTGGCAGTAATAGACTGGATTGTTGAGCTTCTGTAGAGAGCAGGTTGTTGAGGAGTAAATGTTATGGCGTAATTGAAATTATACGTCTTATAACTCTCAGCGCAGCAGCTCTCCTCCTCCCCCACCCCACTACACTCCAAAGTCTGGAACGTTGTTCTCTTCTCCTTTAGAAATGGCACAGCGTCGGAGGCAAGGTGGTGCAGAGGCGCTCTGGAGATGGAATCGTTAATGACCCCCATCTCCAAATGGTCAGCGACGACAAACAAGGAGACAGGATTTCCAAGGGGGCGCAGAGCGTTAATAAGGTAAGATTTGAAAATTAATTTCTCAAGTTAATTAAAATGTCCAAAAGCACAATAAAACTGCGGAAAATCTGGCCAGGGAATGGCAGCGAGCCTGATTAATGCAAGTCAACTGTCTTCTGAGGGTAATAGTAATAATGATGAGATTATGGATATGCGAGAACCTGCTAAAAAGAATGCGATGCATGTGGAATACAAACTGCGTCCCAGTTACTATTTTATGGTGCACAATGGATCTTATTAAGGAGGAATAGCGGCAAGAATTACCATCGAATTGCTCAATAAAAGTATTGTGTAATTAACAGTGCTGCAGCAGCAGCTGGAGCGAGGCCTCCCATTGATATTCCATATTCTCCACTTAGTTCCAGTTTGCTAAGGGCTGTGGGTTCTAACTAAGACTGTTTGTGTGATCACTACACAGGGAGTGTTTGGGGGAGCAGGACACTCGGCTAAGACCTAGGAGGGTATGGCATGAGCGAGCCTCTACTTTTGGCCTCAGGGGGCTTCTGTTCAAATTGAGGGGCTGAGACCCCAGTGCAATTAAGTCTGATACAAGGCAGATTGAAGTTGAACTTTGCACAGAGGTCAAAAGAGGGAGAAATGACTTCTGGTAAGAGGGATTTAATCATAAGGGCCGGAGAACACATCACATTTGAAAAGGGCTTTGATTTTGATGCTGGCAAGATTTTTGACAGGTGGAGATAACAGAAGTTTGTTGACCTTGTGAATTCGTAAGTTTTTGGAGAAGCTGTTATACATAGTGTCACTCGGGCACACAGAGAGCAATGGAAGCACATTTCTCATACAGAACGTCCTCATGGCTAATAAAGGAGGGTAGTGGTCGCCACATGAAATGGAAACGTTGGCTGAGTGTAGTGGAGTACCAATGTGATCCCACACTCGGGAGCTGAGGCAGGACGATTGCACATCTGAGGCCAGCCTAGGCTATATTAGCAAACTTTGGAGATCGATCTATCTATCTATCTATCTATCTATCTATCTATCTATCTATCTATCTATCTATTATCTATCTATCTATTATCTATTATCTGTCTATCTATGCATCTATCTATCTATCTATCTATCTATCTATCTATTAATCAATCATCTATATATCTGTCTATCTAGAATGAGATGTATTTTATGTTATTTGGCTTTTGGCACTTAGGACTAAGCCAGACATGTTTAACCATAGCTGTGCTTTAGGAAATTATTCTGGTTAGACTTGGGGAGCAGAAAAAGAAGCAGGTCAAGGGCTGGAGAGGTGGCTTAGCCATTAAGGCACTGGCCTGAGAAGCCTAAGGACCCATGTTTGGCTCTCCATATCCCACATTAGACAGACACACAAAGGTGAGGCAAGTGCAAGGTCGCACATGCCCACTAGGTGGCGCAAGTGTCTGGCGTTCGATTGCAGTGGCTGAGGCCCTGGGATGCCCATTCTCTCTCTCTCTCTCTTTCTCCCTTGTTAAAAAAAAAAAAAAGAAACAGGTCATAAAATAATTTTGAAGTGCCACAGCATTAGGGCTTGATAAAAATGAGGGGGTGAGGGGCCAGCTATGGTTTGGATGTGGCTTGTCCTCCAAGGGCTCCTGAGCTAGAAGCTTAGTTCTCAGTGTGGTGATGTTCAAAGTGGCAGAGACTTTTAGTGTATTCATGACCCCACGATGATTACTGGAAACTCCACTGAGGAGGGCCACCAGTGGATAGAGGCAGGGAAGAGGGGACATAAGAGTATAAAACTGATGGGAATATGGCCCATATGCAACATGTTCATACAGTGAAGTTCTCAGTTAATAAAATAAGATGTGGGATGTATTCAGAGGTTGTTAGTTACTGGGATGCTGCTCTTGGAAGGGATGAATGCATTTTTTTCTTGTGGGACCTGTCTTGCTCTAGTTTCTGTCTGGCAATGTGATATCTTTTTGTTTTATTTTATTATTTTACTTTTTGTGTGGCACTGGGGATTAAATCCATGACCTCATGCTTGCTAGACAAATGCTCAACCACTGAACCACATCCTTAGCTATCTTCCTCGTATTTAGGCTCCCATCTGCCATAAATTCTTCATCAGAGATAAGCTGATACCAATGCCTTGCCCTGGAACTTCTAGAACTGTGACCTGAACGAACTTACTTTTTTTTTTTTAATAAGTTTCTCAATCTCAGATATGCCATTACTGTAACAGAGAGTGGATGAATGCAAGCATCGAACATTAAGAAATGTGATTTGCACAAGCAGCAAGATTTGAATAGTCGTTAATGACACCATGAAGACAGAAGTAACAAGACCTGAGTGAGTAAGAGAGAAGGTCAAAGATAGCCACAGACTTGTGTATTTCATTTACCAGGAGAACCACTGGACCAAAGCCAGCAATTTAGGGGATGAAAGAACGCTGGGAAATCACCCAGATGTGTATACAACAGTGGTGACGTGGACAGGTTCTTCCGTTGTCCAGCTGAGGTCAGCACAGATCTATTCCAGTATGAAACTGAACTCTGACCAACACTTCTTTGATCCTGTGGTCATATAAATTTAAGTGCTATCAGAATGAGCTTGTGAGATAAGACACGATGGCATGGAATAAGGTGTCCTTTAGACAGGTGCAGAGGACTTCAACGTCCTACACTTGACTTGCGCACCAATGTATGGTAGGTTTTCTGGCTGTGGGGAGAAGGAATTTCTTTCACCTCAGTTCTGGGTTCCTGGAAAGATTCTACCTCAGGCTGACCTGGAATTCACTATGTAGTCTCAGGGTGGCCTCGAACTCATGGCAATCCTCATACCTCTGCCTCCTTGGTGCTGGGATTAAAGGCGTGCACCACCACACCCGGCTGTGTTGTATATTTTTTAATGAGTCCATCTTCAGGCATCCTTTCTCTTTTCCTATTTTTTTTTTTTGAGGTAGGGTCTCCCTCTAGCCCAGACTAACCTGGAATTCACTATGTAGTCTCAGGATGGCCTTGAACTCACAGCGATCCTCCTACCTCTGCCTCCCGAGTGCTGGGATTAAAGGCATGCGCCACCACGTACAGCCCAAAGAATGGTTTTCTATTCTTCCCCTTTCCTTGAGATTCTATTATTTCTGGCTATGTTTTCTCTACCCAGTTGCCTTTGTTTCTGGCCTCAGGGCTGACGGGCACAGGAGGTGTTGAAGTGTGTAAGCCAGTTAACCTGGAGCATGATGGAGCACTACAGTGGAGATGAGGAATTGCCAAGAAATTTGAGCTGGGGCAATTATAGCCCAAAGCCTCGAATTCCTTCCTGGGCTCATAAACTCAGCTTGTTTTAAGTTCCCTTGCCTCCTCAGTCCCTTGTAACCACTGTACCAGGAAGGCATAATGTTTCCAGCTTAGTTACTTTTCAGGCCCGTCCTGGCCTCTCTAGCTCCCAAGTCCCTGGGCTAGCTTTACTCTCTGCCTTTTTTAATGAGGACTAGTAAAACCTTCTAGTTGGCTCCGTGAACTTGACATAGTCCTTTTCTAAGCTCTCCTGGGCCCTGCAGGGTCGTATTATTCTCGCTTTCAGGATTCTGCACCGTCGCCATGCCTCCTATTTGCGCCAGGGATCCGAGTTATATGACAGACCTTGGACTTCCTTGGTCGCTGATTCACCCTGGTGTCCTGGTCACTTCCACAGCGGCTCACGTTTTGGTCTCGTTGGTCAGCTGTCTCTGCGTGTCTTACGCCCTCGCCTGTAGCCCTCTCTCCTGCAACACCATTTCTCTTCCTCGCTCTCATAAATGTTTTGGATGTAGTTTTATTATTTTTTCTCTCTCCAGCTCCTGTTTGCTGACACTTTTTTTGTTAAAAAAAAATAATTAATTTGAGAAAAAGAGAGAGATAGAGAGAAAGAGAGAGAATGGGCGTGCTGGGGTGTCTAGCCAGTGCAAACAAACTCCAGACGCATGTGCTATCTTGTGCACCTGGCTCTATGTGTGCCCTGGGGAATCAAACTGGGGTACTTTGGCTTTGCAGGCAAGCACGTTAACCACTAAGCCACCTCTCGAGCCATTGGATGTAGTTTATTTATTTATTTATTTATTTATTTATTCATTTATTTATTTATTTGCTGTGGTTAGGTTCGGTTGTAGTTATCTCAAATGCATATGGGTTGAGTGAAGGTTACCATTTTCCTCCTTCTCCACAGGCTGGAAGACCAATCCTATTCTTTTGTGAAGTTTGCTTCAGAGGAGTGTAGTCCCAATGAGCTGAGTGGGACCCTGGCCCTTCTCTTATGTCTTATGAAAGAATTATAGCATAGCTCAGCTTAAGTCTCCGGCTCAACATAGAACCTCAAATTAAGACTGCAGAAGACTTTACTTTCCCAAGAGCAGCTGTTTTTTTTTTTTTTTTAAGTTGTATTTTCCACATAAGCATGGGAAATCCTGGATTAAACAGTTACATGGGTTTCTTTCTGGAGGGCTACTTAGAGATTTTAATAATGTTAGGTTATAGATCTCCAAGAAGGGGTGTTTTATGATCCGTTGGAATTAGGGATAGCTCTCCTCGCTGGGTCAGGCCCTCTTTTGATTTCTTTTTTATTACAGTAAAATGTAAATTTCAGGACATCAAGAGATAGAGACCGACCAAAAGGGATTTGATTGAATTTTAATATCCTATACTCTGCAGTGTAAAATACCACCTGGGTATTACTTATCCTCTGTCTGAAGGTGAATGAAGGCCTTTGGCTCTCACAAATGTCCCGGGGCCCCGAGCTGGCTCATTTCACTTTGCCTTTCCAGGATGATGAGAAGGCAAGCACTTCTGTCTGTCATGCATCCGGGTGTCTAGCCAGCGCAAAACAGCAGCCATCCTAATAGGGAATCAGACATTTTAGACTTCTGGCTGCTCTCCTCAGGACAGAAATTGCAGGGCAATAGTAATACCAAAACTCAATACTTTAAAAAAATCTCCCTTTATTCTCTCTCTTTTTTTTTTAAAATTTATTTATTTGAGAGAGAGAGAGGGAGAGGCAGATAGAGAGAGAATGGGCATACCAGGGCCTCTAGCCACTGCCAATGAATACCAGATGCATGCGCCATCTTGTGCATCTGGCATATGTAGGTCCTGGGGAATTGAACCTGGGTCCTTAGGCTTCACAGGCAAGCGCCTTAACCGCTAAGCCATCTCTCCAGCCCTGTCCTCTTCTTCTTAGTAGTACTTGGCAAAAGCAAGCTTCTGAACAGCGAGGGACTTTCCATAGGAATGGAGCTGCCTTTGCCTGCGTCCCTCCCTGGGTTTTGGTGCGTTGCCGTGTTTGCGTGTCATGCTAATTCTGGTCGCAGTGTTGCCACACTCCCTATGCTGCCATTGCCGCTTTGCTCTGCCTCCAGGGGGCTTCCCCCCACATCATGTCCCAGGCGTCCCCCCTTATCCTCTAAGTTCTCTTGTGGAGGACACAGATTGGCATTCTGCTCCTCCCTCTCTGTTGCTGTGTTTCTGGGAATGTCTGGATCCCTCATGACTCTCCCTCCTATTGTAAACCCTCACATGGCTCCAGATCTTACTGGCTGTGGGATGTCCACCAACAGATTCAAGCGTTTTGTCAAAGCTTCTTAGATTTCCAGCTGCCTGGCTGGAGGAGGCGTCGCTGTGGGTGGATCTTAGGGTCCGGCCCTAAGGTGTGGGGGTGGACCTGCACTTCCAGTCTAAACGTATGCAAAGTGCTCGAGAGCTCTACCTGCGTTGCTGAAGTGTGCTTGTTTGTATCGGTTGATTTCCTCTCTCTGCGTGGACCTGCGAAAGGGGGCTGGGTGCGTCTGCCATTATGGAACTTCCCCTGGCTCTGTAAGCTTAAAATGACTTCCCTCCCTCCCATAACTGTGTCTGGTCTGGAGGTTCATCTCAGCAGCATGGAGATGTCTGCTACACTAGCTCCACTCTTTCCTGCTCCTGCGCTTCAGCCCAGGACAGTCAGAGCTTCTCATTGCTTCCGTCTCACCTTTGTGCTGCTCCATGCTCTTTCCTCACCTTACCCTTCTCTCCACCTCACCGCAGCTCTTTAAGGAACCCCTTCCAGTTGTGAAAGGCTCTGGAACTTTGTAAGTTAGATCCTGTGTCTTGGTCCATCAGCCTTGGAAATTCGGTATATTTTCAGTGAAGATATGTAGATTCTTATTGCCGTGTAATTAAAAGTATCCAAACAAAAAAATCAGGTCTGGGGAGATGGTTGAATAGGGTAACTCTTGCTGTTCAAATCTGAGGGCCTGAGTTTGGATCCCCCAAACAAAGCCGGATATCTCTAAATCTAGTGCTCTTATGGAAGGGTGGTGGTGGTGAAGACCAGAGAACCCTCAGAAGCTCATGACTAGCTGGTCTAGGATACAATTCAAACAACAACAAGACCTGTCTCAAACAAGGTAGAAGGCGAGGACTCTCACACAGGAACACACACACACACACACACACACACACACACACACACACACACACGTGCGCCATGCACATGGAGATTAAAAGCATCAAAGAGCATAGTACCAGACATCAATTTATTATTGCTGCCTACTTCACATGAAGGATAGTTCACATGTGCCCAAATCTCAGGCCCAGAGGGGTCTCAGGGCCCTCCAAGGCAATGGACTCCAATATGCTGTGTTTGTCTAACCTTATGCAGCCAGAGAATCCCATTTGGGTGTGTGTGGGTCACCTCAGGGACTAGTATTCACAGACTCATTTCGCAGATCCCTAGACCCGAGTGTATGCGCTAGAGATATGTGTGGTACCTCAGCCATTTGCTGGCGGCAGGTGCCTAAGGCAGCTGACTGGGTCTTTTCTGGAGCCGCCTGGCTTGGCAGGTGTCTGCAGTGTATTTTAAAGTCCCCTAGTATGCCTCAGTACAAGCTGCTCTTGACCTCGATTCTCTTCAGCAATGTCTAAGCAAGTTTTTGTTTGATTTACAGAGGAGGAATATGGTAGCTTTTGAAAAAAAATATCTCCAGGGAGCCTTTTCCTAGGTCTGGAACTCTGGCCTGCTGCCTTCCTGGAGTGACTGGAAATAAAGTCCACTGTCCTCTCTGCTGAAGGGGATGAGTCCCAGAGGAAGGCCTGGAAGCGCCAGCACCCCCTGTCATGAAACACGAAATGCGCTGTTACTTGCATAAGTGTTGAGTAGGTTAGACATGCTGTGATGAAAACAACTTGGTAAAGATCTCCCTGTCTCTCTCTCCCTCCCTCCCTCTCTCTTTATGTGTGTGTAGTTGGGCATATGTGGAGGCCATAGGACAACGCCATCCACTGTTTTGTTTTGTGAGACAGGGTCTCTCATTGGCCTGGAGCTCACTCAGTAGGCTAGACTGCCTGATCAGCGAACCCTAAGGACACACCTGTCCCCACTTCCCCATGATGGGATTCCAAGGGCATACCACCACCACACCTGGCTATTTTTTTTTTTACATAGATTCTGGGGACCAAGCTCAGGTACTCATGTTTGTGAAGCAAGCACTTTGCCAACCTAGCTATTTCCCCAGCTCCATGAAAGAGGTTTGGAAATTCCTACTTTGTTTGTTCTTCAGAGTAGAGCTCAGTTTACTCTTCTTTTTTTTATGAGAGAGAGAGAGAGAGAGAGAGAGAGAGAGAGAGAGAATTGGCACATCAAGGCCTCCAGGCCACTACAATTGGACTCCAGATATGTGCTACCACCTTCTGTGAATACGCAACCTTGCACATGCACCACCTTGTGCATCTGGCTTACATGGGATCTGGGGAGTCGAACATGGGTCTTTAGTCTTCACAGGCGAGTGCCTTAACCACTCTCTAGCCATCTCTCTAGCCCTTAGTTTACTCTTTCAATGGCCTTGTGGTTAACGTGTAATGTCAGAGCCTCTGCAAGGTGTCAGGGATGCAAGCCACTGCACATACGGTTGACCAATGGCAGTTCTTGGTGGACAATGTGGTTGTATAAATCAAGCAGAGCACCCATGATGTGTGGTCAACTATCTCTCCCTCCTCTCCTTCTGCACAGGTGCTGATTGTAGTTCTCCTGGGGGCCCTGTGAAGACCCCTTCTTGTGACTCAGTGCTCATGCTGACTCTGTTGTCACATCACATACTTAGTGGGATAGCTCAGTCCTCTTCCTGATTTTTGTTCAGCTCTGCGTCACTCTCAGAGCCTTATCTTTCTGTTGTATTCTTCTCCTCCAGCACCCTAAGGGCAGGTACTTGCCTTAATTCTTTCTGCAAATAGGGCTACTTGAAATCCAATTAGAATGTATTATGACACACTTCTGAACCACTCTTACAGTCTCCTCCATGACCTCTTAGGTACCTATTGAACCCTAACAGGACATCTGCCTTCTATATGAATGATGGTCCCTGCAGCCACACAGTACCTGTGGTCTCACAGGTAATGTTCTCTGGGGTCCCAATATTCCCATAGCCAGGGACAAGGCCTGGCTCGTCCTCATCCTGTGAGGAGGGACTTTAGGATTCAACATAGCTGTCAGAATATAATCCCTTTCATTCTAGCTCTGAAATGGTTGTGGTAACCTGTCTGTGGCAAAGCCACCTCTGTTCTCTGACGCAGTCCTTTGTCTTTTCACCAAAGACCTAGCAGGAAGAACCACGCCTGAGTATCACTGGAGCCGAACTCAGGGTTACCTCTTGGGGTAGTCTGAATGTGTGTCCCCCATAGACTCAGTTGTTTTGTTAAAGCTTGTAACTTGGATTTGCAGCTGCCTGGCTGGAGGAGGCATCACTAGGAGTGGGATCCTGGGGTCCAGCCCTAAGGTGTGTTTGGGGGGGGGCGATCTGATTTACAGGTTAAAGGTATGAAGCACAGTCTGAGCACTGGGATCCTGCTGCAACAGGAGTTTGTGTTTGTTGCTTTTGGTGTTTGCTGGCAGCTGATGGGCTCCCTCTGCTTGAATGCACAGAAGCAGCCTCTTTCACCATCGATGGAACTTTCCCCCTCGATCTGTAAGCTTGAAATGAATCCTTTCCTCCCCTAAACTGTGCCTGGTTTGGATGTTCATCCTAGCAATGTGGAGCTTGACTGTAACATCCCTAATTGGATATTACCCCAAACTCTCACTCTTAGATGACTAACTTCTCTAGATTTGGGCTCCCTGAGGACCTCTTACCCCTTCAAATCTGCTGTTACACATTTCACACCATGCATTCTCAAGTCTTTCTTTTGGACTATGGACCCTGTATCTGGGCGTTGGTCTTATCTATCTTATTTCCACTCATGCCTGGTTCAAGCGAGTGTCTGGGAGGGGGGGGGGTCATAGTAAACTTGAATTGCTAGTCAAAGCTTAGATACTTGGTCAGCATATTGGATATTATTTCTTTCCTTTTTTGGTGGTGCTGGTGGTGTGTATATGGTGCATGCATATGAATGTTGGGAGTCCTCCTCTGTTGCTAGTCTGCTTTGTTTCCTTGAGGCTAAATCTCTCTGGAATCTGGAACTGCCATTTTCAAAACATGAAAACTATGACTGCTGTTTTCAATCAGACTGGCTGATCAGTGAGCGTCATGATTCTCCTGTCTCCCACCCTTTGGCAGTAAGGTTACAGTCATGTGTGACCATACCCCACTTTTTAATATGGGCTCGAGGGATCAAACTCAGGTTCTCTTGCTTACATAGAAAGTGTTCTTATCCACTGAGCCATCTCCCGAGCCCTTTGATATTATTTTAAAATGTATACATAAAATTTTATTTGATGAATTTTTACTTGACAAATAAGTATACATTTATGAGCCATCATATTATATGGTACATATATATGTAAATTTCACAGCATGGCTTGATCATGCTAAAAGCATCTCCACCATCTCATAGACTTTGGCAATAGGAACATTTGCAATCTACTCTTTCAGGAATTCTGAAAAGCACACATTTTTACTGATTGTAGTCACCACACCACAGACTAGGTCCCTAAATGTATTTCCCTAAGACAATCTGTACACCATTGGACCAACATCTCCTCATTCCCCAGCCCTTTACCAGACTTCCACCCCAAGCCCTTATAATCAACATTCTACTCTTAATAACATATACTATTTTTAGTTTGAGTGTATAAATCAGATCATATGGTGTTTGTGGTACCTGGCTTATGTGGATTGCTCAGAGCTTTATGTCTCTTACAAGGTCCCTGTTTGTCCTTGGAAAAGAAAATGGGAAATCAAGCCTTTACAATGATTGTAGCAGTTGTAACATTTATGGTTTAAAAACTCTTTACATGTCAGGAAGTCCTGAGGATTCAACCCAGAGCCTTTTACATGCTATGCTAATGCCCTGCCATTGAGATGTATCCCCAGCCCTCTTTTCACATTCTAGTGAGACTGGGTCTCATTAAATTGTCCAGATTAGCCTTAAACTCACGTAGTAGCCAGGCTGACCTTGAACTTTTAAATTTAATTTTATTTATTTGAGAGACAGAAAGAGAGAGAGAGAGAGAATGGGCATGCCAGGGCTTCCAGTCACTGCAAACGAACTTCAGACACATGCATCACCTTGTGCATCTGGCTAACGTGGGTCCTGGGGAATTGAACCTGCATCCTTTGGCTTTCCAGGCAAGCACCTTAACTGCTAATTCATCCATCCTTCGCTGACCTTGAACTTTTTATTTTATTTTATTTATTTATTTGAGAGTGACAGAGAGATAGAAAGAGGGAGGGAGGGAGAGAGAAGAGAGAGAGAGAGAGAGAGAGAGAGAGAGAGAGAGAGAGAGAGAGAGAGAATGGGTGCGCCAGGGCCTCCAGCCACTGCAAACAAACTCCAGACATGTGCACCCCTTGTGCATCTGGCTAACGTGGGTCCTGGGGAATTGAGCCTCGAACCAGGGTCCTTAGGCTTCACAAGCAAGTGCTTAACTGCTAAGCCAGCTCCTGACCTTGAACTTTTGATACTCTTGCCTAAGCCTCTTGAGTAGCTGGGAGTACAGGCCTGTGCTACCTGGGCAAGATTAATTTTTTTCCTTAAAAATTATTGTAAATAACTGGAAAACATGGAGATATATATATATATATATATATATATATATATATATATATATCAGTCCACAATTCCTTCACTGAAGAAAAATCACTGTTATTTAGCATATTTCCTATAGAATTTAAAAATTAAATCAAAATTTCATAGTTGGTCTTGTCTGTCTTCTATATTCTCTAAGTCCGGAGCATTCTTCTACCACATAAAGCCAAAGGATCATATATACATACATATATAAAATCTGATGAATTATATACATATATATGTAATGTGTGTAGAGTATGTTGGTTGTATGTTATATGTAGTGCATTCATGTATGTGAATAGATATTTGTGTCCCATGTACCTGTGTGGGGAGGACAGAGGAGAATGTCAGGTGTCCTCCTCTTATCTCAGCTACATATTTGCTTGAGATGGGGTCTCTCCATCAACCTGGGGCTGCTCCAGTCTTGGCCTTCAGTAGCCTTGGGTTATAGATGTGTATGGCCATGCCAAGCTTTTTACATAAGTTCTGGGAAATTGGACTTGGAGGTCTCTGGCCCAAGAGGCCCTCATGCTTAAATGTTAAATGCTCTTATCTGCTGAGCCATCTCTCCATTCTCCTTTTTTTTTGGTTTTTCGAGGTAGGGTCTCACTCTAGCCCAGGCTGACAGGGAGTTCACTGTCTTCTCAGGGTGGCCTCGAACTCACAGCAATCCTCCTACCTCTGCCTCCCGAGTGCTGGGATTAAAGGCGTGCACCACCACGCCCAGCCATTCTCCCTTCTTTGAGGCCGGCTCTCACTCTAGCCCAGGCTGACCTGGAGCTCACTTCTGTAGCCCAGGCTGGCCTCAAACTCACAGTGGTCTTCCCACCCTTGCTTCTCAAATGCTGGGATTATAGACATAAGCTACCATGCTTAGCTTTATTTGTATGTGAGATAATTTTAGTATGCTAGATAATTTAATCACATCATTATAAAATTAATATATACTGGTTAAAATATCATGTCCATTTCAAAAGAGAGAAGAAAAATGAAAGAGCACTAAAGTCTTCCACCACCCTAGAGATGGTCTCTGTTCATATTTTTGTGCGTATCTTTCCAGACATTTTTCTGTGCATCCATATACACACTCTTGTACATGCTTCTAGAAAGGCTAAGCATCTTTTAAAATACGTTCTGGTCATAATTATTTTTCATGCGTGCATGTGTTCTGTGGTGTGGTATATGGTGTGTCCCTACTCCATCATTCATCCATGTGTCTCGCACTGATTCAAGAGCTTGCCATTTTCATGAACCATAGCAATTCTCCAGTTTCTGCTTCTCCAGGAATGGGGTTTACAGACATGTGTGGTCATGTTCAACTCTTTATATGGATGATGGAGAATCAAACTCAGGAAGTCTCAGGGCCCCTCAGGTCGTCAGGTTTGTACAAAAAGCACACTTACCTCTAAGCCATCTTTTTAGCCCCTATCCATTTTTATTTCTTACATGTTCATAGATTTGCATTCTTCTGTTTGGCTTTCAAGTTTTCATATGGAATTATATGATCACTTTAGCCTATTAAAGCTACTAAATATTTTGTTGTTAAATTTCAGCATTAGCTCCCTCAGAATTTAATTTCTTTTAGCTATTATTTTCTATTCAGAACTTTAAATTTTAATGGCATCTAATATACCAATATTAACTTTTTTAGTTTCTGCCTTTGGCTTAATGGAAGAAAGGCCTTGGCCACCCCTAAACTGTCTACTTACAGCTAAGTGTGGATTCCTCTGTTTATATTTTAACTTTTAATCCATCTGGAATTCATCTGGCATAAGGAATTATACAGCAAGGATCCAAATTTACTTTCTCCCCCAGAAGGCTAGCTAATTGTTCCAACATCTTCTCCCATTTAATTAGAAACTTGAGCTTTAGCATGCATATATGCATCATTTTCCACTATTGTTATTTTCTACGATCTTTTACAATTGCAGTTTTGACTTTTTTTTTAAACTGGCAAAATTTAGAGTTTCCAATCCCTCAGCAGTGGTTTCATTTCTTGTTTCTTTCCATGGCATTAATCTATTAATATCTGCCTTGCTGCTGTCATCAGTGAATGTGGTCTGGATGAGACTTACTAGTTCAGATGGATGAGACTTTTCTGTAGAATGAATGGTTCCAGTTTTGTAAGTGCTTTAGTTTGTAAATTTTTACAAGAAGATAAAAATCTGTATATAATGCAGATCTCTGACTTTTTTTCTCTCATATGTAATTTCTCCTATAGGTAAATGTGGGTGTGTACTTTATAAAAAGAGGAGTTTCAGAGCTTGGGATATATGGAGAAGTGGCTCAGTGGTCAATTTCTTGCCAAGCATAAAGAAGACCCTGGGTTCATATACCACAGACCCAGACAAAAAGCAAAGTGAGTTTTCAAACCAACATCAAGTTTGCCTGATCATCACACTGTAAACAAAAGGGATGTAAATGTTTGGAACTTGGTTTGTTTGGGTTGGAGACTTTTTTTTTTTTTTACTTTCAGTTAAAATAATTGCTTAATTTACTAGAGTTCTATACTGAACTTTGGGTTCAAGTTTTTCGTATGATGGTAATGGCAATTAATCTTTGCTCTCTTTTTCTTTTTAAGCGTCTCAAATTATTAGATTTTAGTGGTATCTATTACAGCAGAGCACAGTTAGGTTATCTTGTTCAATCTGGCAGGTTTTCCTTTATTTCTTTGTATAGATTGCTTTAGCCTTTATATCTGTGGGACGGTCAACCTTCACTGGGAACTGTAGTGGATTTAGGATCAGCTAGGAGACTTCAGAACACCTGTGGTCTTTCTCCGAGGGCATTTCCAGAGAGATTCAGCTAAGGAAGGCAAACCCACCTTGAATTTGGGCGGCATGGATCCACAGGCTGGTGTCCCGACTAAAGAAAAAGAGAAAAGCCAGAAGGACGCCAACATTCCTCTCCAATCTTCCCAGACTTGAGCAAGCAGCCCCCAACTCCTGTTGCCACAGCCTTAGCCACTCCAGATGTCAAGCTTTCCCCATCTCGATGGACTGTTCCCTCCAACCAGGAACCAAAAGAAACCCTTCCTGCCTTACTGGCTTCTTGTCAGGTACTTGGACAGCGTGGTGAGAAGAATAACAAACGCTGCCCGGCTATGATGTCGCCTGCGTTCACCCTGATGTGGACGACCTCACTTGTCTTCGCTATGTGGACACCCCCCTACCTGCTTCCTGTCCCTTTCTCATTCTCTTGACGTGGAGCTTTGCTCTGGGGGGTCGCTTGATTAGGACAGTGTGGACGCAGAAGACAGTGGCCGGTTTTGGGAGCAGAGCCTTTAAGAGGTTCCATGAGTTTGGCTTGTCCTGTGAGCTTCTGAGCCTGGGGCAAGGGGAAGCTCTCAATGACAGCGGCTCTTTCAGCTTGGGCATGAAAGGAGAAGATGCAGAGAGTCCGGGAGAGCCTAGCTGGGCCCAGCAGAGCTGCAGCCCACCTGGGCACCTGTGAGAGTCAGGAGTGTTTGTTCTGGTAATCATGGAGATGCGGGGTTGCTTGTTACTATGGTTACCACATTCTCTCTCTCTCTCTTCCCCCCCCCCCCGTACCTTTCCATGCACTCTTGAAAACTTCTTCCTTCCTTCTTTCCCTCCACCTTCACGTCATTATTCCCTCAGTAAGCTGGGATGAAATAGGCAAGCCAAGAAAGAACTGGGGTCTGTGTGTAGGGTGAGGGATGGGGCTGCATAGAGCTGAGAGATGGGCTGTGTCCTTGGAATGCAGGACCACAGGGAGGGGGGCTGGGCGTCAGTTATTCTTTGGGAAAGACAGAAATGGAGCCTGGTAGAATCGAGGTTCTAAAAAGAAAAGACACAATTTGGAACATATTTACATAAAAATATAATTTGTTGTTTATCTGAAATTGTAATTTTGCTGAGCATCCTGTATTTGATCTGATACCTGTAATTAGTATGGTAATATTGGATCAGCATTGAACAAGCTAGCATGCACTCTGTGTGTGTGTGTGTGTGTGTGTGTGTGTGTGTGTGTGGACTGTATATGTACATGTTTTTTTTCCTAGCTCTGTACATACAAAAAGATTGAGAAAAATAAAACTCTATTAGCTATGAACATATTTAGTATTTGGATCTTGGTTGCTAGATACTTCCAGGATCCCTGATCCCTTTTCTGGGGCTGGAGCAGTATCAGGACTCCAGGGCTGGGGCCTGGGAGTAGGAAAAAGATAAAAAGAGCCTGAAGTGCCTTCGCTATGCTAGGAACTGCTCAAGGAATAATGGAGACACAGAGAGACAATTTGGAGTGGTCCTCACTGGCTGGTCCTAGGATCTTACGAACATCAAACTAAATACCAACAGCAACATTACTATCCACCGAACAAATGAAGTATGTTTAAGGCTGTATTTATACAACCTATAAATAAATAAATAATTAAGAAGAAGAGGCACTCCATCCTCACATGGAAAGGATGGTGGCAATATAGATTCATGCCAATCTCACCTTTGGTCAGAGAACCTTCTTTTGCAGTTGGGATTGGTTACCGTGGAGACTCCAAACTTGCCAAAGTGCTGAGAGTAAGTGACCATTGAGTGCGCAGTGCTATTGGGGCCACCTGTGTCACCCTTCCCAAGGCTCAAAAACCACTGTGGAAGAGGGAGCGGAAAGAAGGTAAGAGCCAGACGACGTGGAGGAGTGCTTTAGAATGTTGTCTTCCAAACACGCAATGATCTTTGCATTCAAGACCTCAGAGCAAGTGACCTTATCTGCACAAAACCTACACGCTATTGAGCCCATCAACATGTCATTATGGATGATGGGGGATGGAGAAGGGCCAAAAAAATTACCTCAAAATAGATGAGGGACTAGGTTGAAAGACGAAGGGGTTCAGAGAAAGGAAAATGGGGGGAAAGGGACAAGAGAAGTTTAATTGGGAGGGGGGCTATGATCAAAATACATTATATACATGTATGAAAAGTGTTAATTAAGAAGCAATTCATAATAAAGATGATGGTAATAGAAAATTACTATTAGCCATTTTCAGATCACTAGTTGATGCAAGCGAGAAATATCATGGGTGCAAAATTTAGTGGAAGTAATTGGGATCAAGGAGGAAAATTTGATAAGATCTTTAAAGTATCTTCCTCCAAGATTTTATATATATATCACAGAAGAGAAAAAGTCTCTTGTTGTGGAGAAACTTGGCAGATATCACCTTAATGAAGTCCTCGGAGTTCACACCACTAGGAACAGCTCAGGTGGGTATTGTATGCCTTCCAGTTGAGCCCAGTAAGAGGAACACCTTCCCTGTGATATTCCAGGCAAAATGTAAAACCTGTATCCAATTATGGGCAATATTGGGCAAGTACAAATTGAGAGACAGTCTACGAAGTGATTGGCCTATAGGCAAAAAAATCCCCAAGGTCATGAAAGTTGAGAAAACACAGGAATTACTCCTGATCAAAAGAAGACTGAAACCGGGGAAGGGATCACGTGGTCCTAGATTTGATCCATTGCTGAAGTGAATATTATTGTGAAAATTGTGACGCTTCTATGTTATGTCTGGAAAGGGCATATGGAAACTCATATTAGTTTTTCAACTTTTCTGTAAACTAAAAACTTCTTAAAAGGAAAAAAAGGACTAATTACATGTTTTATTTTAGGCTGAATCCTTATTTTAGCTTCCTTGGTAAAAAATACTATATGTATTTTCTGGTTTTGAATTCAGGAAAGGCTCCAGAATCACCTCCACTACTTTCTCCATTTTATTATGTTATTTGATTTTAACTTAAAAGAAATTTTTTTGAGGCAAGCCCAACAGAGTGGCCCCTTTTTTTTAATGCAAGAGAGTGAGAGCAAGAGTGAGATAGTCAAAGATGGGGAGATTGGCATACCAGAGCCTCTAGCCACTGTAATCCACTAAACTCCAGATGCATGCACCACCTTGTGTGCACCTTGTGTGTGACCTTGCACGCTTGCGTCACCTTGTGTGTCTGGCTTATGTGGGACCTGGAGAGTCGTACATGGGTCCTTAGGCTTTGCAGGCAAGTGCCTTAACCAGTAAGCCATTGCTCCAGCCCAATTTTAACTTTTAAAAAATATATTTTATTGATTTATTTGAAAGAGAGAAAGTGGGAGAGAGAGAGAGAGAGAGAGAGAGAGAGAGAGAGAGAGAGAGAGAATAGGCGTGCCAGGGCCTCCAGCTAATGCAAAGGAACTCCAGATACATGCGCTCCCCCTTGTGCATTTGGCTTACATGGGTCCTGGGGAATCGAACCTGGGTCCTTTGGCTTTGCAGGCAAAGCACCTTCACCGCTAAGCCAATCCTACAGCCCTGATTTTAACTTTTTACTGATAGCTGTTTTATATGTGCATAATCGTAATGTATTTTAATCATAATCCCCTTTCCATTACCTTTTTTTTCTTCCCACCCCCTCACACTGAACACTTTCCTCTTTTCAACTAGTCCCCTTCTTTTTTGATGTCATTATTTTTGCCCTCCTCCATCATCCATGATGATCTGTTGATGGGAACAATATTCCGCAGGTCTTGTGCCACTGTGAAGTCATGAACGCAACAGCCACGTCATTTGTAGAAGACAGCATTCCAAAGCACTCCTCCACCTCCTTTGGCTCTTACATTCTTCTGTTTGCTCCTTGGTGATGTTTCCTGAGCCTTGGAGGGTGTGATAGAAATGTCTCATTGTGTGCTGAGCACTTACCAGTCACTCATTTTCAGCACTTTGGAGAGTTTTGAGTCTCCCCATCTTCCCAATCATTACCACCTCCTCAAGAAGGTTAATGTCCTTGATTTTTGTTCCCTCTGGGAATTTTAAACATGCATAGTCTTTATGTTGTTACTTTTTTCCCTCTAAATAATATACTTAAACATATTTCTCCATTTTTCATTTCAGACATTGGAGGGCTTTGGAGGACAAAATAAGGAAATTATCACATGCATTTTTTCATCTGCTTCTTCTTTGAAGACGTGTTGAACGCTTTGTTCTGCATTACATAGATTTTGCAAGAACTGTAAAATTTATATCTATAGTTGATACTATAATAATTGCAGTTTATTAGATTTATCAATGTGTTTAACTGGTTTCAGTCTTATTCCAATTTCTCTCAGTTGGTGGACTGACTTTCTGCTGGTTTCTAGGAAGTATGCTAAAGTCATCACCTGATCTTTTGTGCTCTGTGGTATTTTCTTTTCCATTTCTGCAGCCACACATGCATAATCACTTTCCTAACGTGTGTGCACGGGTCACCTCTTCCTGTGCTCTGTAGACATTTTGACACTACCTTTTACCGTTTCATGTTTCTCCTGAGATATCTAACATAATTACATAATTTCTTTGTATTTAAAGTTCAAATAATTGTGAGCATGTTTGCTATGAGTTGATGAGGAGTAGGGTGCCTTGGTGTAGCATGAACTCTCTGAGCTCTCAATGTAAAACTTCCTTCCTTCCACAAATATTTCCTTCCACCATGCACTTTAATATTGTTGCTTTTTAAAAAAATTTCTTTCAGGCATAGCAGTTACTTGGCTATTAGTTCTTCAGTATCTGCCACATGTAACTAGCTATCAAATTGCTTTCATAGTTTAATCTTTCTCCTATTTATTCTGGGTGATTTCTGCAAAGTATTTTATTTTATAATCCTTATTTTATGATTTTTGTTTTACTTTATATCTTTGAGACAGGGTCTCATGCAGCCCAGGCTGACTGACCTCAAACTTCCTGTGTAGCTGAGGATGATCTTGAACTTCTGATCCTTCCTTCCTCCACTGTCTAAATGATGTCATTACTGACAGGTGCCAACATTCCTCTTTCTGCAGTGCTGGAACTCAAATTGAGAGCTTTGTGCATGCTGGTCAAGCCCTCTATCAACTAAGCATACCTGAGCTCCTCCTTGAGGATTGTAAACAGAAGAAATATAATGCTGGGAGCAGGGTACGTGGGTGGTGAAAGACTTGACAACTCTTACAGGGGACAGTGAGGCAACCTAAAGATGAATGACCATAGGAAATGCCCACACCTGAGGCTGGAGACAGCTGACGGCATTACTGTAGCTAATGTGGCCCTGGCATTAGCTAGATGCTTAAGGGCTCATCCAGTGGTGGCTTAAGCCATGGGGAAAATGGTCACTCCTGAGATGCCATCTGAGGCACAAAGAAGGGGCAAAAGACCCCAGTTGCTTACTTCTCCTACCTATTATTTGTTTAATCACTCAGTATTGCCTCTCGCTGGCCAAAGGCTGTCAGGATAAGCTGGGGAAAGAGCACCTTTGTATCATGGGCCAGTGCAGAAAAGGCAGGATGAAATCACACTTTTCTTTAGTAAGTCTGCAGAACTATATATATTTTTTGCTAGGTTATTTCTCAAACTTTATGGTCCTCCCCCATTATATATATACATGCATAGTATGAGTGAGGTGTGCCTTCTATATTTTCTAGAGTTATCTGGGAGTGCCTCTTTTACATATTTACTGAGCTAGATTTTCAAGTCTCCAGTATATTCGATTTTTCAGCCAATTCCTTTGGCAGCACAAAAGGTCTATTTTCTTCTCTTTGAGATACTCAGTACTCTCTTGTGAATGTTCTTTCTCCTGGGAACTCTGGAAACCCTTGTCTCAGAAGAATCCTGCGTGTGGTGTCTCAGTTGTAACTGGACTCAAGAGTGACTTGCTGAGCACTTACTGCACCCCATCTGAGGTCTCTATGGAGTCCATATTTGGCAGTACCATCTCTTTCCCTGGAGGAAGTGTTCTTCCTTGCCCCTCATACTGCAGTTCTGCTTCAGTAAGATAGTTCTTGCCTTTTCCAGAACATCCAATATGACAGTAGTTATGGGACCACCCTAATACTTTCTTCTGCTCATGTCCATTCCAAGTTCCTAGTCTTACACAACTTTACAAGTAGCTCTGCAAGTATGTCATACATGCAGCTGACACTCTTTATATCCTGTGTGGGATCAACACTATTGACTAAACTTACTTGGATTGCTGAGTACAGTTGTCCCTTATTATCTGAGGGTAATTTGTTTGAGGCTATCCTTCCCACTACACCCAGGATACAAAAACCCGTTAATGCTCAGAGACCCTATATAAAATGGCATATATTTGTATATAATCTATGCAGTCCTCCTGTATATAGTCAAGTGTTGCTTAGAGATTGGAGACGTGTCCTAAGAAACTGGCCATCAAGTGGTTTTATCATAGTATGACCCTCACAGAATGTAAGTTACACAAGCTAAGACAGCAACGACATCACTAGGTGATGCAGTCTTATGGGACTACAGTTGCAAATGCTGTTTGTCATTGACTGAAACATTGTTATGAGGCACATGCTTGTACTTTTAATCATCTTTGGATTCCTTGTACTTCCTAAAACAATGTGAGTGCTACGTAAATAGTTGTTTTGTATTTCTTAGGGATGAGTGCAAGAGAAAAATCTGTACATGTTCCATCAAAATGCAATTTCTAAAAAGGATTTTCTGGTTGGCTCCAAGAATGTGAGCTCGTGGATACACAGGATTGACTGTATTTATTTCAGAGATTGGTTTAGATGCTTAATTGATTATACTCATTTTCTGATTAATGTTATCCCAGAAGACTTCTTACAATTATTCTGCCAGTAACATGTGAAAAGATAACCGTATTTGCCGTCCTGGTCTTTGTACCAAACTAAACCAGATTAAGTGTTAGCAGGCCATGGATTATTACAAGGTGATGAAGTCAAGAAGTCCCTTCAAATGTGAGATATTGACTGATTTACTTTTGCAATCTTTTCCCTTTAGAGGAAATTTTTTCAAGAAGTATTACTTAACAATTACACTGTTAAGAAGCCATCAAAATAAAAAGGCAGATGAAGAAAGCTTGAGCTTCTGAGGTTTCCCGGATGCTATCCTACATCTGGTTCCTTATCAATGCTGAGGGGTTAGGAAATAGCTCAGCCAGTAAAGTGCTTGCCTTGCAAGCATGAGGCCTGAGTTTGACTCCCAGAACCCATTTAAAAAGGCTATGACAGTGTTGGAGAGCTGGCTTAGCAGTTAAGGCACTTGCCTGTAAAGGCTAAGAATGCATGTTCAGAACTCCAGGTCCCACGTAGCCAGATGCACAGTTAAAGAAGCATGCAGTGCCACACATGTGCACAGGGGTGTGCACGCATCTGGGGTTCATTCACAGCAGCTGAAAGGCCCTGGAGCACCCATTCTCTCTCTCCCTCTTTCTCTCTTTCTCTGTCTCTCTTTCAAAAAATAAAATAGTAATAAAAAAATGCTATGATAGTATCCAGCACTGGGCAGGTAGAGACAGGCAGATCCTAGGGCTTCTCTAGCCAGCCAGTCTAGCCTGATTGGAAGAGTTCCAATTCAGTAAGACAGCAGGGCCAGGCGCGATTTGATTCAGGTGTCCCCCATAAACTTATGTGCTCTGAATGCTTGATCCCCAGCTGATGGCAAATTGGGTATTGGAACCTCGTTGGAGGTGTGTTTTTGGGGGGTGGGCTCATGGGTGTTATAGCCAGCTTCCCCTTGTCAGTGTTTAGCCCACTCTCTTGCTGCTGTTGTCCACGAGGTGATGTCCAGCCTCTGCTGTGCCCACGGCACGTTTCCCCCTGCCGTCGTGGAGTTTCCCCTTGAGTCTGTAAGCCAAAATAAACCCATCGTCACAGGTGCTTTGTGCTAGCAACGTGAAGTTAACTGCAACAGGCATTAACAGAGAGTTAACAAGGGCATGCAGGAAGGAAACAACAGAGCAGTGTTCTGCAGAGCTGGGGTTCGAAGTCAGGCTCTTGAGCATGCTAGGCAAGTGCTCTGCCACTGAGCCACATCCTCAGCCCTCAGCAGTACACGGGTAGCCACCCACGAGGACGTGAGCTGCTCCCAACCTGTCCTTCTGAGAGGACTGCAAATGAAAAGTTAGCCAGCTCAAGTGTTAGGCTATGAAGAAGGCTGCTGCTTCGGTTTGTTTTGTGCTGCTATAACAAAACAGCAGACTGTATAATTCATATGTTTCTTAATCACTCTGGCAGCTGGGAAGTTCAAGATCAAGATGCCAACAGGTTCCATTGTCTGGTGAGGGCTGCAAGGACAGATTCAAGTGCAGCAAGAAGCCCCCCTTTGTCACTCAAGGGCTCCTCCTCATGATGAGAAGCCTTTATGGCCTAATTGCCTTTTATTTACACATTATTATTATTATTAATTATTATTATTATTATTTTGGTTTTTGGAGGTAGGGTCTCACTCTGGCTCAGGCTGACCTGGAATTCACTATGTAGTCTCAGGGTGGCCTCGAACTCTCGGCGATCCTTCTACCTCTGCCTCTCGAGTGCTGGGATTAAAGGTGTGCGCCACCACGCCCGGCTTACACTTATTTTTTTAGAAGTATTTATTTGACAGAGAAAGAGGGAGAGAGAGAGAGAATAGGCGTGCCAGGGCCTCCAGGCACTGCAAACAAACTCCAGACACATGCGCCCCCTTGTACATCTGGCTAACATGGGTCCTGGGGAATGGAACCTGGGTCCTTTGGCTTTGCAGGCAAATGCCCTAACCACTAAGCCATCCCTCCAGCCCCTATAGGTGAGTTACACTTCTTAATACTATCCAATTGACCACCGCTGAAACTTGGAGGTGATATAGTCTAATCATTCTTTGTAGTAAAGACCACACCTGGCATGGCAGCTACAACTGAAAGATCTCTTCAGCTAAGTCTGTGGCAGTACTGTGTAGAAGTTGGTCCATACGGACCCCGTGAGAGCTGACTGGCAAATTTCCAGGAGCTTTGAGAGCTTGCTGTTAAACCTATAAGAAGGAAGGGGATTCAAAGTGAGCCTCCTCTGACCCCTGGGAAACCTGTTTGTACTGACACACCACTGGGGATAGTACATGGCATATATCTATATATCTATATGTATCTAGATCTCTCTCTATGTATCTCTATCTATCTATCTATCTATCTATCTATCTATCTATCTATCTATCTATCTGGTGTGTGTGTGTGTGTGTGTGTGTGTGTGTAACTGGTGGCATAGGCATGTGTGTGCTCAGATGCACACAAGCCACGTGCACACGTTGAATTTCCTCCTCTGCTGCTCATCCACATGTTTCATTAAGACAGTCTCTCACTAAACCTGGGGCTGATGTTTTCAGTCAGATTGGCTGACCAGTGAGCCCCAGTAATTCTCTGGCCTCTGCTCCCCACAGTACTGGGGATACAGGTGTGCATGACCATGCCAAGCTGTTTATGTGGGTGTTGGGAAATCAAACTCAGGGCAAATCAGATCTTTTCATGCCTTCATGTTTGTGTGGCAAGTGCTCTTGCCCACTGAGCTATCTTTCTACATCTATCTATCTATCTATCTATCTATCTATCTAAATTATATATATAGGGTTTTCAAGGTAAGGTCTCACTTTAGTCCAGGCTGACTTGGAATTCACTCTGTAGTCTCAGGATGGCCTCAAACTCACAGTGATCCTCCTACCTCTGCTTCCCGAGTGCTGAGATTAAAGGCGTGAGCCACCACGCCCGGCTAATATATATATATATTTTTATTAAGTAGAAACTTTGAATGGACACATCATATGTTGGTACCATAATTTCCCTTCTCCGTGCCCCCAGTCCACTGAGAGTCCTCTGTAAAATATGTATGATGCCACTAAATGTTACCATTTCTTTTGGGGATGGGGCAGTGTTTATTGCTCATTCTGTTTTGCTTGTGTGTATGTGTGTGGGATGCATGCATGTGTGCATGTTTGCATGTGTATGGGCAGGTACCACTGTGTGCATGGTTGACACTGAGTCTCTTATGCAATTGCTGTCTGCCTTATTGTTTGAGTCAGGGACATTCACTGATCCCGGAGCTCATTTTCTTGGCTTGATAAATGAGTAAGTCTCGGAGAGCCCCCCGTCTCTGTTTTCCCAGTGCCGGGTTTACAGGCCCATGCCCCCACACCAGATTCTTAACATGGCTGCTGGAGACCTACGTTTAGCATCACAAGCTTATTCAACAAGCACTTTTTATTTTATTTTATTTAATTTTATTTCTGCTTTATTTTTCAAGGTAGGGTTTCACTCTAGCTCAGGTTGACCTGAAATCCACTATGTAGTCTCAGGGTAGCCTTGGACTCACAGCAATTCTCCTACCTCTGCCTACCGAATGCTGGAATTAAGGCATGTGCCACCATGGCTGGCTCATTAACAATATATTTTTTAAAAGGGCTAAAGAAATGGCTTAGAAGTTAAGGCACTTGCCTGCAAAGCCAAAGGACCCAGGCTCGATTCCCCAGGATCCATGTAAGCCAGATGCACAAGGTGGTGCATACATATGGAATTTGTTTATTTTTATTTATTTATTTGAGAGCGACAGACAGAGAAAGAGGGAGGGAGAGAGAGAGAGAGAGAGAGAGAGAGAGAGAGAGAGAGAGAATGGGCGCACTAGGGCCTCCAGCCTTTACAAACCAACTCCAGATGCATGCGCCACCTTGTGTATCTGGCTAACGTGGGTCCTGGGGAATTGAGCCTTGAACCGGGGTCCTTAGGCTTCACAGGCAAGAGCTTAACCACTAAGCCATCTCTCCAGCCCATCAACAAGCACTTTACTGACAGAGCCATCCCCCAGCCTCCACAGCAGTTTTAATATTTACTTGCTTAGGTTGTTTGCCAGTGGAGACATTTCAGAGTCTGCCTTTGGCTTTCTTTACTATAGCAATCTTAATTCCAAAGGTCCAAAGCCTAATGTGATATCTATCATTTATCATACATGTCTATGATAATTTCACCTTGGGGTACAGAGGTCACTGGATGAATCCATGGAACAAGTGAGCTGGACCTGAGTCACCTCTGACCTTAGTAGTCCCTATGATAATGGTGTGTGTCAGGGAGAGAGGCCAAATAGTACTTGCATCCTGGGGCATCAGTCAACTTAAAGCTGGGCTTAACAATCCTTGCAAAATTTGAATATAAGGAAATGATCTCTGGATGGGTTCAAGGACCCAGTGGTGTCACAGTGAACTGGAGAAACATTGTTACTGGCCCTCAGATGTCCCTGTCTTTTTTTGCTTGTTTATTTATTTATTTATTTATTTGAGAGCGACAGAGAGAGAAAGAGGGGGGGGGAGAGAATGGGTGCACCAGGGCCTCCAGCCACTGCAAATGAACTCCAGACGCGTGCGCCCCCCTGTGCATCTGGCTAACGTGGGTCCTGGGGAATCGAGCCTTGAACTGGGTCCTTAGGCTTCACAGGCAAGCGCTTAACTGCTAAGCCATCTCTCCAGCCCAGGGATCTAACCTTTTTATTTGGCTTTGTCTCTGAGGGGTTGTCAAGGGGCAAGCACTGCCTTTTATTTTTTTTAAGGGGGGGGGAGAAAGAGAGAGAGAGAGAGAGAGAGAGGCAGCTAGAGAGAGACAGACAATGGACGTGCCAGGACCTTTAGCCACTGTAAATGAACTCCAGACACATGCACCACCTTGTGCATCTGGCTTACATGGGAACTGGGGAATCAAACCTGGGTCCTTAGGCTTCACAAGCAAGTGCCTTAACTGCTGAGCCACCATCACTGTAGCCCAAGCAGTGCCTTTTCGAGGATGGCATCCAAATCCAAATGGGATGCAGAAACCCTACCAGTTGTTTGAACAGAGAACACTTAAGCCACACAGAAGTATGAAGAGGTAAAATGCATTTAATTATCTAAGGAGCTGAAGGAGGATTCTAATGAATATAGAAATCACGGAACATTGCTTCTGTTGCTGAGGGCGAGAAGAGTACAGAGGACAGGATTAAGACCGTAGGGCTTGAGACCTCTGAGGCTGAGGTCCAGATCTCCTTGGAGAGGGTGCAGTTGCCATGGGAACGCACAGAGTGGCTGGTAATGGAGAAGCTGACTGAAGGCACAGATGGAGTTGGTCTGCAGGAATTAGCCTGCTCGGTGGGGCAGACTCTTGCTGGAGGGTGCAGGGAGGCTGGACCTAGGCCAGGAGAGCTGGTAGGTACCGTACAACCAGATCTTCTGGCAACCAGGCCAATCAATAAATAAATGGCCCAGTGGAGACTTAAGAGAAGCCCCCTCCTTGGGCTATGACCTTGAGTGTCACTTAGAATCTCTGATTGATGAAGACACAACACCATCCGCAAAGAAAGAAGTCATTACCAAGTCTAGCTCCCAGCGTCACAAAAGAGCAAGAAAAATGAGATCCGAACCAAGAGGCAATAAGTTGCTGATTGGCACAAGCATGGTGATGATCTGCAAAATAAGGTGCCAGGTTTCTCCTCTATCACTGTGCCACTTTACCTCTGTGGGGGAGGCAGGGTCCTTTTCTCTATGCTGTCGAAAACGCACGTTACCGATCCCTATGGCTCGTTTCGGCTAGGAGAGTTAGTATCAATATTGCATGAATTATGAACAGAGGCCTCACAGAGGCATGCAACTTTTATTTCTCTCCCTTTGGAACCCGGTGCCCGTGTTATGAGCTTTGCCATGTAAAGAGGCCCCAAGGCAGAAACTGAGACATTCTGGAAAATAGCCTCGGGCAACTGCCAGATTGTGTGTGAGGCTCACAGGGACGAGCCAAGCCCAGCCAGACGACCGAGTGAGTGCAAGGTCAGGAGAGATGCAGCCAACCTCACAGGGGCTCACACAAACAGTTCCAGCTTAGTCCCAGCTCCAAACACTAGCTCACGAAAGTGCGAATAAATATGAGTTCTTTTTAGTCACTAAGTTTGAGCCAGTGGGGGGGGGGGGGTGTCTGTTGTTACATAGAAATGGTTACTGATTTTTTTTTCATTTTGGGTTTTTGAGGTACGGTTTCACTCTAGTCCAGGCTGACCTGGAATTCACTCTGTAGTCTCAGGGTGGCCTTGAACTCATGGTGACCCTCCTACCTCTGCCTCCCGAGTGCTGGGATTAAAGGCTTGCGCCACCATGCCCGGCTGATTTTTTTTAAAATTTTGTTTATTTATTTGAGAGCAACAGACAGAGGTAGAAAGAGGCAGAGAGAGAGAGAGAGAGAGAGAGAGAGAGAGAGAGAGAGAGAGAGAGAATGGGTGTGCCAGGGCCTCCAGCCACTGAAAACGAACTCCAGATGTGTGCGCCCCCTTGTGCATCTGGCTAACGTGGGTCCTGGGGAATCAAGCCTTGAACCAGCGTCCTTAGGCTTCACAGGCAAGCACTTAACCGCTAAGCCATCTCTCCACCTTCCCCCCACATTTTTTTAGGTCAGTGTTAACACATCAGGATGGATCCCTGTCCTTTGAAAGGCCTCCTTATAGGTGCGGCCATTGACTGGTGGCTGGGCCTTGGATTTTTGAGAGCGCTCCTTAACATCCCCAGGGATGCATAACAGTGTCTCACCATGCCTATGTTGTTGGTACAAGCAGTATGGCTGGTGCTAAAAGACCCTCTTTCCTCTTGGGACAGGCAGAGGGTACTTGAAAGATAAAAGTCTGGGGCCTGTGTCTCTAGTGAGCTTCTGTGATGAACACCTTGTCACGTGAGCCGTTGCAGCTCACTGCTGGGAGAATTAGATGTGTGAAGCTGGTGTCTGGGTTTCCCTCCATCCGCACCTTTTGCTGTGTAATACATCATCCATGAGTGGGACCGCCTGCTGGGTCTCATGCGTCTGCCCGAGTGACTCATCCAACTTGGGGGGTGACCCTGATGACCTCTGACGCATTCTTGATGACCCCTGCTTCGTCTGAGGTCTCTGATCTTCAAACAACTTGGAGGGAGTCACAGTTTCTAATAAAGGGGAATAAATTTCTTTTGTAGACCCAATAAGGCTCAAGGGAATGTGGGAATAAAATTTCCCAAATTCATCACTTAGACATCCTGACTCCAAGTCTCAAGTCCTTAGACTTTCTCCAGTAGGACCTTGATTTCTGCATAAGCAACATTCTGCCATTACAATTGAATTTTCTCTCAAGTTTTGCTACTTTGCTCTCTGTCCACTGGCTATTTGAAATCAGTGTTTTCTAACGTCCTGCCCAGAAGGCCCCTCTGGCTTCCAGAAGTTTCCTCGTACTGTCAATCCTCTTGGATTGGTCATAATATCACATCAATAATTATTAGCCCACAGCAACAACTACCCAGTACCTGAATTTAACATCTCTCATAGTTTTGATTCTTTTTTCTTTCACAAGTGTTGCATGCGGTGTGCTTGTGTTTGTAGATGCATGTTTGCATGTAGATGCATGTGTATGAATAGGTACATGCATGAACGTGTGTGTATGCAGGCCTGGGGAGGGCGGAGGTTGACACTGGGTGTATTCCCTGATCATAAGTTAGAGAACTTATTTATTGAGATAGCAACTCTCATTGAACCCAGATCTCACTGATTTGTCTAGTCTAGCTGGCTCAGAAAAGCCTCCTTGCTTCTAGAGCCTCCTGGGCACTGGGATTGCACTCAGGTGCACCATCATGACCAGCGTTTATCCTGGTGCCAGAGATCCAGGCTCAGGCCCTCATGGTTGTGTGCACTTTACCGACCAATCCATTGCCCCGGCCCATCTCTCATAGTGTTCAAGAGCCAGACACAGCATACCAGCTGGTGCGTTCTCCCCCCACCAGCGAAAACGTCACCAACTTCACTCCAGCATTGCAGGGTCCATGTCTTCCCTCCTATCAGCATGATGTGTTGTCTTGTCCAGTGTGTGAATTTACTCTGCCTCAGAACTCCTATCACTTATTGTTGCTGCAGTCCAACGACGCATTCCTAGCACCTCTTGACACTTGCACTGTGTATTAGTTAACTTCCCTTGTTGTGACAGAATATACCTGAGCTGAAGCAGTTTCAGAGACGACAGGTTTCTCTTGGCCTGCAGTTCGTGGGGATCACAGGCCGCCGTGGGGAAGCATCTGGCATTGCTAAACACGGCTTGGGGACTGCGAGAAAGCTGGCCTGGGCTCTTGGACATGGCTGGGGACCTTGGACTATGGGGGTTGCAGCCAGCCTTATTGTGGGGAGCCCACTCTGGCACGCCCTTCTCGTGAGGTCGTAGTGTGCCTCATCTTTGCCCAGCGGGCCCTCCCCCTGTCCCAAAGCACCTGAGCATTTCATAGTCTAAGGTTCTGCCCCCCCCATAGTTCCTGACCTTGTGGCCAGCTGCCCAAGAGACCCTTATATGGTAGTAAACAGTCTCCCTGCTGCTGTAGCCATCCAATGTGTGGCTGAAGTCACGTAGCTTTTCTCGATGCTTCTGTTATGTCCCTTGCAACTTCTCCCTCACAACTTCTGCCTTCCAACACCAGCCAATTAGACAGTAACCCATAAACCTATATATCTAGTCACCTTATACTCTGCATGTGCCTTCTCAACCTTTCCCAAGTGTTTATAAACCCACTCCTCTCTTGAATAAACGAGATAAAGTGCTGCCCACCAGACTGTCTCCCCTGGGGGTTCATTGCCCATCACACTCACCCTGCTCCCCCCCAACTCCTCCTGCGCCTGGGACATAGATGGCCAACGACCCCTGGGGATAGCGAGGACCCTCAGGGAAGCAGCAGCATGGAGCAGATGCTCACATTCAGTACTTGGTCAGGAAGCAGAGTGGTGAGCACTGGTGCCCAGGTAGCTTTCCCCTTGTTATTCAATCCGGGACCCCGGTCACTAGGATGGTACTGCCCACATGTTAGGTCTTCCCACCTCAGTTACCCTAATCTAGAAACTCCCTTAGAGATGGGCCCAGACGGTTGTCTCCCAGGTGATTCTAGAGCCTGTCAAGTTGACAGTGTGTTGCCGTAGCGACGGGCCCAAGGTCAAGACTCTCTCAAGAGGCAGAGTGATGAGAACTTCCGACAACTGCCTCCTTCTTTCTTTTCTACCTCCACGTGCCGCGTCTCCGGTAAGACGGATGAGGAAATATGGCCCGCTTTGCATTTTGCCATTTAAATTCTGAGGATCACTTTAGTATCGACGTGGCTGGTGGCAATCTTTATCATATGCTTTTGACCTAAAAGATCCAAGGACACAGGAGAGCAGGGCTCTGTGAACCTTTTAAATGTGCAAGCAAGTCATCTGGGGATCTTAGATGTGAAAAAGTGGATTCTGATTCTGGGAGTCTGTATTTCTGACAAGCCCCTAAGCTGCTGTTTAAATCTACGGGTCCTTCATCACCCAGAGTAACAATGTTCTTCACAGGAAAATTCCTGAGGCATTAAAGCAAGAAAAAAAAAAATGTAGGAATGTAGCCGTATCTTCATTTTCCAACTATTCAACTTGCTAAAATGCAAAATAGTTTTCCCTGCTAATTCAACCCATAGCTATTTGAAAGAATAGAGTTATTAAAATCAGCATTTAATAAGCCATATGACAAAAATAATGATTTCTAGTAATCAAATGTCCCATTCAGACATTTGATTAATGAATGTCATAAATCATGAGACAGGTAGATACCTCTCCCATGTCAGAATGACAAGGGCATGTTTAAAGACTTGGTTGAATTTTCATGGATACATGGAGGCCAAAGCAAGTCATTCTGGGAGATGACAGGGATCCAGGCTAAATTCGGAGTCTAATTAGGCCCTGACTTTGGACTCCTGTATATATCAGTTCCAGACATTGTCCAAATTTAGCAAGAAACCAGCTGCTATGTTTTGGGTATGGTTTGGTCCCCATGTACAGGGCTTTGTTGCCAAGCTGGTGACATTGGGATGAGATGGGCTTTAAAGAGGTGGACCTGGGGGAAGTCTGCAGGTAACTGGGACATTGTCTCCAGAACGGGGTGCTGGTTTCCTGCAGCATGTTCTTCTTGGAGTGATTTCTTTTTCCTTTAATATTTATTTATTTGAGAAAGAGAAGCAGATAAAGAGAATAGGCACACCAGGGTCTCCAGCCACTGCAAACAAACTTCAGATGCATGTACCACCTTGTGCATCTGGCTTACGTGGGTCCTGGGGAATCGAACCTGGATCCTTTGGCTTTGCAGGCAAGTGTCTTAACCTCTAAGCCATCTATCCAACCCTGCTGTGATTCCTTAAAAAAAAAAATGCCCAAGCCTGGCCTTGCTCAGATCTCTATGGCTTCCTGTTGGTAATGTGATCACTTGCCTCATACCACGTTGCACGGCCCTCACCAGAACTGAGCTGATGCAGATACCATGCCCCTGAATATCTCAAGATTGAGCAAAAGAGTACTCTTTTCTTCCTAAATGACAGCCTGCTTCAGGTATTTTGTTATAGTGATGAGGAGCTCATTGACACACCTGTAAAGTTAGTTTAGACAGCATCCTTTACCCTCTAAATTTTTATTTATTTTTTGCACATGAGTGCATGTATGAGTTTTCATATGTGTGAGGACACATGTATGTATGGGGATGTGTGGATACATGTGCATGTGTGTGTGTGTGGAGGCCAGGGCTTGATATCAGGTATCTTCCTCTTTTGCTTCTCCACCTTATTTTTATGAGACAGGGTCTCTCATTGAACAAGGAACTCACTGGGGTGGCTAGACAAGCTAAGCAGCAAGTTCTAAGGATCATCCTGTCTCTGCCTCCCTAGTGTTTAGTTTTACAGTTGCATGCCACCATGCCTGGCACCTTACACGGACACTAGGGAATTAAATTCAGGTCCATATGCTTGTGCAGAAGCATTTTACCCATTGGGTCACTTTCCCCAATACCTCCTTTAGACATATATGACTATCCTGCCATCTGACCACCTTCAAATCTAGGTTCTTTCTCTAGTATCCTCTATGTCCAGGTGCTGTTTGATCACTCTGGCTTCCCTTAAACACTAATTTTTTAGGCCAGGAATCTAGCCTAATCCTTCCTTATCCCTTGCTATGGTGGTAGCCCCTTTGAATAGAACAGAGAATGTATTCTCTAACGTGTTGTGAATAATAGTTTCTTTAATGGGATCATAGCTGTACTGGGTGATGGCAACAAGACCCAGTTCCAAATTAGAAGAAATTTCCAAGTAGACCTCAGGGGAATGCCAGACTGGCTGTGATGAATTTCAGAAGTGCCTTAAAGTAACACCTATCCAACACCCCCAACTGTCTTTTAGTTTCCATATTGTCAAGTTGTGATACAACCCAGCCAGTAAATTATCTGTCTAATCTTGATCTTCTTTTTTAAAAAAAAATATTTTATTTATTTATTTGAGTGAGAATGACAGAGAGAGAGAGACAGAGAGAGAGAGAGAGAGACAGAGAGACAGAGAGAGAGAGAGAGAGAGAGAGAGAGAATGGGCACATCAGGGTCTCTAGTCACTGCAAACAAACTCTAGACATATGTGTCACCTTGTGTACCCGGCTTGATGTGGGTACTAGGGAATCGAACCTGGGTCCTTAGGTTTTGCAAACAAGTGCCTTAACCGCTAAGCCAGCTCTCTGTCCTTTGATCTTCTTTCTTACAGGTGTTGCAGGCATGTGCTGTCATCACCCTGAGCCATTCTTTCTTACTTATTGAAAAAAAATATTTACTTATTTGTATGAAGAGAGACCGAGAAGTAGAGATGAGAGAGTGAGAGAGACAGATAGGTGGGGAGAGAGAGAGAAGGGGCATGCCAAGGCCTCCAGCCACTGCAAATGAACTCCAGACTCATGACCACCTTGTACATCTGGCTTATGTGAGCACTGGGGGAATCAAAACTGGGTCCTTAGGCTTTGCAGGCAAGTGCCTTAAGTGCTCAGCCATCTCTGCAGCCCATTTCTTTAGATACTATGCCAGGGAAAGATGACCCAGGAGGTCATGCATAAGGCCAAAAGTTTGCCTAAAAGTCATATACACACAAAAACCCTAGGTAAGAGCTCTACCAACTAAGCTACATTCTCATCCCTGAAATGTTGACTTTAGAAACAAGCATTAGATTCTTGGACATTTGGCGGCCTTACATCCAGCCCCACAGAGTTTTTCCCGCAGCTTTGCAGTCGAAATAATGAAAACAGAACAACATCAACAACAACAACAACAACAACAACAAAAGACTCCTCTCAGGCAATTAAATTCGATCCTTCTTTCTCTCATGGTCGCCTCCCTTACCACACTGCCAGCATGTTGAGTTTTTTTTTTTTTAAGTTTTTTTGTTCTTTTTTTTTTTGTTTATTTACTTGAGAGTGACAGAGACAGAAAGAGGCAGATAGAGAGAGAGAATGGGTGTGCCAGGGCTTCCAGCCACTGCAAACAAACTCCAGATGCGTGCGCCCCCTTGTGCATCTGGCTAACGTGGGTCCTGGAGAATCGAGCCTTGAACCGGGGTCCTTAGGCTCCACAGGCAAGCGCTTAACCGCTAAGCCATCTCTCCAGCCCGAGTTTTTTTTTTTTTTGACCACCTTGTTACTCAAATCACAAAGTATTTCCACTTAGAGTTTTGTTTCATCTTCCTCCCCTTATCAATCAAATGGAACCACAAAGGTTTGAGATAGTTGTATCCTCTCTTCTTTAAAAATAGAATTTCCCCCCTTCAAGAAACAATGTTTCAGGGCTGACAATTCAGTTTATTTATTTGTTTATCCATCCATCCATCCATCCATCCATCCATCCATCCATCTGGGCATTTATTTATTTATTTGTTGTATAAGGTAATAGATTATGGTACTTACCCAGAGCCAGCTGTTTGCAGGATGCGGAGAGCAGGTGGTCTGGGCGGCCTCTGATGAATTGCAAAAGACACTCACCAGCTGCCGACACTGTGTGTAATGAGCAAACCTGCAAAAATCTTTATTTTCAATTGGATTGTACCTTTAAGTAAGCAACGGAGACAGCCACTATAACTACAAACCATGACCAACAACCCACATAAACAGTGTGCAAACACAAGTGATTAATGTACCAGTATTTCAAAACATCCAGAGCTAATGAGTCAGATTTACTAGGGTGCACAGGAGAGGGGGAGCGGCGTGTGGAGGAGGAGAGAACAACTTAATGGGCCTTAATGGCCTTTAGTTGAAGCCCAAAAAATTCTCCAGCCCTCTGTCCGTGGAGCCATCGGAGCTGGTAAACCCCCTGCTGGCCCATGAAGGCCGTTTGCTTTCCGGCCATTGAAGACGGGGGTGGTCCAATTTTAGGATAGAAATTAGGGGAGCAAGCCGGTGACCACTTCACCCTCCAGTGATCTCTGATGATATGCGGGGATAATGGGTTACAAAGACAGACATTAATAAGGTAAGATAAGAGGGGGGAGGTTTATTAATTTTTCAAGTAAGTTAGGATGCCCCAGGGCACGGTAAAAGTGTGAAGAAGCCGGTGAGCGATGAGGGGCCTGGCTGATTAATGCAAGTCGGATGTCCTCCGAGGGCCGTAGCAATAATGATGAGATTATGGAAGCACCTACGGAAGACAAATGAGATGCCTGTGGAATAAAAACCGAAGTGTCCTCGTCCCTCCTTTGGAGTGTGCGTGGTGGATTTTCATTAAGGAAGAACAGACGTCCAAACGGCAACTTAAAGAGGAGCCGGTTCAGAGAAGTGGCCTGCTCTGTCCACTGCTCTGCTGTTCAGGGATTCTGGGTCTGCCTGGCACAGGAAGGCTGGAGAAGGAAGCCGTCCCAGAAGTGCTTCCTGCCCGCGGAGGGAGGGAGAGCTGGCCTTGAACCCTCCTCTAGGCTCCCCAGGCCTGTGGCCTCTTCTTCATTTACTGCCCTGCACAGCCTAACCCCTCCTTTCTGCTGCCTGTCCTCCCGGGATGTGCCCAGGATATGCCAGGAGCTGGGCTTCCTCCTGGCTCCAAAGGTCCTCAACCTGCCTCTGCTTTTTGCTTTGCCGCTACCCAGCCATCCGTTTGGAGCTAGAGAAAAGGGAAAATGTGAATTGCTTTTCCTCATGCTTTTGGAAATGGCTTGCTAGGTTTTCTGTCCCGATTGGATCCAGGCACTTGGTCCTCCCAGGTCTTTATGTTTAAGTCTACACACATTGATTTCCTTGGTACAACTTCACGATGTGTTAAGACTTGTAAGTTCTTAAATGTAGGACATAGGTATCTTAACAATAGAGATGAAAGCATATTTAACTATATGTTACATACATATCACTGTTCTATTCATTACTATGCGCTTATGTATGACCTTAAAGTGTTTGTTATTTTTGCTCATCTTCCAGCATGTTTCTCCGTGTTTCCACTCAACCTGGGCCTCTCTACCCAGGCGCAGAAGTTTAAACTTGAAAGCGCTGCTTTATTTGAGGAGCTTGCTCTAAAGATAATTTCAGGCCTTTACCTTCAAAGGGCTTGGGGCAGGTAGCAAGAATCTGCCCTTTCCAAACAGCATCTTACAACACTGGTCCTGATGCTTTGAAAGCGTGAGCCTCAGTAGGTCCCTCTGCATGTCCAGCATGCCTAACATTTCCCTGTGGTTGATTTGTTCCTTCCTGCTGGTTCACTAAGACTGTAATTCAAGATTAGATGTAAATCTGCCATCCCTTAAATCATGTTTAGATAGGATCGCTGCAACGTAAGCCTGCTTATCAGGGTACATCCACATGGTCAGACTTTTATAGAGTCTTGGATCAAGTTTGAAAGGAGGCAATAAGAACAACCTAGAAAAGTAAGCACCATCAGAGAGGAGGAGGGTACTGGCCCTTGGCTCTCCCCACCCCCCAGGTCTGAAACTTGAACTAGGGAATGTGGGAACAGGAAGGATCCAGTAGGCAGTGGTGACACTCAGGATTCTCAATTTCTTTTGCTTTTCGCAAGAAAACAGTTCATTGCAAATGAAAAGGATAATCCTAGTGTATAAGGCCAGTTAAGTGATAATTTATTTTTTAAAATAATTTTTATTTATTTATTAGAGAGAGAGAGAGAGAATGGGCAGGCCAGGGCCTCCAGCCACTGCAAACGAACTGCAGATGCATGTGCCACCTTCTGCATCTGGCTTACGTGGGATCTGGAGAATCAAACCTGGGTCCTTAGGCTTCACAGGCAAGCACCTTAACAGCTAAGCCATCTCTCCAGGCCCCAGTGATAATTTATTAATATGCATTTTGTTTTAAATTGATAACAATTATCTTCAGGGATCCAATTAATCAGAAAATGAAGACATTTCATCTAACACCAGAACCGAGAGCAGGGATTACAATGGTTCCACCCTGAGCTCAGCTTCTAGCGTCAGCAGGTGGAGGTAAATTGTTGTAAATGACAGGGGTTTGTTGACAACTGGCTTTCCAATGTTAGACAACCGCCTTGAGTCAAATTCATTTGGACTCTGGCATGAGGGGTAGCGGGTCAATGTTATTGTAAAGTTGGTCACTGGTGATATTTAGAAGGTGTTCAGAGACCTTTTCACCAAATGGTCACTTGGAGAGCAAACAGGACATAAGGAGAACTACCATCTCCCGGACATGGGGCACACTGGATGACTACTGCGTCCAGGCAACTGCCCTGTAGCAAGAGAAGGTCTCATGCCCAGGTAGGACACTGTGCTCAGCCCTGAATCCAGCCTCCCACTGGTGGCTTTGAGGGTGGTGCATGCTTGTAATCCCAACACTGGGAAGATTTAGGCAAGAGGATTGCCAAGAGTTTGAGGCCAGCCTCAAAAAACTGTCTCAAAAAAAACCAAATCAAAATAAAAATTTAAAAATAAATAAAAAAAAAACTGTGAGCTTTCATACAGTTTTCGCAAACAGTCATGCACACACCAGCATTTAGTGAAATTCCAGGGCACCCCTGTGTTTCTATTCAATGACAAAGTTCCCAGGAACCAAGAGAATTTTTATTTCTAAGTCTGCACCCAGTGATTTCCTCACTGAATGAAATCCCCAATGTGTTAAAACTTGTAAGTTTTTTTTAAACTTTTTAAATATTTATTTATTTATTTATTTACTTGACAGAGAGAAAGAGAAGGAGAGACAGAGAAAGGGAGACAGAGAATGGGCGTGCCCCGGTTCCAGCCTCTGCAAACGAACTCCAGACGCATGCGCCCCCTTGTGCATCTGGCTAACGTGGGTCCTGGGGAATTGAGCCTAGGTCCTTTGGATTTGCAGACAAACACCTTAACTGCTAAGCCATCCCTCCAGGCCAAAACTTGTTAAGTTTTTAAATGCATGACACATTCATGTTCAATGTTATTTATGTTCAATGCATATTTAACTATATGTTAATATAAATATTACATGTAAAATTTATCAATGTAATGGGTTGGGGAGAGACTATGATGTATCACCCATTTGAAAATGGTTTTATTTAAATGATGAGATTCAAATAAAATACATGTAGACACCTTGGAGCCATTCCGAGGCATGTTTGAATGTCGCAGGCCTGGCCTCTGACTTCATACAGTGTGAGAGGCAAGAGGCGGGCAGCAGGCCTGGGCGTTACAGATTACCCCAAAGCAGCCTTCAAAAGAGCAAGCAGCTAATGAAAGGGCAGAGGTCCTCACACCTATACACAGAAACTGGAGCCTCAGAAATTTCTGAAAGGAGGCGAGAGAAAAGAAGGGCATGGGGTGGGGAGGAAGAAGGGAGGACTTTAAAAGGGCCTGAATGACAAGGAAAGGTCCAGGAGAAATAATCCATGGAGTTTTGGCTGGCTCTGGAAGCTTCGTTTTAGATAGCCCAGGTAAAGGCATAGGCACTGTGAAGTTTCTTGGAGATCCACTGTGGCCTCCTAAGCCTGGCCCTCCACAGAGACCTAATCTTGCTCTTGCATTGTTTCTTTCTGCCTGTTCCTCGTGGTTTCTCATCTCTTCTCGCTCTCTCCCACTCAGCCCACCAAAGGCCTGGCCATCCAAGTGGAACAGACTTTTATTTCCTTGGGTTCACACTGTGCGTTTCTGACTAACCCGAGTGGCCCCTTCTCCAGCTCCCAGCATCTCTTATCTCTATGGTAACGGGAGACACCAGACATGATGATCTTGGGGATTTTGTTTCGTGGAGTTGGTCTGTTGTCCTTTTGCAGTTAAACCGAGATGCCTGGGGGAGAAGGTGCCTTCCCCCCCTCCCCCCGCCCACCAGGATGGCAGGCAAGGCCTCCAGATGCTGGCACTTGGCAAGTCTGAGCCGGGTGTCTCTGTGAAAATATGATGTAATTAACAGAGCCTCAGCAGCTGGAACAATTCAGCACCTCACATCGATTTTCCACGTCTCCTATTTACTTTCACTTTTTTAAAACCATCTGCAGTGACAGGAAATCAAAGAATTATAATGGTGTGCGTGAGGGCCACGCTGCTGGGTCAGCATTTTCTTGAGAGATCCTGAGATTAATCAGTTTATGATCACTCAATCATTCTTTTTCTCGCTCCTAAATTAAGCTGGCCCCTCCAAAATGCTAAGAAATTGGCATTAATTTTTGGATATTTAAAAAATCAATTGTACTATTTTAAAACCTGATTGGACTGTTAGGGAAAACAAAACAAAACAAAAGAACAAACAAACAAACAACAAAAACAAAACGCCCAAAGCAATACTGGCCGAGTGTTTTCATCTGGAGTTTAATATGAGGTGGCAAAGACAGTTGGGCACAGTGGGTACAAGTGCTACATTCACTTTTCCAAACTGTCCAGGACTTGGAAATGTTACCTGGTGAAACCACAGAGGGCAGGAGCCTTGTTCCAAGTTTTTTCAACCACTACAATTAAAGGATAGAAATGTCCCCAATGTGTGATTATTTATGAGGTTTCCTGAGAAGCTAGCTTGGTTTTCTCATATACTGTGTCGCTGTATTCTCTACTCTGACAGATGGAGGACATTTAGGTTAATTTTTAGTTTGGATTGCTGAAAATGGAGGGAGCATGGGCCTCTCAGGTGAAAGGGTACTAGTTTCTGGATCTGTTTTTTTTTTTTTTTTTTTTTTTTTTTTTTTTTTTTTTTGACAGTGTACTTGATTTGACTTGGTCTATTTTTTCTTCTCTTGCCTCCCGCATCTTGGCAGATGTCATACGTTGGTCATTTGGTCATGTGGTATAGGATCATTTTGTCTTTTTCTTTTTTTTTTACTGATTCAAATAATATAACCACTTCCTAAATAGGAACATTGAGTAAAGAAAAAAATTGCCCATAATTCTACCACTCATGCACAATAGATACCTATTATTGTTTTGGGGCAATTGCTTTGGGTCGTTTTCAAATGCTGAGTTCTGATATAATGCTATTTATAATGTGCAAACAATTTTGGCTTTTCATTTACTATAAGTCAGAAGCATTTTCTCATCCTACCATTAGCTTCAGCAAATATCTTTTTGATTACTGGCTGAGAAGCTGGAACAAGTCAGTTCTTCACATTGATTTTCCATGAATCTTATTGGAAGTATAGACACCCCATTATCTTAACTATTTCCGTATTTTGGGAACAATAGATCAAAGCCATTTTCACTGTAATTAATCCCACGATACGCATATTTATACATAAAGCTTTCCATATATAAGATCACTTCTTTAGAATAAAATCCCAGCAATTGCTGGGTCAATGTCAGTGAAAATCCCATGACTTTTGACATTTCCTGTTGATCGTCAAAACTATTGCCTGAGTTTATAGATCATCTTTTAAAAGGGGTTTATCTAGCTCATATGCAGTCATAGGAATTTTATGCACTCCATTTGATGGTGCAAACATCCCAGAGATCAACATTTTCATACTTAAAGGTGTTCCTTGCCCATTATGTTTAATGTCCAAAAGTGACTTCATTATAGCCATTTTTTTTCTAAGTGTGCAATAAACGAGGAATTCTTTGCCTGGTTATAAAGTTTGATCTCATCAAACCTCATAAAATGAATTAGTGTCACACCCCCTCAGTTGGGTTGTGAATTTTGAGGATGCTACTGAAATGCTCTTCCATGCTCCATATCATTCTGTGAGCATCCCTTTGCTGGGAATAACACCTTTGACAGAGAGAGAGAGAGGGAAAAAAAAAATAATTCCTAGCAGAAAGAAAGTACATTTTCTGGGAAAAGAATAAGAACCCAGAGAGATGGAGTGAGAATGGTACCACAGAGTCCCAGCAGCAGATGTTTAGGGTGTTGAAACTCCCACCAGAACAGCTGCCGCAATGTAGAATCACATCTGGGCGTGTGACGTGGCTGCATCATTACCTACCGACAGCAAAGCAGCCAGATGCTTCCAATTCATTTTAAGGATCAAGCTTCAGGTCTGAACCTGTGAAAGTCCCCGCTTGCCGACCAACGACTTAGCAATTGCTATGGCAGTTCACGCAAACGCGGCCTCCTGGGCACCCTAAGGACGGAGCTCGATGCAGCAGGTAGAGACAAGCCGCAGCTGCTCTATACCCAGACCCACACATCTCCAGGCTCCTGCTGTCTGGCTGGAGAATGAAGTCATCAAAACTCTTCCACACAATGGCCGCGGTGTGGCTTGTCACGGTATAGGAGGCTTCCTGGGGTGGGGCTCTGTTTTAGTTCCCCTGTAGTTCCTCAACTCTTTTTCTCTCTCTCAGAAATTACAGAGAGGAGAAAGAAGGCTGGAAAGAAAACACACATCTTCCTCTCGTTTTTCTCTTCCTTCTCCCAATCTCCCACATACAAACTTTTTTTTTTCCCCCAGGCCCCATGGACGCATCACTGTGTGGATCGTAGCAAACAGTTCATTCAGACTCCTGGGTGAATACTGCGGATGTTCAGGGCATGCCTATTGTCTTATGTCATTTCTCTAATGTTACGTGAATATGGAAGTTAGTAAAAGTGGCTCCAGGGGACAGGGCTCCGGGCTTCAGCCTGCCACTGATTCCAGCCCTCAGCAGTCTCCCTCACCCCCTGGTTGAATTCCAGGAGGACTGGACCATGGGAGAACCCTTCACTAGATATATTTGAACCCCAGGAGGTATTCCATGTCTGCATGTCCCCTCATACTGAGGTCAAGGGTTTCTCTCAGGAGCAGCCTATCTACCTGTCAGCTCTAGTGGTGTGAGGGGAAGCTAATTAAGAAACTTAAAAAAAGTTGTTATTTTATTTTATTTTTTTTTGGGTGGGGGGCGACGGAGAACAGGCATGCCAGGACCTTCAGCCTGCTGTGAACGAACTCCGGGCGCGTGCGCCCCCTTGTGCGCATGTATGACATTGCGTGCTTGCGTCACTGCACATCTGGCTACGTGGGACCCGGAGATTTGAACATGAGTTCTTAGGTTTTGCAGGCAAGCGCCTTAACTGCTTAAGCCATCTCTCCAGTCCTAAGAAACTTTCGGTAAGAGAAAAGCTACCCTTTTGTGTTGAGATTCAGAGGTCACAAGCTCCTGGAGAAACAAATCATGATACAAGATTTAGAATTTCAACAGAAATCTTTGATTTTTGAAGTCATTCTCATTCCTCAAAGTGCTTCAGAGCCACCAGACTGGAAGGTACGCTCAGGCATTGTACCTACCATGGGGACTTACTGCTGCATTCATGACCCCGCAGTGAATACTGGTAACTTCAGTGAGGAGGGCCCTCAGTGGACCGGGGAAGGAAGGGAGGTGACATAAGAGTATGATCCAACGGGAATGTTCAATATGTTAATATTTTTTAAAAAAAATGCTCCATTGCTTATTGCTTATCCATCACATTCCTATTGTTCTGTTCCTGTAGAAACTTCACACACTAGTAGGGGATTCATTGTGCAAATGAGGGAGGCCAAGGAAGTGGTTTTATCTGTCCAATTCGGTCTGGATCCATGTCTTTACTTGGAGATCAGAGTCCTTTGTATTCAGTGCCCTACTACCAAGGAAGAAAGAGACATAACAAAATCAGAAGAGAGACCTGGCCTGGTGGTGCAGGTCTGTAATCTCAGCTACTTGAGAGGCTGAGGCAGGAGGATGATACCCTCAAGGCTACAGACTGCAGATGTACATTTGTTATTCCTGTTCTACATGTGAAGGATTCAAAGAACTTCATGCTCCTAGCCACCAAGTTCCCTTATTTTTTTTTCTAATTTTTTTGTTCATTTTTACTTATTTATCTGAGAGCAATGGACAGAGAGAGAAAGAGGCAGAGAGAGAGAGAGAGAGAGAGAGAGAGAGAGAATGGGCGTGCCAGGTTCTCCAGCCACTGCAAACGAACTCCAGACGTGTGCGCCCCCTTGTGCATCTGGTTAACGTGGGTCCTGGGGAATCGAGCCTCGAACCGGGGTCCTTAGGCTTCACAGGCAAGCGCTTAACCGCTAAGCCATCTCTCCAGCCCTCCCTTGTTTTGCTTTACTTAGCCCCTCTGCCAATACTGTATCTGGAAAAGAAGAGTGAAAGTAAGTCCAGGCTTTTGGTAGTCACCAAATTGAGAGGACACAGTGGCATTAGAGTTGAAGAAGTGGGGTGAAGTTCATGAACATGACCTACGGTGGGCATCTTTTTATTTATTATTAACAATAGTAGTAGCAATAGTAGCAGCAATAATAATACTAATAAAAATAATAAAAGAAGTATTTCCTGAGCTGTGTACCAACAACTATCAGAGGTACTGAGATTGGCAGAGGACTTGGAAAGACTAAAGCAATGTTGAAGGTGAGAGGAAGAGCTGAGAGGTTTCACATGTTATGTGAAGCATTGCAGATGTCGGTGCCTTTAAGACTTGATGTCAGAGCCAGGCGTGGTGGCACACGCCTTTAACCCCAGCACTCGGGAGGCAGAGGGAGGAGGATCACCATGAGTTCGAGGCCACCCTGAGACTACATAGTGAATTCCAGGGCAGCCTGGACTAGAGTGAGACCCTACCTCAGAGGGGGGGGGGGGAACTCCAGAAACAATCAAAAACCCTTGACGTCAGAGTCAACCCTTTAGCCAGCAAAGCTGCAGGGAAGTGTGAGGGAAGATGCAAAGAACTGTAGAGTGGAGGAGAAACAGTCCAGGGATTTGGAATTGTGGGGACAAGTATGAGGATGTGAAGGGAGTCATGCTCAGGAGCGGCCGTTTTGAAGCAATGTGTGATCCAGACCAAGCTGCAGAGACAACTTGGAGTCAGATGGAAGGAACCTTGGTCAGCCCTGCTGGTCAGCTGGGGTACTGCTTTTTATAAGCGGACTTCTGTAAACTCAGCAGAGGGGACTGTTGACTAAAAATAAGTGAGCTTGAGTATAAGGACAGCTCACAAACCCCATGCGACTGTTTGAACCATCTAGAACTTCTCTGGCAACTCCATGGAAGACCATCTGATATGCTGATCATGCCTTGTTAAAAATCTTTTAGATATATTCCACCTCACATGGGTCACCAAGGAGGACCGTCTCAGGGGATGCCACATGCCAGCCTTTAGCACCAACACGCGTGTCCTGGAAGTGACATGTAGAGGGTTATGGCTAACGTCACTATGGATTAACGAAAACCAGAAGAGAAGACCTAAGAGCCTGAATCAAGACACACATTGAAAGTTGAGTAGAACGGCCTCTAGGCTCTGACATAGGAATCCTTTGAGCCAAACCTGAACTATCATAAACTGGGAGCTCAACTCTGAGGGAACCCACCTGAGTGGCCATGTCACAGGCCTTCTCTCCAGCAGGCAGTGCTCCTCTGAGAGAGTGGAGTTTAGAGGTTGGTAATTGCTCAGAGTGGGCCTGGGCCAGACATCTTACTTGGTTCAACTCTGCCTCATCTTGGCACCCTGTATGGCACATGATCTGCCTGCTTTCTCGTCCTCTTGTTAGACAGCGGTGGCCAGAACTCACCCCAAGCCCACTGTGGGCTGACACTCTGCTAACACTTGGGGGAACTTAAGAACCTTCTCTTGAGGGCTTGGAGTCAAGTTTTGTTTTTGATGATTCATTTATTTTTTTATTTTTGGCACATGTATGCATGTGCATGGCTAGGGGTCAACATCAGGCATCTACCACTCCTGCTTCTCCACCTGAGCGTGTGTGTGTGCGTGTGTGTGTGTGTGTGTAATGTGTGGTATGGTATATGCACATGCATATGCAGATGCACACCGCCCATGCACACGCATGTGGAAGTTTCCAGCACTCATCTGCAACCTTGCACACAGATTCTCTTACTGGACTGGGAGATGCCATTTCCAGCCCGACTGGCTGATCAGTGAGTACCCATGATTCTCTGGTCTCTGCTGCCCACACGACTGGGATCACAAGCTATTGTGGCCATTTCCTGCTGTTTATGTGGGTACGGGGGATTGAACTCAGGGTGAATCTGGCCTTATCAAGCCCTCATCCTTGTACGGCAAGTTCCTTAACCCATTGAGCCATCTCCTCAGCCTTCCACATTATTATTTTGTAATGTATTTTGAAAACATTTTTTATTTATTTGAGAGGGGAAGGGGGAAAGAATGGGTGGTCCAGGGCCTCCAGCCGCTGCAAACAAACTCCAGACATGTGCGCCACCCTGTGCATTTGGCTTACGTGGGTCCTGGGAAATTGAACCTGGGTCCTTTGGCTTTGCAGGCAAGCACCTTAACCACTAAGCAATCTCTCCACCCCCATGTTATTATTTTTGAGACAGATTTGCTTACTGAACACGGTGCTCACTGAATCAACTATACTACTGAGCCGTTAAGTCTCAATGATCCTTCTGCCTTTTTCTCCCCAGCACTGAGGTTGGTAGGCATGCACCACCACGCTCAGCTTTTATATCAGTGTTGGGGATCCAACCTTGGTGGTGAGGATTTGAACTTACGTCCTCATGCTTGGATGGCAAGCCTGTTGCCCACTGGACCATTTCACAAGCCCCACTGCTAACTTTTTAAAGTCTTTTTTAAAAAAATATATTTTATTTATTTATTAGCAAGGAGAGAGAGAGAGAGAGAGAGAGAGAGAAAGAGAGAGAGAGAGAATATGGGTGCATCAGGGCCTCCATCCACTGTAAACAAACTGGTTTACATGGCTACTGAGGAATTGAACTCGGGTGATTAGGCTTAGGAAGGCAAGGGCCTTAACCGCTGAGCCATCTCTCCAGCCCTCACTGTTAACTTTATAAGAGACAAATTTCTCAAGATGGAGGCACCAATGTCATCTCTAAGAGAAACACATTTTCTAAGCTGAAGTTCTAAAGAGTTAACAACAAATTAACAGTGGTGTACGCGCAGGTAGCCACAATGGCCGAACATGATTTGAAGAACTAGAGTCATTTTAAGAAGCAAAACTCTCATCTTGGATCTTCAGGGCTGGTGTAGACACCTGCGCCTCTCCAGGGAGCACCAGTCACCTGGATTGGATGCGACTCGTGTCCCCTGCTGTTGGGCAATGAGTGTTGGCTCATGACCATCTCGTGTTTATTTTGCCAGACTCTCCCAGAAGCCGGCACATTTTCTTTAGTTTCAGTGTTATTTTTCTCTCTCCGACCTGAATCTTTCCTGTATTATCTTAAAAAGAAACTCCTTTCTGGCAGATTCCCCAGTGCCCATCTTCCTTGTCTGGGAGAACAGCACCTGTGCTGGGCTCAGCCTCAGCTTCAGCCTCAGCATCCCTTTGTGGTATCTGTCATCAACAGAAAGTTCCCGATTGTCTATTCAAACTCCACTCCTTATGGCTTCTTCTGTCTCTCCTCCTCATCTATTTCTACATATGCATCTGTATAGTTTGGTATAATTATTAAAGTACAGTCAGCTCTCTACATTCCATGGTAACACACACACACACACACACACACACACACACACACACACACAGAGAGAGAGAGAGAGAGAGAGAGAGCCAACCATAAATTGAAAAAGTTTAAAAACACACTGTCTCTATGGAACACATACAGACATTTTCTTGTTATTATTCCCTAAAAACACAGTGTAGTCACAATTTTTATACTATTCACCTTGCATTTAAGGAATGTAGGAATGATTTAAATGTAAGATTGAGCATAGGTTCTATGCAAATGCTACACCAGTTTTTAAAGCATTTTTAAAACTTATTTACTGGGAGAGAGAGAGAGGCACCAGGGCCTCCAGCCACTGAAAATGAACTGCAGACACATGTACCACCCTGTGCCTCTGGCTTACATGGGTACTGGGGAATCAAACCGGGATCCTTAGGCTTCACAGGCAAGCACCTTAACTGTTAAGCCATCTGAGCACCCTAAGTTTGAGCATCTGCTGAGGGTCTTGGAACCATTTTCCTACAGATGTCAAGGGGTCAGTTCTAATTTATATGAAGATAACAAAAAGTAGGACCATCAAAAGGACTTAAAATCAAATTCAGAAGTACCCTTGTTCTAATTCTCCCCATTCACTCACCTCTATCTATGGGCAACTACTTCTAGCTCCTTTAGCTAGTTTCCTGTATATGTGCATGATAGAAATTGGCTATTATTACAAATTACCAATCAACCTATTTTATTTTATCTTTAGAGAGAGAATTGGCACACTAGGGCCTCAGCCACTGCAAAATCGAATGCCAGATGCTTGCGCCACCTAGTGGGCATGTGTGACCTTGTGCTTGCCTCATGTTTGTGCATCTGGCTTATGTGGGATCTGGAGAGAGATCAAACATGGGTCCTTAGGCTTCGTAGGCAAGTGCCTTAACCGTTAAACCATCTCTCCAGCCATCAAGTATTTTAGACATTACCTGTTAATTCACATCACGGTAATGGAGCTTCTCTCTACCACCATCCTCTTCTCACATTCACCTGACATTTTAAGTCCACGATGAGTGCTTAAGTGATTGCAGTAAGTATTTTTACTCACGAGCTAAATAACCACTCAATCTACCTTTTGCTTACTGTACCTTTTCCCTCAGAAGTTAATTTTTGCCCCTTCCCCCATTTCCTAGGTACTCTGTGGGCCCATTACTAATTTCCCAAACATCCCATGATAGCTGTGAAAAGCCCCTCACATGGTTATTTTTCCACAAGTCAGATACATCAAATCATCTAGATGTCTCCCGCATGGCCCCCACTCCCAGCTTGGATGGATATATATATATTTTGTTTTTGTTTTTCTCCTGGAATTCTCCAAACTTTTGCTGTCTTCAGACCCACTGAGCAGTTGACTGAAGCTTCTTCACCTTACTTTATCCTGGGACTTATTTTCCCCTCATTTTCTGGATTCCAATTTTGTTTCACTTTTGAACTAAGAAGGAATTCTGGTGAAGCACTAACTCTAGTTGATGTCTCCAGGTGTATGCCCTTCAAAAAAGTTCACATGCTTTCATAAAAGATATACGAGGTTGGCTTAGTACAGACATAGGCTGAAGGTTGAGTTCTCTTCAGATCATCAGAGGCATAGCTGTATCGTCATCTGGTCCTACGATGCCATCTTTATCCTCAGTGCTTTCTGATGGGTTCTTCTCTCTGTAAACTAATGATCAAGCCTAGCTTGGGGATTTCATGGGCTTAGTGTATTTTGTTGTTGTTGCTTTTTTTGTGCCAATTATTTTTATTTATTTATTTGTAGGCAGAGAGATAGAGAGAATGGGTGCACCAGGGCCTCTACCCGCTGCAAACAAACTCTAGATGCATGCGCCACTATGTGAGTTCCGGGGAATTGAACTCCAGTCATTGGCCTTTGCAGGCAAGTGCCTTAGCCACTGAACCATCTCTCTGGCCTTGGCTATTGCTTTTTAAATGTAATGTGCTGAGCTTCCTGGAAGCCCCTATTTTTCAGTTCTAGGAAGTTTGACATATTGTTGGATTCTTTCTACTTATGTCTTTTCTCAAAGTAGAATTTCAGAAGTTGGATACATTGAACAGAGCCTCTCGATTTTTTTCCCTCTTGGTCATTTCCTTGACTTCTTGGTGAGGATTAGTCAACCTTATTTTCCAAGTGGTTTTCATTGGGGGCTGAGAGATGGCTCCTTGGCTTTCATCCAAGTGCTTTATTTTCAGCCCAGCACCTTGTCAGCTAAGGCTGGAGTATATGTGGTTTAAGTTCTCTCAAGAATGTATTTGCCATCCTGCATGGGATGGAGATGGGATGGGGGCCCAGCTGGTGGAGGCTGTGGGGAAAGGCATACTGCTTGGTGTAAGGTGAAGGGAGAGGCATGTGTTCACTGTGTGAGAGCACTACACAGTGTAGATTCCCCACAGGAGTTATGCCCTAGGCCCTGTCTCACACACCCAAGGAAGGCTCAGGGTTTGAGGCTCACCAAAAGCCCACCAACTCCAGGGATTTGCATAAGCACATGCATGTTCAGTGCCTGAGGTCCAATGTCTCCAGGGCTCTGCATGTGAACACACATGTTCTTGGGCTCTAAAGTCATTGCTTCCCAGATCATTGCTATTTCTCCATCCCCTTTTCCTCCCCAAAATGTTTTGATAGCCTTATCCACTGGATGTACCTCTCTCCAGTTCTCATTGATGTTTATGTTTCCTACACCTCTTTAATTCTTTTTGTATACTTGACCAAAATATTCCCCCCCTTTTTTATATGATTTTCTGAAGTCATGTATACACAGCTCAGGTCCAGAGAACACCATAGGGTGGAGTGCATATTCATTCTCTACTAAACGAGAACTTCTTGTCTTTGAGGCATCACACAAGGAGCAGCTCTGTCTGGCATCTGGATCTCTGGCCTCTCTGACTCCTTCACTGTGCCAGGCTCCAGTGAGGCCAGGGCTAAGAGACCTCAGAGAATTGTCTCCCCCTGAGCAGCTGCTGGGACATCAGGCACAAGCCTGGGAGACAGACGGTCGGGATGGCTTTGTATTATTAATTGACATCTGAAGCAGCCCTGTCTCTACTGATCTACCATATTCACACACGCTCCTTACTGCTGGTTGTGCTATTAAAGGGAGAAGCAGGGCTGGAGAGACAGATAGCTTAGTGGTTAAGGCGCTTGTCTGCAAAGCCTAAGGACCCATGTTCCATTCTCCAGGTTCCATGTAAGCTAGATGTACAAGGTGGCACATGCATCTGCAGTTCCTTTGTAGTGGCTAGAGGTCCTAGTATGCCCATTTTTTCTCTCTCTCTGTCTCAAATAAAAAAAAGTAAAAAAAAAAAGAAGGCAAAGGGAGAAGCAAATGAAAGAATAAACTCGAGGTTACATTTCCTAGAAAGCTTCACGTTGCCTCCCTGCCTTTCTGCCTCATGCAGCTCATTTACAGGCTATTAATAGATGATATTTCTCAAGTTCTCACAGGGTGTCCTGTATTGGATGGAAGCAATAAATGCAACACAGGTTTGACCATCTAGTAAGTACCAGATAAGCTCTTCACAATCACCAAGATATGGAATTAGCCCATGTGCCCATTAAGAGATGACTGGATTTTTAAAAAAAATATTATTTATTTGACAGAGAAAGTGGGAGGGAGGGAGGGAGAGAGAGAGAGAGAGAGAGAGAGAGAGAGAGAGAGAGAGAGAATGGGCACACCAGGGCCTCCAGCCACTGCAAATGAATTCCAGAAACATGCCCCCCCCCTTGGTGCATCTGGCTAACATGGGTCCTAGGGAATTGAACCTGGGTCCTGGGTCCTTTGGCTTTGCAGGCAAATGCCTTAACTGCTAAGCCATCCCTCCAGCCCGAGATGACTGGATTTTTAATAAAGGGAAAATTAAACTGTGTCATTGTCAGCAAAATAGATGAAACTGGAGGAAATTATGTAAAGTGAAATGTTAGACACAGAAACACAAGTTCCATGTGTCTTCTTTCACATATAGAAGCTAAAAAATTCACCTTGTAAGTGAAATTGTGATTGCTAAATTAGGAAGGGAGGAAGAACGGAAAAAAAAGAGAATGAATTGATCAGTGATATATATATATATATATATATATATATATATATATATATTTACCAAATCTTATTAATATGTATAATTAATACATGTTAATTAATTGATGTTTTTGTTTTGTTTTTTGAGGTAGGGTTTCACTCTAGCCCAAGCTGACCTGGAATTAATTTGCTATGTAGTCTCAGGCTGGCCTTGAACTCACGGTGATCCTCCTACCTCTACCTCCCAAGTGCTGGGGTTAAAGGCATGCACCACCATACCTGGCAATTAAATTTTGAAAAGAAAGTTTCATATAAAAATATTATAAGAACGTGACGACCATACCGCCCCCTCGAAATAAAAACACGCCAAACACCATGGAAAGGATCCTGTTTCACTCCTTTTTAAATTGAGTGAAAGCACTTTGCTGGTTAGCTGAATTGCAAAAACTATAAAAGATTTATTAAGAATTCATCTGTGGGGCTGGAGAGATGGCTTAGCAGTTAAGCGTTTGCCTGTGAAGCCTAAGGATCCTGGTTCGAGGCTCGGTTCCCCAGGACCCACGTTAGCCAGATGCACAAGGGGGCGCATGTGTCTGGAGTTCGTTTGCAGTGGCTGGAAGCCCTGGTGTGCCCATTCTCTCTCTCTCTCTCTCTGCCTCTTTATCTCTCTGTCTGTCACTCTCAAATAAATAACTAAAAATAAACAAAAACAAATAAAAAAAAAAAGGAATTCATCTGTGGAATAAGGGGAGATGGCTCTGTGGGCAAATACCTGCTTTACAAGTGAGGACTTGGACTCATATAAGGCTGGATGCAGCCACGCTCACCTGAATTCGCAGTGTGAGCATGGCTGCCTGGAAGGCGGAGACGGGAGAGTCACCAGATGCCTGTGGACCAGCTAGCCTGGCATATGCAATGGAGAGTGGTGAGAAGACCCTGCCCCAAACACAGTGGAAGGTGAGAGCATCTGAGTTTGTCCTCTGACTTCGACATGTGCACTGTGGCGTGTGTGTGTGCATACATGTACACACATGCACACACACACACAGACATGTTATTAAAATTATTTATTTAACTTATTCATTCGAGAGAGAGAAAGGGAGAGAGAGAGAGAGAAAGAGAGAGAATGTGAATGGGCATGCCAGGGCCTCCAGCCATTGCAAACAAACTCCAGACACATGTGCCACTTTGTGCAGCTGGTTTACATGGGTACTGGGGAATCGAACCTAGGTCTTTAGGCTTTGCAGGAAAGTGCCTTGACCACTAAGCCATTCTCTCCAACCCAATATTTTGTTTTGTTCTTTTAAACATTCTTTTCTTTAATATTTTATTTTTATTTATTTATTTGAGAGAGGGAAAGAGGCACAGTGAGAGAGAGAGAGAGAGAGAGAAAGAGAGAGAGAGAGAAAGAGCACGCCAGGGCTTCCAGCCACTACAAATGAGCTCCAGATGCATGCGCCACCTTGTGCATCTGGCTTACATGGGTCCTGGGGAATCGAACCAAGGTCCTTTGGCTTTGCAGGCAAGTGCCTTAACCACTAAGCCATCTCTCTAGCCCTTGTTTTGTTCTTTTAAAAGATTCATCCATGACTGCAGTATGTGCTTGTTCTTTGTAACTACCACCTTCGTCACTAAAGACCATCGTTACACTATGGAAACCACAATGTTAACCACAGACCACAGCTAATTCAAACTATGGCTTCTGTTTTATTTCAGGCCAAGATTGGTGGGAATTCGGACGTTGCCTGAACTATGGAGGTTTCAGTTATTTTCATGTCCAAGTCCTAACTCTCAGTGCCTCTGCATGTGGCAATAACTGAAGACAGGGCCTTTGGAGAGGCAATTCATGTCAGTGAGGTCCTGTCGGTGGTCCTCATTCAATCTGAATGGTGTCCTTAGAAGAGAAAACTTGAACACTCTCAGAGACACCAGGGAAGCTCATGCAGAGGAAAGGATATGAAGGAATGGTTACAGTGCATCCACCTATAAGCCCCATGCAGAGAGAAAGAAGCCCACTGCTGATGCCTTCATCTGGAATTTTGGCCTTCAGCTCTGTGGGAAAATGAACTTCTGTCATGTAAGCTATCCAGTATGTGCTATATTGTTATAGTAACAGTAGGCAAACTCGTACAGTTTTTTTCTACTATATTTGATGAAACTGGGATATAAAAAGATCACATAAACAACATGAATAAGATACTTCAAAAAATCAGCTTTCAAAAAATCAGCTTTCAAAAAAGCATTTATTTGAGGAAAAGAGGTAGGGGCACGCCAGAGTCTCTAGCCACTGCAAACATACTCCAGATACATGTGCCACCTTGTACATTTGGCTCATGTGGGTACTGGGCAATCAAACTTGGGTCTTTAGGCTTCACAAGCAAGTGTCTTAACTGCCTAGCTATCTCCCCAGGCCAAAATCAGCTTTTTAAATATTTTTGGTGGGCGTGGTGGCACACACTTTATGAGTGAGTGAGTGAGAGAGACAGAGAGAGAGAAAAGAGGGAGAGAAAAAAAGAGGGAGGGAGAGAGAGAGAGAGAGAGAGAGAGAGAGAACTGGTGTGCCATATCTTCAGCCACTGCAATTGAACTCCATGCATGTTCACCACCTTGTGCGCATGTGTGACCTTGTACACTTGCATCACCTTGTGAGTCTGGCTTATGTGGGACATAGAGATTTGACCAGGGGTCCTTAAGCTTCACAGGCAAGTGCCTTAACCACTAAGCCATCTCTCCAGCCCCCAAATCAGCTTTTGTTAACAGTTGACAAACCAGGTGTTAGATCCTTTTTGAGAAACTCATCGCATATTAGAGCCACTTGGAGCCAGCACTTGTGAGCTGAGGTATTGAGTTGTGTGGTGTTGGGCCTCCAGATGTCACTCAGGGCCTAGCTTCACTCTCTCATGACACCTAAACCTAGAAAGGAGGAGATAGAAATCACTAGAAACCCTCAGCCAAGTAGGCTTGCCTGAAGTGGAAGATGTTAAAGAGGAAATAGAGAGGTTGAAGAGGAGATGAAGTCAGGCGTTCATTCTGCCCTCTCATTACCCATCACACCAAGCAGAAGCCAACCTGGGATGGCAGAATGCCACAGGCACAGCTCACTAAATGGCCTTTCACCCAGAGATCCTTAGTTGGCAGAGACTCCTGGTGGCACCCGAGGGCTTATTCTATAATTCAGGCCGAGAGGGAGAGAAACAAAGTAGCCTATTTATTTCAGCTGCTGGCCAAAGAGTTTGTATCCAGGCTGCGGAAAGAGCTGCGCATTGGTTTGTTGGCAACCCCAAACCTCTCTAGGCTGCGTGTTGGTCGCAATGCATTGAAAGCCAGCAAAGAAAGGCAGTGCGGTTCTGTTGAACTCACCTTTTGCAAAGAGTCACCCTTGTCTGTGAGTTCAACCTTCGTGAGGACACAGGTTCAAGGTCCAAATAGTGAACAGTAAAGAATGAACTTGAAGAATTACAAGGAGAGGCGCGCACGCGAGAGAGAGAGAGAGAGAGAGAGAGAGAGGAAAGAGAGAAAAGAGAGAGTACACAAAGATGGAGAGACAGGCTGGGTGTGTTGGCGCACGCCTTTAATCCCAGCACTCGGGAGGCAGAGGTAGGAGGATCGCTGTGAGTTCGAGGCCACCCTGAGACTACATAGTGAATTCCAGGTCAGCCTGAGCTAGAGTGAGACACTGCCTCGAGAAACAAAACAAAAACAAACAAATAAATAAACATAAACAAACAAGATGGAGAGACAGAACTAGCAGCAGGAACTAGACAGACAGCCACCCCAGAGCTTGGATCCCACGAGCTCTTCATTGATCCCAGGATGGACTTGGCCTCCTTGCTCCCTCTGATTCCATTTAAACCCAGACTTCAAGAAAGCCCTGCATGCTTGTGAGTGTGCTGTGACTCCCAGTGACTGCTTGTGAATTCACTGAAATGGAATGAAAAGGATGTGGGGACAAGTTAATATTTTTATGTTTTATTTAAATGGGGGGTTATGGCCGAGAGTCACCCAGTCCTGAAGGTGGAGATGTCATTCAGGGAGTAGAGTCAAACCAAGAACTGACATCTGGGGGTGGCCGACCACACTGTGGGCAGGGGAGGCTCCTCCCTCCAGGGCGAGTCCTTAACTGCAAGGAGAGTTTCTCTGGCGCTTGTTAAATACTGTATTTATGCTGGGTATTGGTATACATTGGGGCTAGGGGACCAAAGCCGAATCACTGATGGTGGTGGTTTGAAGGGGTGTTTGACTAGTAGATTTACCCAGTGTTCTTAATAATCTTTTTTGATTTATTTATAGAATGTTGTCATTCCAAACATACAGTGCCGCCATCCCCGAGGAAAGATGCTGTCTGCTTGAGGATCACTAGCTCTGCATGCTGATTTGAAAAGAGATAAAAAAAAAAAAAAAAGAGCATCTGGCCACCATAGCACGGGCGGCACATCCCCTCCCTCTTCATTATGCAGAGAGCTGATGCAATTTTTTTTTTTTTGCTTCCTTCCTATTTATACAAATAAAGACAACAATTTGGGAAGATACGCCATGCTGGCATTCAACACCCCCAGTCTTGCTATGCTGAAATATACACGCTCCACTCGCAACAATTATATTGCACAAATATTAAGGTTTTGGTTCCCCTGCGAGAATAGGTAGCTTGCTGTAACGCCGATGGGTGTATCGAAGACGTGTTCAAAGAACTATACCCTTCCCGTCATCTCCTTAATCACCTCCCCAACTCTTGCCCACCACCCCAAAAGCACCAGCGATGTCTGGATCAAAGATGTGGTCTGTGGCGAATGCAGTGTTCAAGTGCCCTCTAGTGTAGCCGGGAGAAGGATAATATGAAAATAGATATGATTTGAAAAGGATGACACATCAGATCACGCAGAGCCATCCATCTGGATCATCCCGTGCATGTTATGAGGTTCCTGTGGAATGGGGTCCATATGTTAGAATGGGGTACAGGTGGAGCATTTGGAATAGCCCCTCCAGAAAGAGGCTATCTATGGAATCTTACCAGTACGCCGATTTGGAACCTCTCCGTTTAGATGTTTAGGCGGGAAGTTCTTTGGGCTAGGCAGTCTTCTCACACACGCACGTGTAAACACCCACGCAGAAAGGGCTCGCGAAGCTCAAGGCCTCTCAGCTGGAAGGTTCTCGCAATACCTCTCCTCACCTCTCCTTCAAACTCCACTCTTCTCATGGCTGGAGAGATCGCTGACTTGTGCCTCACCAGTACATGCTGCTGGTGGCGACAATAATAAATTTCTAAGGGCAGTTAACAGTGACGGCATTTATAAATTATAGATTAGGATAATGCTCCCTACTAGAAGGTTCTGTGTCCTTTGATTGACCACCTGGCTCTCACTAATGGTTTTGCCTGCCAAACGCTACATTTTCTACCTGTAGCCAAGACTAGAGGAAAACCAAAACCAAAACAAAAGAAAATATTATAGCAGGCTCTCATGTTGGCCAGGAGAGTAGCCAGTGGTTCAAGCATTCCAGAATGAAGATAAATCATGGAGAGAGATAGAGATAGAGATAGAGAGATAGAGAGAGAGAGAGAGAGGGAGAGAGAGAGAGAGAGCCCAGTTGGCTAACAGTTGGAGTAAAGCCATCTTCTCCTAGTTCTCCTTGGAAGGAGTTGTGAGCAGAGCTGGGATGTGTGAGCAGTAGTTATTCTTCAGGACCTTGTGAGCACATAAATCCTCAGGCGAGTTAGGACTGAGAAAGGTCTGGGCAGCTCGCTGCTCCATCGCTCTTAGAAAGGAGTGTGTACTACCCCGCTTGATGTCCCCTCCTTGCAGAGGGATCGCAATGGGATAGATTTGTTTTTTCTTCCAGGATTGTAATGTTTGGGAGGTGTGACACCTCGGTTAGACATGCACATGATACAAGATGTTGCATTTAGTTACTTCCTTGGAATCTGTGGGAGAAAATGGCTCCAGATCGTGAAAAAGGAAAGTTTGCTGACAGTTCGGGTAGATTGCCTTGAAATCTAGAAACATGAACGTTTTGTGAAGGTTAAACAATAAAGAGGCTGAGAAGGTATAAAACCCCTGCCGATTCTGAGGTGAGTGATTTACTCGGGGGAGGGGGGCGAGACTCTGTGGCAGAAATTACTGATGAGTTCACCCACAGCACTCCCCCTCCCCCACCTTCCCAGCAGAACACTGAATTTTGTTAGAAAGTGGATCACGGGGGAATGTTGACAAATTCTTTCTCCTTTTCTTTCTTCCTTCCTTCCATTCCCCTTCCTTCCTTCTTTCCTTTCTTTCTTCCTTCTTTTTTCTTTCTTCCTTTTTCTTCTTTCTTTCCTTCCTTCTTTCTCCTTCCTTCCTTTCTTTTTCTTTTCTTTCTTTCCTTCTTTCTCTTTCTTTCTTTCTTCTTTCTTTCTTTCCTTCCTTCTTTCTCCTTCCTTTCTCTCTCTCTTTCTTTCCTTCTTTCTCCTCCCTCCCTCACTCCTTTCTTTCTATTTTCTTTTTCTTTTAGTTTCATGTAGCCAAGAATGCCTTCAACCTCACTATGGAGCTGAAGATGACCTTGAACTCTTGATCCTCCTGCACCTACCTCCCAAGTGCTAGGATTATAGACACACCACCACCACCATGCCAATGAAAATGTTGATTCATATGAGCCAATTAGGGAAACATCCCTCTGAAATATATGAGAAGCAAAGAAGAATACCACCTTCGCTGGATACCAGGTCTGCATGTACCATCACGACTCACAGCGCTCAACGTTGGAGGAGGGCAGGGTCTGCTCTGATGGCAGACACAACAGCACCGAGCTCTCAGGAGCTGATGACTCCAGACTTCCTGGTATGTCAGGTGACAGGCTTTTCTCATCAGCTAAGGCGCTCTGAGTTGGATTTTCTACTGCTTGTAGCTGAAGGCGTCCAGATGTATGCAAACACTATTTGGTTTGTAAAGCACATAACAAGAGTCTTGTGCCTGAACAATGAGCACAGTGGAAATAAAAAAAGGTACTAACAAAGGGAAGAGATCAAATAAGGTTTTCAGGGGAGGCCAGACCATGATCAGAATATTCTGGTCATGAGCTGGAAGCCTCCTCCCTGCTGGCTAGCTGTCACAGAGCTAGAAAGTGCTCTGCAGGCTGCTGGAGGAGAAAAGCCATCAGCAGTGTTAACCAGAAGTGGACCCTGGGAGCTACCCAACTGATCAGCCAGGCAAGGTGTGCTTACTGGTGAAATAATGGCATAAATATTACGGGGGTAACCCAGTGTTCTCTGATTGGATTTGAGGCTCACTCCATGGCAAAGAACTGATGCATGGTACTGAAAACCTAGTAAAAAAGTCTATGACTTGGAAGGTGTGGTCCAGTCTCTCCTTGTTACGCCTTATAACAGTTGGAAATGTTTACTCTGTGCCTTTGTATGTTGAAAGTGTATAACTTGTTTTGATTTTCCAGAACTCACAGTGAAGAGACAATCTTAAATCGCAGATGAGACTTAGGACTTTTGAACAATCTTCAACTTGGTAAAGACTATGAGACCATTTGCAGTGGCTAGAGGCCCCAGTGTGCCCGTTCTTTCTCTCTCTACCTTCCCCCCCCAAACAAACAAACAAATAAATAAAATAAATAAATAAATAAATGATTGGATCTTTAGGCTCCCATTTAATTCTGACAAATGTTCTATTCCACACATCCTTCTGTCATTGCAGAAGCTAGAACAACAGCTACAACGAGGAGACTATGAAAATCTTTGAGCTGAAAATAACTGAGAAAACTTAAGGCAATGTGAATAAAATATTTTATATTTCCAATATGTGCATTTGTGAAATTTTGATGTGCGTTTCTTACTTTACAGAGCAGAGAATGAAACAGATTGGGATCTGTAACTAAGGAAATGATCATCTACAGGACAGGAGAAAGTGTAAACTGTTTTTGATGGATGGTTTTGAGTTACCACATCCTATGTGAGAAGAGTCACTTAGACAAAGGACGGTGGATTATACCCATGGACTTACTGCTGGAGTCTCTGGGCAATCAACGGGGATGTCTGGGGAGCAAGTATCCTGTGACGTGGGTGAGGACAGAAAAGCACTAGTTTCTATAGCAGAGCCCGAAAGTAAACATTATGAAGCAAAACACTGATGAGCTCTGCAGTCCAGCCAGGCTGAATCTTGGGGTCTGCATAGGATGCAGGTGTTGGGGGAATTCTGTCTTCTCAGTATCTGACTAGAGCAGTGACAAGAAGCTACTAAAAATCCCTGCTGAGGCCTGGAGGGACGGCTTAGCCATTAAGGCATTTGCTTGCAGGGCCAAAGGACCCAGGTTTGCTTCTCCATGACCCATGTTAGCCAGATGCACAATGGGGAACAAGCATCTGGAGTTCTTTAGCAGTGGCTGGAAGCCCTGGTGTGCTCACTCCCGCTCTCAATCTCTCTCTCCCCCTCCCTCTTTCTCTGTCAAATAAATAAATAAATAATATATTAAAAAAAAAATCCCTGCTGATTCACTGGCTAGGTGGCCCTAGAAGCAAAGGATCCTCCTCATATGACCTGCTCTGAGAACCTAGGGCAATTGATAAGGGACTACGCTCTAGGTCCTGGTCCACAGAATCTCTTTAGCTAGAGGCGAAAAGCACGGAGTCAGAACCATGCAGTATATCATGTGACGGCAATCTGGCCTCTGTCATAGACTAGAGTGAGGCTTACTAGCTGTGCAGAAGAGGGTCCAACAGTGGCAAGTGTTTAAAAGTGTTGGGGTCTGGGCTGGGGAAATGGCTTCGTGGTTAAGGCATTTTGCCTGAAAGCCTAAGGACCCTGGTTCGATTCTCCAGGACCCATGTATATGCCAGATGCACAAGGGGGGGCGCATGCTTCTAGAGTCAGTTTGCAGTGGCTGGAGGCCCTGGCACGTCCATTCTCTCTGCTTCTTCCTCTGTCTCTCTCGCTCAAATAAGTAAATAAATAAATGAAGTGTTGGGGTCTAAGGAAAGCCAGTGGAAAGCTTGCTGACAACCCTTTATAGTACTTAGAGACTGAGAGACAGCTCTGGTTACAGTACCCACCATCTGGCCCATGGACTCTTTGGTATAGGGCAAAGATCAACCCAGGAAGGTTCTGCTCTTAACAGAAGACATCAACCCAAATAACCAGAGAAGGAGATGCTAGACAGCATAGGGGCAGTCTGCGTGTGTGCTGGGGTGAGTGACTGCATAGAGACAGACTCCAGTACCTGACTTTAATTTTGTAAGATCACTTTGCCCTGGACTCTTTTCAATTTCCATTTTCCTTTTCTTGAGATAATCTCTCGCAAAGGGCAGAGGTTGGCCTGGAGCTTGGCGTCTCCCTACCTTGGACTCACGAGGTAGGGATGGCTTGAGGATGTACGATCTCATTTCTTTATCCATTTCTCTTTTCATTCGACCAGTGTTTCCATCGCTGGCCTTCCCATAAGTTGTGGTTGCTTCTGGGGTTTGGAGTATGCTGTTACTACTGGAGTGGCACTGGAGATTGTACCTAGCGCCCCCAATCAGGAGCTTGGGTTTAGCTACCGAGCCACACCTCTATTTCCTGTGGGAAAAAGGGACACCTCAACCAGACTACAACACAGTTCTACTTGCACATTGAAAATAGTACAATCAAAGAATACAGGTGATTTAAAAAAATCCAAACAATGACCCAGTCTTGGATGTGTGAGTCCTATTGTAGGAACATATGAAAATAAAAAAGTCAAGATAACAGGAGTCCTCCAAAAATTACCAGTTTCATAGTAATGGATTCCAATGGCAGTGAATTAAATGAGATCTCAGATAAGTAGTTCAGAAGAATGCTTATAAAAATGTTCATAGGAAATCACAGAGGACATGAATGAAGCCACGAGTCAATTGAGAGAGGATACTAAGAAGCAGCTAAATGAAACAAGGCAGTGAACACAGGATATGAAAGAGGAATTCAGGGAAATATTTAAGAAGTGAATTTCAAATTTTGGAAATGAAAATTCAGTAAGTCAAATAATAAAAAACCTCAGTGGAAAGCTTCACCAGTAGAATGAATCAAGTAGAAGATAGACTATCGGGGCTTGAAGACAAAGTAGATAAGTTAGAATATGCAGGCAACAATAAAGAAAGAAATATTAGACTAAATAGTAACCTAACTAGTCAGAACTAGTAAGGACTTAAAATAAAAGATAATTATAGGCTAGTGCAAAAATTCTCAATAAAATACTTGTAAACCAAACTCAACAACATATTAAAAGAATCATTCACCTTGACCAAGTGGTCTTCATTCCAGAGATGTACAAATGATTCAACATATGCAATCAATAAGTATAATATAGGGCTGGAGAGATGACTTAGTGGTTAAGTGCTTGCCTGTGAAGCCTACGGACCCTGGTTTGAGGCTCGATTCCCCAGGACCCCCCTTAGCCAGATGCACAAGGGGGTGCACGCATCTGGAATTCGTTTGCAGTGGCTGGATGCCCTGGCACGCACATTCTCTCTCTCTCTCTCTCTCTTTCTCTGTCTGCCTCTTTCTCTCAAATAAATAAATAAAAATGAACAAAAAATATTTAAAAAAATAAGTATAATATAGGCATAGACTCAAGAACAGAAATCACATGATCATTTCAATAGAAGCAAAATAGACCTTTGACTAAGTCCAACATCCCTTCATGATAAAAACCCTGAAAATTAGGAGTAGGAAGGACATTCCTTCACATAATAAAGATTCTATTTTGACAAACCTCTACCCAGTATTATATTAAATGGGGGAAAACTCAAAGTATTTCTACAAAGGTCAGAAATGAGACCAGGATGTCTGTTGTCCTTACTCTTATATATTAAAGTGCTTAAAGTCTTAGCTATAGCAGTAACATATGAGAAATAAATAACAGGAACAAAAACAGGAAAGAAAGAAATCAAATTATCTCTATTATAGATAATGTGATCTGTATATAAGAGACCCTAAGTACTCTACCAGTAAACTCTCAAAACTGACTTAAAAAAAAAAACTTTCAGCAAAGTAGTTGGATACAAAATCAATATGCAAAAAATATCAGTAGATTTCTTATATACTAATACTGACCATGTTGAGAGAGGAATCAGGAAATTAATTCCATTTAAAATAGCTTAAACATACTTCGGAATAAACCTAACCAATGACCACATAAAGCACCACATAATGAAAAATTTAGATATTGAGGTAGAAAGTGAAAAGGAAGGATACTAAAACATGGAAAAACCTTTCATGTTCTTTGATCAACAAAATTGATATGGTGAAAAGGTCTATATTAACAAAACATGATCTACACATCCAATGCAATCTCCATCAAAATTTTAATGACTTACTCACAGATTAAGAATAAATACTTCTAAAATTCATACGGAAGCACAAAAGAGTCCAAAGATTCCAGAGAAGTCCTAAGAAGACAGAGGTGTTACTAGAGAGATCACGATACTTGATCTCAAATTGTACTATAGAGTCAAAGTAGCCAAACTGTACGGCACTGGCACAAGAATAGACATTTAGTCTAATGAAACACAATGAAGGACCTAGAAGTAAATCCACACAGTTATAGCCACCTCATTTTCATCAGAGGTTTCCAAAAATGTATACTGGGAAAAAATAAGACAACCTTTACAACAAATAGTGCTCAGAAATCTGAATATTCACATATCAACGAACAAAATTATCTCCATAACTCTCACCTGCATAAAAATCAATTGCAAAGAACTTAGTGTAAGGCCCTTGAATTTGAAAGTGCCAGAAACTTTGGAACTACATACGTAAGACACATATATAGGTATCAGAAAGGATTTTCTGAGAGGACTCGAGTAACATGGGAAATAATCTGACCACAAAGGAAGTAAGCATAATAGCCAAGAGAGAGCATATGGACTGGGGGATAATCTTTTCTATCTATACGTCTGTCAGAGGATTAACATCTTGAATTTCATATACTTGAGAACTCAAAATACTAAACAGCAATAAAGCAAACAACCCAATCACTTGGAGCAGTTAAACATTGTTTTTTTATTTTAATTTTTAAAATTATTATTATTAGCAACATATTTTGTATGGATACATCATGTGTTGGTGCCCTCTTTTCCCTAGTCCCTGCTCCCATTACACTGGGGACCCTCTTCAGTGGGGTTGCAGGTATCCCCTATAGGGTTATGGTTTATGCGTTGTGGAAGTGGCAGTCAGTTATTTTTGGAGGGAGGGAATGCCTCTGGCATGATATCTCAATCTGTGGTTCTTATAATCTTTCCTCCCCTTCTTCTGCAAAATTCCCTGAGCCGTGGTGGGTGAGTTTTAAGACTACTGCAGTGATGAGCTCTTAGGAGCCTCTGGATCTCTGCTTTGGTAGGTGTTGAGTATCCTCAGGGACTGTGGGTGTGAAAGTGATCAGTACATGAGAAAAACTTTCTGGAGGGATTATACCTGCCAAGAGCTCTTAAAGCAGTTACCTTGAGACACATTCCCAAGAATTGCATTAGAGTATGTTCTCACTTCCTTCCTGGATACTTGGAAGAAGAGCTTGGAGGTGAGGAGACATTTCCCATGGAGAAGATGACTTGTCATGTTAGGGAGGGGCACTTAAAGAAAGAAAGAGTCTTATAGTCTTATAGCACCCAGGTTTGAATACACAGCTGATACTCCTTGGGTGGCCTTGAACCTGAACATTGTTGAAATCTCAGGATGTTGTAGTGAAACTGTGATCACCAGGATTGGAGAGATGGTGTCTGAGAAAGTGCTTGTTTATAGTAGCCTGTACTGAGTAGAGAAGAAATCAAGGCAATGTTTCAAGGATCAAGACTGTAGAAATGGCTTAGTAGTTAAGGCACTTGCCTGCAAAGCCTAATAACCCAGGCTCAATTCACCAGTACCTCTATAAAGCCAGATGCACAAAATTGCTCATGCATCTGGAATTTGTTTGCAGTGGCTGGAGGCCCTAGCACACCCGTTCTCTCTGTCTCTATTTCTGCTTGCAAATAAATAAATATATTAAAATAAAATTGTTTTTAAAAAAGGACCATGTTTCCTGGGGATCCAAAAGTGATATGGAAGCTATGCCTTTAAAGAGCCACAGAACTGAGAAAAAGCCGTGCTCTGGTATAAGATGCCACGTGAAACCTGTTAGACAATGAAGTGAATTATAGGAGCCCAGAAGCCCAAGGATCCAAGAGACGAAGCTGGTATTTCAACACGTGCTTTGAGTTAGGATGTTTCATTGATTGAGTTTCTAAGAAGACAGCTTCAGAGCCCCGTTTAGGATTTAGTAATAGCATTTAGTAACAGCATTACTGAGGAGTTATTGTCCATTTCCCTCTTGGTGTCCTTGGTTGGACCATGAGTCTTCTACTGAGAATCTTTCAAATGAAAAGTGGTTGTTAGGTATTAATTGGAGGCTTTTCCAGGCAGTCATGCAGAAGACAAATCAGTTCCTTCCCCCTTTCTTCAGTTTCTCTTTGGTTTAAGGCATCTATGGTTGGTTTAATTCGGGTGTCCCCCATAGACTTATGTGTTCTGAATGCTTGGTCCACAGCTGATGGCAAGTTGGCAATTGGAGCCTTGTGGAGGAAGCATGTTATTGGGGGTAGGCTTATGGGTGTTTTAGGCAGCTCCCCCTTGCTAGTGTTTGGCATACTGTCCTGCTGCTATTGTCCACCTGATGATGGCCAGGAGGTGATGTCCAGCCTCTGTTCATGCTGTTGTTTTCCCCTAACGTCATGGAGATTTCCGTTGAGTCTGTTAAGCCAAAATAAAACTTTTCCTGCCATAAGCTTCTCTTGGTCAGTTGCATTCTTCCAGCCAAGAGAAGGTGACTGCCACAGCAGACTTGTGGAGTTGTGTTTCTATATGTCTGTTTATTTCCCTGACATGAGACAAACTTCGTGCAGTATTTTAAGTTCTCTTTCTCATGCAAGCAAACACGACTCGTCAAGTGAATTGTGAAAGCTGCCTTCGTGTTGCTTTGCTCTCATGGATCCCTCAGGAACGGAAAATGGAAAATGACAATGTCAGCACTCAAATAATATTGCTGAGGCCGGGACGACAAACCGCGCATGTGGATTGCTGACCGCAGCCATCCACGTCCTGACATGTAATGTGTCACTCTGGGCAGAAGGCTAAACCTCCAGCAGGATGGCACAGGAGGTGGCAGAGGGTGCCTTCTCCCTTCACAGGAGGCTCGTGTTTCACCCAGTGATCATGATCGATGTCCATGTGTGTGGCCAGAAGCTGGAACTTTCTACTACTTCCCTGTTTCTCAGATGTCTCTAGAGGAGACATTTCCTAGTTGAGTGTTTGGAGGCATATGTAGTGTGTAATGTGTAAGAGATGATTTATTTATTTGACTAATTGTTTATTTTTGTTGCTTTTTAAAAATACTTATATTTGTGCTCGCATATTAATGCTACTTTCACTTTTGTGCATCTATCTGCCTTTCGTGAGTACTGGGGACCCCAACCTCCAACAGCAGGCTTTGCAAGAGAGCACCTTTAACCGCTGAGCCACCCCCCCATGCTTTTTGGCTTTTTTTTTTTTTTGAGATAGAGTCTCAGTATGTAGCCAAAGCTGACCTTTACATTATAATAATCCTATAATCTTCCTCCTGCTTCAGTCTGCGGGTTGCTGGGATTACATGCATATATCACTATGCTAGACTTAGAAAGGAAGTTTTTTTTTAGTTTTTAAACAAGTGAGGTATATCAGTATTTAGACACTGAGCCAGACTCATAAGTCAGAAATCTGCCCATGTGGAAGCCACGCCAGCTACTTCCTGAACTTACACATCACTTCCGTGGCATTGTACTTCTGTTTTTGGACCATTTATTTCCAAATTTCCAAGGTCGATAGATAGGAAGCAGCTCAAATGTAAATTTTATATAGATAAGCAATGAACATGAGGTCATGGAAGTCAATGAATACAATTATATTTTGCAACAAGTCCTTGTGACTGCTAATTGCACTTTTGGCTGCTCATCCAAATGAAGAGGATGATGGATAAACTCGTCCTACTGATGCATACAGAGGTACCTCCCACAGCGAGGTTGTCAGTGGTAGGTGCAGATGCTCCAGGTCAAATAGGTGCCATCCTGAGGTGCCAGCAGCTTCTCTCCTCTAATCACTCCTGTTCTTAAGGTGCATGGCTTGCTTGATCTTAGTGAGAATCAATAAGTTTGTTTCACTTGATGGAAAGATGAGGTGGAGGCTGATATATGAAGGTGGGCTCAGGGTCACCTGAGAGATAATAGCCAGAATCTTCTAAGGCTGGGCTTTACTTGCTGCCCAAAGTGATGTTTTTGGTTGTCTATGAAGGCAACTGCCCCACCAGGGGGTAAGTTCTGAATACCACATAATTTTAATGCCCATTCTTTAAGATTTTTTGATCTCATCAAAGTGAATGATTACAAATACCATCTTTTGTTTCCGTGTTTGTTAAGAATTATTTATTTTAAATAATATGTCAAGCATTTCTTGGTATTGCTCAATGTCTCTGAAGAAAATAGTGATGTAAGATTTAGAATAAACATTCTGATTTTTAAAAAATGTGCATGTGTGTGCATATGTAAACGCACATTTGCATGTGTGTATGTGAGTGGGGCCACACCTCAGGTCTTATCCTCAGGAACATTGTCCTACTCTTTTATGAGACAGGACCTGTCGTTGGCTTTGAGCTCAGCAATTAGGCTAGACTAGTTGGCCTCCAGGGATGTGCCTGTCTCTGCTTCCCCCGTGCTGGGGTTACTGGAACAGACCATCTCATCTGACATGTTTTTGTAGGTTCTGAGGCTCTAACTCAGGTCCTCATGTTCACGAGGCACACACTTTACCAACTGAGCTATCGTCCCAACTCCTCTAATTTTGTTCTCTTTTAATGCAGATAAAGTTGAATGACTCTGAAGTCACTATTCTCTCTCTCTCTTTGGGTGAATACTTACAGAATCCCATCCATGTTCCGAGTATTGTGCGTGAGGTTGCAGATAAAACAGGAGGACAGATAAAGGAGCTCACAGTCTGGAAGGGAGGCAGACCTATCATCAAATAACTACAGTTTGCTGGGCTGGAGAGATGGCTTAGTGGTTAAAGTGCTTGCCTGTGAAGACTAAGAGCATATGTTGGAATCTCCTGGTCTCACATAGCCAGATGCACGGTGATGGAAGCGTGCAATGTTGAACATGCACACAGGGGGCGCCCACATCTGGAGTTCATTCACAGTGGCTGAAAGGCCCTGGCACGCCCATTTTTTTTCTCCCTCTCAAAAATAAAAAAAATAAAATAAAAATAATAATTACAGTTTTCTGTGGCCTGTTGACAATGGGGACATAAGGTGGACCATAATGTCATAAGGTGGACAGAAGACCTGAGTTGAGGACTCTGAGTCCCAGCGTAGCAGTGATGCTTTTTAGTGGAGGGCTCATGAATTCTTGATAAAAATAACACTTCAGTGCTCTTTAATCTTTACATTTTTTTTTAAAAAAGGTTATTTATTTATTTATTTGAGAGAAGATGGGGGAGAGATAAAGAGAGAAAGGGAGAGAGAGTGGGGGGAAGGGGCAGCTAGAATGCTAGAATGTACTGGAGCCTTCAGCCATTGCAAACAAACTCCAGACACGTGTGCCCCCTTGTGCATCTGGCTTACATGGGTCCTGGGGAATCGAACCTGGGTCCTTTGGCTTTGCAGGCAAGCACCTTAACCACTAATCCATCTCTCCAGCCCTCACCCAATATTTCTGACGACAGTTGCAGCCAGCAAAAGTTGAGGAATAGCCCCTGAGTCACAGAACTAGTTCGTTGTCACATTGAAGGATGTGAATCAGGACTTTATAGCTGCTTGGCTGTGGATGTTTTCCCATCTCCCAGCACCGTGGAACTTCTTGTGTCATTTCTCATGTGGGTTTACTAGGTGTACTGCATTGACCATTCCCTCCTTTAGGGAGGCTCTAGTCCTTTGGGTCCTGAAATACCTCCTTCTGTGCACTGCGTGTAGATTCCTGTCGTTTCTTCTGGCTCCATGCTCTGACCGGTAAATGCTGCTATTCCCTGTTCCTTGTTCTCTCTACTCTATCTTTCAAAGCTTCCCTTGGCGTGAAAAAGTGACCATTAGTAAAACTACTAGTAACTCTGAGCTCCCCCGCAGGCATCTGACGTACCGCCCACATGCTGGACGTCTCCCCGGATGTCCACGAGTGCCCTGTACTCTCAGTCTGCTGTCCTCCTTCCCACACGTTCACTGCGATCGTTAACTCTTAGCTCTGCTGCTGTCAACACCAAGGATTGAAACCAAAGATGTCTCTCCTCCACACTTCACCCTGCATATAAATCACCACGTCTCCATTTACTCCCTTAAATCTATTTTTTTTTTTTGAAATGCGTTCCTCCCTCTTTCTCCTATGTGCTGTCAGTGCCATGTGTATTTAAATAGTGTCCCCGAGATGTCTGTGGAATCTCGACAGCATACGAGAAACTCGGCAAATAATCATCTCCACTCAGACATTTCTGCGCTAGCTAAACCCACAAAAGTTGATTGCAGCAAGAAGATCTCACTGCTGCAAGGGAGGTAGGGATGATTCCCGAGAGAACATGAAGCTTGACCTGGAGCCCCTGCCCCTTTCTCACGCCATGTGGCTGGAATGTGCTAAGGCAGCTGGGGGAGAAAAGCCATCAATAGCTATAACCAGCAGTGAACCCTGCGAACTACACAACTGACCTGCCAGACAAGTTGTGCCCGTGCATGCAATAGCGGCATGACTGGTTGTGGGGCAAACAACCGCTGACTAGATTCGAGGCCCGCTCCATGGGAGGGAATTCATGCCTGGTACTGAAAACCTAGTCAAAAGCCTATGGCTTAGAAGATCATAGGCCTTGGGACAGGAGAAGTGACTGCTGTTTTTTATTTTATTTATTTATATTTTGGCTAAATGGATGTGTTATACCCTTCAAATTACCCTCAAAACATTTATGTTTATTCCCATTGATTAGTGCTGCTCTCATTTTTGGCCAGGGAAACTTCTTTTTGCATATGGTGGTAACTGCTGGGGAAACTCAAGACTCATCAAAGTATTGAGAAGAAGTGACTGTTAACTGCTCAGTGCTGAATGAGACATGTCTAGCACACCTACCAAGGATCGGAGAACATTGCAGAAGAGATGGTAGAAAAAAAAAATGTAAGAGCCAGTGGGTGTTGGAAAAATGCTTTGTAACTCCATCTTCTGGACACAAAGTGGCTATTGGATTCATGATCTCATAGCAATTGTCACTACCTGGTAGAGGAAGGCCAGAAAAAAAAAAAAAAATAGAAGTGGGACTAGCTCAAAAGAGGAAGGGGTTCTGTGGGGGAAGGGAGGACAAAAGAAAGTAATGTGAGGGGATTACAATCAAAGCTCATTACAGACATGTATGAAAATTGTCAACAAAAAGTTAGGAAAAAGGAAGGACAAAAAAAGATAGAGGGAATATACTTTGATTCTTTTTTTTATTCATCCAATTATCTAGAAAGCGTAAAGTTTGCAGAAAGCAAGAAAATGTTAACTTTAGACAGATGTTTCTCCTGGTCCCAGACAGGAGAGTAGAGACAATTCCCAGAATGCTTAGAAAAGTTTTGATCATGGGGGAAATCTTCAATTTCTCTCAATCTGTGTTGTGGTCCAGGGTTACTTACATATTCTCTCAGTAACAAGTTAAACATTGTTTCTTGGCAAGGACTCCTTCTTGCCTGAGTTTATCTGCATAGAATTCTCTGAGGTCTTAGTCAGTTGCATTTTTTTTTTACGCTCTTGAAGTATGAATATGGACAAGAAAGCTGCCGTCTTCGGCTGTTTGTTTGTGGGGTGCTGTGAAGTAGAGGATGATAGCCACTGGGGCTCAGTCACGGTCCTGCTGAAGTCTTCTCTTGGGGGTGGGGATCGAACAGCCATTTGCATGTCTGCAGAAGGCCTACTGAGTGCCAAGAACGAGGGGCCCCATGTTTGTCAGTGAGGAGTGGATTGTGCAGGGGAGGGAAAGATGGAGGGGGAAAAAACTGAAGGCAAGAATGGGGGTTCAAATCCCCAGTACCCACTGAAAGCTAGATGCACAAAGGGGTGCATGCACCTGGAGTTTGTTTGCAGTGATGAAAGGCCCCGGCACGTCCATTCTCTCTTTTCTCTATATCTCCATGCTTGCAAACCAATAAATAAAAACATTAAAAAAACTTAAGTGGGGCTCAGAGATGATTTAGTGGTTAAGGCCCTCGCCTGTGAAGCCTAAGGACACATGTTCAACTCACCAGATCCCAAGTTAGCTAGACACACAAAGGTGAGGCAAGCATAAGGTTGCACATGCCCACTAGGTGGCGCAAGCATCTGGACTTTGTAGTGGCTGAGGCCCTGGAGTGCCAATGCTTTCCCTCTCTCTCTTAAAAACAAACAAACAAACAAAAAAAAAACCCTTAAGTGTTAAGATCCAGACTTATTCATTCAACACGTAAGTCTATAACTTGTCCTTTTGTGATACTACTTTTGAGCTTTCATATGATTATGCTAGCTTTCTAAAATGATATAAGAACTTTTTTAAAAATTTTTTTACTTCATTTTTTTATTTAGTTATTTGAGAGCGACAGACACAGAGAAAGAGGCAGATAGGGGGGGGGGGGGAATGGGCGCGCCAGGGCTTCCAGCCACTGCAAACGGAACTCCAGATGCGTGCGCCCCTTGTGCATCTGGCTAACGTGGGTCCTGGGGAATCAAGCCTCGAACCGGGGTCCTTAGGCTTCACAGGCAAGCGCTTAACCGCTAAGCCATCTCTCCAGCCCTGATATAAGAACTTAAAAAAATTATCCATTGGGATATTTTGTGTAAGTGTAGGAGTCATCTCTTTCTTGTCGATACGAGTACAGCTCATGTGAATACTTCATTGGTAGGATATCCCTGGAGAGAACTTAGCAACTCTGTTCTCTCCCTCCCTCTTCCTTTCATGGTTATCTGGCTATTTAGGTTTTATGCTTCTTCCCCACAGAATCTTGTTGAAGTGTATTTTCTTGAAAATCAGCCATTTCATGAAGTCATCACGTTGTTCCTTTCTAACTGATGTCTTCGGCATTTGTTACATCCTAGCTAGCTCTCGGTTTCATTAGTTTCAACATCTTTTCTTGCTTCCCTGGATGAGCTACAAGATTTTCAGTTTTGTTTATTTTGATTCAATTTTGAATTCTTGAATTTATTCTTTGTTTTTTTTCTCTTTTTTAAAAAAATTGTCATTTATGCCGGGTGTGATGGTGCACACCTTCGATCCCAGCACTCGGGAGGCAGAGGTAGGAGGATCGCTGTGAGTTCGAGGCCACCCTGAGACAATGTAGTGAATTCCAGGTCAGCCTGGGCCAGAGTGAGACCCTACCTCGAAAAAACAAAAAAAAAAAAAAAAAAAAAAAAAAAAGTAATTTATGGGCTGGAGAGATGGCCTAGCAGTTGGGGCACTTTCCTGCAAAGCCTAAGGACCCAGGTTCAATTCCCCAGTACCCATGCAAAGCCAGATGCACATGGTGGTGCATGTGTCTGAAGTTCGTTTGCAGTAGCTAGAGGCCCTAGTGCATCCATTCTCTCTCAGATAAATAAATAAACAAATAAAATTTATTATTTATTTGCAAGCCGAGAGAAAGAGGGAAAAGAAGGAGGAGGAAAGAGAGAGAGAGAGTGTGTGAGAGGGAGAGAGAAAGAATAGATAAACCAGGGCCTCTTGCCACTGCAAATAACCTCCAGATGTATGTACTACTTTGTGCATCTGGCTTTATGAAGGTACCAGAGAATCAAACCCTAGCTGTCAGGCTTTGCAAGCAAGCATCTTTAATCACCAATGTATCTCTCTAGCCCCTGTTTTTTTCTTTTAGCGTGACTGAAAATTGAACCCAAGGTCTTACACATGCCAGCCAAGAACTCTACCACTGAGCTATATACCAAGCCCTAGGATTTCCAGGATTTACTTTTTAATCTTCGTTTGTATAAATTTGTTTTAGAAATTAGTTTTTATTCTGGTCTTTATTCATTCTGCTTTTGTTCTTCCCTTGTTGGAATTTTCTAGTGTTTTGACTCGACTGCTTTATAAAGTCTTGCACTTTAATTCAGCAAAATTGTTTCACTGCTACTAATACAATTTGTGTTGAGTCAGAACGTTTCCAATGAGCAAGAGGCTTCCTCCCAAGCTTCTGGGACAGTCTTTTTCATCTTGCACTTTTGTCATTCCCTAAGGACTTGGTGTTGTCTGCGTCCTCTAGAGGATGGGCATGTGTGTGTGAGAGAGAGTCTTGAATTAGCCCGCGTGACACCTAGTCACATCTGCCTCTTGAAATCTTGGAAGCGACACAGTCACTTTTGCTCCCGTTCCTTTGGTTGCATTCAATCACATGGCCACATCTTCCTGCAAAGGAGCCTGTATCGCTTAGTTTGACACTGTACCCAGCAAGGAATGGAAATGAATTATTGGTGTACACCAAAGAGCTCTTCTAGGTTCTCAGTGGATCTTTCGGTTTTTTTTTTTTTTTTTTTGTTTTTTTTTTTTTGGTTTTTCGAGGTAGGGTCTCACTCTAGCCCAGGCTGACCTGGAATTCACTATGGAGTCTCAGGGTGGCCTCGAACTCACAGCAATCCTCCTACCTCTGCCTCCCGAGTGCTGGGATTAAAGGCGTGCGCCACCACGCCCGGCCTCAGTGGATCTTTCTTATTTTATGGTCTATTTCTTTCTGATACCTGTTTGTCAGGCAGTATGAATTTTCTTATGAGGTTTGCTTATTCTGTCCTTCTAATGTAACTTGGTTCAGAGGGTCTTTTGACATCTTCATTCTGAGCAAGAATAGGAGCTTGTGTGTGGGGGGGAACAAGGCCTTAAGAAAACATTGTTTTAGGGTTCAATTTTAATAGCATGCTAAAGTTCAAATTCTAACAGCTTTAAGAAAGAAATCATTGAAAGTAGTGATAGGTCCACAATGATTTTTATGGAAAAACTCATGTTAGAACTAAACTTGGCACCGAGTGCAGCAACTACCATTTCTGAGCACAGTGTAGAAAGGCTCCAAGCTGGGCTGGAGAGATGGCTTAGCGGTTAAGCGCTTGCCTGTGAAGCCTAAGGATCCCGGTTCGAGGCTCAGTTCCCCAGGACCCACATTAGCCAGAGGCACAAGGGGGCGCACGCATCTGGAGTTCGTTTACAGAGGCTGGAAGCTCTGGCGCGCCCATTCGCACTCTCTCTCTCTCTCTCTCTCTGCCTCCTTCTCTCTGTCACTCTCAAATAAATAAACAAACAAACAAAAAAAATTTTTTTTAAAAAAAAGAAAGAAAGGCTCCAAGCTGATCAGAGCGAGGCAGGAGGGGTTTGTTTACTTCACTTCCTACGCTGAGGATTTCCTCTTCCTCTTCCTCTTCGTTGACAGAGGCTGTGCAGAGAACTCTTCTAAGAACTGCAAACGCTGACTGCAGGCTTCACTGTGTGAGAGCCCAGTGTTCCTCATACACTGTTTCCCAGAACCCAGCTCCTGACCTGTAAGAGCATGTCCGACATATTTTTGTTATCATCCCTGGCTCCCACTAAGACGATGGGTCGGTTGGAGCCGTGATGTAACTTTGCCCAGATACCCTTCAACTAATGCAGGACCCTCAAGGAAAAGCAAATTAAGAGCACATCTGTTCTCAGACAGGATAGAGGGTGTTACCCCATCATCATCTTCTTGTCTGGCTATCGGGCACAGGTAAGGCCACTGAGGGTTAGAGAGGGCCTGAGCTGCCCAGGTACAGCTAAGGGCCCCCGGCCACAGGAGGTCGCAGCTGGCCTGGACCCCGATAACTTTGTCCCGAGGCCTGCAGGAGTGGGGCCGCTCCGTCTCTGAGGATGAGGCAAGCCTGGACCCCTAAACCTCAGCCCGGAGGTCAAGAGGAGTGAGGCCACTCCCTCTCCCAGCCGGGGACACCTGGACGTCCTGACAAGACTTAGGTTCCACTTTCCCCAGAGCCCTGTGACCTCTTGCAGGCCACGTCCCTATATGTTAATGAGGTATCAGCCAGCAGCCTGCGCACAGCCGGTCCCCCTGTGACCCTAACCCTATATCTTTTCCCACCACTTCTTAGACCTTGTGACTCTTTCCTGCTCTCCTGTGATGTCACTGCATGCTAATTAGGCATCGGTGGGACCTTTGTACTAACCAATCTCCTTATGACCCGTAGCTCTTCCCACTCTTTCCCAAATTCTTATGAACCCATTCCCCTGACAAATAAACGAGCTGCCTCCCGGGTGTTTTTTTCCTGTCACACTCACGGCCACTGAAGACCCTGCTCCACAGTTGCCTGGATGCCTTGGGGAGCCGGAATCAGGGACCCAATCCAGCTATACGCCCTCAGCTTAAATTCACACGCTGTGCATCTACCATAATATTGGCAGAGTCACTGTTAACAACAGTGGGGATATGTTCTCTAGGAAATGCACAGATGTGTACGTGAATATTAGGCAAGTGTTATCCACAACTCTGGTGTCGGCCACCACACACACGGGATGGCTTGGATTTAGGAGGTGTGCTGGGCCGGCTGTGACTGTGGCTGGACACGGAGTCAAGAAGCAGTGAGTCAGGGTGCTGAGTTCTCTCCACACCCCCTTCCTCTCAGTGGATGACAAACTAAAGCCCTTTGCACCACTCAGAGGGAGAAGAAAAATCCCCATGATTGCATCGTTTTGTAAACTATTTTATTTATTCATTCATTTATTTGAGAGACAGAGAGAGAAGGAGAAAGAGGTAGATATATAGAGAGAATAGGTATGCTAGGGCCTCTAGCCACTGCAAACAAACTCCAGATGCATGTGCCACCTTGTGCCTCTGGTTTTATGTGGGTACTGGGGAATCAAACATGGGTCCTTTGGCTTTGATGGCAAGTGCCTTACACACTAAGCCATCCCAGTTGCATCTTTAAAAAAAATTTATTTATTTGCCAGCAGAGAGAAGAGAGAGAGAATGAGAATGCCAGGGCTTCTAGCCACTGACAATGAACTCCAAATGCATATGGCACCTTGTGCATCTGGATTTATGTGGGTCCTGGGGAATCAAATTTGGATTGTTAGGCTATGGAGACAAATGCCTTAACCACTGAGGCCACCTTTCCAGCTCCATGGTTGCATCTTAATGGGATGTCTAAAGGGCAGAACATCTCCCTAGGCTAAAAGACATTTAATAATAATGGAATTTGAGAGGGATGTATATCCTGTATGATTATTTGTTCTACAGTTTGATGTAAGTTATTCCAAGTAGTAAGATAATGCTTTCAGGCTGGAGGGATGGCTTAGCAGTTAAGGCATTTGCCTGCAAAGCCAAAGGACCCAGGTTCAGTTCCCCAGGGACCCACATTAGCCAGATGCACAAGGGGGCGCATGCATCTGGAATTCGTTTGCAATGGCTGGACCGTCCTGGCATACCCATTCTCTCTCTCTTTCTCTCTCCCTCTTTCTCTGTCAAATAAGTAAATAAATAAGAACAAAATATTTTTAAAACTTACATTTTTAAAAACATTTTATTGCACAGAGAGGTGGAAAGAAGAGAGACAGATAGAAAATGGGCATACCAAGTCCTCTAGCCACTGCAAACAAACTCCAGATGCGTGCACCACTTTGTGCATCTGGTTTTACGTGGGTACTCTTGGGTTGTTAGGCTTTGTTGGCAAGCCTCTCAACCTTTGAACCATCAGCCCCCACTGACTGCCGTCACGTCCCCAGCACTGAGGTTACAGGTGACATGACCATACCTTGGTACTCAGGATCTGAACTCAGGTTCTTGTTTGTGCAGAAAGTGCTTTACTGAATGAACCATTTTCAAGCCCTTGAAATGCTTTTCTTAAAAAAAAAAGGGGGGGGGGGTTCAGTGCAGGATAGTAGGAAGATCCATGATTATGGTCCCAGGACCAGGATTTGAATTCCACTTCTACCATGAATGAATCTGTGACTATCAACACATGCATTGTTAATCTTTCTGAGAATCAATGTCTCTAAAATAAAGATAGCACCATTACTTACTGGGGTTGTTGGAAAGATATAAATCAAATGAGATTAAATGAAGGCAAAGAAAAGAGGTAAGGGGCCTTGTAGTTGTCACTTGGGAGTGAAAATTATTCATCCAGCAAGCGTTTGTTGAGTGACATGTCACCTGTAGTTAAGGGTTACAGTAATTTCTCAGCTGTATCCTTCGGTGTTTTATGCCATTTTAATCTACTCGTTGTGAAGTTTCTGTGGGAAAGCCTTTCTCTGAACTCATTCTCTGAGTGGTAAAACTTCCTTGTCTCATTGGTGGGATTTCCGACGTAGGCTGGGATTTGAAAACATCAAGGAACATGAAGATTTCTCAACACTTGCTCCTGATCTTATTAATACAGAGAGTACTGTGCCAAGGTTGAATGCTTTAGTGAGAAATAATGAGGGAAAATTGTTCACAGGGCTTACTTGGTTAAGTGCAATTAAGCTAGCCTGTAATTTTTGTATTAAACTCCTGGTAGTTGGGAACCAAATATTTGGAGCTACTCATTAAATAAATTACCCTAGATTAAGGAGTTTTCTATGAGTATAAACACAGGGAAGGAAAGATGGCTGAAGACCCTGTGGTCTTTTCAAAGAAAAGTGACTGCAAGCTTGATGAACAGGTGGTCCTGGGCCCTGGCTGCAGGGCCACAGGAACTGCCCACCAAGCCTCTCCCATGTGAGGGGGGAATCCTGCAGGCCTTGGAGGTAGCATGCTACCATTGCGTGGGCCTCTTCTGAGTGGGGAACTAACTCTTGGTTAGCACGAACGCTCCCTGAATCTCAGTTTCTTGATCTAGAGAGGAGTCTGACCTCTGGGTAAGGATGCTGAGGGGTCTGACTCAGGTCACAATTGATGAGCCAAGGCCACTCATAGAGGCTTTGTTCACTCTTCCGAAATGTGTGTGGCTCTGGGATGCTCACATGTGAGATTCCTGACTCAGGGGGAAGTACAGCCCGCCCCCAATTCTACATTACTTTCTTTCTCCATGTGTGTGTGTGTGTGTGTGTGTGTGTGTGTGTGTGCATGTAAAGTCCAGAGGTTGATATCCACTGTCTTCCTCTGTTGCTTTCCATCTTATTCTATGAGACAAAGTCTCTCACTGACCATAGAGTACACTGATTCAGCTAGATAGCTAGCCAGCCAGCCCAGGGAGCCTCCTGTTTTTGCCTCAGTAGTGCCAGGAATACAGGCACATGCTGACCCACCCAGAATCTGCATCATGCTAAGGGCCCCAAACTCAGGTCTTCTTGCATGCAGTAAGCCTTTGCAGACTGAGCCACGGTAATTCTGCATTTCTGACGACCCCAGCCCAAGTGAAGAAGTTGGGACTGCTCATTTATACACCATACTGTGAGTGGTGGGGCGACAAGAGGAAAAGAAAACTTTAGCCTATGTAATTTAAAGTTCCAAGAAAGCATTGGTTTCAGATAAAGCTTATTCTGGCTGCTCAATAGTCATGAAAATGTCAGTCCCTTTTTCATTTCCCTATGTTCTATAGTGCTGGTGTGCCCTTTCGGCTGACTCTCCTCCTGGGGTGAAGGATGCCTATACTCCTCGGGTCTTGGTTCATACTTTCTTGCTTGTAGCAGCAGAAACTCATCTCCCAACTTTACCAGGAAAAATCCCAATGTTTCTGTTGATTGGCTGGATAAAATAAAGCTGACGGTATGTGAAATTCTCAGAACCAACAGGAAAAGTGGACACTGGAGAAATGACCATATTAAGTCATTTGCTATGTCCAAGAAGAAAGGTATGGGTCAAATCTATTTAAGAAATGTGAAATATATATATTTTTTCTATTGGGTTTGGGACTTTGCAAACAGTGCAGGGTTCTGTCTATGCGTATGAAAGCGTTAGCCATAACTGGGCACAGATCAGACTGTGGATCTGGGCGTTAACCTCTGCCAAGCCTAAGAAGATAGTTTATGTGATCTAAGATTATTCCCTGAAGAAAATAGTGTTTGTAAAATTGAATGTAGCCTTGGGAACATTTGTACGTGTATTTGATGTCAAAACTGAGGGTGGTCCTATGGATTGGATCACTTAACTTCATGTTTGGTGTCAGAAGTGGGATTCTGTAGTATGACCCTGACTCACTGAAGTGTGTGTTTTGGAGAAAACAAGGAAGGGTGTGCCTGATAAAACTTTTCTTTTAAATGATACTTGGTCCCCTATTGTATGAAACTACAGGTGGATGGAAGTTATTAGAGGCCAAAGTTACCAATGGAATTTAGTGACAGGTTCAGTTCTCAAGGAGTGAAATGTTGGATATCTACAGATGATAACATAATAAGAAATAGTAGAGTACATAATCTCATGGTACTGTTGCCTATAATGACTAAGATGAAAGTAACACAGAGTATTGGGGCAGATCTTGATGTTGTACCAAGTTCAAGTTTTGTCTGATTTATGACCACAAGTCTAGGACTACTACTCATGAGAATTCCATGACACAGAATGGTGGCACCTCTGGGACTGTGTGTCAGCAGGAAGACAACATGCTGAGGGCCACGTCGAGAGTCTGGGAACCAGCGGTATACTGTGAAAAGCTGTTTTATATTTCAGCATTGTTATTGTCAGCTTCCGGGAGACTCTACTATGATGCCTTGCATGGCTTTTGGAGGTATCTTTGGTTTTAAACATTGTAGAGTGAAAGATAGCTTGTGGTTCATAGAAGACCCGATCATGGGTTGGGAATATATAATCCAGATACAGAGTGTAAGTGGGGGAAATAGACACTGTTTCTGTGAGCATGCACACGTGTATTAAATAAAAACCCCTGCAAAATTAAGTTGTCTTGAGAAGGGGCCGATCTAGTTTCTCCTATAAATGTCAAGTATAATATTCCAGACTGAGATGTTGGTATGCTGTGTTCCAAGCCATGCTGGATTGGTTTTATGATGATCTGAATATTAATCCATTCAATAGGCACCTTTGCCAGGTGTGGTCAATACTGTGGTTAGGGGCTCCTTTTGTGTTGGTGTCCCTTGTAATATTACCAGCATAATAACAAGCAACTGTCTGAGAAAACCAATTAGATATGTCATCTCAGATTTCTAGGTGGGTTTTACAGACACTGAAAAATTTACAATGATTCATAAAAATATCAGGAGAAGGCAAAGAAAGTTGATCCATCAGGGTGGAAAGCTTTAGTAGCTATTATGAAATAGTATAAACAAAGCAGATAAAAGAAAAGATAGGTTGAAACAGTGTCCATTACACAGTATGTGAAGTGGATCAGTGGGAGTTTCTATTGCCCCCTCCCAAGTAGCAAAAGTCCTCGAACAAATCTGCTCTTTACTTTGGAGGAATTTGAAGCACTGAAAGGCAGTGATGACAATCAGAAAGTTGACCTTGAATCACTTGTTTTGTTTTTTTTAATCACTTATGCCATGGTCTGTCACAATAATCAAGAAGAAAATCTATAGATGAGTCAGGATCTTCTTGCCGAATCCATACCTGAGGATCCAAGGTCACATGCATATGTATGGGTAAAATGACCTGTGGGGTTGAGGGAGAAAAGAATTTTCTGGGGCTTCGACAACATGGCATTCCAATGTACTCTTTCCAAACCGGTTGAAGTCCTAATGGGATTGACAGCCTTGGAGGATGTAGAAGTGCAATGTGGACGGATGAAAGTGAAAATCTGGATTTAGGTGGATGTGTTAATAGTCTTTATGTGATGTGGTTGCACACTTTACCTGAGCATTCTGCAAGAAGTAGAAGGCATGTGTTAAAATAAAGGACAAATGGAGAGGAGACATGGAAGTGACAGTAAAAGTGAAGCAATGGGCTATTACAGTGAAATCAATGTAGTGAGACACACTGCATAAAAACACTTTGTCCAGTGATGGGCCATCTATACAGTGGTAGCCTTGCTCCTATCACCTAGTGATGTCACATCCCTTGTGACTTCCTAGAGCAACATAGTACTTGGTGTCTGTGAAGATTCTGGTTTAAATGAACATCCTGCTCTACCAGTCTAACAAAAATACACATTGTACAATCATGTATAGTACATGGTGTTAGATGATGATGATAAATGATGATGCTCCTGGTTTGTGTATTTATAATAGTTTATACTGTTTTAGAGTATACTCCTCTTGCTTATTAAAAAGCTTATTGTCAAAAAGTATTGTCAAAAAGGTTGTTGCGCTTGCAGCAACCTCATAATCTTTCATTTACCATTTTTTTGATTGCATCATCTTATATTGTGTTTGACTTAATGACATGTCCTATTGTTCATGTTGACCATAAAAACAATAGGATTATCAACACATATATCATATACATGCATACACCTCATATGCTATGTACTATATAGCCTAGATATATAAAAAGATACACCATCTAGGTTGGTATATAAATATGTTACATGATGCGCTCATAATTACTAAGTCACCTAATGACAGATTTCTTAGAATGTATCGCTAGTGGTTAACCAATACACGACTGTACTCATTACATTGGCGCCTCCTGAGAAAGAGTGCATTATTTCAATACAATTTTGCAGGCATCCAGAAGGAGAAGCTGTATGTTTGTCAGTACCACCTTATTTTTAGAACCTGACAAGGTTGAACTGCAAGGTTAAGTATCAGCTTTGGGAGATACTGGACATTGAATGTGATGATGCACAAATGGGAAATGAATGAGCTGGATGCCATGCCAGAATCTTTCTACTCTTGCCTTTCATGTTACATCTAAGGCACACACTATTAGTTGTGAAGTAATCCGGAGAAGCATTCCCAGTGGTGACATGGGTCATGCGGTCTGTAAGTCCCAGTGGATGGATCACTTTGTAGGTACCAACCTAGACGATCCGACACTTTGAAAGGTCCTGATTATAATGAATAAACTGTAATGTCATTCCTAACACAACACAGGTTCCAATGCACAAATATACATGTCTTTTTCCTTCCTTTCTACCTTCCACTCTTCCCTCCATCCCTCTCTGTTCCCTTCCCTTCCCCCTCCCCCTTCCCTCTCCCCCTTCCCCCTCCCCCTTCCCTTCCCTTCCCCTCCCCCTCCCTCCCTCCCCTCCCTCCCCTCCCTCCCCCCTGTTCTACTCCTGTTCTACTCCTGTTCTGTTCTGTTCTGTTCTGTTCTGTTCTGTTCTGTTCTGTTCTATTCTATTCTATTCTATTCTATTCCATTCTATTCCAAGTCCACTCCACTTCTATTCTGTTCTGTTCTGTTCTATTCTGTTCTATTTCTTTCTTTTCTATTCCATCCCTTTCCTTTTCCTCTCCTCTCTCCCTTCTTTCCTTCCTCTCTCCCTCCCTTTCTTCCTTTCTCCTTCCCTCTCTCCCTTCCTTCCTTCCATTCTTCCTTTCTTTTTGATACAGGGTCCCATGTAACCCAGGCATGATGTGCAGCTGAAACTGGACTTGAACTACTAATCTTCCTTCCTCCATCTCCCACAGGCTAGGATCACAAACATGCACCACCGTGCCCTTTTAATATATTGCTCCTGCTTTTATGAATTAAAAAAACCCCATAAAATAGAGTAGAAAAAGGAACAAGAATTACTAATGGGATTAGAGCAATAGACACCAGAAGGTGGGGCTGAATTCCCCTGGGTATAGCCTTCCCTTTGAGGAAGGGGGCTATGGGAGGATTCACACTAAATTGTTTGGCTGTAGCTCCCACTTCCTGTGTCCCGAGTGTGGAGGACACAGCATCTTGGACCTGAAACATGATTTTCACTTCACTCATGCCATTACTACACAATGACAAAATACACAGTGACCAACGAACACACAAAAACCCCAATGACCTACAAAACACATAAGAGGCTTTGGGAAGAGAGGTTCTTGCCTATGTGTTATGAGACAAGTTAAATTTGCTTTTCATGAGCAATACAATTTGGAGTAAAAAGACTTGAAATGGGAAGATGAGAGGCTTCACTTACTGGATGAAGGCAGAAGGCAGGAGTTAGGCGGCGACTATTTTGTGACATGGGGGCAGGCAGACTTCACAAGCGCTGCTGTAGGATGCTAGCCCCCAATGTTGGGAAAAGACTTGGACCCTAATCAACATTTTTTTTTTTAATGAGGCAAGCCCAACAGACTAGCCTTTTTAATGAGAGAATGAGAACAAAAGTGGGAGAGGGGAGAGGGAGACGGAGACGGAGAACGAGCACAAGCACGCCAGGGCCTCCAGCCATTGTAATTGAACTCCAGACTTGTGTGCCACCTTGTGTGCATGTGCAAACTTGTGCTTGTGTCCCCTTGTGCATCTGGCTTACATGGGATCTGGACAGTGAAGCCTGGGTCCTTAGGTTTTGCAGGCAAGCACCTTAACTGCAAAGCCATCTCTCCAGGACCCTGCTGGTTATTTTAATAGATAGAGCTGAGTAGTCATGGGAAAATGGTCTGTGTCCCAGCAGTTGAGACTGAAAGGCATAGCTGTGGGAACTTAGGGCCCTCCAAATCCATGGAAGTCCTCTAGAAACCCTTGGTAGTCTATGTCATTGTACTGTGACTGTCCTCCTGAAATAAGTGACAATAAGACATCCTGCCATACAGTTATCAGAGATAGGAAATACTGTGAATTGTGCCCAAGTCCTCCTTGCAGGAAGGACATGGGTCCTGTTATGGAACTGTGCATCATGGGAAAGGTTATTCTATTCTATTCATTCTATCCTATCCTATCCTATCCTATCCTATCCTATCCTATCCTATCCTATCCTATCCTATTCTATTCTATTCTATTCTATTCTATTCTATTCTATTCCATCCTATTCTATTCCATCCTATTCTATTCTATTCCATCCTATTCCATTCCATTCCATTCCATTCCATTCCATTCCATTTCTTTCCTTTTCCTCTCCTCTCTCCCTCCCTCCCTTTCCTTCCTCTCTCCCTTTCTTCCTTCCTCCTTCCCTCTCTCCCTTCCTTCCATTCTGATGAACTGAGGCTGAGTGAAGTAGGACCCTAGCAACAACCAAGTTATAGACAATAGTTAAGACACCTGCCTGTAGTAATTCGGCCAGGTGTTTACTGTGTCACTCGCGTTGTGAAGGCATGGAAAGTGACTTTTCCATTTCAGTTATTTATTCAGGAATGGAACTGAATTATACTATGGCCACACTCTGTAACATGGTGTAATATTGACATTGTAGGCAAGATTCAGCTATCATATGTAAATAGGTCTTATGAAAACATTGGTATTCATAATCATGTATATTGGAGATGGATTTAAGACCTCAGAGCTAATGATAGGGGTCTTTTGGACAATAATAAGCCATGTAACTGATGGGCTTCTACTTCTGGAGGGACTCCAGAGGAGCTGGAAGCCAAAGATCACAGGCTGACATCTGAAGGGACTAGAGATGAAAGGTCAGCCATGTGTGCAGTTCACCATGTCCCCACAGTTAAAACTGGGGACACCAGCGCTCAAGTGAGCTTATGAACTGGCCGTCGTCTCCCAGGCTTAATGCCATACGTGATAGCTGGAAAGTCAATACTGTTTCCAACTCCATGAGGCAAGACTGTTGGATTTTTCACGTTTGGAAACCTTGAGGACTTGACTCATGTTTCTTACATGATTGATTGATTTTAATCTGTATCCTTTCACTATAATACACCATAACTATGATTATGAGTGCTCTCAGAGAGCTCTTCTAGCAAACTATTAGAACTGGGAGTGGTTTTTGGAGCCCGTGATATCTACAGTGGGTGTCAGAAGTGACAGCAGTCTTGTGGACCCTACTCCCTAAATAAGTAAATTCATTTTTTTTAATCTTAGAGAGAATTGGCGCACCAAGACCTCAGCCACTACAATTGAACTCCAAATACTTGCGCCATCTAATGGGCATGTGTGACCTTGCACTTGCCTCACCTTTGTGCATCTTGGCTTATGTGGCATCTGGAAAGTTGAGCCTGGGTCCTTAGGCTTCGCAAGTGAGCGCCTTAACCACTAAGCCACCTCTCCAGCCCTGTAAGTTCAATTTAAAAAAAATTTTTTTTTGGACCATTCCTTCCTCTTCCCAACAGCAGTATCTACTTCAAATATTTCTCTGCAACAAACATTATCCTTTCAATGGTTCCTTAGATGCCATTCTAACTATGCATAATCCAAAGTAAAGTTCTGTTGAGATATTAATACAGATGTATATGTGAATTAAGAAAGTCGCTCAATGCATTGTAGCCAATATGCTTCACATTAATAATTCAGCTATTTTTATTTGTTTCTAAACCAAAAGGAAAAAGGACTGGGTCCACAGAGCAGCCGTAACAGTGTGAACAGTTTTTATTAAACTGGAAGAAAACCTCTTAAGGTTCTTGGATTATGAAAGTTATTCATTCAATTCTTTAGTTTCAACTATTCCTGGGACGTCAGGAGATGACATCCTTTGGTGTCCTTAAATGCTATTTAATTTTTTTTCTTTATTTAGGAGAAAGAGATAAAGAGAAAGACAGAGAGGGGGGGAGTAGAGATAGAGGGATAGAGAGAGAGAGAGAGAGAGAATGAATATGGGTGTGTCACTGCAAAGGAACTCTGATGCATGCACCACCTTGTGCATCTGACTTATGTGGGTCCTGAGGAATCAAACCTGGGCCCTTTGGTTTGCAGGCAAACACCTTAACCGTTAAGCCATCTATCCAGCCCCCCACATGCTATTTTTATTGCTTTATTCATTGCTGTGACACAACACCTAATAGAACTGTCTTACGGGAACTAGGATCTATTTGAGCTCACAGTTTCATGGAGGGGAAGGAAAGTACTCCCAGTCCTGGGAGAAATTCCTGTCTGTAGTGGGCGAAGTGCAAGGTGGCTTGGTTCACATCTTGGTAGGGAAGGGAGGCTGCAAATGAGAACATGTTATAACCATGTTATCACCCTCAAGGACCACTCTACAGTGACTTACTTTCTCCTGTTAGGTTCCATCTCTTAAAGGTTCCACAATCTCCCCAAAAAGCACCACCACTGGGGACCCAGTATCCGAATATACACGCCTACTGGTGGTTGTGGGGAATTCTTACACTCAAACCATAATTCTGTTCTTTTTAATAGGAACCCAAACCCACTCTCAATTACAGTACAACTATAGTATAGTATAATTTATTCTAATCCATCTGTTTCAAATAAGCACAGTAAAGTAAATTGTGATGAAATAAAGGAAGAAAACGGCCAGGCATGTTGCACAAATACTTTTCAGACTCCACACAGCACACAATTTGAAAGCCTTTGTGCTTGAGAACACTGGGATTCACTAGGCACTTCACAAACCAATGTTCTTGGTCCCTGTTTTGCAACTTGCAAAAAAAAAAAAAAATTAACAAAAGACAGAAGTGGGGTAGTAATACAGACTTTATTCAGAGTCACAGAGAAAACCGGGAAGGAGGCCACATCCAGATTGAGTTACCCAGGCAATATTTTTTTTTTCTCATTTTTCCATGTTTTCTTTTTTTTGTATTGGAGTTTAACTTATAGGTTAATGGTGCTTTTGGCTTCTGCAGTTAGCCACAGGCATCTTGCTATAGATCTGGCTGTTCCTCTCATCACACTCATTAATCTCACTCCATTAGATGTCCCAGTTCAGAAAAATTCTGTTCTGTGACTGACCATAGAAAGAAGACAAAACCATCTGGTAGTGGTCTGAGTGAAAAAATTTTCAAAAGTTCCCTGAGAAAGAGAATCCATGATGCTCTCTCTGAATCAACTTGCCAAGGTCACCACATATGATCTTAAATGTTCTACAGGGAAATTTGAGAAAAATTTCGATGTTAAAATGTAATGCTTACAAAATTAGCCCTTCATTTTACCCAACTTTTATGTGATATTACAATAACATATTTCAAAGATAATTGCAAAAAAATGTAAGTATCTGATAAAATATTTTCAAAATATATAAATCAAAACAGGCATACATACTATGTTCATAATCTTTGCAAAACTATAGACTAAATAAAGCCATATATTCTTCAAAAATCCTCCCCCAAAGATGGATGCAATTCAATAGATCCTCTGTACTGTATCTGTGGGGTTTTCTGGAAGTCGTTTTTTCTATTGTTTTTCTTTTTAGGAGAGAGAGAGAGAGAGAGAGAGAGAGAAAGAAAGAGAGAGAGAGAGAACTGGCACACCAGGGCCTCCAGCCACTGCAATCAAACTCCAGACATGTGCGCCACCTTGTGCTCATGTGTGACCTTGCACACTTGCATCACATTGTGTGTCTGGTTACATGGGATCTGGAGACTTGAACATGGGTCCTTAGGCTTCACAGGCAAGCGCTATAACCACTAATCCATCTCTCCAGCTCTAGAAGTTCTTTCTGTAAAACAATTGTGGATTTCTTTAGCATAGGTAAAGAAATTTGTCTTAGGCAAGCACTTACTACAAGGTGACTTATGACACCTTAGTTCCCTCACTATTTTCTCTGATGATGCTGTTGCATACACTTTATTTGCATGACTTTTGGTGTTCTGATGGCATGATCATATGTATATAACCATTAAAGGCCCCCAATTATTTTTCATTAGCTTATTATTAAGAAAAATCAATTAATCACAAAATAATTTATCACAAAGTACTAATCGATTCTGAATTCTTACAATTATACTGGACTATAAAGGAACTTATTCAAATGACCCAGAATTTGCATGAAGTTTCTTTCTTTCTTTCTTTTTGAGGTAGGGTCTCTGGTCCAGGCTGACCTGGAATTCACTATGTAGTCTCAGGGTGGCCTTGAACTCTTGGCAATCCTTCAACCTCTGCCTCCTGAGTGCTGGGATTAAAGGCATGCACCACCACACCTGGCAAAGTTTGATTTTTTAAAAATCTTTTAGATAATCATCAAAATGAAGACACATTTTTTTTTTCTGAGCATGGTAGCACATGCCTGTAAACCTAGTACTTTAGAGGATGAAGCAGGAAGATTGCTGCAAGTTTGAGGCCAGCCTGTTATACATTCTAAGTTCCGGGCCAGCCATGGCTAAACAGTGAGACTTTGTCTCAAAAAAAAAGATTCATAAAAAGGAAGTGTTGAGGACAGTAAGGATTGTGACTTAGTCCCTAGGATGGCTGCACCTGGCTTGAAGACACTCTTACAGATGCCCATGTGTGTGCGTTGTGATTTACCAACACTTGATCTAATAGTTCTCATGATAAACATCATTGAAATGTTTCACTGGTTTGTCAGAAGAATTTAAACATCATATTGTTATGGCGAGGACCCCCAGGGAAGACCACACGGACACCAAGTAGTAGGAAAGAAATCTTTACTTGCCAGGTGGCGACTACATCCAGGACTCAGGAGCCTGAATGCAGTACCAGGCTGTACTTCAGGGCACCTTTTATAGGAGAAATCCATACGATTACACATCTTACTTTTATAGTTCAGAAGTTCAGTAATCATAATCTTACAAAACCAAGAGTTAATTTCAGTTGATTTTAGAAAAAAACAGAAACTTGTCTGGAATCTCCCCTCCGTTCATTTTCCCTCTCCTGCAACTGCAAGCAAGCAGCAGTTAATTCAGAAGCTGAAGATTGCATTTAGCAACAGCGATTAAAAACGTCTTGTCTTGTGGTGACCCATTGTGTTAAAGCAAGCCAAGCATCAAGTTCAAGCGCAGGTGAGACCATATCCGAAGGTACCAGCTAAGCTGAACTTCCTTGTACGAGTTCACAATATGGAGTCACTTATGTCCTCCTCCACTTAGGCCCTTGTCACAATACGTACACATAGTTTGCAAGGCATAAACGTTCCAAGTGTGTAATTTTCTCTACTGTCATTTCCTTCATTCTCAGAAAACATGGAGACACACCTAAAATCTTACTGAGGGCTGAAGAGATGGCTTAGCGGTTAAGCGCTTGCCTGTGAAGCCCAAGGACCCCAGTTCAAGGCTTGATTCCCCAGGACCCACGTTAGCCAGATGCACAAGGGGGTGCACACGTCTGGATTTCGTTTGCAGTGGCTGGAGGCCCTGGCACGCCCATTCTCTCTCTCTCTCTCTCTCTATCTGCCTCTTTGTCTCTCTGTGTGTCGCTCTCAAATAAATAAATAAAACTGAACAAAAAATTTAAAATCTTACTGATGTATTTTCCCTTTAAAGTTTTGTCACCATTGTCTTTTTTTATTAGACTATCCATCATCTGTCATGCACTCCCTTCAGGAGCAGTTTGTTTTTTATGAGGAGGGAGAGAGAGAGAGAGGGAGAGAATTGGTATGCCAGGGCCCCCAGCTACTGCAAATGAACTCCAGACACATGAGTCATCTTGTGTTCATGGGCAACCTTGTATACTTGCGTCTGGCTTACATGGGATCTGGAGAGCTGAACATGTGTCTTTAGGCTTCACAGGCAAGCACCTTAACCACTAAGCCATCTCTACAGCCCCATTGATAGACAGCTGGCAGACCAGCGCCATCTCCTGCATGCTTGGCAGTGTGTGAAATAGTAGTGATTCAGAAAGGTGCTTCGGGAAAGCCTGCCTGTTCACTCCTAGAGTTTCAACTTGCCCCACTGAATCTCACAGTTGTGTGACTTGTAAAGAAAGACGTGGGAACAGTACGTGGAGCTCAGGATTATGTGTGCAGGGAACAGAAAACCTCCATAAACATTGATGCTGATTTAAACTAAAGCAAAGAGACCACATCCGAGTGTTGAAAGGATGGTGATAAATATAGGCATGTAATATTATATATAACAATTAAAAATATTTACTTATTTTCAGGGAGGGATGGAGAGAGGGAAGGGGTCAGAGAATGGGTGTGCCAAGGCCTCTTGCCACTGCAAACAAACTTCAGACTCATGTGCTACTTTGTGCATCTGGCTTGACGTGGGTACTGGGGAATTGGACCTGAATCATCAGGCTTTGCAAGCAAGCACCTTTCATCACTGAGCAATCTCTACAGCCCTCTAATAATCCCTGTAATAATTATTGTAATAATAAGCCAGGCGTGCTGGCACATGCATTTAACTCCTGCACTCAGGAGGCAGAGGTAAGAAGATCATCATGAGTTCGAGGCCACCCTGAAAATACAGAGTGAATTCCATGTCAGCCTAGGCTAGAGTGAGACCCTGCCTCAAAAAAAAAAAAACAAACAAAAATAAAACAAAAATAATAATAATAAAATAAAATGAAGAAATAAAAATAATTATTGTAATAATAATAAAGTTTTTATAGTGCTATGAAGAAAATCAGCATCCTTCCCAAATTGTCTGTGTGTGCTTTGTGTTCTGAATTCAGCCAACGGCCCCAATAGTGAGGGTGTTTTGTCTGTCTCGAGACCCTGGGTCACAGAGATTTCATTTTGTGAAAAGCATTTTGTGTACCTAAGCATTGCATTGGAAATCCACACTGGTTGCACATATTGATTTTCGTTGTCGTTTATAAAAATTTCAAAAAGGGGCCCAGGCATGGTGGTGCACGCCTGCTCTCCCAAGCGCTTGAGGAGTAAAGACAGGGAACTTAAGTTCCAAACCAGCCCGGGCCTGCACAGTGAGGTCACGTCATATTCCCTCCTATTATACATCATCACGAATCATATATAAATAAAATCCAAGTAGGAGGGATCTGATAGTGAAAGTAGGATGGGCAGACAGAATTCATATGAATGCAGGATATATGCATGTGTGGAAATATCACAGCAGAGCCCGTTAATTTGTCCAATTAACATGTGTTGCCATTGTAGCTATTACAGTGAAAAACATATTTTAAACATGAAATGTAAACATATAACTATAAAACATGAAATAGAATAGTTACGATAAGCTTTTTCAAAAAAAATCAATTTGTAAAATTCAAAAGTAGAGTAAAACTTTTAAAAATCGCCTATAAACTTGTTTCACTTGGAATCAACCACCCTTACTTAACATTTTCTGAGTTTGTACTAAGTACACGCAATAAATATGTAGTTACAGAAATGAGGTTATGTGCTAAGTCGTCAACCCATTTTCATGTGACTTTCTTTTAGCGTTTTCTCTTGTGATAGAATATAGTTCCTCATAAAAACTATTTGAAAGCTGCATGCTATGCTATTTCAAGGAAGTGCCTTGCTGATTTCAATAACCCTTTGTTTTGGAAAGTTTCAAGTGTTTGGTTCTGTTAAATGGAAGTAATCATGGTTCTAATATAAATTTGTGTTCCAGTCTCCTTTCTGGGGATAGTTTACCCAGAAGCTGTTGTGTCTCTTATTTCTAATACAATGATTCAGTCTATTTCTGCAGTTGTATTTCCTTAAGCCCATTCCAAATCCAAAAATATTTCTTCAAAGAGCCTTTAGTTCTTCATTATACTGTCTACCAATTATCCCCACAGACCCTCATTCTGAGAGACTGTTCGAAACTGTCCGTGCTGTCAATTAGCAAGAACAGAAAAAACTTGGGCTGGAGGGATGGCTTAGTGGTTAAGAGACGTTTGCCTGGGAAGCCAAAGGACCCAGGTTCAATTCCCCAGGACCCATGTTAGCCAGATGCACAAGAGGGATGCACACGTCTGGAGTTTGTTTGCAGTGGCTGGAGGCCCTGGCACACCCATTCTCTCTCTTTCTCTGTCAAATAAATAAAAATAAATAGAAAAATATTTTTTTGAAAAGGATTAGAAAAACTCCCACCCAGTTACTTAAGTTGGTTTCGTTACCTGCAGTCAAATAGATTCTCCCAAAATCCATCCGAACTTATGGTTGTCCTGGTTATTTGGTTTTAATGCTATTTCTGCATCTGCCATACTTCACTCTGGCTGATTTTGTAAGTTCTATACTATTTTGTTCAAAACTACCTTCAGCAAAATTGTAAAGAGGGACCCTGGAAGAACAGCACCATGGTGCTTTGTAACATGCTAAGTGGTTATGGCTTTGTGTGTTTGCTAGAAAGGAGCTTCCTGTGAGTATTTTAGTTATTCAGAGCTTCCAAAATATATGAGGCAGCACTAGAAACTATCTCAAAGGATAACCGACCCTCCCATCAAAACTGGCATTCAGGGCTGGAGAGATGGTTTAGTGGTTAAGGCGCTTGCCTGCAAAACCTAAGGACCCAGAACCCACGTAAGCTAGATACACATGGTGGCGCATGTGTATGGAGTTTGCTTGCAATGGCTAGAGGCCCTGGTGTACCCATTCTCTGAATCTCTCTCTCTCAATGAAATAGTAAAAAAAAGAAAACTTCTCCCCTTGTCTGTCATTTTGTTCTAAGGGCTCAATGAATGATTTTCCTCAGCGCTGCAAATTCCACTATAATGGGGTACGAAAATACAAGTCAGTGATGTTGTGGTCTTAACAAAGACACTTTGGCTTTTCAAAGGTGATCATTCATGGAGGTCGGATATGTCCATACCTGTCCAGCACAGCCCATTGCAGCCCAAGTCCGGCTTTATGGTCAGAGTCAAATGGGACTTTTCCTTTACTACTGATGAAAAATAACAAGAACTTTGGGTTGAAGGGATCAGATGGTGAGCGATCCACTTTGAAACATTCACAGAGCCAGCAAGAATTTCACACCAATTTGAGTGCTGCAGGTGACGAATTTAACAGCTGGTGGGAGTGCAAATTAGAGCCAATTATAATTTGATTGACCTGCCTTGACAATAAAACTGTCTTCCCCAATTTAAAATGCCTAGCAGGAACCTCTCTGCCCCGGGAAGGTGGTGATTTCAAAGAAAGAACAGCTCAAACTAGGAAATTCTTTCACAATGCTGACAGTAATAAAGATTTATTTATGTAGTACTTTTTCCTCTTGAATTTAAATGACTACATTCAAAGTGAGGAACAGGACAGTTTGCCAGCAGTGAAAAAGGTCTGGGGTTGTTGTAAATGTGTCTCCAGGATATTGTCGTAGAAAATACATGAACAATTGGAAAGTACTGGAGAAAGGGGAAGGTGAGTTCCAGCGTAGGATGTGAGTTGTCATCATATATTTTTAATCTTTTAAGTTATCTTTTGGTTAGCACAAAAGGTAACAGGTTTCATTATGTAATGTGTCATTTTCCTTTTTTAAAAAAAATATTTTATTTATGAGAGAGAGAATGAGAGAGAGAGAGAGAGAATGGGCATACCAGGTCTTCTAGCCACTGCAAACAAACTCCAGACATATGCACCACCTTGTACATCTGACTTTACTTGGGTACTGGGGAATCAAACCTGGGTCCTTTGGCTTTATAGGCAAGTGCCTTAACTGTTAAGTCATCTCTCCATTTCCCATTTTGTCATTTACACACACACATGTTTGTGTGTGTGTGTGTGTGTGACTATACCTTGCTCATACTCTTCCTTCAAGTTGTTAACTTTATTAAAATGTTATACATTGTTTGGAACAATTGGTTCAGTTTTTAGATGTATAAAGAAACCAAATGTAGAATTTAAAAAGCCTTTTTTTTTTTTTTTTTTGGTTTTTCCACTCTAGCTCAGGCTGACCTGGAATTCACTATGTAGTCTCAGGGTGGCCTTGAACTCTCGGCAATCCCCCTACCTCTGCCTCCTGAGTGCTGGGATTAAAGGCATGCGCCACCACACCCAGCTAAAAAAAGCCTATTCTTTGAAATTGTTTTAATAACCCAAGAGGAGTTCTTGATTCTAGAAGGTAGTTTATCCTGTGACCATATATATATATATTTTTGTTTGGTTTCTCAAGGTAGGGTCTCACTCTAGCTCAGGCTGACCTGGAATTCACTCTGTAGTCTCAGGGTGGCCTCGAACTCTTGGCAATCCTCCTACCTCTGCCTCCCGAGTGCTGGAATTAAAGGTGTGCGCCACCACACCCGGTCTGTTACCATATTTAAATCGTTTGAATAAGGTAGAGGATCTCAGGCTGGACTCAAGCTGCCCATTCCCTACTTTTTATTTTATTTTATTTATTTGAGAGAGGAGAGAGAAAGAGACAGGTAGAGAGAGACTAGGCAAGCCAGGGTCTTCAGACACAACAATGAATTCCAGATGCATGCATCACCTTGTGCATCTGGTTCACATGGATCCTGGGAAATCAAACCTGGGTCCTTTGGCTTTGCAAGCAAGTGTCTTAACTGCTAAACCATTCTTCCGGCCTCCATTCCCTACTTTTTAATAAAGGTTTTTTTTGTTGTTGTTGTTTTTTATTTGAGGCAGGGTCTCGCTTTAGCCCAGGCTGACCTGGAATTCACTATGTAGTTTCAGGATGGCCTTGAACTCACAGTGATTGGTGATCCTCCTACCTCTGCTTCCCAAGTGCTGGGATTAAAGGCATGCGCTACCACGCCCGGCCTAATAAAACTTTTTATTGATAACTTCTGTAAGTATAGACAATAAACCATAATAATCCCCTCCCACCATCCCCACTACCCCCCTCCCAAGTCCACCCTCCATTGAATGCCTTCACTCCAATTATTTTGTCCGCTATGTAGATGTCATATGTTTTTTCTGTGCCTATCATGAAGGCCTTGTGCAGATGGTGTCATGCAACAACCTTAGCTTAATAAAATGCAGGAAAGGAGTCGCAGGGACTGTACTTCCTGCTTTGCCTGGAGATCTCGAAGTTCTCCGTTGACCTCTCATTCTGGTCTGCCAGCTCTCAGAAGGTCGCTCTGAGCAGTGACCAAACAGAGACTGAGCAGATAGATGGGTCCTCCCGCCCCACCTCTGCTACTTTGCCCAAGATTGCCTCCATCTTGGGCAAATTGTCCTCTTTGAGTTTCAGGCTCAGAGAGGTGGAAACAATCCAGTCCACCTTACGGGTTGTAGGCAAGATAACTTGGTTCAGTGTCTAGCTTGGACTCTGACTGGCTCTAAGGCAATGGTGGGATCCTGTGTGTCTCTCTCTGCATTACCTTCTCTTCATCACTAAGGCTGCCTGGCTTTTTTTTTTTTTTTTTTTTTCTGCTGCCACTGAAAGTTTTGCAATGACCTGGGTGGAGGCGAGAGGGGGTTGGGGACAAGCGGCATGCTTGTCTCTGTGGCATGGTAAAGACTCCCCTGTTATCTGAGGTTTCATTTCCTATAGCTTTATTCATATACAATCAACAATGAAAATAGTAAATGAAAACTTGTAGAACTAAATGAGGCATAAGTTTTAAATAGCTTACAATTATTTCACTATTTGGTATTGTTGTTAATCTCTCACTATGACTAATTTCTAAGTTACACTTCATCATCGGCACGTACTTATAGGGGAAAAAAACCCTGCCTTTTATAGTGTTCAGTACTATTTGTTGCTTCAGGCACTGGGTGGGGGGTCTTCGAATGTGTCCCTCATGGATAAAGCAGGGGGGTAGTGGTGGCATTTTTAGATTGAATTTCAGAAGTCACTAGCAATGCTCTTTCTGTTGATGAGATCTAGAATACAAATATTATTTGGACACATTTTATGTTAAACATACATTTGCAATTGGCTCAGAAACCTAACCTTCTATCATATGGTTTATATAATAAGTTAGCAAGAAAAGTGAAGGAAGTAGCTGTGACAAAGGCCACAAGCTTTATTTTCTAGGAAAGACATGGATGCTCTCAGTTGTGGACACACAGTACAAGCATGGATATTGCCGCTGTCTTACTGCTTGGATATTATGACAAGTTCCAAGATGAAAATGAGGAGCCTAAGTTTTGGATCAGGACATGACACGTGGCATAGCGCATGTATCCGAGCTTTGTGCTAATAGCTACAAATCATTCATCATCGGCTAAGAAAAGTACGTGTTTTTTATGACTACAGCGTCACTCCTCTTTTAAAATCAATTCTGGGTGAAGGCTGGGGTTTCAGAAAGTCCGGTCTTTATGCGTAATGAGAACGCCTCATTATTATTGTTATTATTATGTGATTTTTTTTTTTTACTGCTTACAAGATCTACTACTGAAGATCTGTATCACGATGTTCGTATGCATGCTTGTACACATCCTTGAAAATGAAATTTCTTGTGGGCCGCACATCTGTTTTTTAGACACTTACCTATAGGAATAGAGATCAGTAAGCAAAGACCCCCCTGGAACCAAGGCCTGGAGCGCAGCCAACTCCAAGCAATGGGACGAGGATTTCTGCAAGCAGGCTCGACTGGGTCAGACCCGGGCAGCTGATGGAGGGGGGCCAGGTTGCACAAGCAGCTGCTGCCTGGTGAACTGAAACAGGGCAGGCACAAGGTGGGCAGCCAGATGCCGTAATGACCCACTGAAGAATAACCGCATGTGATACAATGTAGCTGTGAAAAGTGGAGGAACAATGGCAGCAGATGGACAAAAACCTGGCACGCAGCAAGCCGGAGAGGGCGGCTCATTTATAGCAAAAAAGCTCCACGTGAGTTAGGGAGGGACAGGGATGCCGACCCATGCCAGGCCTGTAGGTAGTAACCAACCCCGGACGCATGCATCCTTTATTCTCTTCTTACACCCACCTGACCGCTTGTTTTGCATAACTGACTGGGCTAGGTGCTCCAGGATGCAGGATGAAGCCAGGCTTACTGACCTCCGGGAGCTTGGGGTCTAACGGATGTGCAGTGGGTTTCTGTCTGGTCCGTTTAGGGGTCGTGTTGTGGTTGTTCACATCATTGTCATTTAATATTCTTTTAAAAACACCGTTCTCTTCCTAGATCTTGGTTAGTTTCACTTCAAGACCGAAGGAGACGGAGTTTCAGAGCAGTAGTAGGTTGCAAGCAAAATGGGATGAGACATATCTCCGACAGTTGTGCTCCAAGATTGTCCCTAAAGCTAGCTGTTGAGTGGGACTCTGTCATGGTACTAATGTCTTCAGTTTACAGTCAAAAAGCACAGGGACCTCGCCCCACAAAGGGTGACTGGCTCTTCCCTGAATTTTATACATACAGATATTTGTGGAAGACACATGTGCCTATATTCAAAGGACACATCCACCCTGTGTTGTGAACACACACACACACACACACACACACACACACACACACACAGGATTATTTCTTCTATTACTTGAAATAAACATCCCTTATCATCACTGTTTTTTAAAGTATTTTCTTTCTATTTATTTATTTGAGAGAGAGAATGGGCACACCAGGGCCTCCAGCCACTGCAAACGAACTCCAGATGTGTGCGCCCACTTGTGCATCTGGCTTACGTGGGTCCTGGGGAGTCGAACCTGGGTCCTTTGGCTTTGCAGGCGAGTGCCTTAACTGGTAAGCCATCTCTCCAGCCCCACATCACTGTTTTTGTTTCAATTAAAAATTACTCAAAAGAAATATGTCCCTAAGCTGGGTGTGGTGGTGCCTGCCTTTAATCCCAGCACTTGGGAGGCAGAGGTAGAAGGATCACCGTGAGTTCGAGGCCAGCCTGAGACTACATAGTGAATTCCAGGTCAGCCTGGATCAGAGTGATACCCTACCTCGAAAAACAAAACAAAACAAAACAAAACAAAAAACCCAAAAAACAAAACAAACAAACAGAAATCTATCCCTAGCAGCAGAGCACTTTTTAAATTTATTTTTTAGAGAAATGAAGAGAAAGAGAGAGAGAGAGAGAATTGGTGCCAGGGCCTCAGCCACTGCAATCGAACTCCAGATGCTTGCGCCACCTAGTGGGCATGTGTGACCTTGTGCTTGCCTCACCTTTTGTGTGCCTGGCTAAAGTGGGATCTAGAGAGAGATCAAACATGGGTTCTTAGTCTTCACAGGCAAGCACCTTAACCAGCTAAGCCATCTCCCCAGCCCCAGTTTTTATTTATGTATTTTTTTAGAGAGAGCAAGAGAGACAGAGAGAGAGAGCAGAGCAGAGCACATCTAATAACCTAGACACAAGCTATTCTTCATGTGTGTATGTGTGTGTGTGTGTGTGCACGTGTGTGCACACGTACGTACAGCCAGAAGACAAACTTTGGGGTCATTTTCAGGAATGTTGTCTATCTCTTTTTGAGACAGGGTGACTCACTGGCCTGGAGCTTATTAACGGGACTAGACTGGCTGACCAGTGATCCCTAAGGAGTCTCCTGTGACTGCTCCCCTAATACAAGGGTTACTGGCCTGTGCTGTCATACTCAGCATTTTCATGTGGTTTCTGGGATTGAACCCCAGACCTCAGGCTTGCATGGTAAGTACTTTACCAAGTAAGCTATCTTCTCAGCCTGTTTTCATGATTCTTAAGGTGCATTCAAGAGAAAAGGGATTGAAGGGTAATGGTAGCTAGTTAAGCACGCAGGCATCTTGGACACTAGAATAGTTTGTGGGGTGTTGAGGCATTGTGGAATTGTTGCACCCTCCCCTGTGTGTCTTCCCACGCCAGAACAGACTGACATGACTTAAAGCTGTTTAGCTCTAACCCACAGATGATAGAGCAGAGCCAGTCAACAACAGCTCAGTTGTTAAAATGGTTACATTTTGGCGTGCTCTTGTTTGATAGATTTTTGTCTCTTGCCTACAGTATCGCATCGTTACCAAGCTCTGTCATGATACAAAAGTGACTTGGATATGCAGATGACTTGTGGAAGCTGTGTATAAAATTATGTTTCATGGCTTTATAGTCATCTGTAAGTGAACAGTCTGTGTTCCCAAGGCAAATCTGTAGGACTAGCTCCAAGGAAAAGATGAAAGATATATTGGTACTCATTAATCAAATTTTATGGAAAAAAAATTTTTTTGAGGTAGGTTTCACTCTAGCCCAGGCTGACCTGGAATCTGGAATTCACTATGTAGTCTCAAAGTGGCCTCGAACTCACAGTGATCCTCCTACCTCAGCCTCCCGAGTGCTGGGATTAAAGGCGTTCGCCACCACGCCCGGCTCTTTGAAAATTTTTAATAATGATTGATAAGTCTAATTTATTTTTTATTTAAAAAACATTTTATTTATTTATTTGCAAGGAGAGAGAGAGAGAGAGAAAGAGAGAGAGAGAAGAAGAAGAAGAAGAAGGAGGAGGAGGAGGAGGAGGAGGAGGGAGAAAGACAGCGAGAGAGGGAGAGAATGTGCATGCTAGGGCCTCCAGCCACCACAAACGAACTCCAAATGCTTGTACCACTTTATACATCTGGCTTTACATGGGTACTGGGGAATTGAACCCCAGTTGTTAGGCTTTTCAGGTAAGGGTCTTAACTGCTGTGCAATCTCTCCAGCCCCTAGTTCATTTACCATAGACAAAAATGACAGATACTAAAATTAGTCTTACCCTTACCATGGGAATACGTTGCTCAAAATCAAGTGTTGGAGACAGAACATCGGGGAGTCTTTTAGAACGTTGACAGGAGCACACCGCCGTTATGGAGAACTATTTGGAATAATTTAGAGAAGGCTGAACGTTAACATATAATTGTTTTATATACAGTTTTAGAGGTCACTCCTTGACTTTTGCCCTAGAATAGCGCTTGCAATATGCAAGTATTTTTAGAGTAGTGTGAGGGTGCAACAACTCCACTCAACTAGAGTAACCCTAATTGGAAATAAGGCAAACTCATAGGTTGTTGCATACAACAGTGAGAGAAATCACCTGTGGATATGTGTTACCTACATGAAGTGCATTGTAAACCTAATGCTTCTTTTTTTAAAAAAAATGTATTTTATTTATTTATTTGAGAGAGAGAGAGAGAGAATGGGCGCACCAGGGCCTCCAGCCACTGCAAACGAACTCCAGATGCATGCGCCCCCTTGTGCATCTGGCTTACATGGATCCTAGAGAATCGAACTGGGATCCTTTGGCTTTGCAGACAAACGCCTTAAGCACTAAGCCATCTCTCCAGCCCTAATGCTGCTGCTGCTGCTGCTGCTGCTGCTGCTGCTGCTCCTCCTCCTCCCTCTTCTTCTTTTTAAAGTAAGTTGTAGAGTGTTATATACATTATGGAACAATTTGTGTCACTTACAAAACTTCCTTAATGCTGTATTAAAATTCTCCAGGGCCAACGTCAATATGGGAAACACAGGGACTGCAAGGTGGAGACGCTGGCTTGGCACTGCACCGTAGCCTTCATTGTAAATAGGTAGAAAAATCAGCAACCGCGAGCCTAGGACAGGGGGAGATCCATCACATTCCATTAAAGAGATTGATTAAATTCCACTAAAGAGAAAACTGCTGAAGGAAAGGGAGAGATGGCAGTGCATACCTAGGGTAAGAATTTCGTCTGTCTATTCTCCTCTGTTGGATCAAATATCAAATGCCCATTTTCTTTAGGAAAAGAGTCCAAAGGCGGAAACAACTTTAATTCTATATTTTTTTTTCTCACCTATCTCTTTTTCTTGCTTCTGAGAGGGCATGAGGACATGGGTGAGAGAAGTGGATCTCTCCGATCTAATCTGAGGGACATGAGTGTTTGGTATGTGTTAGGTTGAGAATTTCGGAAACAAGAGTTAGGTCATTTGGAACTGGCCTGTTTATTTTTTTTTAACCCATGTTATATGTGTGTAGTGTGCATGTGTGTGAGTGTGGTCACATAGGTGGGAGCACATGAGTAAGTGCCTGATGTCAGGCATCTTTGTTCATTACTTTCCACCTTACTTTTTAACAGCATTAAATTAATTAATTATTTATTTATGAGAGGGAGAGAGAGAGTGTGAAAGAACGGGAGAGAGGCAGAGGCAGGTAGAGAGAGAATGGGTACACTAGGGTATCCTAGCCACTGCAAACAAACTCCAGACGCATGCTCTGCCATGTGCATCTGGCCTTATGTGGGTACCGGGGAATTGAATCAGGATCCTTTGGCTTTGCAAGTGTCTTAACCGCTAAGCCATCTCTCCAGCCCTCCATCTTGTTTTTTGAAACACATCTGTCAGTGAACATAGAGCTCACTGATTTGGCTAGACTAGCTAGATAGCAAGTCCCAGGAAAGCTTCTGTCTCCATCTCCCCAATACTGAGACTATAGCTTTTTTTTTTTTTTAAACATGGACACTGGGGACCTGAACTCAGGTCCTCATGCTTGTACAGCCATCATTTCGCTGGCTAGGTCATCTCTCCAGCCCCATGCTGATGTTTCTAAACGTGAGTTTGAAGATACGAGACCATCTCATGAACGTTAGAACACCATTCATGCTTGCAATGAAGTGAGGTGAGATAAGTATGGAGGGACAGATAGAGAGATGCGTAGACAGAAGTTAGCACATATTTTCACGTATAACAATAGATAAACATATATCTTTTATGTGTAAGTATTTGTGTGTGGGTAAGGGTATGATTACAACTAGGTCTAAATATGCTCCTTTCAGTACTCGATTACCCAGAATTGGAATGGAAAGGTTTAGAGCGTGAAGAGAGGCCAAGAGACTTGTAGGTGCGTCCATTTCCTTTTATTATCACGTGAGAATGGGGAATGGAAAGTTTTCAGATGAAATACTTGCATTTAAGTGTTACAGTTTTAATAACTAAGGGTAGCTAGTGGGTCCTACAAAGAGTACTAAAACAATGAAAATACCATGTACCAGTTAGCGAGGATGACTGTTGTTGAGGACATGTGATTACTGATTGACATGTGAACACACAACTCACTTGAGGGAGATTTACAAAATAATGTTTTCCTATGTAAAAGCAGAAGCCTGACATTCCTGGCCATGGAAGGTGTGTGGTTGTTTGAATGTGACATTGAAACAGGGTTTTCAGGGGTTCAGGAAAAGTCCTTAAACTCCAAACCCTGAGTTCATGTCTGCTTTTTACCAAAGAATTAGGATAAAACAAGACCGAGAAGTATAATTATCCAATTATTACATTTATTCCGAGAAAGAGAGAAGGAAAGTGCAGAGAGCTCCTGCTATGCGGAAGGCAGGAGGGGGTCGGGAGCCCACGTGGGAGAAGGGGTACAGGTAGGGATCCCACCCAAACTTACCCACCCCCAAGCTCAGCCCAGCAGGGCCAAGATTGAAGGAATGTGATTACCAGTGCAGGGACCTGGAAGTAAGTTTCGGGAGAGGTGAAAAGCTGAAAAGCTTTACCTTCAGACACAGACGTGTGTGTGTGTGTGTGTGTGTGTGTGTGTGTGAAAGAGAGAGAGAGAGAGAGAGAGCTGATTGGTCTGAGCTCAGGGGCCTGGATCAGGAAGAGTCCAACATGCCTGAGTAGGAGATAGGAGACACCTGATTGGATGATATTTGCAGACACTGAATTCGGTTCTGTGGAGCAAGCTGGAATAGGCATTCCCCCTTTTGGGCCCAATCCTGATTAGTTCCCCCTCAAGATGTCCCCCAGAGCCTAATATGTTTGTGATCCAGCCCCCTACGCAATCCTCAGCTGGTGACAATTTGGAAGGAGGTGCCTTGTTGGAAGTGCTGTATCATCAGGGGCAGACCTTGAGGTTTATTAGACCCAGCCATAAGCTGAGTACTTAGACTACATCTACCCAGATGAGGTGATGCCCAGCCTCTGCTCTGCCATGCTTTCCTGCCATGATGAAACGTTACTTTGAAGCCTGTAAGTTGAAATAAACCCCTTTCTCCTATAAGCTGCTTTGGGTCAGAAATATATGCCTTTGGAATGGAGAGATGGCTTAGCAGTTATGGCACTTGCCTCCAATCCAAAGGACCTCAGTTCGATTCCCCAGGACCCATGTAAACCAGATATTGGGGCCATCGACATGTTGTCAATTATGATAAAGGAAGGCAAAGGAAATCAAAATGGAAAGACATCAATACTCATGTAGTTTTGCAAGATTAGTATTTCTTGTTTCATAGAATCCAGCAGTTAGTGCCATTTGTGCTTGGACTCTGTGGGGAAATTTGCAATTACTAATCCAATTTATCTTTACTTAGTTCCAGGCATATTCAGTATACCTATTCGTGTTTGATAGTTTATGTCTTTGTAGAAATTTATCTATCTCATCTAAGTTGTCAAATGTATTGCCATAAAGTTGCTCATAGTATTTTCTTATTGCCCTTTTAATTTCCATAGCATCTGTAATCATCTCCCCCTTCTCACTTCCAATTTTGGTAATTTCTCTTCTCTCCTTTTGTTATGTGGCCAGTCTAAATAGTGGACTTTCACTTTGGTTTAAATGATTTTTAAAATCTTGCTTTTTTTTTTTGAATTTTTTCCTCTGATTTTTACTTTTATTTTTTTATGTTTTGTTATTTATCATTATTGTTTTATATGTAGTGAAATCATTTTATCTTGCTTATTCAATATTTTTTTTCTATTTGGCTTTAAGCAGTGTCAAAGTGATATATCTTATTTTGGTTCTTTTGGGTTTTTTTTTTTGTTGTTTATTCATCAAGTTGTGGAGATTTTAGCAGCACAATTTTGGGCCATTCCTCTGTGTCTTCCCACCTCTTCTCCTGGGACTCCCCTAATACATATGTTGGGGTGCCTGGTGCTATCTGGTGAGCCACAGGAATCTCTTTGTCCTCATTTATTTCTATATGGTCTTCACATTTAGTCACCTCTATGATTCTTCAAATTCCATGTGTCTTTGACTATTTTAAGTTTTCAGTTAAATCTAGCAAACTTTACATTTAAATCATGTAATGAAGATTCAGAATTTCCATTTTTCTTTTTGATAATCTTTACTTCTCTCTGGGGGCTTCTCATTTCTTAAGTAGTTGTTCATACACTTTTTGTCTAACATTATTTTGTGTGTGTGTGGGGGGGGGTAGGGTCTCTCTCTCTCTAGCCCAAGCTGACCTGGAATTCACTATGTAGTCTCAGGCTGGCCTGAAACTTGTAGCAGTCTTCCTACTTTGGCCTCCCAAGTGCTGAGATTAAAGGCATGCGCCACCATGACTGGCTGTATAACCTTTGGAATACAGTTCAATTGATTAAACATATTTATAACACCTTTTGGAAGTCTTGTCTGATCAGTCCAACATGTAACATCATTCAAGGTCAGTTTTATATTTATTTACTTTCAAACACAGAGAGATAGAGAGAAGAGAGACAGACAGAGAGAATGAATACAATAGGGCATCCAAACGTGGCAGACGAATTCCAGATACATGTACCAATTTGTGCATCTGGCTTACGGTGGGTACTGGCAAATCAAATCGGGTTGTTAGACTTTTCAGGCAGGTACCTTAATTGCTGAGCCATCTCTTCATCCCCAGGGTCAGTTTGTAATGATTATTTCCTGCCTACTTCAGAGAATGGTTTGGTTATAGTATTTTTTTATTTGTTGTTTATTTCTCTATAGCTAATAAGTTACACTGTGGAATTTGTTTCCTTCTGGGCATACTAGCTGATTTATTTGCCCATTGGACCTTGCAGTTCTCTTTTTACATTTTTTTAACTTTTTTTGTTTTATTTTATTTGTGGGGGGGGGGGCGCAGATAGAGAGGATGGGCATGTCAGGGCCTCCAGCTGCTGCAAAGAACTCCAGACACATGTACCACCTTGTGCATCTGGCTTACCATGTGGGTCTGGGGAATTGAACCCGGGTCCTTTGGCTTAGCAGGCAAGCACCTTAACTGCTAAGCCATCTCTCCAGCCCTTGTTTGGGTTTTGATTTTGGTTGTTTGTTTTTTTGTATTTCTGGTTTTTGAGAGAAGATCTTTCTATGTAGCCCAGGCTAGACTGAAACTTATCATCCTCCCACGTCAGTCCTGAGTGCTGGAACAACAGGTGCATGCCATCATTCCTGGTATAGTTCTATTATATATATATATTTTAAAATATTTTATTTATTTATTTAAGAGAGAGAGAGAATGGTAGATAGAGAGAGAATGGGCGCACCAGGGCCTCTAGCCACTGCAGATGAAGTCCAGACACATGTACCACCTTGGGCATCTGGCTTTACATGTGTACTGGGGAATCAAACTTGGGGCCTTTGGCTTTTCTCTTGAGCACCTTAACTGCTAAGCCATCTCTCCAGCCCAGTTCTATTTTTTTGTTTATTTTTATTTACTTATTTGAGAGAGAAAGAGGCAAATAGAGAAGAGAGAATGGGTGTGCCAGGGCCTCCAGCCACTGCAAACCAACTCCAGATACATGGGCCACCTTGTGCATCTGGCTAACGTGGGTCCTGGGGAATCGAGCCTCGAACCAGGGTCCTTAGGCTTCATAGGCAAGTGCTTAACCAGTAAGCCATCTCTCCAGCCGCCAGTTCTATTTTTCAATCTGCCTCTCTAGCCACCACTCTTGTTGCTATAGTTTACTACTCAATGAATGATTGGAGCTCAAGTTTTGTTCAAACACCTTGAGCACATTAGACATTCATCCTGTTCAGTTGAGCTCCGTGTGCTTGGAACACATTCAAACTTGAAGCCCATGCTCAAAGCTTGCCTGCCTGTCTTTCACATTTCCAAGGGCCCCTGGGGTGTCCCCCAAACACTCTCTAATTTAGCAGTCAGCAGGGGCTGTGTGGCAAGTTTATGCCAACCCCTTTATGATGTTCTAAATTCAAAGACCACCCCATTCAAGTCCTGGCTAGTTGGCTGCTCATCTTAAACTAGGAAACACAACCTTAGTTTCGATAAGCTGCAGGTGTTCAGAGTCCATTCCAAACCAAATGTGCCATTTTCAGCCATAATGTCATTCCTGTTTGTCTGTTCTTCTTGCCTGGAGGCAAGTTTTCCTTTGTGTTGGCAGCAAAATTCCCTTTGCCTTGCAGCCAGCCTGAGTTGGTATGCTCGCTGAGCTGAGAAGGGGAGCAGGGGAGGCCAGGTAGGACGTTACACATCCTCCCATCTTTCCTTCCTGTGGTGGTTGGATTCAGGTGTCCCCCATAAGCTTAGGTGTTCTGAATGCTAGGTTCCCAGCTGATGGAGATCTGGGAATTAACACCTCCTGGACGCAGTGTATTGTTGGGGGCGGGCTTATGGGTGTTATAGCCAGCTTCCCCTTGCCAGTGTTTGGCACACTCTCTTGTTGCTATGGTCCACCTTATGTGGGCCAGGGGGTGATGTCCACCCTCTGCTCATGCCATTGTTTCCCCTGCCATCGTGGAGCTTCCCCTCGAGCCTGCAAGCCAAAATAGACCTCTTTTTTTTTTTCCCCACAAGCTGCTCTTGGTTGGGTGATTTCTACTAGCAATGTGAACCTGACTGCAACATTTCCAAAGCTCTCTGTCTACACCACACACACACACACACACACACACACACACACACACACACACATTTTTTGAGGCAGGGTTTCACTGTAGTCCAGACTGGCCTGTAGCTCACTATGTGTCCCAGGTTAGCTTCAAACTCATGGTGATCCTCCTACATCAGCCTCCTGAGTGTTATAGGAATGAGCCACCCCCACCCAGCCGAAACTCTAAGAGTTTGTGTTCTAGAATGCACACACTTGTTATTTTCTGCTTTTGATAGGTTTCTGTTCAAATTTTGCTTTGTGTGTGCGTGCACACGCGCAGGCCAGAGGAGGATGCTGGGTGTCCTCCTTCGCTGTTCTTCACCTCGTCTCCTTGAGACAGTGTCTCTCACTGAACCTAGAGCTCATATTATTTTGGGGTTCAGTCCATCCTCCTGTCTCTGCCTCCTCAGTGCTGGGTTACAGTTGTAGGTGGCCAGCACCCATGCCCGGCTTTATGCATGAGTGCTAAGGATCAAACTCAGGTCCTCATGCTTGTACAAGTGCTTGTCCCCACTGAACCGTTGCCACAGCCCCACAAATTTGTATTTAAATAACAAGAACAAAAGAGGGCTGGAGAGATGGTTTAGTGGTTAAGGCGCTTGCCTGAGAAGCCTAAGGACACAGGTTCAACTCTTCAGATCCCAGGTAAGCCAGACGCACAAAGGCTGAGGCAGTGGCATGTCAGTTCTCTCTCTCTCTCTCTCTCTCTCTCTCTCTCAAAAAGAAAAAGAGACAAATTTGGACTGGCAGATCACCTTCCTGGTGTGGGTCAGGCCCGGAGTTTGATCCCAATAATGTATAGCGTATGTTTCCTGTAAAGGGGAATCACCCAGCCTCTTCATTGTGCTGTTAGCAGAAAATAACTTCTGGTTTTACAATAGAACTACTAGAGAGTCACACTTTGTAGTGTGTCGAGCCTGGTGTATACAAAGGCAGGTTCTGTGCTGAAAAGCTTTCAAAGAGTGAGAAAGTCTGTATCCCAGGATGCCAGCTTGTTATAGGAGCCCCAATCATGTTTGTGGAGTGAATAGAAGTTTGAAAGTACCAGGCAACTTTTTCTCTGCTTTTCTAAGAGGAAGGAATTTTGGAGCAATGATGTAGAAATTCTTTCCAAGCTTTGTTTTTTTAAATTTATTTTATTTATTATTTTATAATCATATAAATATTTTAATTTTATAATTATAAATATTTATAACTTTAGAATTATATAAATATTTTATTTATTTATTTATGTATTTATTTGAGAGAGAGGGCAGAGGAAGAGAGAGAGGCTCGGCATGCCAGGGCCTCTAGCCACCACAAACAAACTCCAGATGTATGCACCACCATGTGCATCTGGCTTATGTGGAATGTGGAGAATCGAACCTGGGTCCTTATGCTTCACAGGTAAGTGCCTTATCCTCTAAGCCATCTCTCAGCCTGTTCTTTGTTTTGATAATAAGCAGATTCATTTAATTGAACTCTTCTTACAGGACATTCTGCTAAGGTCATGAAAATCCATTACATTTCTACATCCTAAGAAGCCTTTACAGAAGTTCACACCCACTTTTTTAATATTTAGATAAGAAAATAAGCAGATGGATTACATATAGGTAACCTTTCTCCTCTCTCCTCCTTCAGAATTCTGCACAAGTTTGCTGTCCGTTTGGGGGACTTTCAGAGAATGTGTCCAGAGGATGGTGCTGTGATTAATTTCCAGATGTTTCTTGGCACTAACACATGATGTGTCCATACAAAGTATATACTTAATTATAAAAAAAAGAAAAAAATAAAACTAGCTGTGAAGAAAGCCATTGGCATAAAGCCAGAGAGTTCTGAGCTATCTGGGTGGCTTGGGTTTATTACTTTCTCTAGAAGGTGCTTTGGATCTGAAACTCTACGGGAGCCGGCTCAGATTGACAGCTCGAAACCAGCCCACAAACCTGCTTCTCTCGGCCTAAGCTGCTCTGCAAAAGGCAACTAAAAATCAGGCTTTTCACATAGCAGTACAGATTTCACCAAGATCTCACAGACAACCCCCCCCCCCCCCGCTCGCCACGCCACTATCCCCTGACGTCAACAACTGGCCACAGCCCTTCTAGAAAGAGCTTGAGCCCTACCCTCCACTTTGCCTCATTCCTGGCCAAGTTGAGCCTATTTCATGTTGTGAGTGTGTGCGCACACACATGCACACACACGAGTACATATGTGCAGGCACACATATGTGAGGAGGCCAGAGGACAGCATTGAGTGTCATTCCTCAGACACCATCCATAATTTTTTTAAAAAATATTTTTCTTTATTTATTTATTAGGGGGGAGGAGAGGGAGAGAATGGGTGCACCAGAGCCTCTAGCCACTGCAAACAAACTCCAGATGCATGCGCCTCCTTGTTCATCTGGCTTACATGGTGTTCTGGGGAATCGAATCTGGGTCCTTAGGCTTTGCAGACAAGTGCCTTAACCACTAAGCTATCTCTCTAGCCCCCACTTTTTTTTTTTTTTTTTTTTTTGGTATTTCAAGGTAGGGTCTCATTCTAGCCCAGGCTGACCTGGAAATCACTATGAAGTCTCAGGGTGGCCTTGAAATCACTGCGATCCTCCTACCTTTGCCTCCTGAGTGCTGGGATTAAAGGCGTGCGCCACCATGCCTGGCTCCCCACTTTTTTTAAAACAAAAATCTCTCACTGACCCAGAACTCACAAGGCTAGATTGGCTGTCTAGTAAGCCTCAGGCATCCTCCTGTCCCTGCCTCTCCCGTGCTGTGTGCTGGGATGACAGGTGTATGCTACCATGGCCAGCTTTTTTTTTTTTTTCATATTTATTTATTTAAGAGAGAGAGAGAGAGAAGAGAATGGGCGTGCCAGGGCTTCCAGCCACTGCAAATGAACTCCAGGTGCATGTGCCTCCTTGTGCATCTGCCTTGCATGGGTTCTGGTGAATCGAACTGAGGTCCTTTAGCTTTGCAGGCAAGTGCCTTAACTACTGAGCCATCTTCTCTAGCCCCAGCTTACTTATTTATTTTTTTAATGTGTGTTCCAGAGAGCAAACTCAGGTTGTCATGCCTACAAGGCAAGCATCTTACCTACCAACCGAACTATCTCTTCTGACCCTGGCTCTTGTTTTATATGTCTACTCTGACCACGTAGACATTTGATTCAGTGACTGGGGACAAGAATCCCTCAAAGGGCAAATTGCTCTTAGGGAATCATGTCGACGCTCAGTGAATGGTTTAGCTGTGTGCATTTACCATAAGAGAACTTTGGTCAAGCAGAAAGCTTCAGAGCCCTGGGTGAAATCAAATAAAACATAACGGAAACACTACAAACAGAATTCATTCATCCACCCACGGAATATTTATGGATTGAGTGGGTTCACTGTCACCTCCCTCCCAGAGTGGACGTTCCTGACATGGAACAAGAATCTTGCACATGGGCTGGAGAGATGGCTTAGTGGTTAAGCACTTGCCTGTGAAGCCTGAGGAACCCAGTTCAAGGCTCCATTCCCCAGGACCCACGTTAGCCAAATGCACAAGGAGGTACACGCGTCTGGAGTTTGTTTGCAGTGGCTGGAGGCCCTGGCATGCTCATTCTTTCTTTCTCTCTATCTGCCTCTTTCTCTCTGTCTGTTACTGTCAAATAAATAAATAAAAATAAACAAAAATTAAAAAAAAGAATCTTGCACATGGGCTGGAGAGATGGCTTAGCAGTTAAGGTGCTTGCCCACAAAACCAAAGGATCCAGGTTTGATTCCCCAGTGCCCATATAAGCCAGATGCACAAGGTGGCGCATGCAGCTAGGGTCCTGGAACACCCATTCCCTACCCCCCCAAGTGAATAAATAAAAAGAATCCAACACATAATTACACAGGTGCTCACACAGAGCTTGTGGATCCATGAATCAATGAGTAAATTGCATTCATATCATGTTTATTTCTCTAGAAAATTCTAAATAACTTAATTACTCAGTGTCTTCCCCCCCCACCCCAGCAAAACTCAGATTTCTATTGTAGTTGATAAACATTGGGAATGACTGGTATTAGTAAAGATTTTCACATGTTGTTAATAAAAATAAGATTTTTTTTAAAAGCCTGAACTATGAAACTTTTTTTTTTTTTACCTGTAATTGGCTCAAGCAGCCTGTCTCTCATAAGCAGAAACCTCCAAATTAGTGGAATCAGGTAGCTAATTATTGCAGAGAAGACTGGGCAGCCTCTGGGTTCTCCATGCAGCTGGGGGAGTACCCTTAGGGACCAGAGCAGACCATTAGTTAGCTGGAGCTGCATACTAATCCTACAGTAATTGAGACAAGGCAGCATGCAAAAATAGCCTAGAACCAACACCAGCTCCAGGTTTTTTTTTTTATTTAAAAAAATTTTTTTGTTCATTTTTATTTATTTATTTGAGAGTGAGAGAGAGAGAGAATGGGCATGCCAGGGCCTCCAGGCACTGCAAACGAACTTCAGATGCATGTGCCCCCTTGTGCATCTGGCTAACGTGGGTCCTGGGGAATCGAGCCTTGAACCGGGGTCCTTAGGCTTCACAGGCAAGCGCTTAACCGCTACGCCATCTCTCCAGTTTTATAAGCCCAACCAGCACAGTCTGGAAACACCAAGGCATTCATGATCAGATCACTCCCGTGCTCCCAACTTGTACGCACAGTGGTCCAAAGCTGGTGCTGCCCGTCTGTGCTGGGATCACTCTGCTCTGGGAGATCAGGCTCTCAGTAGAGAGATGCAGAGATCAGGGATTGGGAGCACGTGAGATGAAAGATCTCAGAGGACAGTTTGGGTCGTTGCCACGCCATTCTCTGGTGCTGGGAGGAAAGAGGCTCAGCCCTGGTTCCTCAAAAGCTATCTGACAAAGTCTTCTCTGGTGAGCCACAGTCTTGGTAGTTGATGTTTTGCCAGGATTAGAATAGTGTTTTCCTCCCACATCTATGTGGACTTACAGATATCCCAGCAGTGGTTTTCAAGAACCATGGGACATATACTGTCCGTATAGCATGTGAAGATAGCCCGGATTTAGTGAGCTATAGGGTGCTTTGCAAGGAGCATTGTATCAGGATCTGTAGCCCCGTGGTATAGTCATACCCTTGACTCGATGTGACTTCCACAAAAGGCTGTGTTGTGTTGATCCACTGTCTGCCCCCCCCATCTTGAAGACCACCCCTACCACTGCTGCCATCAATCTCACCAATCTCTATTAGCCCCAGAGGAAGAAGACAGCCTGTTTGTGAGCGGAAGAACTCAATCTCCTAGCTAGGGTTTTAAGTTTCCCATCCATCGTGGTCTTTGAACTAGAAATAGAAATGTCCTTCAATGGGGGTAGCCTGTTCTCGAAGTTTTACAAATAAATCGGGAAGTCCTTGGTAATTTGCAGTAAGAAATAATAATAATAATAAAAAAGTAGCTTGTAAAATGAGTCAATGCAATGCACCAGTCCAACATGGACACGGATGCCCACTGCTGACTATGAATAACTGAATAAGGCTGCTGCTTCCTAATTGCTTCACTTGCTACAGAGAGAAATAAAATTGTGAGAGTGTGAAGTGTATAAAGGATTCTACCGCCCTCCGGGGGGCTCCGAGACCCACAGATTGGAGAAAGTGAGTGCCTTTCTGACCATTGAATTCCTCACTCTCACTACCGGTTAGAAAGCTCTAAGGAGGGTTCTTAATGAAAGCGGTGCGGGCACTTCCTAAAGGAGACACAGCGCCACCTGGCGTCCACATTAAAAACAACTCCTTGGCAATCATCTTTGTGGTAATTGGCCCCAGCAACTTCTATGAAGTAGGGCAAAGAAAATAAATCCATCAAAGCAGACTGGATATCAGAAAGGAGTGCCAGCTGAAAGCAGTTTTGACTGCCGATGCCTTCAAAAGCCAGCAAACTTAATCCTTGCCGTCTGTATCTGTCTTCGTGCCCAAAAGACAGCCGAGCTAGTCACTCAACCCAGGGAGGTGGGGCAGGTCACGAAGTTTATAATGTAGTTGGTAACGGGTTTTCATTTTTTCTCTGCACGCTGGCAGCAGGAGATAGGCAGCTTGTTATAACTTCGAGGGGGCTCCTGGAAAGCTTGCTTGCTGGGCGTATTTCTGTAGGCGTGGGCTCGCTGGGAATATTATTACCTCATGGAGTCATGGATTTAATAGCATTTCTTCCACTTCATTCAGCACAGCACCGAGCTACTACAGTGACTCTGGCTCCAGTACACTGCAGACTTTGTTCCCTGCAGCATCATGTCCTCGCCGTCCCTTGTGGGTGCCAAGCACGTTTCACCCTCCCGTACTTGAGACTACTCTGGCCAGGTGTTCTCCATCCCCCGCCCCCCACCCTCACCTTCCCCAACCTGCTTCATGCCTCCCTTCTCCCTCCCTCCTGCCCTCTCTTCGGCTCCCTCCTCTCTTCCCTCCCCTTTGTTCTACTCCATCATAATAGCTATCATTTTGGAGCACCTACCATGTTCCAGGCACCGAGCCAGATGCTTTGTGCATAATTTGCCATTTGAGATAGTTTCTGAGTGTGTGTCTGTGGGTTAGGAGCCTTTGGCTCCGCGTGGGGCACAATGAAGGGAGTGGGGTGCCCCCCCTCTCTCCTGCTGTTCCCAGTGTTCGGATGTGGCTCTCCCTGGGGGGGGGGGAGATATAAGTGACAACACTCTGATTGCTCTCGATCCACTCAGAAGATAAGAGTAATTTAAGCAGATGATGAGTTCTAGCCAGGCTAGGGTTCCGTATTCGTGCTCTCTGGAGGATCAGAACCTATAGAATGAATGTGTATATGTATTTCAGGGGGATTTATCAAGTTGCCTCACACGATACGGGCTGGGCAGTCCAACAGTGGCTTTCTGCCGGCTGGAGAGTCTGAGAACCAGCAGCTGGAGAGCCCACAGGTCGGGTCTCAGCAGTCCCCGCCTGGGGCTGAAGGATTGGACTCCTGGAGAGCCACTGCTCTTCAGTCCACACCATCGGAAGGCAGAAGCTTGGTCCTGTCTTCAGCAAAGGATGGCAACATCAGGGTGAATGCACTCACTGGTAAGGAGCGGGGGCAGCTGGGCAAGGAGAACCTGTTTCTCCTGGAACCTCTTTATACACAGCCCGCTACCATGGAGGGAGGGTCTTCCTCCCGTAGTCCTTCCTGGACATGCCCTCTTATCCCTGCCCAAGAGGCACATCTCTTAGTTGATTCCTGATCCAATAAAGTTGGTGATCGACATTGACTGCCACAAGTACCCAGGCCTTTATAGGCTGTGGGCCCCTTCCCTGCCCAAACATTGTACTCAGATCTGTCTCCCAAGTTTCACATTTCCCCGAGGCCAGCTGTCTCCCTCTGCTGCCTATGACAGGGTGCGCAAGGCGGTGGCTGGTGGCTCGGCATAGTCAGTCAGCTTGTCATGGATTTAGCCCACAACCTCCATTGTCCACATCGCTGATGACGAAGGGGATATTTTCATCTCCCACTTGTCGTGACTCGGAGCTTCAGTACGCTGTTCACCGTGACAGCTTAAACTTCCGAGGAGAGCCGTTCATTGCTCAACACACGGCGGCGGGCTGGGGACACTTGACGTCCAGTCTCAGAGGACTCAGACCGAAATGACTTTGCATTCGCTTCAACCACAGGTTGGTTTCCTCAGCCTGGCTTCTGTGATTCCACGACCAAGGGACCTGGAAAAGGGGACACTTCCACCTGCCGGCAATGAGCTACTCTTTACTTGATTCTGCCCTCTTTGGGAAAGCCCCCGGTAGTTTTCAGAGACAGTGTACTTTGTGGGGCGTGTGTCTGAGCCCCCTTCCCTCCTTGGCCTCCGTTCCTGTTGGGACTGTGAATACACACACTGGTCACCAGACGGCCAGGGTGTTAGATTTCTTTATTTATTTATTAATTATTTTTTAAATTTTTTGCCATTTTTATTTATTTACTTGAGAGTGACAGACAGAGAGAGAAAGAGGCAGATAGATAGAGAGAGAGAGAGAGAGAGAGAGAGAATGGGCGCGCCAGGCCCTCCAGCCACTGCAAATGAACTCCAGACGTGTGCGCCCCCTTGTGCATCTGGCTAATGTGGGTCCTGGGGAGTCGAGCCTCGAACTGGGGTCCTTAGGCTTCACAGGCAAGCGCTTAGCTGCTAAGCCATCTCCAGCCCCTTATTTATTTTTTTAAATTTTAAGCCAAAAGCTGGAATTCATGGATCAGCAAATTACATTCTTCTTGATTTTTGAATTTGTTTCAAAGCGCCCTGTGTTGAACCACATTCAGACACACATTTACTTTGGCCAACTTGAGAAGAAACTATAAGTTTTCAAGTCATATAGGGGTGACTTTCAAATGAGCAGCACGTACATAGCCCCCTCCCGTTTTTGATATTTTGAGGTAGGGTCTCACTCTAGCCCAGGCTGACCTGGAATTCAGTATATAGTCTCAGGCTAGCCTCAAACTCACAGTGATCCTCCTACCTCTGCCTCCCGAGTGTGGGTACTAAAGGCGTGCACCACCATGCTTGGCTTTTAAAATTTATTTTTACTTATTTATATTTATTTATTTATTTTGGTTTATTGAGGTAGGGTCTCACTCTAGCTCAGGGTGACCTGAAATTAACTCTACAGTCTCAGTCTGGCCTTGAACTCACAGCCACCCTCCGTCTTCCGAGTGCTGGGATTAAAAAGGCGTGCACCACCACACCTGCCTACATAGCCCTGTTCTAAGCATAGAAGATGGGAAAAGAGACCCAGTTTGGCCTTTCCTCCCTGCAAGTTAGTCATCTGCCAGACCACCCCCTCAGCTTTAGGATGCTCAGCACAACATTTTAGGTTATCATAACAACCTGGAAATAATTTCTTGGTCCTGAAGGTTTAGGTACACTGAATATTCACTCCTCTGCCCAGACAGAATATACACTCCCAAAGACTGCTACCATTCCTTCATTCCATACTCAAGGTGCCTCCCTGTGCCATGAAGCAGTCGGATGGAGTCTGCCTTTGACGTGTAGGGAAGAGAGGGTTTGAATAGAAGATGATTAATGGGCTGCACATGGGTACTGGTGGCACTGGTACCAACCATAGAAGCCTGATGAACACAACTCCCTCATCTCCTTGGTGAGCTCCTCGGGTCTACCACACTAATGCCAGCTTTGTGCTGTTCACTCCGAAACACTGCTGCCTTCAGCCCATGCTCAAAGTTGCAGACCTTTGCTGTCAGCCCTTCATCCACCTATCATCCATCACCTGTCTATCTATCCTCCATTATCTATCACCTATCCACCTATCTTCTATATGTCATCCATTACCTATCTATCTATCCTCCATTATCTATCATCTATCTTCTATATGTCATACATCACCTGTCTATCTATCCTCCCTTATCTATCATCTATCTTCTATATGTCATACATCACCTGTCCATCTATCCTCCATTATCTATCACCTATCTACCTGTCTTCTATATGTCATCCATCACCTATCTATATATCATCCATTATCTATCTATCTATCTATCTATCTATCTATCTATCTATCTATCATGTATCTATCATCAGCTGTGTATCTTTCATCGCCTCCTCATCAGGAGGAAGAAGCACTTGAAAGCCCAGTAGGGAGCTCAAAGTCAGCACATCTTGAACTGAGCTCTGGACTGATCCTCCTGGACCTGCTGTCTTCTCGACTGCTCCATCTCAGTAAGTGAGGTATTCCAGAGTCGTCTTTCATTACCTTCCTCTCACATTCCATGCCTGGTCTGTCAGCAGTCCCCGTCTTCTCTCTCTTCACGTCACATCCAAGCTTTGAGCATTCCCTGCCTTCGCTGCGTCCACCCTGAGTCCAGCTGCCATCAAGTCTCGCCCGGCCTTCTGCAGTGGGCCCTATTCTCTCTTCTCGCTTCCCCCTGGCCCATGCTAGTCTATCTTCGCCCTGCAACCGGCAGGATCTTGTGGCCTGTCCACAACCCTGAGCTGACAGCCTTCTGTGTGATTCAAAGCACTCTCCACCAAGTGGGGGTCCTGCCATCTTGATTCCCTCTCTGCTGTTATCTTCCTCTTTACTGTGTTTGCCACATTGGACTTTTTTCTTTTGGTGTGCATGTGTGTGAAGTGTGATGTGTGTGGCATATGTATGTATCATGCATATGCATGTGAGTGCCCTGGATGCCCACAGGCAGGAGCCAAAACAGAATATCAGTTGTCTTGTTCCATCATGGTTCCAGACTGAACCTGGAACTACTATCTTCCTGACAGTGAGCCCCAAAGATTCTCCTGGGGGTACCCATTCTCTCAAGACGGGGGTTAGAGGTGGGCATGGCCACACCTGGCTTCTTTTGTTTTAAACATGTGTGTTGGAGATGCGTAGCAAGGGCTCCACACTGAGCCATCTCCTCAGACCCTTGTTTAAAGTTAATACAAAGGCAACAGAATATCTGCTGTTATTAGTGAAAACCAAGCTGCACGTATTGGAGAAACTCTCTCTTGGCATTAGTTCTAACCCCTGACCGCTGGGTGATGGCTCACGTCCTAGAACATGTGCAGTTGAGACAATTGTTTCAGTCTGGGTTTTCCTTGGGCATGAGTTGCTTTCTTTTATCCTATTGTTGCCCCCCCCCCCGGCATGGTCCACTCCTCACACTAATGCAAGCCAGTTCCTAGCAGGGTGACTGCTCTTGTAGGCTGAGTCTGGTCTGTGGGAAGACTGTCCGTGTGGAAATTAGCAAAGTCTACGCTGGCCATGTTTATGTGGCCCCGGCTCTCAGCTTCGGCACGAGATTCTTGTAACGCCTAGAACAATATACAATTTCCTTTCTTAAATGCCGCCAGACACTGTCAACTCTACTTATTTTAATTCCTTCAGCTACAACGGTGTTGCGTACATGGGGAGACGTGTGGCGAAAGGGGTTCACTGTGACTTTGATTGAAATGAAAGCTTAGGTATAAAGTCGTCACTTTTTAAGGCACTTTCTGACTTTAAGCACCTTTGTTTTGTGATTGTCCTGTGTGTGTTTATACGCATGTATGTATGTGCTTGTGTGTGTGTGTCTAGGCCAGAGAACAAACTTGGGTGTCATCCTTAGTTATATAGGCTACTTTTTTTTCTTTTTGTATGGTTAGATAGGTCTCTCTTTGGCTTGGAGCTCACCAAATAGACTATATTGACTGGCCAGAGAGCCCCAGGCATCCTCTTATTTCTGCCTCCCAGGGTTAGTAGTCCAAGCACATGCTCCCACACCCTGCATTTTCATGTGAGGCACGGGGACCAAACTTTGGTTCTCGCATCTGCAAGGCAAGCACTTTACTAAGAGCTGTTTGTCCAGCAATATTTTGGGATAGTTTTCTCTCTCCCCCCCCACCCCACTGCATTGACAAATGTCTTTCTGACGCTACTCAAAATACCTTTTTCCCCTGAGAGATATTAGCTTTAACCATTTTGTGCCAATAGCCATGGAATATACATGGGAGACAACGGTAGAAGACAGCAGAGGCATTTGGACTGTGGGTGAGCCTTGGATACAAAGGACCCCTCAGAGCATGTGCCGCAAGGAAGGAAGAAGTTGGCAACCGTGAATAGAAGGTGGTTCTCCTGCTCCAGCAGCAGCTACTGGCCAGGTCCCTGATAAGAGCTTCAATGTGCCAACTTGGAAGTGGCACTAGCGTGCCAGCTGCACAGCCTGCGCTCTCTCTGGACGCAGGCTTGCCCGGGAGTGTGGGAGAGATCTGAGGAGCAGAACTGGGCAGAGGCGGCTGTTTTGTTGGGCTGGGCTGAAGGGAAAGCATTTAACTAGAGCTGGACTGAACAGTCACATCTCTCCAAGGAGATAAGATGGTTTAAGCATCGGTTAAATAGTCCCTATACTTTTTCCGACATTTTAGGAAATACAGATGAGCAGAAGATACTCTTATCCTTATATAATGCTGTAAAATATATGAAAGGGCCCTTGGTGTGGTGTTTTTTTTTTTTTTTAATCCAAGGTCATAAAATGTTCAAAGACCAGTTCGTGGCGGGCCCGTGATATGAGAGATCCTGCTGAATCTTTTTCTTCTTTTACGCTTCTCGGGTCTCTTTCTGTCCCCCTTTGATAAAGAACAATAGGGATGTTGAGACAATGGGTCAGGCTCTGCGGCTTTTGTAGGGCATGCACTGTTGGCTTGTGGCGTGCCACCCGAAGGGATGACAGTTCTGTGAGAGGCAAGACTGAGGGGAGCCCAGGTCCCCGCCAGATCCAACCCTTGCCCGAAAGGCTCCTTCGCTATTGTGTGTGTGGAGTAACAGTGACATCCTGTGGCCGGTCTGGTTGATCTAAGTGGCTCCTTTATAGAAAAAGGAGATGGTTTTGTCTGCATAGCAAGGTGAGCCCCCCCCCCACCAGCTCTTCCACACAATACACCATAGAAAGAGGGAGTGTGGAGTCCCCCGCCTGGACTTCCAGGCCTCCATTCCAGCCGCTGGCTCTGAGTGGGATGGGGGAGGTCCTTGGGACTGGAGAACATTAGGTCTGTTTTTATGCTTGATCAATTTAAATGTTGCCATTTGAGTGTTGAGTGAGCCATAATAAGGACCACAAGGACGGTGTGGGGACATGGTGACAGGGAAGACAAGCCTTTCACCTCTTTCTAAAGTGTCCCCGTGGATTAATGCAGAATAGAATCTGTTAATTAAAAAATGCCTAAACTGTCTGACATTTCACTTTTTTTCTTTTCTTTTCTTTCTTTTTTTTTTTTTATATTTTGAATGTAATAACTTCATTTTGACCTTACTTACAGGAGGGAAGGGCTGGGGAAAAACAGCCCTGTTCTTCAGTTTTCCTAGCATTCTTCCACAACCTGATTCTACCTTGAGAGCCAAGAACGTGCTATCCTCATCCCGCTTAGAAGTTCTGCGATTCCAGATGTTTATTGTACAATCTCATGTGGGTGTTCGATGGAGGAGGGACCTGCTGGCACCTGACTTGGGTGTGATGGATGAACTCTGGCCTGTTCTCCGTGTGGGGTACCATGTTGTTCTTGTCAAAAGGATGCTAATTCGCTTATTGTCACCTTGTAATATTCAGAGAGCACTTGGATTTATGGATCTGAATAGAGAAATGTTTTTGGATAATCATTAGCTCATATACCCTGTAACTTATACTCGAGGGATAGAGTTGTAAAGGGCTTTTATAATATAATATTATTGTGAACAGCCAGGAGTAAGTAGCTTTGCTTTTATTTTGGCATGGCATGTCCTGAAATAAATATCAATTCAACATGGCATTAAAAGGATGCTACTGCCGGGCATGGTGGCACATGTCTTTAATCCCAGCACTCGGGAGGCAGAGGTAGGAGAATCGCTGCAAGTTCGAGGCCACCCTGAGACTACATAGTGAATTCCAGGTCAGCCTGGGCTAGAGTGAAACCCTACCTTGAAAAACCAAAGAAAAAGTTAAAAAAAGGATACTATTGCCCCTAGATACCCCTCAATCTCTGCTCTAACCTAGGTGTCCCCAGAATTACTGCTGGGGGAATAACAAAAAGTGGGTCTGGGGAGATGGTTCAGTCTGTAAGTCACTTGCTATCAAGCAGCATAGAGCCTGAGTTTGGATCCCAGCATCCGTGTCTATGACAGGTATGTGTGGCAACCCTCCCGGTGCTTGCGAGGCAGAGGCAGAGGCAGGAGATCTCTGGGGCAAGCTATTAATTACATAGACTAGCTGACTTGGGGAAGTCTGGGTTTAAGTGGGGGACCCTGTCTCAAAAAATAAGGCAGGGAGGGAGAGACACACTCAATGCAGATCTTTCTTTTTTTTTTTTATCATTCTATTTATTTGCAGGCAGAGAAAGGCAGTGACAGAGAAAGAGAGAGAGAGAGAGAGAGAGAGAGAGAGAGAGAGAGAGAGAGAGAGAGAGTAGACATGCACTAGGGCTTCTAGCCACTGCAGACAAGCTCCAGATGCATGTGCCACTATGTGCATCTGGCTCACATGGGCACTGGGGAATTGAACCTGAGTCATTAGGCTTCATAGGCAAATGCCTAACTGCTAAGCCATCTCTCCAGCCCCCAAGGTTGATCTTCGATCTCCATGTGTGCACACATACAAATGCTAACATGCATACACATATGCATAGCAAACACACACACACACACACACAACTAAAACAACAATAACAACAAAAGGAAAGGCAATGTGTCTTGGAGGCTAAGAGGGAGTGCTCAAATGTTCTCCACACATGGTCCTGATGTCAGCTCACTAGTAACCAGGGCTGTGGGCCTTGTGCAAAATCATTAACGCTAGCTAGACTTCTGCTTTTCTCGGCTATAGGAAGGGGTTAATCAGAAATGCTCCATTCTGTTGCGAAGGGGGAAGTGTGGGGAAGAATGATCAGGGTTTATTGTCTATCATTATGGAGGTTGTCAATAACAAAAATGTTTATTAAGAACTGCTCCATTCTCAGTGTGTGGAGACGAATTCTGAATGCATGCAATAGTGTAGGCTAACCACCAGCGTTTGTGGCCTGGGACACAGCAAGAGCCCACAGGCGAGCTGGGCGATCATTGCTCCTGGTGTGAGTCCACAGCTGAAGGCTCTCTGTTCCCACCTCCATGAGAAGCTACAGCAACTTCTCTGCAGTTATCCATTAAAGTGGGTTTGAGTTGAGGGTAAAACAGCAGCCAGAACTCTGTGTGTATGTGTGTGTGTATGTGTGTGTGTGTGTGTGTGTGTGTGTGTGTGTGTGTGCATGTCTTCATTGACCCATTTTTGCAGAAGCTTTACCTAAGGAGCTTGCCCCAGGAGAGTCAGATATAAGGGCTGCCCAGAGGTGATCTACACTGCTTAAGATAGGAAAAGAAGAAATACAAGAGGAAAGAAGTGGGAGGGAGGGAGGGAGGAAGGAAGCCAAGAAAATGCCAATAAAGGAAGGAAATGGAGGGATTAAGAGAAAGTAAGACTTTCAACGCTGAGTATTCTCCTAGGCCATTTTAAAGCTCTCCAAAATCATGATAACTTAATTCCTGTGTCAATAAAGGTTTCACATACTTTTTGTCTAGTGGCAAAAAAGAAAAGAAAAAAAAAAAAAAGGCCAGACAAGGATGTCTCCCACCAGGCAAAAGGCTTGCATTTTTCCTTCTTTGGTCACTTAATCGAGGACATTTAAAGGATGGCTTCAAACTGTCCAAATCTTCTAGCTGTTCAGCCACTTAAGTGGGAGAAAATATGATAATTCTTCCCTCCACTAAGGCCCATTCCCTAACGTTCTGTCTTCCTCCTCCTCTTCTTCTTCCTTACCCTTCCATTCCCTCTGTCTTTCTTAATGTCTCCCAGTTTTTGGACTGACTATTGGCCTACACAGATGGCGATTGACTGACTTTGTCTCAAAACCTTTTTTGCCTTCCAACTTTCCCCCCGGGGTTTCTTGATGCTTACGGCAGCCACCCAGTTTTATAAGTTTCATTCCAGTTTCTACTTGCGTTAAGTGACAGATGGATTTACCACATCCTGGCTGTAAAAGCAAACAAATTTATTTGAAGACAGATTCATTTATGTGTCGATAAATGACAAAGGAAAAATGACTAGCGTAGCATCACTAGGGGCCATCAAGTATGGAACGACTACATCTGTGATCACTAGGAAAAAAAAAAGAAAACAAAAACAAAAACAACGCAGAGTTGGATTTCTCAAGAACTTGCTCGAGAGACGTCTTGGCTCTAAGACTGCTGTGACTTGGGAAGGCAGAGCCATTAAAGCGAATCAAGCTTTTTTTTTTTTTTTTTTTTTTCCTTTACTTGCTTGGATGGAGTCTTGTTTATCCTGCTTGTGTGAAGTCTGGGCCAACAGCTCCACTGAGTTTTGACTGCCCTCCATGTCTGCCTGTACTGGGGTAGGGAATATATTAAAATGGGCCATTTCGTTATATGACATGTGTAAGACACAGATTTATTTTGGGAAACAAATGCTGGATGTTTCTGATTAGAGGAACAACAGCTATATTTGTACTTTTATTTTACTTATGTATTTTTTTGCCTATGTGTAGTGTGTGGTGTGTATGTATGTATACGTGTATGCCTGTGGGTACACAGGAGTATGTGGCTGCGTGGAGGCCAGGGTTAATGTTGGTTATCTTCCTCAGTTGCTCTCCATCTTATTTTGATTGTTGGCATGTATGTGTGTGTGCTGCGCTTGTGTATGTAGCTGTATGAGTGGGTGCACAAGCATGTGCGTGTGTGTGTGTGTGTGTGTGAAAGCCAAGGTTGGATGTTGGGTGTCTTCCTCAGTCACACTCCCTGTAACTTATTTACTTATTCATTTATTTTGGGGGGAGTGAGGTTAGGGTCTCTCTCTAGCCCAGGCTGACCTGGAATTCATTATGCAGTCTCAGGCCAGCCTCGAACTCACGGCAATCCTCCTACCTCTGTCTCCTGAGTGCCGGGATTAAAGGCACGTGCCACCATGCCCAGCTTCCCCCCCTTTTTTTTTTTTTGAGACAAAGTCTCTCACTGAATCCAAAGCTTGCTGACTGCAGCGAAGCCCCAGTGAGCCTCCTGTCTCTGCCTCCCCACCTCTGGGGATTAGAACTGCATGCCGCCATGCTTGGCTTTTATTTGGCTGCTGGGGATTGTAACTCAGGTCAGAATGCGTGCACAGCAAATACTTTGCTGACTGACTTTTAAGTGTTTGTCCCTGAAACGTGGAAACTGTTCTAGGAAAAGGTTCTTTGAATCGGTCAATGACCACGTGGCGCTGAGGGTCACTGAGGTGATGTTAACGTCACCTGGCGTGTTCGCTCGTTTCTTGTCTCTTATTCTTTCCTTTGCCTCGTCATCCCTGCACTGCTGCTTCCCAGCTGAAGGAAGGCGAAGTGGCCTCCGGGGGGCGTGGGTGCCCCCCCCATGCCTCTCCCTTCCCTTTCGTGCCTGATCTCGTCAGAGATGGAACTTGGGCTGGGTAGATGGCTCAGAGGATTAGACTGCTCGCCATTCAAGCTAAAGTCCCCGAGTTCAATCCCCAGGCCCCATGTCAAAAACGTCATGACAGGCTTCTGTAATCCCAGCATGCTGAGATTGGAGGTGACAGGAGACTTCCCTGCAAGCTCACGGTGAATGCAGCAAAACACAGTGGAGTGAGAATCTGGAGTGAGAAACCCCGCCTCACATGAGGTCGGATAGGCGAGGAGCCACCTAAAAGTTGTCCTCTGACCTCCACCTGCATGCTGTGGCCCACGTGCCCTCACTCTTACACATATTAATAATAACAATAATAATAACAAAGCCGGGCGTGGTGGCGCACACCTTTAAGCCCAGCACTTGGGAGACAGAGGTAGGAGGATTGCCGTGAGTTCGAGGCTACCCTGAGACTACATAGTGAATTCCAGGTCAGCCTGAGCTAGAGTAAAACCCTACCTCAAAAAACAAAAAAAACAAAAAAAAAGGGTTAATAATAATGATGACAACATTTTGGACAATGGAACACACAGGAGCCATGGATTTCAGATACCCAACAGTGGACACTGCAAGCCTTATATTTGGCCAGCCAGGCCAAATGAGCCAATGGGTACAATAGTGGCATATCTGTTATGGGGGAAGTCAACAGCCCTCTAATTTGACTGGAGGCCCACTCCGTGGGAGAGAATACATCCCTGATACTGAAAACCTACAACAGGGGTAGTCATGAGCCCTAGGGGTGTAACATCTGCTGCTGTCTAGCTAAATGTATATACTATGCTCACCAAACTGCCCAGTAAGCACATCCCTTAATGTTCACAACCATGTATTAATGCTACTATCACTTTTGGTTAGAGAAGCTTCTCTTTTTCAGATGGCAGTGACTTTGGGATGTCTCAGAAGGCATCACGGTGCTGAGAAGAAGTGACAGAGGAGTGCTCAGCACTGCAATATCTCTATCACGCCTTCCAAGGCTCAGGGCCCATTGCGGAAGAGGTGACAGAAAGAATGTAAGAGCCAAAGGAAGGGTAGGACTCCTTACAACGTGCTCCTCCAGACACAAAACGGCCTGGATATCCATGACCTCACAGTGCCTGACACTACCTACACAAGACCATCATAAGAGGAGGAAAAGATCATGACATCAAAATAAAAGAGAGACTGATTGAGAGGGGGCGGGGATATGATGGGGAGTGGAGTTTCAAAGGGGGAAGTGGGGGGAGGGAGGGAATTACCATGGGATATTGTTTATAATTATGGAAGTTGTCAACAATAAAAATGTAAATAAAAATTAATAACAACAACAATGACAACCACAAAAAGTAAAGTTGGAGTGTGCAGAAGGGGGATGAGAAGCTCCAGATATGTACCTTTCTAATTTGTCTCCCTAACATCAATAATGCTGTTTGGGGTTCTAAGGGCAGAAATTCCAGTTCCCACCGGGTTAGTGAGTGAACATCTTGACTCCCATAATTGCCCTGTCCATAACACTCTTCCAAGTCTTTGCAGTGGCTTATTCCTTCAAGCCAGAACCTCATCTCTTTTCTCTTTTCGCCAGCATCATGTTAAGGCTGACTGCCATTATGGTTTTTTTTGGTTAAAGGGCTGACAATGCCTTTGAAGTAATAATTGAGGTAAGGGTGAAACTCATTTATCCATGGGGAAGGGGCAAAGAAGAGCTTTTGTCTTCCTTTATTAGGGGAGGGCTGTAGTCCCAAACATCTTCTTGATTGAATAAACCTGGGCTTTGTACTTGAACTAGCTGAGTTATAATTAGGGAATATTCTGTATTATAAGTTAACAGGAAATACCCCTACAGCTAGGGGATTATGGAAGTAGGGAGAGAATGAGATGGCCAATATAATATATTACTACTCAAGACAGAGAGAGAGAGAATGTATATCAACCCTTTTATTTGTGTGTGTGTGTGTGGTGTGGTGTTGGTGCTAGTCCCTATTATTTTTGGGTAAACTCTACTTAGTAATCTTCACCACATTTGGGGATCCATTTTTCTACAGCGTACACAGTGTTAGGATTGACATGTGTTGTCTAGGAAATCAACCTGTGTTGCTGCCCCTCTGAATGGTATCCATAGACTATATCAAATACCCACAATACGTTCAGACTGTCTTGTGCCCTGATGCTATCAGTGGTCACCTTGAGAAACTTAGTAGAAGGTCAAAGGTAGTCGCCTTGCTTGGTCATCTAGCTGGGGTGACGTCTTCCTGTTTTTACAGTTGAACGATGAGAAGGCAATCTTCTTTCTTAGATCTTTGTAAGCAACATATAATTAATGACCTCCTATCTCTCCCCCACCACTTCCTTCTCCCTCTCTGCATCTTACTGCCTTATTTCCTCTTGGTCCTTGTGAAATCTCCATGAAATTAACTTCCACAATCCACTTGCTGAGTCATGCAGCTGGACACCCGACCCACGGCGCAATCTCCGTGCCCTCACCATGCCCGTAGGACTAGTGACATTTGGAAAATTCCTCTCGTAAGGAGCCTTCTTTAGAGAATCCATGTGGGTAGAGGAGAAGCTGTCCGCAGCCTCTCCCCACCTGGTTCCTCCTTTCTCACCTGAGGTCTGGTATCCTGTCCTTTGCACTCCAACTTCTGCTCAATGTGGGCCATCCTGTCTGCCTGGATAAGTGCGCTCTGAGGAAACCACAACGCTTTCTACCTCACTCTCCTGGGCCATAGTCTAACTCTGCTGGTGGCACTGGTGTGATGGTACCAGACCATGCCACCCCCAAACCTGCTATTAAGATACTACCCAACTGAGAATGATTTACCTTACTTCTTCTTCTTTTTTTTTTTCAAGGTAAGTGCTCACTCTAGCTCAGGCTGACCTGGAATTCACTATGTAGTCTTCGGGTGGCCTGGAACTCTCAGCGATCTCCCTACCTCTGCCTCCCAAGTGCTGGGATTAAAGGCGTGTGCCACCACCCCTGGCTTGCCTTACTATTTTTTTTTAAATATTTTACTTTTCTTTATTTACTTGAGAGAGAGAAATAGGCATGGAAAGAGAGGGAGAGAGAGAGAATGGGCATGCCAGGGCCTCCAGCCGCTGCAAAGGAACTCCCGATGCATGCTCCCCCTTCTGCATCTGGCTTACACGGGTCCTGAGGAACCGAACCTGGGTCCTTTGGCTTTGCAGGCAAGCGCCTTAACCACTAAGCCATTTCTCCAGCCCTACCATACTATTTTAATGGCCCCAAAGCTATACACATTCAGTAGAAACTGTATTTCGAATTTTGAATCAACTTCCTGGGCTTGTGAAAATGTGCTCCCATGCTGCCTCTTCCTCCTCCTCCTCCTCCTCCTTCTTCTTCTTCTTCTTCTTTTTTTTTTTTTTTTTTGGTTTATCGAGGTAGGGTCTCACTCTAGCCCAGGGTGACCTGGAATTCACAATGTAGTCTCAGGGTGGCCTCGAACTCACAGCAATCCTCCTACCTCTGCCTCCCGAGTGCTGGGATTAAAGGCACGCGTCACCACACCCCGGCTTCCCATTCCTTCCTGATGCTGTGCAGCCACAGTTCCCAGTCAGCCCTGTGATGCGGAGGAAAGAAAGGATCGGCCGTGTGCAGTGGAGCTAAGCCGGGATCCCCCAAAGGTTAGAGGGTATTCCACACAGCGTCCACGTCACACAAGTCTCTGCTCACGATGGGTTTATCCCGTGATGAGCCAAGGAGCGTCTGCATTGGGATAGGATGCAGGATGTCGGTAATTCTGCTAAGGCGAGAGAAATACTGCCTGAGTTGTGGCAAGAAAACAGCTTGTTAAACTCCAGCCGAAGCAGAAGGCTTCGTCTCATTGGAACTCTACTCATTCAGTGCTTGAGCAGCAGGGCCCGGGCAGCGTCTCTGTGTACAAAAGACAGGCATGGTAGATGTTAAACTGGCATTCATTTATTGGAATCCATTTTGGGTACTTTTCGGATTTCTCTCCTGGGAAGGCATCGTTGGTGGCATCTTTGCGTCTGACGCAGTCATATCTCAGACACTCATGCCTCTTGTTTAGTGGGAAGATCAGGTAGACTTGAAAATCAAGTTGATGTTCTTTGTCATTTCACTCTTCAAAGCAATTCTATACCCCACCCCACCCCCCAAAAAGCAATTTTTTTCTTTTGTTTCGAGACCTGAAGAAAAGACGTCACGTGTGTTTGGTCCGCATTTCAAAGGGTTTGGATGCGAGCACAGGATGTATATACATCAGTCTTCAGAAGACGATAGCAGTCAAATTAATATGGCTGATGTCCCCCCCCCCCTCCATTCTGTTCTCCTCTTGTGTGCACTATTGATTGATATACCTCAGGGAGGAGATTCTTCTAACTCAGACACTAAGCAAGTTCCTAAAGAAAATATCAGCTTTAAAAGGCAATGGAGGAAATAGCAGGAGCAACAACAACAACAAAAAAATCGCTAGTCTTTCATTTATGAGAGCTACCGAACATCTGGAGAGCCCGCGGTGCCTGTTACCCCCCGGGTGCCAGAACAAGAGAGCACCAAAGGACACCCACGCCAGGGGAGTGCCATCAATTTGAATGGAATGGAGGGGCCCCCGTCATAAACATCTTTAGACCATCTGGGCATCCCTCTGGACCTCAGCTGCCTCAGAACACTGGAAACAGGACTTGATAGGAGAGGAAGCTCTGTGAAGGTGGAAGAGCATGGCATTCTCTTGAAGAAGCAACTCTGGCACTGGAGAGATGGCTTAGCGGTTAGGGCGTTTGCCTGCAAAGCCAAAGGATCCCGGTTTGACTCTCCAGGATCCACGTAAGCCAGATGCACAAGGGGGCGCATGCATCTGGAGTTCGTTTGCAGTGGCTGGTGGCCCTGGCATGCCCATTCTCTCTCTTTCAAATAACTAAATAAATAAAATATATTTTTAAAAAATCTGTATCAGGTGATAACTGGTGAAGCTTAAAGAACAAAAAAGAAGCAACTCTAATTTTATTGTTATGATGATGATGATTATCCAAAACAAAACATGTGTTGAGACTGGGGAAGTGACTCTGTGGATTAAGTGTTTGCCATGCAAGCATGAGGAGCTGAGTTTGGATCCCCGGCACTCATGAAAAAGCCAAGTGTGGTGGCCGACACCTGGTAATCTCAGAGCTGGGGAGAAAGAGGGTCCCTGAGACTTGCTGGCTAGCTAGTTTTGTTTAATTGGTGAGTCCTGGGTTCAGTGAGAGACCCTGTCTCAAAATAAAAAGACCGAAGAGCAACTGAAGAAGATGACCGACTTCATTCCCTGGCCTCCACACACGCGTGCATGCGCGCACACGTACACGCACCCGCAAATCATCGCGTGCGCAGACACATGTGCACGTCACACGCAGACATTGAAAAAATGATGCGTGGTGGTTTGGATCAGATGTTCCCCATCAACTCATGCGTTTTGTATGCTTGGTCCTCAGTGAATGGCAATTTGTGAAGTGGAAGCTTGCTGGAGGAAGCGTGTTGTTGGGGGGCAGGTTTTAGAGTGTCACGGCCAGCTCCCCCTTGGCTAGAGTTCTGTTCACACACCTGCTGCTGTTTGCCACCTGATGTTGGCCTCGAGGTGTTGTTCAGCCTCTGCTCGTGCCATGTTTACCCCTGCTATCATGAAGCTTCTCCTTGAGACTGTAAGCCCGGTATATTTAAATTCCTCCCACCAGCTACTTTTGGTTGAGTGATTAATCCAACAACGAGGAAGTAAACTACAACATGATTCATAATAAAATCTTATTTTAAGCTGTCCATATCATTGGAGTCTATGTCTATTTGCCACCTGGCCTCATCAGTGGCATTTGAAAATAAATGTCCATGTCCTTGGGAAAAGTAGAAAAAGATAGCATACATTAGGAATGACTAATATGATACTCACATCCGGGGTAGAATACAGACCTAACGTTGAGTTGATACTGATTGAAACTTTTTTTTTTAATTAAAAAAAATTTTTTTTGGTTGATTTTTATTTATTTATTTGAGAGCTACAGGGAGAGAGAGAGAGAGAGAGAGAGAGAGTGAGAGAGAATGGGCGCGCTAGGGCCTCCAAGCCACTGCAAACGAACTCCAGACGCGTGCGCCCCCTTGTGCATCTGGCTAACGTGGGTCCTGGGGAATCGAGCCTCGAACCGGGGTCCTTAGGCTTCACAGGCAAGCGCTTAACTGCTAAGCCATCTCTCCAGCCCTGATTGAAACTTTTCTATCACCTGCTGTGGGTCAGTTAAGCAATACAGAAACTCTGATTATCACGCTTGTCCTCTTACCTGCTCTCTGAGGTCCCAAGGGATCACGTAACATGCCGAGAGCTGCTCTGTACAGAAGCCTGGCACAAGAGATCAATGTAAGAATTAATGGTGTCGTGTAGCAGTTGCTCCACGTCCAGAAATAAGGAACTATTTCTAAACATGCTCGTCCCTTCAATCCAGAAATGATTTCCTCATACCTCCCTAAAGGACAGAATGTGAACTGGTGGCTCTGCAGAGGCTAGATCTAGCCAAAAGACAGGGCTTGTTGGCACATGAGAGGTTTACAATGTTTCTTTGATGTAGTTGCCAACGCTGACAAGAGAACCCAAGTTTAAAAAAAAAATTTTTTTTCTTTAAAAAAATTGAAAAATATGGCCACGATGGTGCCCTCAGCCCCAACATAGCACAAGTTGGCCAGGGAGGAGACTGGGCGGAATGAAGAGACTTGGCGTCTTCCCTGTGGCTGCCTTACATCTCTGAGTTTGCTTATAGACGTGTGACTTGCACCACTTCTTTGCAGGAAGCCATTGAAGGCATTTCTCAGAAACTCTGAGTAGAATATTGTATTAGTCAGGGTTTTCCAGGGGAACAGAATGTGTGTGTGTGTGTGTGTGTGTGTGTGTGTGTGTGTGTTGGATTTCTATTATTATAACAAATTACCTGACATAGGCTGTTAAGAAAAGAGAGGTTTATTTTGGTTCATAGTCTTGGAGCTTTAAGCCCCTAGTCAGGGACATCAAGCAGCCACGTTAGTGTGAGCCTCTTGCAAGGACAACATGTTACTGTGGGTTCAGAGTACTAGAACGGGGACTCAAGTCATGAGTCGTGAGGTGGGGTTAGAAGAGAGAAAGAGAGGGAAAGAGAGAGGAAGAGAAGAGGAAGAAGGAGGAGGAGGAAGAGCATGAAGAAGCAGAAGTGTTGGAGAAAGATGGGAGAGTAAGGGCTGTACCTCCAATATAAGTCTGAAGGCCGGAGGCTCACATGTAAGTTCTTTTCAAGTCAAATAGCTCAATAAATAAAGTTAGAGACAAAAGTCCATTCTTACTTGGGGTTTTTAAAAATATTTTTATTTATTTATTTGAGAGAGTGCGAGCGAGTGAGAGAGAGGAAGAAGCAGATAGAGAGAATAGGCACACCAGGGCCTCCAGCCACTGCAAGCAAACTCTAGATGCATGTGCCCCCTTGTGCATCTGGCTTACGTGGGTCCTGGGGAATCGAACCGGGGTCCCTAGGCTTCGCAGGAAAATGCCTTAGCTGCTAAGTCATTTCCCCAGCCCATCTTACTTGGGATTTTGTTCTATTCAAGTCGTCAGTGGATTGGATGAAGCACACCCACATCGGAGAGGTACACCTATGCTTACTTAGTTCGCCAGTTCTCATGTTAATCTCACAGGCACACCCCAAATAATATTTAAGCAGACATCTGGGTACCCTGTGTTGCAGTCAACTTCTTGTTGCTGAGACATAGCACCCGACCAAAAGTAGCTGATGGAAGGAAAGTTGTTTATTTTGGCTTCCAGTCTCACGGGGAAGCTCCAAGATGGCAGGGAAAAGACCGTAAAGCGGAGGCTGGACATCACTCTGCCACAGCAGGTGGATGACAGCAACAGGAGAGTGAGCCAAACTCTACCAGAGGGAAGCTGACTATAACACCCCTAAGCCTGCCCCCAACAACACACCTCCTCCAGCAAGCCTCCACCTCCCAAACTGTCATCAGCTGGGAACCAAGAACTCACAGCACATGAGTTTGTGGGGGACACCTAGCGAGAACCCCCACAACCTGTGCCCTAAACAAGTTGATAGATAAAATTAACCATCGTATACATCTAACAACCTTTCAGTTCAGCTAGCAGGCAATAGATCTCATGTGCCCAGTTTACCTAAAACTCCGCTAAGACCATTGGCTCAGGAATGCCTTTTTAAAAATTTTTGTTCATTTTTATTTATTTATTTGAGAGCGACAGACAGAGAGAGAAAGAGGCAGATAGATAGGTAGAGAGAGAGAGAGAGAGAGAGAGAGAGAGAGAGAGAGAGAGAAAGAATGGGCATGCCAGGGCCTCCAGCCACTGCAAACAAACTCCAGAGGCGTGTGCCCCCTTGTGCATCTGGCTAACGTGGGTCCTGGGGAATTGAGCCTCGAACCGGGGTCCTTAGGCTTCACAGGCAAGCGCTTAACCGCTAAGCCATCTCTCCTGCCCAGGAATGCCTTTTGAAAGGACTGGATAAATATTTTCAAACACTGGGAAGAGCCCAGAACTAGAAAACAAGTTTTAATTTCTTTCTGGAAGTTCTCCGGATGCCTTCACTTCACATAGCCACCAAATAGGTTAGAAAGTCTACATTTATCTGGGAAATGAGGCTTTTCCGCACAGCCCTCTAGCAGTCCCTGGGATCCTGGACTGTTATTACCAAGACGTGGGTCCCAGGGTCAGCATGGCCCAGGAACTGTGCATGGAAACCCTAGTGAATGTGAGAGGCTGTCTTTTGGGAAGCATCATCAGTTATTCACCCTGGCAAATGCACCACGGAGGTTGGTGGCGTTAGAAGAAGTGCAGAGAGGAACAGAAGGCTGCGGTTGGCCCTTCAAAGCCAGCTCAGACTCACAGCCAGAAGAGCGTTCCTACATCTTGAAGACGGTGAATCCATTTCCACCCCCGGGGGCAGATGTAAGGCGCAGGAAGCAACTCGGGTTCTCCACTCGCTGTGCGTGACTTCAGAGGAGACATGTCAGTTAAAGCAATTCTTTTTCCTTGGAAGGAAGCTGCCACCTCATGAAACATTAGAAAAAACAGTATTTGTTAATTTAGTTGGTTTTGTGGACTGTTGTTTAAATGTAACCAAGGATGATTTCTGATTTTCTTCCCCCCCCCCCTTTTATAAAAATGACTGGAGACGAATGGCCACTCGGTGGCTGATTTCCATCAGCATTATGCTGCTATTCAGGAAAGATCTGGAAATCCCCTCCCCTTTGTTTCATCACACTGCCCCTGCCTGCCCAGCCCCCTCCCGGGTTGTGGATAGACCTTGCAGGGCCCAGACAACTGGATGGACCATTCCATGTCTCTCCATCAGAACTCCCTCTCCGGCCTACCCCTGCCCTTCAAAAAGGGAATGCCAAACCTGTCCAGTGGGTGTGAACGGTCATGATTTAACTGGTGCCAAGTGCTTGGCTTTCCAATGGGAGCAAAGTTCTCTGCATCATAGCATTCCTGGCCATCTGGGCTGGGAGATGGAGACCACCTTACACTGGAATAACCTTGGGCAGTTCTTTCATAACTTCTGTTTCAGGAATCTCCATGCCCAACACCGTGGCATATGACACCAGGAGCATGGACACCCTGTGACCTGGAGGGGCACTGTCTGCTTTCCTGTCTCTAATGTCCCTCTTCCCTCCCTCCCTTACCCCCACCCCTGCCCTTACTTTGCTTAACATTTTTCTCAGCAGCTGATGGGGATGAAGCGTGTCTGCAGGATGCATACGGCACTGAGCACCTGTGCATACGTGTGTGCGCACGCAGGCCTCACCCACACCCAGTGCTGACGATCCTCCCGAGAACAGCAAGGCTCCCCGCGTTGGCAAGAGGAAGTGTCAATGCACTGTGACCTGCAGGGGGCAGAGGACCATCAGGTGAGGGAGAGAGTTTGACAAGTCTGGGAGAGGCAGTGCCCTGGGATACATTTAGCTGAGCCTGGGACTTTAATAGCACTTGTCTCAGCCGCCAATTCTTCCTTTGTCTTATGAGCGAATTTTCTCAATTGTGACTTCGGCCAATACCAGGAACCATTTACAATGAACTGTTAACCACCAAAGACGTCATTATGTGCCGTGGGGCACATAAATCATCACATACCTGTATCTTTATTAGTTTACGTAGAACTTGATGTTTCTTCATTCTATTTCAAATTGTGTAGACACTTAAGGGTTCATTTGAAAAGGATGTGTGTGTGTGTGTGTGTGTGTGTGTGTGTGTGCACATGCACACGTGTGTTTGTGATTTATCCCACCTGTTTCCATTCCAGTCTTCCAGTCAAAGCTCCTGAACTTGTCACTGTGATATGCAATGGCTTTACTGGCTTATCTTCCTATTTTGACTTTTTCTCCTTCAATCTACACTCCATACAGTTTTTTTTTAAATTTATGTTTTATTTTTGAGAGAGAGAGAGAAAAAAAAAATGGGTGTACCAGGGCCTTTCAGCTGCTGAGAATGAACTCCAGATGCATGTGCTCCCTTGTGTGCAAATACGACATTGCATGCTTACATCCCTGCGTCTGGCTACGTGGGATCTGGAGATTTGAACATGTATCCTTAGGCTTCGCAGGCAAGCACCTTAACCGCTAAGCCACCTCTCCAGCCCTCCATATGTTTTTGAAAAATGCGAATTGTATCTCTACCAGTAGTTGACTGAACAAGTAGTTCCTTGGCATCCGGTACCTACCACAGTTGCGTGTGCTGGGAAGGTTGAGATGAGCCAGATTAGCGCTCTACTCTGTCTCCTGACAGGTCGCGTTTTAACTCCCCATGGTTTACAGGGTGAAGTGTTGAAATGACTGATGACCAACCAGGCTCAGCCTGTGCTGCTGACCTTGGCCATGGTCCTCGGCTTCATCTGCCACTATTTTCCCCAGACCTCTTCCCTTCCGCTGCACTGAGATAGGCCATGGCTGTCTCTGCTCAGGACCTTTGCCCAGGGTGGTGGCTCTGCTGGGCCTTGATACCTGGTTCGTTTCCATATGTGTTCACATCTCAGCTCAGTGACTGCTGTGTGAATGAAATGACCCCCGTGGGCTCATGTGCTTGGACGCTTGGCCCCTGGTTGATGGTCATGTTTTGGAAGTTTATGGAACCTTGAGTCATTGGAGGGTGAGCCTCGAGGCTTTCCAAGTCAGCTCTGCTTTCTATTCATGCTGCTGCCTAGAAGAGGGAACAATATATTCCTTCCCTCATGCCTCCGCTACCATATTGGCCTTGGAATGCAAGCCAAAATTCTTCCATGAAATTGCTTTTTCTGTGAGGCATTTGGTCACAGCAATGTGAAACATAACGAATGCACAGACCTTTCCTCAGAGATGTCTTTTCTGACCACCCTCATCTAAATGTGGCTCCCCTCCGATAACCTTCCCTTGTTCTCCCTTCCCCTTTTCTTTCATGACACTTATCAAAGACGGACCCCATGAGCCCATCACTATTTGGCTGGTGTCTGCCTGCCACAACGCAAGCCCTGGCAGGCAGGAATATGCCTTGTTTTGTATTTTGTTATATCACTTTTAAAGTAGCAGTGGATAAACATTTGAAGGACAAATTAGTGATAGAATTTAAAAAAAACAGTGGAATGGGTAGATGAACTAAAAATAGCTTTGTTGTTTTAGCTTAGAAACATTTAGATTCTTATAGAAGTCTATAATCTGGAATGTCTTTATTTATTTATTTGTTTAGAGAAAAAGGCTTATCCCAAATCCTATTTCATGACGGTCAGGAAGTGAGAGGCATTTGAGGTTTTACCACTTGCAAGCTCACAACTTAGCTTAACAGAGTTTCACAGATGAAACAAGAGACCTAAGAGCCTTGAGTCAGAGACAGTGGATTCCATGTAACGTAGCCCAACAATATCGGTATGTTTTCCCATGTTTCCCTTTGATCCCGAGTCCTCCCAGAATGATGGGCATTGCTCCAATGGACATGCTCGGGAGGTTCCTGAGGTGAGGGGCCCGAGGCTTTTTTAATGGACAGCGGGGTTATCTGCCATTTGTGCCAGAGGAAGAGCCCGTGTTTCTGTTCTAAAATTGTCAGCCAACATGTCCTTCATTTTGGTTGGAAACACAGTCTCTACCTTTCAGACAATCCTGGAGAGTGGGGACAGGGCACCACTCAGAAGATGGGCAGAAACATGACTGAATCACAGGACAATTTCCTCCAACAATATCAATCCCTCTGGTTATGATTAAGGGATGATATATATATATATATATATATATATATATATATATATATATATATACATATACATTATGACACTTCCATATATAGATATATGGAAGTGTTATAATGTGTACAATTAATATACACTAATCTAAAAAAATCATTCATTCCCTTGCTCAGCTTCTAGTGACAGTATTTTCTTGGCTTCTTGATAATTTCTCACCAGTCCCTGTAATTAACCTGATTAACCAGGCTGGAACAAAATCCCACCACCACCTTGTTACTTAAGAGTATTTTATTAAGTTAACTATCAACAAAATAGCTTCAAACAACAGAATGGAGGTAGCCTACATGATTAACCTCAACCATGGCCCTAGTGTCCTGGATCCTACCAGCTGATCCAACCTGAGAAATCTACCAGACTTGACTAAGGAGATCATGTGGCTTTCTCCTCTGAACCCATCTTTCCCCGTGGCCCCAGGAATTCATTCAGAACACATTAGCGTTTATTAGATCTGCCTTGGCCCAAGAGGAAGAAGCCCAGTGTAGTTCTTTCTTGGATCCCACTCCTAGGCACTTAGTTGAGGCTGATTTCAATGCCTTCAAGACCCAAACTGGTATCATTGATTTCTTTAGCTAAAAACAGGGACAAAATTTGTACCAATTATCTAACTGGATGACTCCCATTGAGAGAAATCTGCCCCTGGGATGTGCAGTCTGCTAGCCTGATAGGAAGCTTTCCTAAATAACCAAGTATAGCCTTGCTCTGGGGAGAGCTCATTGTCATCTTAGAGCTACATAATTTACTAGGGATGTTTGCTTAAACATCTGACTCAGAGTCTCTTATGACCACTGTTGAAGTACAAGGTTCTACACAATTTGTCTTAAACTTAGCTGACGTCTCTGTCTGCCACTCTGCCAAGTAACTCTAACAAGCCTAGCAACATATCTTGTCCCTCCAATGCAAAGCACCCCCAACATCTATTGATGTTTTTTTTGTTTTTCTCCTGCCATCATTTCCATAGCTGTCACCATTTCCATACCTTCCACACCAGAGTTCAAGTTGCAGGGGAGTTTGTGATCCCCTTAGGAAGGAAATGTTTATAGTTGATGCTTTCCTTGCCTAATCCCTCAGGGACCTCAATGAATTGGAGGACACCAGCTGACAGTGCTTCAAACCGGGTTCAGAACTGGCCTCTAAAATTCAACGTTCCAGTTCAGTTCATATGTCTGTGATTTGGCCTGACGTCGACGTTAACGTCTGCCATTGGCTCACTATGCTAGACTAGAGGCGTTCACCTGCCCTGCTGAATGACCGAGTAAAGTCACAAAAACAGAGCTGACAGGTGTCTGGAATGGGAGGTCCTCATAGCTAGGACCATCCCCAGATATGTCGTTCATCTTGTTAGAGAATCTGATGGAAGATGGCAGATGCATAAGTCAACTAAATTAAAGGTCCTTGTATTAGCTTGGGAGAGTGACGCCAGAGGCCTTTTCTGAGAGAGGGATCAGTAGTCATAATGACAAATATTAATGTCCTTCAACCCCTCTGTGATAATTAATCTTCATGGTCATTCCTGACTGGAATTAGAACCATCTAGGATGTTTAGTCACACTTCTGGGGGTGTCTGTGAGGGCACGTCCAGAGAGGGTTAACTGAAGGGGCAGGGGGAACCTATGTTGGATGTGGGTAAAACCCTCCCACGTACTGGGGGCCTAAATGAACTAAGAAGAGAAGGCTAGCAGAGTGTTGACATTACCTTTCCCTGCTTCCTGGCCTCTAAGGCCCCAATGGACTGTTTTGCTCTCTCATATACCTCTGTCATATAGAACCGAAACCACTGAAACTTCGAGCCAACATAAATCTTTCCTCCCTTGTTAATATCACAAGTTGTGGTCATAATGATGAAAATATCTAATGCACTCCTTTGTCTTGGTTTGAAGTGTCCTTTGTAAATACCAAGCTTGTTATTTTCCTTTCCATGGTTGCAAAGGGGTGAGTCCCATTCCAAGAGGTATGATGTCACTATTTACTTAATCAACTCCTAATCACACCTAGGCCTTTAATTCAGAGGCATTTAGTGTGAGAGAGGCAGGGGTGCCTATGAAGTAGACACCCAGTCTCTCCTCTCTCTTGGCCTAGGTTCACACTGTAGAGGGACTTGAGGAGCAGAGTGCTCAACCAATGACCATCTCCTTTGGTTCTGTCATCAGGCTAGTCCAGCCAGAGGATCCAGGTGGTGGAACTGGAATTGAGTTTGGGTTCTCATAACCTTTTGGCTGTGCTTCTAGACAGAGGGTGGTCCAACCAGGCTGACTGGAGGTTACCGTTAAGGAAAAGAAGGAAGATCAGGCAAAAAGTATGGTCAGATGGAATCCGGGATGTTCAAAAACAGGCTTACTCCCCACCCTTTACATTCTACTGATCATCCAGGAAGTGATGGAGAGGAAAGGGTCCCATGCTGAGAACCGTCATATTCAAGGACCAGATTGTGCTAAAGGGTTGTATGAAAGAGTTAGTGACGGAGACAATGTCAGAAATCCAAGGAGGCCCCTCCAATTTTCCATAGTACCTTACACTGTGGGCATTAACTAGCATTGATTTACTTTAACCACAGGTCATAATTGAGTAGATTTATTTATTTATCTTTATTTATCTTTATTTATTTTAGACAGAGATAGAGAGAGAGAGTGAGAGAGAGAGAAAATGGGTGATATATGTGCTACCTAGTGCATCTGGCTTATGTGGGTCCTGGGGAATGAAACCTGGGGTCCTTTTGGCTTTGTAGGCATGCACCTTAACCACTAAGCCATCTCTCCAGCCCCTTGAGTAGACTTTTTTTTGATAACAGGTTACCCATTGTCATCCTCAAAATGGTCCAAGGGTCCCTAGTACCTGTGTAAAGCCAGACACACAAAGAGGCACATGCGTCCAGAGTTCGTCTGTAGCTGCTAGAGGCCCCAGTGCACGCATTCCCTCACTCTAAAAAATAATGGCCCAGAAACGCATAAACATGACATCTCAGCCTCGGGGACTCTCCCGTGGCCTTCCTTACTGAGGGAGGACCACGCCACCTTGGTAGGAATCATTCCTTGGGCATGTGGTGAAGTTTTTGCATCAGAAACATAGTTTCTTTACTCTGTTCACAGTCCACTGTGGTGGCCACACTCTGGGTCTAGATGAGTGAAGCCAGCCAGCAGTAACGGTGACAATTTGGCAATGACCTCGAGTCCAGCTCGAGTCCAGCGGGTCTCTTCAGAACATAGGCTCTCACTGTGGGCATTCATGAGGGAGACCCAGATGGTTTGATTAGCCACCATGATATGTTTCCACGTTTCATGGCCACAAGGCAGGGTATCTTTAATCTGCCAGTCTGTAGTTTTCCAAGTGGCAGACCAAATAGCTAAGCCACTGGAACAGTCCAAGAGTCAGAAAAAAAATAATAATATGGTTCATCAAAGGAACTATTGGCCAGAGCTATGCGCATGGCTCTAAGTTCTGTCCACAGAGGAAAAGCAATCCCATCCTCACTCTACGTGACCGTCAGGGGAAATAGCACGTCCACGGCTTGCCTAAACAATCCCGTGTAGCTGAACCATCACTGACCCAGGTACAGGCATTTGGGGCAAACTCTGAAACAAGGGCCTCTGTGAGCCCGTGACAGAATGGGAGATAGCATTTCCCCCAAGGCACGGCTACTACCTTTTCATATAGAGCCAAAATACAGTCAGGCCCAGCCTGAACTTAATCTGTTTTAATGAGAGGGGCACGTTGGAGTCTTTTCCCCTTATTAGTCGTTGAGCTCTAGCTGGGCTATGCCAAAAATGGAATAGGACTGTCACAAGGCCCCCATGAGTCAAGTGCTGAGTTTCAACAAGACCACCACAGTAATCTCTAGCTGTTTTCCCCAGAATGGATGCATCTGTCAATCATGTCAGAGAAGCGACAAGTCCGAAACCTCAAAGGGGGGGGAGGCATCTCTGAGTAGAAGATGCCTTGGCTCCAACAGGGGCAGAATGATCAGTCACAGAGACTGGTGCCACAAAGTGATCATTAAGGCTAGAGACTCTGAAAAGCAGCATGAAATCTTTCTCTCCATTTCTTCCTGGTTGACAGCATCCTTGCTGTTACTTACCCGGCTGAGGGGACATATACGTTAGTCACGATGGTCTGGTCAGGGTGTCACTTGGAAAGCCACCTTCGCGTCTGTCTGCTGTGAACTTTCTCACATTCTGTCAGTTGAACGTGGGTGTTCCCTTCTCCCATGGCATCATGTAAACTAGCAACTTGGTTGCTGGTTACCCAACAGTGTAGCAGCACCCCAACAGTCTTACTCTTTTTCCTCCCCAGTGTTCTTTGTTCTTCTGCACACCCATATGGGTGCCGGTGGATTTTGATTTTCTTGAAGACAGGGAGATTTTAACATCATCTTTAAACATCTTCCTTAAAACAGGCGAGATCAGGCGAGACAGAGAGGAAGAAAGAGAGAAAGAGTGAGAGAACTGAAGGGTGTGTAGGGAGAGAGAGTAGCTTTGGGTCTCTAAGCAAATATTTGCACTTAAAAAGTACTTGTTGGGGGCTGGAGAGATGGCTTAGTGGTTAAGGCGTTTGGCTGCAAAGCCAAAGGATCCCGGTTTGAATCTCCAGGATACACGTAAACCAGATGCACAAGGGGATGCATGCATCTGGAATTCATTTGCAGTGGCTGGAGGCCCTGGTATGCCCATTCTTTCTCTGTTTCTCCCCTTCTCTCTCTTAAATAAATAAAATATTTTAAAAAATAAAAATACATATTTATTTATTTGTGTGTGTACACACATGCATGGATGAGAGTGGGAAAGCGAGACTGAGAGCAACCCTACCAAGGTGGAACAACAGGGTGGACCTGTCGTCATTACGTTTTTTGAGCAACCAACTCATTCCAGATCAATCCAACAGCCTTGTACTGTGTTATCTTCAAGCTAGAGCCTCATTGCTGACGCCACTCAAGGCTCTATGTGGACACTTGTCAAACGCTGTCTCTTCTCTATCTGCGAGTTATTCCCACTTGCTACCTCCTTGAGAATGTTCTTTTTGTATCCCCAAATGTGCTTGCAGGGTCTCTTTCCCTCTTCCACAACCTTGTTTCTGGTTGTGCTCTATTTCTATAAACCAGTAGTGCATGTCAAAACCCAGAAGAGGGGCTGGAGATATTGCTCAGTGGCCAAGGCATTTGCCTATAAAGCCTGAGGACCAGGTTTGATTCCCCAGGAGGACCCATGTAAGCCAGATGCACAAGGTAGTACATGCATCTAGAGTTCATTTGCAGTGGCTAGAGGTCCTGACATGCCCATTCTCTCTCTCTCTCTCTCTCTGCCTCTTTCTCTCTCTCATAAATAAATAAATACCCAGAAGAATCTATTTTGTGATGCTTGCAAGCTGACATGGCTACCCGCTGGGGTTTCTTGGGTGCTGGCAAAAAGCACAAGATCCCTGGGTCAGAGACAAAGGACTCCATCCACAGCTCGGTGAATACTGGCATACACGTACCAGTTTCCTTTGGCCTCACATCTCACAAGGATGGTGGGGATGGCTGTGCATACAGTGGGTTGTATATTTCAGGGGAAAAAAAACAAAACTCTTGGATTTTGGAGCCCAAATCTTAGATTGTCAGCATGTCTACAATTTGCTCCAGGGGGAGACATTATCTTTTTCTTCCAAAGCTCTTTGCATAATAAATTTTCTCAAACTGTTCAGGGCAAAGGACAGTCAGGATACAGCAAATGCATACAGATCCACAGTGGATTCTCTACCAAATAGCATGTAATAATGGATAATGGAAAGGGATGGGTGAGTTAGTGAATGAATGAGCAATCCAGGGCTGTGTTCAAATCCCAACTGTGTTCTTAACATCTCTGTAACCTTGGGAATGTCCGAACTTCAGTTTCCCCATATAAAAATGATATAATTGTAACGACTAACTCTTCTCTGAGAGCTTACTATATGCCAACTACTACCCTAAGTGTGTTTTATATATTACTTATTCAAGTCTTATGATAAACAACAGGAAATAGAGACAATTTGTCCAGTTCTACAAATGGGAAAACAGGGCATAGGGTCAGCTATTGGCCATCTAGCGGGGTAAACTCTAAAACAGGAATTTGAATCCGTGTGATCCACTCAAGTTTCAATGCCTCTGTAGCGCTCTCTGGCCCCTTCATGAGACCAAACGATCTAAACCTCGCTGGAGAGCTGGGGGACAACTGGGAGATGCTTAATAAAGGCCAGTTTCCTTGCCCTTTCCTACAGATGCTAAATTAAAGCTAAAAGAGGATTTAACTTCTTGGATTCTTCTTTTCAAAAAAAAAGGAAAAAAAAGAAAAAAAAGAAAAGAAAAAAGAAAAGAAAGAAAACAGTGACTCTTATTTTTACCAAGTAAAAGTGGAAAAAGATGTCTCCCCTACAACAGAAGAGGAGAAAGGCTGAACAGTGGGTCCGGGGTGGTGACAGGGAATTCAACCCAGCCCTCTCCAGGTTGAGAAGGAAGAGCCACCCACATGGTGTGTGGACCCCCAGGTGTCTGTGAAAACGTCGTGGAACTGAAGATCCTGGCTTGGAAACACTTCTTTTCTTCATCAGCTCCATATGAGTCAGCCCACAGAGAGGGAAGCCTGAAAGAATCGCTGGGGGAAGAAACAATGGAGCCTCTAATTCACAACAGCCTAGAACGAGCTGGCCCGTCTTCGTGCTCTGGTCTGGGTGTTGTCGTGTGGTAATCTGAGCTCCTTGCTATCATCACATACATAACCGTCCCAGCGTGGGGCTTCAACTGTATCTGCAACAATAAGAATATCTTGTGGGTTTTAAAGGAAACTTGGCCAAAAACATGTAACTTTTCAAAGTTTATGCATTTAGTGAATGTGTAACCACCAAATCTGAAGCACGCTGAATTCCCTTGGAGGCTAATTTTTGCATCCTTCTATAATGTTGGCATTCAATAGATGCTGACATCACACTGCTTAGAATCGTCTCGAACAGACACTTGGGCAAGATAAACAAGATGACATTTGATGGATTTTTATGATCCAATTATTCATTCCCAAGGTATATATTTTCTTTATAATTACATGCTTTTGAGATAAATATGAAAGATTTTTTTTTTTTTTGGTGTGGATTCAATATCTTAATCTTCTTACTGCTTTTACTTGGCGAAATCCCCCATTGCAACAAAGAGGCTTTGTCATATCTGAGTGCCTTTAAATCTGAATGAAAAATAAAAATAGAGACAAAGGGTTACTCTTCCCATAAACCTCATCATTGACCAGTCCTGGGAACTCCTAGTCCCCAAGTAAAGATGACAAGTAGAAGACTCTATTGTCCTTGCGACCACCTGACATCTACCATCAGTGAGAGCCGGAAGGACCTATGTGGACGCCCCCGCTTATTTTGTAGACTAGGTCTGGAATGTTCCGTAAAAGCTTGTGTGCTGTAAGCTGGGTCCCAATGCAGCAGTGTTCAGAAGGTTCTGGCTTCGTGAATGGGTCTATCCAAGCATGGATCCATAACTCACCAGGTTATTGGGAGGCAGGAGAAATGTTAAGAAGTAGGACCTAGTTGGAGAAAGCAGGTCATCGGGGGCCGTGCCCTTGAAGGGGCTATTTTATTCCTGGCCCCTTTCTTTCTGCTTGCTGGTTACTATGAGTGGCCTTGTCTCATAACCTTTTCCTCACAGTGATGTTTACCCCACTACAGACCCAGAAACAATATCATCAAGCGACCATGGCCCGACGCCTCTGAAACCACGAGCCAAAACAAATCATTCCTCCTTCAAGTTAATTTTTCTTAGGCATTTTTATTTATTTATTTTTGTTTTTGGTCACAGAGATAGAAAGCTGACCAGCACATCTCAGAAGAGTATTTTACACTTACTCCTGCTTCCATCCTTCTCCTGACATTTCTCTGCCCTTTGAATCAATTGGCTCCTCCAGGACCACAGATCTATTTGAATACTGAACATCTTTGCTTTCCAGTGTCCATAACACACAAGGCTCACAGTATATGCTCCTCATTCAGTTCTGGCACTGATGCCCCTTTGCAATGTGCATGATTATGCTACAGGTGCACACAGTTGTGCCATTCGATGTCCCTGGATCTGCGCTTATGCTATTCTGTCTACCTGTGAGGCTTGGTTCCTCATATGCACCAGGGTGACTCTTGTTTGTCTTCTAGAACTCAGCTCACTAAGGGGCTGAAGAGGATGACAGCGACATTGGTGCGACACAGAGGAAAGGGAGTCTTGGTGAAGCGGTCTCAAAAAGGGTGTGTGTGTAGGAGGCAGATTCTTGGCTAGAGTCAACCTACTGGGGAGAACAGTGCCCCACGTCACCTAATGTAAAAGAGGCTGCTTCAAATCTCCCAGGGCCTCTCTTCTTGGGGATATTCATTTGCATTCTGACCACATGGTTTCTCATAAATTTTGGTTACAAGTAGAGACAATGCTGGGCAGTTCACAGTAAGCACCTGATTCATCTATGGGCACTATGGTGTGTGTGTGTCTCATGTGATTTATCAATCTCTGGGGCTTGCTTAATGTACTTTCGTACTCTGGATGAATGCCTTATCTGGTCTGGCTGTCTCTCCACCTCACGCTCCGCAGGCTTAATTCATAGGAGGGTGTCTGGAGCCATCTAGTCTATCTCTGGGCATTAACATTTCTGACAACTAAATCCTGGTTGGTCCTTAGAGAATTTCACTACTGTGGGGTGAATGGCTGGATGATCAGCTGGTTTTCTCTGTGTTCCAGGCTTTTGCACTACAGTATGGTATCTCTCTCTTCTTTCTTTCTCTCTTTCTTTCTTTCTTTCTTTCTTTCTTTCTTTCTTTCTTTCTTTCTTTCTTTCTTTCTTTCTTCCCCACAAATGGAGCTCCAATCAAATCTATCTAATGAACAAAAATGAAGTGTGTATAAATGATGAGATAAGAAAAAAATTTAAGTTCTTCAGAAAAAAAATGTCTCTCTTCTATTTTTTGAAATTGGTTAGAGGTTGAGCAACATTAGCGACTGTTTTTCTATTTTTTGAAAAATCAGCTTACAAAGCGATGGGTTTCCATATGATGTTTTCACACATATTTCATTTTGAGTGACTCTCCCTGCTTCTCCCTCCTCATGCTGCGCCTCCTACTCCGTTGGCCCCCAGTGACCCCCTTCTACATGCTCCATTGTCTTCCTCAGCCCCCTCCCCTGAGGTCTCCTTTTTCAGTCACATAGGCCCCTTTATAGTTTCCTGCCCTTTAGCCATATTTACTTACCCTTGGATGTGCATATTTAACCGTTAGAGGCTGGGCCACACCATAAGAGAAAACATACGGCATTGGTCTCTCTGAGCGAGCCTGAGTTACCTCATTTAATGTTTTTTTTTTAATTCCATCAATTTTCATAAAATGCCATTGCATATATGTACCACATTTATATTGGTTTATTTATGAAACTCCCAAGCATAGGCTCCTAGTGCTGGGATTATGGGGAGGTACCAATATGCCTAGCTTCATGGAGTATGTTTTAAAATTGAACTACTACATGATGGGTGCTAATAAGCTTGTCACAGGTTGCTACCCTGTATCCACACGTAATCTTAAATCAGTAATCCATAGGTGACGCAGAGCTCAAGTTAAGATGCTCGGTTTTCCTTCTCAGATTCTTGTAACTCTCACATGGAGTCTCTGACCAAACCTGGAATGTGAAAAGACTAAGGCAACAAAAAGAGGAGGGGGTTTTAGGAAGCAGCTGGACAGGGAGCTGTCTGTGGGCCATGTGGTTTATGACTTTCCCCCAAAAGAAGAATGTGTGCATCTACCTTCAGACTCCCAGAAGTCTGAAGAGACATCAGTGGACTTCTCAGAAAGCATAGAAATGGTTTCCCGAGGTTGATGGCCCAAGGATGAAGACTGCCTCATTGCTGAAGGGGTTTGTGGACCAGAAACACTGTCTTTTTTTTTTTTTTCAAAATAAAAATATTTTATTTGGGCTGGAGAGATGGCTTAGCAGTTAAGGCATTTGCCTGTGAACCCTAAGGACCCAGGTTCCATTCCCCAGCACCCACATATGTCAGATGCACAAGGTGGTGCATGCATCTGGAGTTCATTTGCAGTGGCTGGAGGCCCTGGCATGCACATTCTCTCTCTTTCTTTCTATCAGCCTCTCTCTCAAATAAATAAATGCTAAAATAATTTTTAATGTAAGACAATTTTATTTATTTAATAGGGAGAGAGAGGGGGTATTGATGGGCATGCCAGGGCCTCTCGCCACTGCAAATAAACTCCAGATGTATGTGCGACTTTGTGCATCTTACTTTACTGGGTGCTGGGCAGTTGAAGCCAGGTCATTGGGCTTTGCAGAAAGCACCCTTATCCAGTGAGCCATCACTCAGCCCCTTTTTTCTCTTTCTGACTGTGAATGAAGGGGCAAGTGGCAACACTGAGATGGGCCTTCACATCCCCAGCAGGCTGGGGCAAACTTTGTGTGTGCCCTTTGATTAGCGTGATGAGACCATTTGTGGAATCAACTCGGAGCTGCCTCTCTTTTTCTCGTTGTTTGCTTTTGGTCTTTGTACACCTTCTAAAAATTATGTGTGAGTGTATGTATGTGTGGATGTGCATCATGCGTGTGTGTGTATCAGTGTATGTGTGCCAGGGCGCATGTGTAGGGGTCTGAGGACTGAGGACAACTTCAGATGTTTGTTTTCTCCTTCTTTGCTTGAGACAGGGTCTCTCTTTATATTTTATTTATTTATTTATTTATGAGAGAAAGAGAGAGAGAGAATGGGCATGCCAGGTCCTGTAGCCACTGCAAGGGAACTCCAGATACATGTGCCACCTTGTGCATCTGGTTTACATGGGTACTGGGGAATCGAACCTGGGTCGCTTAGGCTTTGCAGGCAAGCTCCTTCATGGCTAAGCAATCTCTCCAGCCCAGGGTCTCTTGTTTTTGTTGCCGCATGTGCATCAGTCTATCTGTCCCTGCAGCATCATGATTCTCCCTGTTCTTCCTCCCATTGCCACAGGTTCTTTGGGATTAAAGAAGTGTGTACCATTTTGTGTCTAGCTTTTATGTGGGTTTTCAGGGGTCTAATGGTCTAGCAGGTTTGTAAGCAAGCACCTTTAACTGCTGAGCACCCCCCCCTCCAAGTCCCCTTTGGAAACCTTTCATTGAAGACTAATGCATATGCATTCTTCCATATGTACAATAAGTCACACAGATGTTTGAAATTAAATATTTTTAAATTAGCATACATAAAATTATCTTCTGAAAGTGTACAATTCTGTGTGTTATGTGACCTCTGCTATAAGCAGGATACAGGATAGTTCCACCACCCAAAACAGTTCCCTCCCTTTGCCCCTTTCTCCACTCTTAACCCCTGACAACACTATTTTCCCTCAGCCCTGTAGTTTAGCCTTTCTCAGAATCTGCTATAAATGGAATCACACAGAACATAACTTTTAAAGTCGGGCTTCTTTCTCTTAGCACAAAGCCTTTGAGGACCATGCGTGTTGTAGGTCTATTCAGCTCATCTTTGCCTGGCCTGGTGGACCATGTCTGCAATCCCAGCATTCAGGAAGCAGAAGTAAGAAATTCACTGATTCCAGGCCAGCTTGGGCTATGCAGCAAGACTATCACAAGCAAGCAAGCAAGCAAATAATCAAATGTGTGCATGCACGTACACACACACACACACACACACACACACACACACACACACGGGGGATGATCTCTTCTTATTGTAGAGAACTATTCCTTGGTATGGATGCACATAATGTATTCAGTCACCCAATGATGGTTGGTTCTAGAACTGGGGAATTATGAATAGAGTTTCACGAATTTCCGTGTGGATATAAGCTTTCATTCCTGTAGGTAGATGTAGGATTGTCCTATGAGAGCATGCTTTAAACTTACAGGAAACCACCAAACTGCCTGCTACTGTGGCCGCATGATTTTGTGCTCCGCCGACAATGTCTGAGGGTTTGAGTTTCTCATGTTGTCATTGGTTTCTACTTCATTCTCACGGGTGCAGAGTTGAACAGGTTGTGGTTTTCGTTCACATTTCTCTAACAGCTAATGATGTTCATGTGACATTTTTGACGAGGCGCCTGGTTGGATGCCTCACACCTTTGCATGTGGGTATGGTGTGTCTTTTCTGTTGTTGAGTTTGGGGAGTTCTTGAAGTAGTCCGGATCCAAGTTTCTGGAAGAAGATACATGACATGTGTGGTAGTTTGAATAGATGGCCCCCAATATATTCAGTTCTTTATTGTTAGTAGTTTGCATTCTGCAGCCACCTGGCTGGAGGCAATGTCACTGGGTGGATCTTAAGGTGTGGTGGTGGGTTTCAGATTTCAATCTAAAGATATGCAAAGTGCGCCTAGCTGGAGTTCCTGAAGTGTGCTGTGCTGTGTGGCTTTTGACTTTTGGCTTGTGCTTCTCTCTCTCTCTCTCTGCTTGGGCCTGTGAAGGCAGGCCAGCTTCTTCTGCCATTATGGAACTTCCCCTGGATCTGTAAGCTTCAATAAATCCCTTCCGCCATGACTGTGCCTGGTCTGGAAGTTCATCTCAGCGAACCTGAAGCTGTCTGCTACAACATGTAAATATCATGCCTGGCTTGTCTTTTCATTCTCTTGACAGTGTTTTCAACTTTGTGAACATTTCTCATTTGCTGAAGTTTGTCTGTCTTTTCTTTCATGGGTGAGTTTTGGGTTCTTAAACTAATAACTGCATAGCCCAAGGATGGTTTTCTTTCGGAGATTTCACAATCTTATACTTAGACATATGATTTAGGTTTTTGTTTAATGTGTGAGGTACAGTTGCGGTTCTATTTCTAACATGTGGACTCCAACTCTTTTCACATCATTTCTTAAAAAGACCATGTTCTCTTCAATGAATTGTCTTTTGCTTGCTTATTAAAAATCAGTTGACCAAAGCTGGGTGTGATGACTCACGCCTTTAATCCCAGCACTCGGGAGGCAGAGATAGGAGGATCGCTGTGAGTTAGAGGCCACCCTGAGACTCCATAGTGAATTCCAGGTCAGCCTGGGCTAGAGTGAGACCCTACCTCGAAAAACCAAAAAAGAAATCGGTTGACTAGGACTGGGAATGTAGCTTTGGGATAGAGCACTTTCTCAGCATATGTGGAGGCCTGAGTTCAATCGGCAGCACCAATGGAAAAAAAAGTCTACCCCTCCACCAATGCCCTAATGTATTAATGCATATTATTTTATTTTTTTAGAGAACATGAATGAGAGAGAGAATTGACAGGCCAGGGCTTCAGCCACTGTAATCTAATGCCAGAAGCTTGCGCCACCTAGTGGGCACGTGCAACCTTGAGCTTTCCTCACCTTTGTGCATCTGGTTTAGGTGGGATCTGGAAAGTTGAACATGGGTCCCTAGGCTTTGCAGGCAAGCACCTTAACTGCTAAGCCATCTCTGCAGCCTGATGCACATTATTTTAAAGTAAATCTTAAAACATGGACATGTGGGCCGGAGGGATGGCTTAGCAGTTAAGGCCTTTCCCTACAAAGCAAAAGAATCCTGGTTCGATTCCCCAGGACCCACGTTAGACAGATTCACAAGGGGGCGCACACATCTGGAGTTCAATTTCAGTGGCTAGAGACCCTGGCGCGCCCATTCTCTCTCTCTCTCTCTCCCTCTTTCTGTGCCTAAATAAATAAATAAATAAATAAACATGGACGTGTGAGTCATCCGTTTTTAAACTTTTTCAAAATTGCTCCCACTGTTCTACTTGCTTGTTTTTTCTTTTAGTCCACTGGTCATAAGGGTACTTTTGAAAAAGTGAACAATCTCTTGTAATTATTGTGGTGATAAACATTGTTATCAATACCCCGAGAGTCTCTTTCATGTGCTTTCCTACTCATTACCTACCTCACCCCTGCTAGCTACACAGAACCCCTCCATAGAAAACATCAATTCTGACTTCTGTTAAGGAAGTTTATTTTGGAATTTTTAAGTCACATCATGCAGTATGTACTGTTGGATGTCTGAGGTTTGACCTCTATGAGAGTCACCCTGTTCATTGCATGTAGCAGTGAGTTTTTTTTTTTTTTTTTCGCTTTGTTGAAAACAATATCAATTTTTAATATAATGCCTTGAATTGTGCATATATTCTGTTTTAATAAGGAATTTCGGTAATTTCTAGTTTAGGGGCCATTAAAGATACCATTGCTAGAACATAATTTTGCACATTGTGATGAATATTTATGAGCAGAAATTTCTTAAGGCTCAGCCTCAGTAGGTATTGCTGCGTTTTCCAGAGTGGAGGCACTAAGGAAGTCAGACGAGCAGCGAATGGGAGCTTCAGTTGCTCCATAATTTCACCAGCATGTGATGTTGTCAGTTTCTTTGTTTCTGTTCTTTGTCATTGTGGTGACTGTGAGTGCCATTGTGATTTGAATCTGTGACTCATGGTTAAGGAGCGACTTGTGTATTGCGTACTTGGCCATTGCCTGTTTGGATATTCTTTTCTTGTGAGAAACCTTTTCAGAACTTTTGCCCACTTTAAAAATGTAGGCGAGGCTGGAGGGATGGTTTAGTGTTTAGGGTACTTTCCTGTAAAGCCAAAGGACCCAGGTTTGATTCTTCAAGACCCATGTAAGCCAGATGCACAAGGTGGAGTATGTGTCTGGAGTTCATTTGCAGTGGCTGGAGGCCCTGGCATGCCTGTTTGCTCTATATATGTCTCCTTCTTTCTCAAATAATAATAATAACAACAATAATAATAATAATAATAAATGAATAAACGTAAAAAACATAAGCTGGCTGTGGTGGTGCACACCTTTAATCCCAGCACTTGGGAGGCAGAGGTAGGAGGATCACCGTGAGTTGGAGGCCACCCTGAGACTACATAGTGAATTCCAGGTCAGCCTGGACTACAGTGAAACCATACTTCAAAAAACAAAAAACATAAATAAATAAATAAATAAATGTAGGAAATCTGCTTTTTGATTTCTTGTTTGTTTTGTTTTGTTTTGAGGTAGGGTCTCACTCTAGCCCAGGCTAACCTATACTTCATTATGTAGTCTTAGGGTGGCCTTGAGCACATGGTGATCCTCCTAACCTCTACCTCCCTAGTGCTGGGAGTAAAGGCATGTGCCACCACACCCGGCCGTTTTTTCTTTTTAAATTTATGTTAGTTATTCAATATATGCCTTACATACTGCTGCTTTGCACTCTGGTTAATAGTTGTTTCTTCCTAATCAAAGGTTTTATACTAATAAAGTTCAGTGCAGCAATTGTTTCCTAGGTCATGTTGTTTTCTGTGTGTAGATTAGGAAATCTCTGCTTAACCCTTTCTTCCTGGCTGGACAGTTATTTTCTTGTGTTACCTCCTAGGAACTCAATTGCTTTTTTCTTTGTGCTTTAGGTCTACTATTCATCTGGAATTGATTTAGGGGCTTGGCTCGAGGCATGGATCAAGGTTCATTTTATTCTTATATAGAAATTCAATTATTCCAGCACTATTTATTGAATAGACCATTCCTTCCCCACTGGATCGAAGAGGGCATTTGTCATAAATCATGGGACTCTTAAAGTGTGTATCTGCTTTGAGGCTTTCTGTTTTGTCCTTTGGTTCCAGGTGTTAATCTTTGCACTAAATGCTAGTTTGTTTCAGTCACTTTAGCTTCATTTTAAAACTTGATATTGGATAAGCCAAGCCCTTCACTTTTTGTTTCCTTTTTTCTTTTTTTTTATAATTAACAACTTCATGACTGTAAACAATATCCAATGATAATTCTCTACCTCTCCCCACTTTCGCCTTTGAACCTCCACTCTCCATCATATCCCCTCCCGTCTCAATCAGTCTCTCTTTTATTTTGATGTCATCATCTATTCCTCCTATGATGGTAGTCTTGTGTAGGTAGCGTCAGGCACTGTGAGGTCATGGATATCCAGGCCATTTTGTGTTTGGAGGAGCACGCTCTAAGGAGTCCTACCCTTCCTTTGGCTCTTACATTCATTCCACCACGTCTTCTGCAATGGACCCTGAGCCTTGGAAGGTGTAATAGAGATATTTCAGTGCCAAGAACTCCTCTGTCACTCCTTCTCAGCACTGTGATGCCTTCTGAGTCATCCCAAGGTCACTGCCATCTGAAAAGAGAAAGTTCTCTAATGAAAAAATGAGAGCAGAATTAATATACGGGTGTGAACATTAAGGGAAGTGCTTACTGGGAAGTTTGATGAGCATAGTATATACATTTAGCCAGATAGCAGCAGATGTTACACCCCTAGAGCTCATGACTATCGTTGTTGTAGGTTTTCAGTATCAGGGATGTATTCCCTCCCATGGAGCGGGCCTCCAGTCAAATTAGAGGGCAGTTGGTTTCCCCCATAACAGATGTGTCACTATTGCACCCATTGGCTCATTTGGCCTGGCTGGCCAAATATAAGGCTTGCAGCATCCACTGTGGAGTAACTTCACTGGTGATTTCACTCTCTCCCATTGAGCTGCATGCAGTGAGGCTTTTTCCAGCTTTCTGTCAGCTGATCTACATGGAGGAGGTTATCAGCTCAGTTCCAGCAGGATTTCTCAGTGACCTTGCAACCCAAGTATGTGGAGTCTTCAGCAATAGGGTCTTACCATCTATTCCTGGTGGGAAACCAAGGGCCTTGGCAAGGGCCTGCAATGTTTTGGGGGCATCTGGGACCTCCCTGGCCAACAACTCACTGGAAGATATCCCATCTCTGGCACTGAAAATTTTCTAGTAACCATCTATGGCTCCTGAGTGTTCCATTGTCCAAAAAAGTAGGTTTCCATATGATTTATTTATATCCTTTTAGATTTTGATTAGCTCTCCCTCCATCTTTCCTTTACTCAATCTCTTCCCCTGACCTCACTTAGGCCTTTTCACCCCCATTAATCTATTCTTCTACTTACATATATACAATATCATCCTCTTAATTCCCCCCCCCCTTCCTTTCTATTCCCTTTATATCTCCTTTCTAGCTTATTGGCCTCTGCTACTGAGTTTTCTTCCTCCTCACACAGAAGATTTGTTGCTAGGATCCACATATGAGAGAGAACATGTGTTGTTTGGCTTTCTGGGCCTGGGTTACCTCACTTAGTATAATCCTTTTCACTTTTGCTTTTCAAACTTGATACTTTGTATTTCATGCACATTTAATTGACATAGAAGTTGACGGAATTTTTAAAAATATTTTTATTGTTGAGAGAGACAGACACGTAGACAGAAAGAGAATGAGGCATGAGTGTGCCAGGGTCTCTTGCTGCACCGCATATGATGAACTCCATATGCCTGCATCACTTTAGCTATCTGGCTTTATGTGGGTACTGGGGAATCAAACCTGGGCAGCTAGGCTTTGCAAGAAAGTGCCTTTAACTGCTGATCCATCTTCCCAACCCAGAAGTTTTATTATAATTATATTGAAACTATGAAGCAAATCTGGTGAAAATTGACATCATTACAATATTGAGGTTTCCAAGCCATGAACTTGTTTATTTCTACATTTACTTTTGAATTTGTCTCAGGAACATTTCATAATGTGTGCATAGTTTTGTACGTGTTTCATTAGATTTCCCCCACATATTAGATATTTGTCATGTTGCTGTAGATGACATCCTAGGGTACAACAGGTTGTAACTAACATGTAGAAATATATTTTGGGCTGGGAGATTGCTCAGTAGTTAAAGGTACTTGTTTGAAAAGCCTGCAGATCCAGATTTGATTTCCTGGTACCCATAAAAGCCAGATGCACAAAGTGATGCTGTGCATCTGGAGTTCCTTTGCACCAGCAAGAGGCCCAGTTGAGCCCATACTCACTCTGTCAAAGAAATAAATCCATAATAATTATAAATAAATAAGAAAAAAATTTACATTTTCATATTGTGTTTGTAACAGCCATACAATGTTCATTTAATAATTTTAATAATATTTTTAAAAATTATGAAATAATGTTGAACTTCTACATTTCTTGGTGCCTTTCTTTAGTTTTATGACATGGTAAATGATTATTCAGTCCTGACTGTACTTGGTGATGACATAGTATTCTTCTTAAATATCACTGGGTTTTGTATTTCCAAGTTTGAATTTAGGAGTTTTGGGTTTATGTTTATGAGAGATATGATCTTTTAATTTTTTTCCTTCTTGCATTGTCTTTGTCAAGTTTTGGTACAAATGTTATGATGGCCTCATAGAGTGAGTTGGGAAGAAATGCTTCTTTATTTTCATTCTTTATGTAAGATCTATAGAATGCCTGAGTATGTAGCTCAGTGGTAGAGTACTTGCCTAGCCTGTGTAAGGCCCTGGGTTCAATCCCCAGCAATTAACAATTAAAGGACAGCTAAGAGGAATTCTCTACCCCCCTCCTTTTTTTGGAACAATGCATATTGAGACATGAAACACCTGGTTTATTTTGTGGAAAGACTTCTTTTTCTTTAAAACGAGTGTATCATCAATTAGGGTCTAATCAGAAGAAAAAATAACATTGAATAATGTGTAGAGGGAAGATTTAGTGTAAAGAACTATTGACCCCTTATAGGATTTTACCTGTATCCAGGGCAGGAACTCACTTGGGCCTGAGCAGTCGCCTCTCTCAGCCTGGATTCAGGCTTTGTTGAAGAACACATGAACACCCATTGGGTGCTCAAGAAATCTATTAGGTTTCCAGGACCAGAGCTCATCCAAAGATGCCGTGAAGTTGGCCGAGGCTCGCAGGCATGGAATCACGGCTCAGGAACAGCAAGTGGAGAAGTTTCAAAATGGGCGGCTAGAAGGCTTAGGCTGGCCGACCAGTCACTTGAAAAGACAAATCTGGGCTGGAGAGATGGCTTAGTGGTTAAGGTGCTTTCCTGCAAAGCCTAAGGACTCACGTTCTACTCTCCAGATGCCGCGTAAGCCAGATGCACAAAGGTAAGGCAAGCTCAAGGCCGCACATGCCCACTAGGTGGTGTAAGTGTCTGGTGTATGAATGCAATGGCGAGGTCCTGGAGCGCCAATTCTCTCTTTCTCTCTCACTAAAAAAGAAAAAGAAAAAAAAATCCTCTGTGGGGTGAGGCAGGAGAACAGGAAACGTGGGCCAGGTAAAGCTGACTGCTTCGGTGCTTTGCTTTTTGCTGGTCACCATAGGAGTGCACCCTGCAACAGAATGCAAGCGTACTTCTCCACTCTAGGACCCTTCTAGCACTTTCTACTGACGATCCTTAATGTTGTGGCACGTCTGCAATGCAGAAATATCTCCGGGTCACTCACATGCAAAGCAGAGAAGGGTGTGTTTGCTGATGGGAGAGAATTAGCATTATTAGACTCAATTTTTAGGCAAATACCAAAACTATCCAAGATCCTGTTAGCTTTGTGGTGTGTTTTCCCCCCCCCCCCCCATGGAATTTATCCATTTCATTTTCAAATTCAAATTCAGAATCATAAATGTGTTTATAATAACATCTTATTATCTTTCTAAATGTCTCTAGCATCTGAAATTTATAACCAACTCTCTTTTTCCTTGATTAAAATTGCTAAGATTTATTAATTACATTTAAATTTCCAAAGATTTATTTTGCTGCTTTTCTTATGTCAATAATTCTCCCACTTGCCATATTTTTTCATTTGGCTTAGTTTGTAGTTCTATCACCAACTTTTTAATATAGATGTGCATATTTGAGGTTTCAATCTTTTTTTATTCCATTCCAGTTTGTACATTTAAGGGTATATGCCTCCTGTTAACACACTTTTTTACTTGCAATGACGTTTCCATCAGGACACCTGAGTCAATTTTCTTATGCCTTAGGTTTTTGTTTATTTCTGCTGCTCATGATATCTTCAAGTGCAGGTTTGTTTGAAAGTGCCTTTGTTGAACCTTTATTTATTTTTATTTTTACTTTTCTTTCTTTCTTTATTTTAATTTTTATGAGACAGAAAGAGAGAATTGGTGTGCCAGGGTCTCCAGCCACTGCAATTGAACTTCCAGATGCACGTGTCATCTTGTGTGCATGTGCAACCTTGCTTGCATCACCTTGTGTGTCTGGCTTATATGGGATCTGAAGAGTCATACGTGGGCCGTTAGGCTTTGCAGGCAAACACCTTAACTGCTAAGCCATCTCTTCAGCTCTGAGCCTTGATTTTTGAAAGAAGTTTTCTCTGTATACATAATTTTAGGTTGGCATTAATTTTGTTTTCAGTACTTAAGGACATCATTCTATTGTCTCCTCACTTCATAGTTTCAATTGAAAAGTCAGCCATAATTCTGTTGGTGCTTCCCTGAAAGTTCCGAATCTATCTTTTTTTTTTTCCCTTATAAGATGCCTATTGTGGATTTTATTTATATTATTTATTCTACTAGGAATTTGTCTACCTTCTTCAGTTTGTTGTCTTTTGTTTGTTTTGGCAAATTCTCAGAATATCTCTTCTTAATGTTCTCTCTCCTTTCCTTTTAAGAACTGAATTGCACTTACAAAAGTTATTTTTTGTCATGTTCCACATATCTCTTAAGTGCCTTTATTTTGTGTTTTCTATCCTCTCCCACCTCCATGAATATGTGAACATGAATATTTTCTACTAATTTATATTCTAGGTCATTAATCTCTTCTTCTGCTACATCTAATTTGCTCATAAGCCTAAATGTTGAATGTCTTATTTTGGTATGATAGTATTTAACTTTGTTTCTAATTGATTATTTGTAAATTTTCTTTTCTCTCACTGAATTATGTTATTTATACCTGTTTAAATTTCATGTTTAGCAATTCAAATATTCACCATTGAGTTTGCCTTTAAAGCTTACTTTTTTTTTTTTTTTTTGAGGTAGGGTCTCACTCTAGCTCAACTTGACCTGGAATTCACTATATAGTCTTAGGCTGGCCTTGAACTCATGGTGCTCTTCCTACTTATGCCTCCTGAGTGTTGAAATTAAAGACATTCACCACCATACCCAACTAAAGCTTACTTTTTAAAAACTGTTTTGTAAAACTGTTAGTTGTGTACTCTGGCATGATTGATAGCATTGACCTAAGCTGAGCATTATGTATGAAGAATTATAGATGCTGTGGATGACATCTCCCTATAGACAGGTTTTAATTTTGCACTGATAGGAAGGTGAACCACAGAAAGATTACCTCCACTGCACTGGGTTTCAGACTCAATGTGAAGGCTTATGAGGCCTGGCCTATTTTATGTTTGTCTTTATTCCTGGAGCCCACCTCTCCAAGGATTTCAAGGATAAATAAGCCTTGCATGTTTATCAGGGAGTCTCCTTCTTGGCAGACTATGAACTTCAATTTTCGTTTCATGAGAGTACTGAAATGTCTGCTTAGATTTTTCAGTTTCTTAACAGCTGCGTTTTGCTTGTATTCTTGGCGACATGTCTCACATATGTGCAGCTAGAAGTTGGAAAATACCTCAAGGAAATTTTGTATACCTCATACCCATTTCACATTTTCTGCAGCTGGCAAACTTGGTAGACCCTGCCTTGTGAGATGGTTATAAACGCTTGGCTGGTGATCTCTGTTCAGTGTCTATGTTCCATGAAGGCAAACTGGAAAATGCCCTGAGGAGATGAGTAGCAACCAGCGCAGTGCTCACTCCTATCAGCTTTTCTTCTTTCCAGCATTTCGGTATTTCAGGATCGGGGACAGTGGGAGGATACAATGGGATTCCCAGGAAGGATCTGTAAGTAGTGTGTTGGGAAACAGAGGATAAAGGCAAAGAGAGGAGTGGGAATTAGAAGAAAGATGTCTCAACTCAAAGACGTCACAACTAGATGCAGCTCATCAAGAGGACCTCACTTGAACCTAAAGGAATGACAGTGAGGGCTGGAGACATGGCTTAGTGGTTAAGGTGCTTGCCTGTGAAGCCGGAGGATCCATGTTTGATTCCCCATTACCCATGCAAGCCAGGAGCACAAGGTGTTGCATGCATCTGGAGTTCATTTACAGTGGCTGGAGGCCCTGGCATGCCCATTTTTTTTTTCTCTATCTGCATCTCTTGCTCTTGCTCTCAGATAGGTAAATAAATATAAAAAATTAAATGCCAGTGAGAGAGAAGCAATTAGCTTTAAGCTACGTTTTTCTTTAAACAACAACAACAAACCATCTTAAGGCAGTGTCAGTTCAAATAAAGGAAGGGCTTCCTTATTTTACTTCTCCATGCTCCCACCTCTTCTGGATTATTAATAGCAGATAGAAAACATGAGTGAAGGTGAGAACAAAATGAGTCAAGAATGACTTCATCTTCTCCTCCCACTAAGAGGGCAGACTGCAGTATGCATCAGGAGTAACTTGCCATGTCACGGAATTACTTACACTCTTCAGAAATAGAATGACTACCAATAGTAACTAGATGTCACATAATTGTCAGCACTTTAACAAGTTTTGAACCTCCCATTACCAAAAGAAGCTTCTCTGAACAAAGATGAGAGTAGCACTGATTTATGGGTATCAGCATAAATATTTAGAGGGTAACTTGATGGGTACAACATATCCATTTAGCAAACAACAATAGTAGCTGCCATCCACGGCCCGCCGCCCCCCCCCCCCTGCCAGGGACTATGGGTTTTCAGTGCCAGGCATGAATTCCTCCCTGTGCAATGAACCTCAAATCCAAGCAGAGAGCAGTTGGTTACCCTCATAACAGCCATGCCACTATTGCACCATGGGGCACATTTGGCCTGCCTGGTTGGCTGTGTAGCTCACTGGGAATAATGATTAATGACTCTTCTTCCTCAGCAGACTGCATAGCACTTTCTAGCACGTGACAGATAGCCCGCAGGGAGGAACCTTCCAGCTCAGGCCTGGCTTGATTTTTCAGTATCCTGCAACGAAAGCATGTGGAATCTTCAGCAACAAGGTCTTTCCATTTAGCTGGTGGGCAACCAAGAGCATTGTTATAGCCTCATTTCTGATAGGTAGGTAGATAGATAGGTAGATAGATAGATAATAGATAATAGATAGATGGTAGATTAGAGACAGATAAAAGTAGACAGATAATAGATAATAGATAGATGATAGACAGTAGATAGATACACACCTGTGTTGGTGACCTTCAGGTTCCAGTTGTATCTGTCTATGGAGATTTCCAGAATGGAGTGTGAAAGCCAGGATAGATCTGAAGACTGAAAGTCCCATTCCCTCAACCCCCAAAGTGGAACCCTGAAGAGCAGAATTGAACCCAGTATGCTGATATCTGTTTTTATTTCTTTCCAGATTCTGGAATTTTCCACTGTGGGGTCCATTAATTCTCTCTCACTTCTAAACATGAAATAAAATGCAGGACTGCCAGAGGTGTTTGTTTGTGTCTCAGCGGCAAATCTAATCCACGTCATTGTTAAACGGGAAATTCCAGCAGCCTCCTGTGGCTTTGCCTCCTATTAGGCAGGAAGAAGCCTTTTCCCCAAAGACAGAGCTGACAAGAGTCTGGTGTCCCCAGAGAGCCTCCCTGGAAGCCGGTCTTCAGAAGTTCTAGCATAAACAAACTCCCACCCACCTGGCTCCTGTACAGATCACGAACAACTTGGCTCTTCTTCTCAGAAGAGCAGTTTTCTATGTGAGTCACTTCTGTCTTTATGCTTTGGACTTTAGGCCTCAGGAGGCTTGGAAAAACCACTCAATACTGTACAGAGAATGTTTTCAGCACTCGGCAAATAGCAAACGATGGCAAACCTACTCAGAAAACACAATCTCATCTCTGGTACACCTGGCAACTTGAGACTGTTACTCAGATCACTAAAAACCAAGGGTTTAGGCAAGAAACGCACTGCTGTATTACAACACTCTCTGAGTAAAAGAACGTGATCAACACCGGCCTGGAAAACCCAGTGCGTTGATGGTGAGCAGACTTGGAATAGCTTCCATGGAAGCAATCATAAATCCCTATACGCAGCTTCCCATTCCAGAACTGCTGGTGGAGACTTGCCTAGCCTCTAGGTTTGGTCCACTACAGAAAACTATCAAATGAGTCTATGATGGTAACACTCTAAACACTGCTCATCTCATTTGATCTCAAGTAGCTGAGCAGGGTCAGGGATGGTTAGTACTTGGATGGGAGAAAAACCATCACCTAAGAAGAAAGAGACACACATGGGCTCATAGGAATATAATGGGGCAGACAAAGGGGCAACGGTTTTCCTAGATATCTCCTTGGCTTGCTCCCTGCACCTTCACAGGGGTTCCAAAGTTTTGCTCTTTTTAAAATTTTTTTTCTTCATTATTTATTTATTTATTTGAGAGCGACAGACACAGAGAAAGAGGCAGATAGAGAGAGAGAGAGAGAGGGAATGGGCGTGCCAGGGCTTCCAGCCACTGCAAACGGAACTCCAGATGTGTGCGCCCTCTTGTGCATCTGGCTAACGTGGGTCCTGGGGAATTGAGCCTTGAACTGGGGTCCTTAGGCTTCACAGGCAAGTGCTTAACCGCTAAGCCATCTTTCCAGCCCCCAAAGTTTTGCTTTTTTAAAACAAAAAAATATATATTTATTTTATCTTCATTTATTTGTTTATTTATTGAGAGAGAGAGAGAGAGAGAGAGAGAGAAATGGCATGCCAGAGCCTCAGACACTGCAATCAAACGCCTGATGCTTGCGCCACCTAGTGGGCATGTGCGAACTTGTGCTTACCTCCCCTTTGTATCTGGCTTACATGGGATCCGGAGAGTGAACATGGGTCCTTAGGCTTCACAGACAAGCGCCTTAACTGTTAAGCCATCTTCCAGCCCTGTCCCCCTCCCAATTTTGCTTTGACAGATTTTCAGCCTCACAAATGATTGGGCTTCTTACTTGCTTTTATATCAACATCTCAGAGGAAGGGCACTGGATAAGAAATCCATCCTTTCCAAGCTAGGTATGGCAAAGTTGTTTTCATAGTGGTGGGTATTTTTAGTATTGTGGGATGCAGAATGTTGTTCCTTTTAAATCTTAACTTTCAGACTATTAAAACCATCACTAAATCTTGGGGGCCCTTGGAAATATCTAAAGTCCCTACTGGAGTCTCCTTGAATGTGGGATCACAAACATTTATCCGTCTAAAGCAAAAAGTATCCCCAATGATCCCAGCTGACATTTATTCAGTACCTTTCACTCCGTGATCCTAAAGAGCTCTACGCGCTGATTTACGGACCGTCCACAAAGTGGAAGTGAATAGTAATGACCACGGTGATGAGGAAGGGTGATGAATCGCCCAGGCTCTGGTACTTGATATGTCATGTTGTTTCTGGGGCATTTCCAATTTTCCTGAGCTGCCCCCGGTGATTAGAAATAGAAGGGTAAGAGTTGGCTCCGGCCATTTCATCCCGTGCCTCTCACTGGAGACGACTCTGACTGGAGCCTTGGGAGGCCTTTATTCTCTGTCCCCCTCACACAAATTTTAGTAACGAGCAGAGAACGGGCACGTGAAATGCCGTGGTGGGGTTGACAGGTTTCCCTTGCTCTTACCAGATGTGGAGGAGTCCATTCACTTCCCTTCTTATAGGGTCCTCCTAACCACCTGAAACACTTTGGGCTTTCTGCTCCACGGAGCAAAGGGAGGAGGCAGAAGCCAGGATCAACTGTCAGTTTATGAGGATTGTGGTAACAGAGCAGGCTCATAGTGCTCTGATACCTTTTAAGCCATGAGACTCACCACCCCCCCCAACCTCTCTTTCTTGACAAATAAAATCCCATAGGGAATCAAATAGATTACAGTGAGCTCTTCTGCTCTTTTCCCCATCCCGGTGACCCCCTAAGATATAGACTGAAGAGCACTGGCTTCTTGGGGGTACTGGGCTGCGATCTGTACTCTGGAGACTTGACATTCTTTCTAGGGTTCCCTGGTGACTTTTGAGTAGATCACTGAGTGTTTTTGTTTCATCTCTGAAGTAGACTAACTCAAACCTATTCTTCATTCACTACCAGTTAAAGCTTTTTTAGAGAGCCACAACTATATTAAGAAGGCTGCTAAGGTTCTAGGAGTGGTATTAAATGCTCTCTTTGGTAATCTGTTTAATTCTTATAATTCATGTATGGGGCAGGCACTTGCATTATTATTCTCTCCTTAACTGGGAAAACCTGAGGCATGAGGTGGGCAGTGCTTCATATATATATATTTCAAGAGAACACGGTGCCTTTGCTTGGCTACATATGCTCCTTTCTGGTAGCACCCTTTTGCTGCTGTCCTTCAAGGACATTGGAACTCAGTTGCATCTGCCTCCCAATGGAGACGGTAGACTGGAGCCTCTCCAGAAATCCTCCAGGCCCTCAGTGCTGGATTGGAACTGCTGAGGCACCAGGCCTCATGGACTGGAGCATCAACCAGTTTGTCCAACTCTGCAGCATACAGACAACCATTGTTGGACTGCCCAGCCTGTGTTCTGTAAGCCAGTCTGATAAGTCCCCCTTATGTAATACGTATTCATGCCATCTGCACTGCTCCTCTAGAGAACACTGGCTACAATAACCCGGCCTTGATCAGGACTGACAAGGGCTATTTGTCCTCCTGTGCTGACACTGGATGTACCCCGTTCTAAAGCACGGGCAGCATTAGTCAGAGCTATCAGAGGAGGAAGGCGGCTGGCATGAAGGATGCCAAGGAGTCACTGTCAATGCACTTATTCCGAGGGGGGGGTGGGACTGTAACGATGAGTGTGGATACAGAGTAAGAGATACCTGGGAAAGGAGGGTGGAGAATGGAGGGGCATGGAATGGGTGTTTCCTCTTCAGACAGTGCTGCAAAAATACCCCAAGGCATGGGTACACACAGGGCAGTCAGTAAGTGACCTGCGGCCCAGAGTCTCAGGTGAAACAGCCCTGAAAGATGGCCGTGGGACACAGAGAAGGTGTCATTTAAACTCAAAGGTCAGGGTTTGATGGGTGATGTGCATGAAGGGTGTTCTGGATAAGAGGGACACCCTAGGCAAAGGTGTGGGGAGATGGGGCAGAGTTGTGGGGGGACTCAGCTGGTAGAATATACTGTAGCTAGGGAACAAAACTTGGGTGCATAGAGAGAAATCCAGAAACGTGTGCTAAAGCAGGTTTTTGTTAAGATTTGAAAACCATGATGAGAAGTTTTGTCATGTGGGCGATGCGGATTTCACAAGCTTGTGATCAGGGTTCTCCAGTGGTTTACACCATCATTAACGTGGATGGTGTAGATCACATTTTGCATGGTCCTTGCTCAGCCTGGTGTTGAAATGCCTCATTTAATTTCCCCAATGACTTCATGAGGTAGGGTGCTATCATTACACTGATTTAACAGATTTAGGAACTGAAACTAAAGCAATTTCAATTGCTGCCCAAATCCCGTCATTGGTAAAGGTAGAAGCCTGGGGCTGGAGAGATGGCTGTGTGGTTAAGGCACTTGTCTGCAAAGCCTAATGGCCCAGGTTTGATTCCCCAATACCCATATAAAGCCAGGTGCACAGTGGCCCATGCATCTAGAATTGGGTTTGCAGTAGCTGAAGGTCCTGGCATACCCATTCATTCTCTAGCTCCCTGTCTGTCTGTGCCCCTTCCCTCTATCTCTCTCTGCTTGCAAATAAATAAATAAATACATAATTTTATTTTACTAAGGTGGAAACCTGGACTTAACCTGTTGACCCAAGATTGAGCTACTTTTCACTAAAAATTCTTATCACTGATTTCAAAGAAAAATAGTTTAACTTTAGCTGGGCATGGTGACACATGTCTTAATTCCAGCACTCAGGAGGCTGAGGTAGGAGGACCACTATGAGTTCAAGGGTAGCCTGAGACTACAGAGTGAGTGCTAGGTCGGCGTGGGCTAGAGCAAGATCCCACATTGAAAAACCCAAAAAAAAAAAAAAAAAAAAGTTCAACTTTAGTGAGAGACAGATGAATAGTAAACCATAGGAAGGAGAGAGTGGGGATTGGGAAGTGCTATGGAAAGATAAGCACAGTGTGACATTCTCAAGAGAAGGCCAAGGAAAGATTTAACAACCAACTGGGTATTGGGAGGGGTAAGAACTAATTAAGAATATGAGTAACTGGGAAAAGATGATCCTTGGTCCCTTTGTTGAATATAGGAGCATGAGGACATTGGGCGTAGAAGATAAGGAGCTCTTTGTTGGACTTTCAAAAGGAAGCACTTGCAGTGCTTAACCAAGTAGAAGACGCGTAGGAGACACAAAGGGATGTGATTTCGTGGGAGCTGTACTGCAAGGCAGATGGATCGCTGGGTGGAATCCTACGACGTCAGAAACTAGGCTACTAGGCAGGCAATATGAGCGAGGCACATAAACCCACAGGCTCTGGAGCTCAGCTGTGTGTGTGCTGCATACTCCTGGATGAGGCTTAGCTTTGTCATCTGCGTAACGGGAATGCTGACATACGGTGGTGGTTTGAATGGATGTGCCCCAGTTGATTCGGGAGTTTGTTCAAGCTTGCAGTTGGCCTCTCCAGCCACCTGGCTGGAGGAAGTGTCACTGGGTGGATCCTACGGTCCAGCTCTAAGGTGTGGGGGTGGATATGGAATTCCAGGCTAAAGATACGCAAAGTGCCTGAGCTTTGCCTTGGAGTCCCTCAGTGTGCTTGCTTACGGTGCTGGTGGTGGTGTTTTTCTCTCTGCTTGGATCTCTCTGCTTGGAAGGTGTGTGTGTGTGGAGGGGGGGGGGGACACAACTTATTCTGCCATTGTGGAACTTCCCCTGGATCTGTAAGCTTCAAATAAATCTCTTCTTCCTCCCATAAACTGTGTCTGGTCTGGAGGTTCATCCCAGCAATGTGAGGCTGTCTACTACACAGGGTCTATTCTATAATATGTTGCCAAGGATGAAATGGGACATGTGAGGCACTTAGCGGGACACAGGTGTTTATGAAGTACGTGGGCTTCTTTTTTTGCCTTTTTGTTTCTCCGCTTGACAATGTCACCTCTTTCTTGTGTCTTCTCCCCCAACGCTGAGGCTTTTCTATGGCCATATTAGAACTTGGCGTTCCTTATTTGAGCTGACAACTTAGAAGCTTCATTTCTTCTTGCAGGCCAATCTCTCCACCAACCCAAGTATCTTCTAGCATTTCTTCTTTTCTTTCCTCCCACCTCAGTGTGGATGGGATATTCCCTTGGGTGAAGCTACCTCAATGCATGGAAGTGTGTGCTTTAGACCATGTTGGGGACTAGGCAGCACAAGTTTCTCAGTCTCCTGCCATATCTGATGGTATGGTTCCTTTGTTCACCCTCCCCCCCCCCAGTTACCTCAGATCATTCTGAGATAATAATCCAGGGGTTGTCTTTCCCCCTTAGTATGCAATGCCTGGTACTTGTTGCCTACTAACTCAAATATTACTCTAATTTATTAAGAAACATCTAGAGGGTTGGAGAGATGGCTTAGCAATTAAGACACCTGCGAAGCCTAAGGATCCATGTTTAACTCTCCAGATCCATGGTACCATTGCCATTTGGGTCTAGATTTGTGTTTCCCACCCCTTTGATGCCCTTTGATGCCCTCCCCTCCCCTCCCTCCCCTTCCATCCTACTGTCTAGTCCACGAGATGCTTGCTGGGTCCCACATAAGCCATATTAACAAGGTGACGCAAGTGTGGGAGGTCACACATGTGCACAAGATGACGCGCATGTCTGGGGTTCGACTGATGTGGCTGGAGGCCCTGGCATGCCAATTCTCTTTCTCTCTCATAAAAATTTAAATAAGTAAAAAAAAAAAAAAACATCTAGAGACACTCTCAGGCATAACTAGAATGATGTTTAAGCATATATCTTGGCTATTCATTGCTAAGTCAATTTGGTCCATTAAGTCATGGGTGCTCAATGTATAAATGTGAGAAACAGTTGCACTTCTTAGGCAGATGAGTGGGGCTAGATAATAAGAAAAGAGTAAGAGCAGATTTTGATCTTTTAGTTCTAGAAGGAGGTTTCTGTCACAAAGGAGAGCAGCAGTGTGGAGGAAGTGACTCACTGTGATCAGTTCAGTTTCTCAGTGCTTGGGGAAAGGAGCTTTTTACTCTGGAGGAAATAAAGGATGTGCTGTGTGGGTGAGGTCAGCGGTTGCTGACTTGAGGTGGTAGTTACAAAACAGTCTGAAGAAATGATTGCGTGGATCATTACAGCAGCCTTGGAATTGAAGTTGCCATCGTTACTCCTCTTCCGGTCCGTCTTAAACATTTCCTTGAGCTATCTTTCTTTAGAAGCCTGTTTTATCAACTCTCTCTCCAGCTAAAGATATTTTTTAATGACTTCCTTCTGCCTAAAGAAGCGAGCCTCAGTTGCTGCTGTGGTGTCCACATATAACCCTGCTACTCAGAAGACTGAGGTAGGAGGATCATGAGTTGGAGGTCAGCTCAGGCTCTACAGAGCAAAGCAATCTCACAAAACCAAGGGGCTGGGGTATAGCTTGGTTGTAATAGCACAAAATCCAGAGTTTGATTCCCAGCACTGAAAAACGATGAGTCTCAAAGCTTTATGATGTTATGGTGGGCGTTGGAATCTCCCATTTTCATCACATGACATCTATCTCGGCACATCAGAACTTCTCGCTGTACCTCAGTTCCACTTTTATGATAGCCTTTTGTCCTTATGTTCCACACAAATATCCCTGGAGTTGGGGTCCCTTTGCTAAATGGCCAGTCATCCTCGATTTTCTCATATGCTTTTCCCCAGGAACAACCTTCCACGCCTGTTCTCCCAGCCCACTGGCTTTTCTCGGACTATCATCTTATCTGCTTGCTACCCAACCTGCATACTGACGTTAACACTTAGGTTATTTACCAAAGATCAATAAGAAAACTAATTAAACACACATAGTTGAAAAGAGAGTGTGGTCCGCAATATTAAACAGTGGGTTGGGAGTGAAGGGCGTGGCCTTTAATTTTGAGCTCTCTTTAGCCTCTGGCTTGAAACAGAATAGAGACAGCAAAAACTGCAGAGTTCTCATAACCCAGCCCACATCCCGGAGAGTGTAAAGGCCTTCAGAGAGAAGAAAGTGTTGAGAATATTCAAATGATCGGAGAGAACTAGCAGGTCTACTTGAGCAATTAGCGAACAGAAAGGAATTTGGGAAAATCTGGTTCAGTAATGATTCCCTCTGACTGCTTCTCTGAGTTATTCCATCCACCAGCCAACTAGAATTTACTGGATTTCTCCGATCTTGAGTGAGTTGACTCACATAAACTACAGTGAGTTTCTTCTTGGACTCAGTGCCCCATGGAATTAATCAAACGTTGGGTTTGTCTGCTGTAATCAGTTCGATTGTTGCTCTTTGCTCATGGATGACTTCTCTCCTTCATTAAATCTGAAGGTTTCAGCTTTTGCTCGCACACTCTACTTCAATCAATACGGCAGGCACAGCTGTCTCCTAAATGAGGATGTCAGGGCAAGGCCCTGATAACCAGTGGTTACTAAATACTTAATGAGCTGTTTTGTATGTCATGGAGCCCACACCACCTTCCAGTCAACAGCTGTGGACTCATCCTAAAAAAAAAAAAAAAAAGAAAAAGAAAAAAATTACCCTTTCCTAAAATTTATGCTGGTATTTTCCATTTATTTTTATTCCTTAACATTTTATAACACTTCAATAGACTGCTTCAAGGAATACGGAGAGGGACCCAGAACTTGACAGAGCTAGGAATCACTACTTCATGACCTCTTCTGTCCCCAAAGGGGTAGCATTTCTTTGGTATGGTGCTAATTAGTGATGTTGACCGAGTGTTCCGGGCTCTCCCCATCCCAGGCACATGATCGGACTGTGTGTCCTGACTCCCATGTTGACGGACGCAGGGGATGAGTTCCAACCATTGAGTGGAAAGCAAAAGCAATGCATGTTGCTATTTTACTGGGAAATGAATGTCGATGTGATGCCCTTCTGGGTTGAACTTTCCCTTTGCAAATGTGAATGTCTGGGCTCTCCCGAGAAAGAGTACAAGTAAAATATGTGTATATGTGTATTCCTTACAATATAAATTATGTTAAGTGGGTTCACATACTATGGAGGTTGAGAGGCCCTGAGATCTTCATTGGCAAGTTGGAGACCATGGAGTACCAATGCTATGGATTCTCCATCTGATACTTAAGCTGAAAGAGTATCAAATGTCCCAGGTCACAGATCATCAGGAAAAGAGAGAGAGAGAGAGAGAGAGAGAGACATTCTCCTTTACTCAAATGTTAGTTTTGTCTTTCAGCAGATTAGATGATGCCCACCGAAACTAGGAGGATAATCTACTTAATTAACCAACTTATATATTAGAAGCATTCAGGAAAAGTCTATAAGTCTAACAGTCATAATCAGTAGAATGTTTAACCAAATATATTCTATTGGCTACTACCGATGAGTCAGTCAAGTTCACACTTGTTTTTCTCTCAACCAACCATAGAGAGTTCCCATGAGGTCATAGGTGAAAGCTGGGAAAGGGGGGGGGCGGAGTCACAGTCAGCCTCACGTGGCTGGGATGAACTTCCAAACCAGACACCAGTTATGGGAGGAATGGATTTCTTTGAAGCTTATCGAGCCAGGGGAAGTTCATAATAGTGAAAGAGCTGAGCCCCTTTCACAGATCCAAGCAGAGAGAAAAAGAACCACCACCAGTGCCATAAGCAAGAACACCCCAGGAAGCCCAGGCAGAGCTCAAGCACTCGCATATCTTAGACTGGAATTCGCATCTGCTCCCATGCACACCTTTCTTAGGGCCGCCCATGGTGACCCCTTCTCCAGCTGGAGATCTAAAGCTTTCATAAACTCCTGAATCTATTGGGGGGGACATCTGTTCAAGCTACCATGGGGGGCAATTGACAATTGAATTACTTCTTCATGTAACTTACTTTTCCATTAAGCTCTGCTCAGTGCTTATCACTACTTCCGTGTGATGATGGAGTGCTACTACTCTTGTCGGTTCAACTTTACGATTTGGGGAGTCAGGTGACACTCAGTGTGTTGTGGACATCTCAGGCTGCCTGGTAACCCAGTGCCCCGTGACCAAGCATTTAGTTTCTATTAAAGCCCAGTAGCAGACCAAGAACCACATCTTCCAACAGTGGAGCAGTTATCTGCAGAGACTAGCAGGGCTTTGTCCCCACATCCCAAAAATCTCCCCTGGTTCATCCATAAGGGCCTGCTAAAGACTCCCTACATCATGCCTGTGCCATCGGGTGGAGAAATACTCACCTATGTAAATGACTGCTCTGCCTACAAAAGCATAAAGAGGACCATGTGGTATAGTGCCTTTGAAATATTTTCATATGTGGAAGAGACGGAACATGTTTACTTATCCCTCACTTAAACAAGAGTTATGGTAGGGGCTAGAGAGGTGGCTCAGTGGTTAATTAAGGCACTTTGCTGCAAAGCCTAAGAATGCTTGCTCCAATCTCCAGGTCCCACGTATAACCAGATACAAAAGTGATGCACACATGCAACATTGTACATGTGCACAAGGGGGCACACATGTCTGGAATTTGTCCACAGTAGCTAAAAGGTCTTGGCGTGCCCATTCTCTCTCTTTCTTTGCCTCTTTCTCCCTCGCTCTGTGTCACTCTCAAAAGTAAAATAAAATGTTTTAAAAAGAGTTATAGTAGGGGCAGGAGAGATGGCTTAGCGGTTAAGGTGCTTGCCTGAGAAGCCTAAGGACCCAGGTTTGATTCCCCAGTACCCACGTAAGCCAGACAGAGAAGGTGACGTATGCATACAAGTTCACGCATGCACACAAGAGTCTGGAGTTCAGTTGTACTTCCTAGAGGCCTTGGCACGCCAATTCTCTCTGTGTGTCTTTCTCTCATTCTCTCTCTCATAAATAAACTTAGAAAAGAGTTATCAGGACATTTCCCACATATAAAAATAGTTCTGGGGTTGGAGAGATGGCTGAGCAGTTAAGGCGCTTGCCTGTGAAGCCTAAGGACCCTTGTTCAACTCTCCAGATCCCACACAAGCCAGATGCACAGAAGGTGAGGCAAGCACAAGGTCGCACATGCCCACTAGGTGGCACAAGCATCTGGAGTTTGGTTACAGTGGCTGAAGCCCTGGCATGCCAATTCTCTCTGTCTCTGTCTCTCTTGCTATCTCTAAAAGTTAAAAACAAAACAGTTATGGTAACATATCACAAACTTTAATAGAGTTAGGGCAACCTATCCCACACTGTTGGATCTCTAAGAGTTTACCTAAGACTGCTGCATATTTATCATATTTATTTCCTATCCTCTGACACCCAAATGTTTTTTCAATAGTTCTAGAGTCGTTGCCACTTCTTGCTTTCTAGGTCTAATCAGCATGATGTCCTTAGTATAGTGGATCAATTTGATAGCCCACGGACGGGGGATGCAGTGAAGATCCCCATGAAATTGATACATGACGTAGGGCTAGAGCTGATATATCCCTGTGGTAGGTAGGATGAGGTGTGCTTCCAGTGTTGTCATCTGAAAGCAAATTGGTTTGGGTGGGCCTCATGGACGGGGATGGAGGGGAGATCCATAGCTGCTTACCAGGCACCAGGGGGTATGCTAATTTGCTCAAGCAATGACACCACATCTGGAACAGCAGCTACATTCAGAGTCACCACCTGCTAAAGCTTACAATAATCCACCATCATTCTCCAATACAGCTACATCTGTCTGGCATAGGCCGACTATGTGACTTGAATGGTACAGTGGGAAATCCTCGCGTGCATTATTTATCTGGTTCTTAAAAAAAAAACAAAAACCAAAAAAGCAGGACCAATATGATATCTATTACCTTTGTCTATATGCCCGTGCTCATCATAAAGTGTTGCTTGCGTAACGATGGAAGCTGAGAAGTCTCCAGATCAGCAGTAGGCAGACTGGAGACCCGGAAGAGCTGATGGTGTAGTTCTGGTCTGATAGAGATCTGCAAACCAGGAGAGCTGTGAGGTGAGCTTGCAGCCTGAGACAGAGGCTGAAGACAGAAGAGATGGATGTGCCTGAAGCAGAACAAAAATTTCCTTTTCTCTTAGGTTTTGTGCAACTGGCTTTCCTCAATTCAAATGCTATTTTCTTCTGGAAACTTCCTCATGACATATGTAGAAGATATTTACAAAACTAGCTGGGCAACTTTTGTCTTAATCAAGTTATACCTTTAACCGTTGCAGCAACTATGACTAACAGTGCTCTAGACCAGGCATCTGTTACCCTCAGTCTGACTTATGATAACAGAGACATAGGTCAGACCCCAGCCAAAGCATGAACATACAACATGAGCAAGAAATCAACTCTTGTGGCTTTTAGCCATTAATACCTTCACATTTTTGTTACTACAGCATAATTTAATCTTCAGTGAGATAGGCAGTTTGAAAGATAACAGAGCACAAAACCCTGTGAGATATGTGAGAGACATTACTACCACTGTTCATAGGCTATTGCTACTTGGAGGGCTCTGAAATTTACTTTCTTTCATTTGTAAATTTTTTTTTTAATTTTTGGTTTTTCTAGGCCAAGCTGACCTGGAATTCACTATGTAGTCTCAGGCTGGCTTCCACCTCATAGCTGTCTTCTTACTTCTGCCTCCTGAATGCTGGGGTTAAAGGTGTGCACCATCATGTCCTACTTTTCTTTGTTTTGGGACAAAGTCTATCCCAGGCTGGCCTCAAATTTACTTTGTAGGTGAAAATAGCCTTGAATTCCTATTTTTTCTGCCTCTACCTTCCAAATGCTGGGGCTACTGGTGCATGCTCCTAAACCTACCTCCAAATCAGCGTGCTTCACCCATGATTTTCTCTGGCTCACTCTTCCATGTCCAACTTCCCCAGCTGGGCCTACCCACTTGGATGTCTCAAAAGACACTTCAAAATCATGTCTACAGTTAACATGTCAGTGGTTGCTAAATCTTACTGCCTCAGTTCAGCGCCATCTTTTTAAAGTTGTTATTGGGCTGGAGAGGTGGCTTAGCGGTTAAGACGCTTGCCTGTGAAGCCTAAGGACCTAGGTTCAATTCCCCAGAACCCAAGGAAGCCAGATGCACATGGTGGCACATGCATCTGGAATTTATTTGCAATGGCTTGAGGCTCTGGCATCTTGAATATTCTCTCTCTCTCTCTCTAATAAATAAATAAAATAAAAAATCTTTCAAACTGTTGTCATCCTCAGCTTCTGTCTTATCTCATGGGAACATTATGGGACATAATTTCCCACCACCACTGTCCTCTTTCTTATGTTGTTGCAATTGAAGGATCTCTAAAAAAAAATGTGAAGTTATATAAACTCCCTTTGATGATTTTTTTTTTTTTCTGAAACCAAAGAATATAGAAAATCCTTACTGTGGGTGATAAGGTCCTATGGGAACTGGGGCTGCCTATCTAGTGTACCTGATCCCTGCATAAATGGCCATGAACTTGAATAAGCCAAGCTCTTCAGGAACCAGGAGCTTTGGGTCTTTTGCTCCCTGTGGACTTCTATTGGCTTCAGAGATGATTTATTTCTCCTCCTGTATAGATCTCAGCATAATTATCAGTCTTTAATGGTCCTTTTCTGGTTCTCCTATGAAGAGTAGGACTCGACGAACCTATATCAGAATATGACTCAGGCTTAAAGAGAAATTTTGAGTAAATTTAAAAAATATTTTTATTTTAATTTATTGGAAAGAGAGAGAGAGAGAGAGGGAGAGAATGGGTGCACCAGGGCCTCCAGCCATTGCAAACAAACTCCAGATGCACGCACAGCCAGGTGCATCTGGCTTACGTGGGTCCTGGGGAATCGAACCTAGGTCCGTTGGCTTTGCAGGCAAGCAAATTAACTGCTAAGCCTTCTCTCCAGCCCCTGAAGTAATTTTATAATATTCTCCATGGATGAACCTTGGGGTTATATATCAAGTGAAATAAGAAAGACTCTGAAAGTAAAATACAGTGTGATTCTAACTCTATGAGGTATGAAAAATAGTCAAATTCATGGTATCAATAAATGGATGGCGGGTGCCAGGGAAAATAGGGAGAATTTACTCATCAATGGGCATAAAGTTGTAGTCAAGCAACATGAATAACCTCCAGAGATCTGTTGTACACTATTGTCAACCAGACAGTATTGCACACTTAAAAACTTGTTAGAACATAAATCTTGAGCTAAAAAAGGTTTTTATCATAAAAAAGTGACAGTCAAGAATTTCTACAATATCTTTGAGAATATTCATCATAGCTTTCTAATGTTTATTTTTCATGTATATGTTGCTGTTCTCCCCACTAGAACAAAATCTTCAAGAAATTAGAACTCGTCAAGTCTTGTCATTACAATTCTAGTGTCCTGTACTGAAAGCATGTGGCAGGCCTTCAGAGTATACTGAATGAATGAGTCCTTATTTGACCAATGAGGACGTAGAAGGCATGGGACTTGCTTGAAATATGCACATGGTGACAAAGCCTGGTCTCCAGTTACACTTTCTATCGCCAGGAAGAAGTATAGAGGTGTGCTGGAATCTCTCATGTCCCAAAAAGTCACTCTCTCCCTTTTCTTTCTTTTTTTTTTTAATTTTTTTTTTGTTATTTTTGTTTATTTATTTGAGAGCGACAGACACAGAGAAAGAGGCAGAGAGAGAGAGAGAGAGAGAGAGAGAGAATGGGCGCGCCAGGGCCTCCAGCCACTGCAAACGAACTCCAGACGCGTGCGCCCCCTTGTGCATCTGGCTAACGTGGGTTCTGGGGAGTCGAGCCTCGAACCGGGGTCCTTAGGCTTCACAGGCAAGTGCTTAACCACCAAGCCATCTCTCCAGCCCACTCTCTCCCTTTTCTTTATCCTTGCTTTTTAAGAGATTGTGGGGGTCAAACCCAGAGGACCTCATGCACTCTACCACTGAGGCAACCTGGCACTGTAGTAACACTTTCTGTCCCTATAGACTGGGTTCTGAGTCTACAACATGAAGCATCAGAAAAAGGCAATTTTCGTAGAATGTGTTTTTACCAGAATCCTGTGAACTCTTTCCTTTTTCCCTCGCCACTAAAACGGAGTGGCTTTCCAACCATAGCACTCTGGCCTAGCATTCTCATTTTTCATTTATAAAAGGTTATTAAACTGTACCACATAGATAAGTACTAGAAAAATTGCTGGCTTATTTTCCTAACATAAAATGCACCAATTTGCCAGTGTATGGGACTGGAAAGGGTGAAGCAGATCCTATTCAAGTGATTAACCTCTTGGTTAATAAAAGCAACAATTTCATGTGTATAAATAATATAATAAAATGGGCACTTGTATCAAAGTTATATAGCCCATGCCTTCCTCTACTCATCTCCTTAATTGGTAAATAATTTATCAAACTCTGAAATGATTGTGCTCCTGCCTACATTTCTTTATCCAATTATTATGAAATAGGATAGCAGACACCTTCTCTCCCTTTGGAAGGTGTAAGGTTATAAAATTGTTCAGGGCTGTCCTGAGCCTGTATTCGCCTAGAGAGAGGACTCAGCTGGCTCGGGCCTTATTGGGTAACTACTTCTTCAGGCTCTGGAGATCTGACTCAGCCCTTCATGCTTATTCTCTTGTACCCAAAGTCACATATTTCCTTCTACTAATGTATCTGCAAATAAGAACCATTGTGAGTGTGACTTTAAGGAGGAATAATGAGCTGTGAGAAGTAGCCAGTTGCTCGAGGATTTATTTTTTATTTTTTGATATTTATTTTTATTCATTTGACAGAGAAAGAGGGAGGGAGGGAGGGAGAGAGAGGGTGAGAAAGAGAGAGAGAGAGAGAGAGAGAGAGAGAGAGAATGGGCACGCCAGGGCCACCAGCCACTGCAAACAAACTCCAGATGCAGACGGCACCTTGTGCATCTGGCTAACATGGGTCCTGGGGAATCGAACCTGGGTCCTTTGGCTTTTCAGGCTAACGCCTTAACCACTAAGCCATCCTTCCAGCCCAAGGTTAAGGATTAAAAAAAAAAAAACTGAGGAGAGAATTGGTGTGGTGTGCCAGGGCCTGCAGCCACTATAATCGAACTCCAGATACATGTAGCACCTAGTGCGCATGTGCAACCTTGTGTGCTTGTGTCATTTTGTGTGTCTGGCTTACATGGGACCTGTAGAGTCGAACATAAGTCCTTAGGCTTGGCAGGCAAGGGCCTTAATCACTAAGCTGTCTCTCCAGCCCTGGTTAAGTATTGTTTTTCCTCCTCTGTGTGTGCACGTGTGTGTTCCTATGTGTGTGGTGTAGGTGCACGTGTGTGCATCATGTGTGGTTGCCAGAAGTCATATCATATGTCTTCCTCAATTCCTCTCTCTGTCTTTTGTTGTTGTTGTTGTTGTTGTTGTTTTTCAAGGCAGGGTCTCACTCTAGCTCAGGCTGACCTGGAATTCACTATGTAGACTCAGGGTGGCCTCAAACTCAAGGCCATCCTCCTGCCTCTGCCTCCCAAGTGCTGGAACCACCACGCCTGGCCTCAATTACTGTCTTTTGAGGCAGAGTCGCTTGCTGAACCCCAGACTCACTGATTTAGCTAGACTTACTAGCCAGCCAGCGAGTCTCATGGATTCTCCTCTCTCTGCTTACTTAGGATGTCAGGAGCACATCACCAACGCCCAACAGTTTGGGTGGTTTCTGTGAGTTTGACTCAGATCCTCTTGCTTGCTGGGCACATACATGACCCAGTGAGCCATCCCCCCAGGCCCAGCTGAGGATTTTTAACCTGACTTTTGCATCAAATGAGTTGCTCAGACCCATTTTTACACTGCTGAACAGCCACAATTTCTGGATATTGAAATGTCCTTTTATGTTGTAAATTATGTAAGATTATTGCCGGAACTTTCTTGTGGGAGCTGTAATTTTTTCCCCTCTGGACTTTTTCATGTGTGGAAAAAACCCTACATTAGATATAAATTAATATACTCTTGGGCTGGTGACCTTTGGTTTTTTGCCTTTTACCTTTAAATTGAGGTAGGATAATGCCCAACATAGTGTCATTTGCCTTTGCAAAACTCTTCTATGTATGTCACTATAATTCCCAAGGATGGTCTTGCTAATAAATCCCATTAAAAAATCCCTTTTTCAGATGGTTTGGGTTCCACTCATGAGTTCTGTTTAGAATTTTATCATCATCCATACTCACCCACCTTAACTTCGCTGCCCATAGATCACAGGGGTTGTGTACTGAACTTCCAATATCAGTGTTTATACCTGGGGTTTCTTTATTTTCCCTCCAATGCATTAGAGTTTTATGGAAAAAGATAAAACAGTTACTGCCTCCTTTACCACAGCTTTTCCAATAGCCTCTTCAGCTTGAAGTTTATGGATGCCAAAAAAAAATCGTCTTAATTTGCGGATTGTTCAAGCACTGTTTTCTGGGCTTCGGCGTTATTGCCAAGCAAAGGGAGAACTGAAGAAATCAGCGGAGTATTTATGACTGACTCATTGGGGGAAATTTCCTTCTGAGTCATGATGGAGTGAATCACCGTAAACTGGCGAAATGTGAATGAGATTAAGTCGCGAGCTTTCATTCTTCTTCAGTGATTCTCTGGTCAACTGGAACATTGGGCTTTAACTGTTACTATTTTGTGAAGTTGTAGCATATGCCTGCTACTTGAAAACAGCAGCTTCTGGGGCTGGGGCAATGGCTCACTTGGTAAATATGAGGACCTGAGTTCGGATCCCCAGCACTCATGTAAATAGATGCTGGGTGTGATGATGTGCACCTGGAATCTCAGTCCTTGGGGGTGGAGACAGGGGCTTAATGGATATTGGACTAGCCTAATCGGTAAACTGTGCTTTTGGTAAGAGATCCTGTCTCAATAAATAAGGTGGAGAAAAATAGAGGGAGGCACACAGTATTGACCTCTGACCTCTACAGTACACATGTGCATTCTCTCTCTCACACACCTCTTCCGGCAAACATACAGACACATATTATGCACACACACATGCATACCATAGCAATATACACATGCAAAGAAAAAGATAGCTTGAAGACTAGACAACTTAATTCCTTCCTAAAAGTGCCCCTTCTCTGTTTGCTCAACAAATAAGCAAATTTAAAAAATATATTTTCATATATTTATTTGCAAGGAAAGAGAGAGAGAGAGAGAGAAAGAGAATAGGAGTGCCAAGACCTCTTGCAAATGAACTCCGGACACATGCACCACTTTATGCATCTGGATTTACGTAGGTACTGGGGAATTAAAATTGAACCGAGGCCATCGGACTTTGCAAGCAAATGCCTTTAACCATGAAGCTATCTCTCCAGCCCCAAATAAGCTTGCTTGCTTGCCTGCTTTATTCTTTCTTTCTTTCTCTCTCTCTCTCTCTCCCTCCCTCCCTTCCTTCCTTCCTTCCTTCCTTCCTTCCTTCCTTCCTTCCTTCCTTTCTTTCTTCCTTCCTTTCTTCCTTTCTTTCCCTTTCTCTTTCTTTCTTTCTTTCTTTCTTTCTTTCTTTCTTTCTTTCTTTCTTTCTTTCTCTCTCTCTCTCTCTCTCTCTCTCTCTCTCTCTCTCTTTCTTTCTTTCTTTTTTAACAATTCCTCTAGAAACCTCCTTGTGAACTTCTGGTTCTTTTGCTACTTACAGCTGCTCTAGAGACAAAGAAATTTCCGTGGAAATGAGCACGAGAAAAGACCATCCTGGAAATGCGATTGACTGGACTTGCTAAAAGAAATATGTCTTAATCTTAATTAACCAGCTTTTGACATCTGGATGGGGAACTTGCCAGCACTGCTGCAGGAGTACTTCATAATCGGTGTCCTCCGGGGGGCTGCCCTGAGAAGTTTTCTCTGTAGAGTAAATTCTTTCTATCAGACATGGCTCGGCCATGTCCCAATACACAGCAGAGAAACTTCAGCGAAGGTCAGGACAAATGGACGTGGAGAATTCCATAGAGAAGAGACCTATTTCTCTCCAATCATCTGAGGAGCTGCTTTTCTAGATTCGGGGGGAGGTTCATATTCTTCAAGGCAGGATGCAGGTTTGGGGGTTTCTGCCCAGGGCATACTGAACAGAAAGAGATATCTGTCTGGCCAGGCCAGTTGGCATCTTCGCGTCCATTTCCCAATCTGATGATTAATATGTTTGACTAATGATTGGAGAAGAAACACTCTCCCACAAACATGCTCTTTTCTAAGTAGGATCTTGAAATGGGCAACTCTTGTAACATTGGTTTTGATGTCTCTTTTCCTGACTCCAGCTTCTCTCTTCTTGCCAGTTCTCCATTTCTCTGGATTTCTCACCTCACCCTCAAAAATCTGCCTAAGGTCCTGATGCCGCTCACTTTGATAGTAGGAAGGAGAGAAGGCACTGTTATTTTTAATTTTTATTTAGTTATTTGTGAGAGAGAAAGAGGCAAATAGATAGATAGATAGATAGATAGATAGATAGACAGAGACAGAGAGAGAGAGAGAGAGGGAGAGAGAGAGAGAGAGAGAGAGAATGGGTTCACCAGGGCTTCTAGCCCTGCAAATGAACTCCAGATACATGTGCCACCTTTGTGCCTATGACTTACATGGGTACTGAGGAACTGAACCTGGGTCCTTAGGCTTCATAGGCAAGCGCCTTCACCACGAAGCCATCTCTCCAGCCTTGCTAATGTTATTTTTGCTCATGTGTATGTGGGGATATGTGTGTGTGCCCACACCATGCCCAGTGTATTTGCCTGTGGCAGGGTGGGCTCACGTGAGGTGGCCAGAGAGCAAGGGTAAATTGAATGTCCCCTCCAGTGCTCTTCCCTCTGCTCCTACTTCAGCTGGAATCTCCCACTGATCCTCAAGCTTGTCTTTTTTCTTTTTTTTTTTTCATGATCCTCAGCAATTCTCCAGGCTGTGCTCGCCACAGGACTGGGGTTGTAACTGCCTATGGTGTAACTGTAACTGGGGATGCATGTGGCTATGCCGCCCAGCTGTTTGTGTGGGTCCTGGGTCTCTCAGGCCTCCTCGGGCTCTCATGTAGCGTGGTGGCGCATGCCTTTAATCCCAGCACAGAGGTAGGAGGATCGCCGTGAGTTTGAGGCCGCCCTGAGACTACAGTGTGAATTCTGGGTCAGGTTGACCTAGAGTGAGACTCTACTTCGAAAAACAAAAACAAAAAACAAACAAAAACAACAACAACAGAAAGAAGTGTTCTTAACTGCTGAGCCATCTCTCCACTCTGAGAGAGCTAATATTTACCAACCTGTCATTGCATTTGAATCCTGATTATGCTTGGGAGTTAGCTCCCTTTTACAGATGAGACCACTGAGACCCCTAACGACCACATGATTTACCTGAAATCACAAGAAAGTATTAGTCAGCTTTCCATCACCATGACAAAATCCCTGAGATAAACAACTTAAAATGGAAACATTTTATTTTTTTTAAATATTTTATTTATTTATCTGAAAGAGAGAGACAGAGGCAGAGAGAGAATGAGAGAGAGAGAGAGAGAGAGAGAGAGCCTCCAACCATTGCAAATGAACTCCAGACACATGTGCCACCTTGTACATCTGGCTTACATGGGTCCTGGGGAATCAAACATTTGGCTTTGCAGCAAGCACCTCAACTGCTAAACCACCTCTGCTTTCCCTCAAGGTTTTTTATTTTCATTTTTGTCTCATGACTTCAGAGGTTTCAGCTCATAGCCACTGGTCTTATTGCCAGTTTCCTGAAACCCTTAGTAGACATGGAGAATCCCTGTTATGTCTAAATCTGAAATGCCTGCCACAGGCTTGTGTTTTGAATGTTTGATCCCCATCCTGTGGTGTTCTTTTGAAGGCTGTGAAATCTTCGGGAGCTGGGGCCTGGCTGGCAGGACTATGGAAACCCTTTGAAGGTCATACCTGTCCCTGTTTCCTCTGCTTCCTGGTCCACCCCTGTGTGAACAAACTCTGCCTCCCAGATGTGATATTGCTGTTACGCTCTGCCTTCCTTGATGCAAAAGACTGAAAACCCTCAGAAAGCGTGAGTGCAAAGAAATGCTTCCTCCCACAAGCTATTCCAGTCAGGTAATTTGCCACAGGGTCTTAAAGCAATCAATACAGTCCTCACTGGTTCGAAGATCTTCCAGTGAAGAGCCATGGAGATTAAAAAGAAGGCCTGGATTATATGATGGCCAGGCAACTAACATGAGCTTGCGCCTTCCTCTTGTGCAATGGGAAGCTTTGAGAAGGCAGTGAATGAGGTTATAGATCTCTATGCACTGACATGCAGTTCCAAGGCAACCATGAACAGCGCCTATATACGAGGGAAGATTACACAGAAGATCATACCAGACCACGAAATGCAGAGAAAGACCACCCAGAAATGAGTTCACTGGAGATGATGCCTGTCATGTGTTCTGCCCATACCCCCTGCTTTAGCACTCTGAACAGGCTCGAGATCCAGAAGTTTGAGGTGTCCAAAAGCAGGCTATACCCCACCCTGCCCCATGAGCCCTAAAGTGTAGGAAGAAGAAGATTGCCTCAGTAGATACATAACTCTTCTCTTTGGCAGAAGACTAGCTCGTCCCACATGAGTGGAAAAGCTTAATGTCAAATGGGAAAAAGGGTTTACAATGGTGGGCTATCCAGAGCTGAGTATCTCATAGCTGGAAATTCCTAGCGAGTAGTAGGATTTGCTGGGATATGGGGACCAGAGGTAGAGATTGGAACTCAAAGTGAAGATAGCCATTGGAGAATAATGAAACTGTTGTATCTAAATACATTCCAGGCTGTTTGAACATAAATTGTATTTGACTGATGTTGAAATGCCACCTCATGCACCATTACTGCCTGGCAAGAATTTCCCCCTTGGCCATTTTGAGACATTGGTTAGATTTAGTTGCAATGAGATTAAAACAGATAATTAAGAAACATTTTTTCCCCTGCTTCAGAGTGAATTTCTCTGATCAGAAACTTTAGTTGCAAGACGTTAGATTGAAAGAGTAAGTCCAATTTTAGTTTGCTGTCTCTAAGACCATATGGTGGAAGGAAAGATGTTGGAACTCAAAAGGCCTAGTTCCCATTGTTGGCTCCATCCATAACCAACTACGTGCATCCAAGCAGTTCCATCTTTGGACCTGATGGTGTCTTGATTTCTTTCAGTTACTCCAGTTCTGTAAGCATTTGCCAGGTTTCTTACAAGGATCGTAGAGGCTTCAAGATGAGACGATTAGTGAAGAAACCTCTTGCACATGCTTACAGGCCATCTGGTATTGGTCAGGCTGCTCTCCTTTCTTGGGGACTGTTTTCTCACCTTTGCATGCGGATGTGCATTGGCAATTAAACAGAGCCACAAGGAATCAACAGGACCTGTCTTCTGTAAAAGACAGCACTTAAACTATGCGATGTCTGACTCTTCAGTTCTCAAAGTCTCTTCTACATAACCCCATAAAGAAGAGAATGGATTCCGACAGAATCATGTGGCTTCGGATTATGAAGAAGAAAACATGCCCAGGCCAGACACCAATATAGACTTATAAAGGTCCTCTCAAGGGAAAATCTAGTGGCCTGCCTGGTTGGGTGGTTTTGCTCTCTGCTAAAAGTTAGAAACGAGTGATCTTCTACCAGGAGTCCAAGGATGGATGGAGAGACAATTTCAGTTCCATTTAGCTTTCTACCCTTACTGATTTTTTGGGTGGGGGGAGTCAATTACTGGGTATTGAATCTTCAACTATAATTTCTGGATTGTGCATTTCTTTCTTACTCCTGCCAGTTTCTGCTTCAAGTATCTTAGAATCCTATTATTAGATGCATGCACATTTAGGATTTTGTCTTAATGAATAGACCCTTTTTAAAAATTTTTTTGTTCATTTTTATTTATTTATTTGAGCGTAACAGAGAGAGAAAGAGGCAGATAGAGAGACAGAGAGAGAATGGGCACGCCATGGCTTCCAGCCACTGCAAACGAACTCCAGACGCGTGTGCCCGCTTGAGCATCTGGCTAACGTGGGACCTGGAGAATTGAGCCTCGAACCGGGGTCCTTAGGCTTCACAGGCAAGCGCTTAACCGCTAAGCCATCTCTCCAGCCCGAATAGACCCTTTTGTACATGTGAAATATCTCATTTCTGTCAGTCTTGTCCTGAGGTACACTTTGATACCTCAATGAACACCCTGGCTTTCTCAAGATTTGTGTTGCTTAATACATTCTTTCTAGCTTTTACTTTTAAACAATGCGTGTCTTTCTATTTAGAACTTCATCTCTTTTAAATAGTATGCACTTAGGCTTGTCCATATAGTATGCCAATCTCTGCTTTTCATTTGCAGCAACATTGCATTTAAATATAACATAATTGCTAATGTGTTCAGGCTGATTTGTTTTCCTTTTCTATCTTTTCTTTGCTCCCCCTCCTTTATCTACTCTTGACTAAGTAGCTAAGTTTTATTTTCTTTTTAAAGGTTGTTCTGGATTATGATTTACATTCTATATTGTAGTGCTTGTTGAGCCTCTGTTATACAACTTCACATACAAGAAACTTACAATGCTATAGTTTCATTTGTCCCACTATATTTATGTGATGAATTCCAAAATGTACTGTTAATATGTTGTTTTAAAAAACAACTATTTAGTAATGAAATAAAAAGGGGAATATATATTTTTTGCTCATCTAAATACCTAAATGTTATTATTTTCAGCAATTTCCTTTTTTTTTTTTAGGTAGGACTGACTCACTAATCATTTCTCTTTAGCCTGAAGAAATTCTTTATAAAACTAAAAAAAAATATTTTATTTATTTCTTTGAGAGACCTGTAGACATGTATGTACATATATAGATAGATAGATAGAGAGAGAGAGAGAGAGAGAAAGAATAGGCACACCAGGGCCTATAGCCACTGCAAACAAACTCCAAACACATGTGATACCTTATGCATCTGGCTTATGTGGGTACTAGGGAATCAAACCTAGGTCATTAGGCTTCACAGGCAAGCAAGTGCCTTAACTGCTATGTCATCTCTCCAGGCTTTAATTTTTTTGTTGTTGTTGTTGTTGTTTTGGAGGTAGGGTCTCACTCTGGCCCAGGCTGACCTGGGATTCACTATATAGTCTCAGGGTGGCCTTGAACTCACAGCAATCCTCCTACCTCTGCCTCCTGAGCACTGGGATTAAAGGCGTGCACCACCACGCCCAGCTAATTTTTTTTAAACATCGAAATTCCTTTAATATCACTTCATAGTCAGATCTACTGATGATAAATTCTCCCAGTCATATTTATCTAAAGCTGTTTTTTGTTTTCTTTTAGAAAGACAATTTCTAGAAGAAATTGGATATGCAATTCTAGGTTGATAGTTATTTTTCTTCTAGTACCTTAAAGATGTCCAAAAATTGTCTTCTGTCTTGCATTGTTTTCGAAGAGAAATTGCCTTCCATTCTTACCATTGTTGCCCTGAGTGTCATGTAATGGACTTTTTCTTTTATTTATTTATTTATTATTTTGCTTTTGCTTTTTCCTCTGGCTGTTTTTAAGATTTTCTCATTATAGCTAATATTCAGTAATATCATTATAACATGTCTCAATAAGATTTCCTTTACACTTGTTCTGCTTGGGGTCTACTGAGACTTCTTACATCCCACCCGTGGATAGATATCAAATAACTGGGAGCATTATTTTTTGAAGGATAATTTTTATGCTTTAATATCTCCCTGTCACCAATCTCTATGACCTCCTGCGCCATAGGCTTTTGATGAGGTCTTCAGTACTAGGCATGAATTCCCTCCGGTAGAGTTGGCAGCAACTCCAACCAGCGAGCAAATGGTTACCCCCTTCAAAACTGTGCCCACTCTCATGGCAGTGCCACTGGCCTGAGCAAGGAACTTTGTGAGCAGGCATGTCGATTTCAAATTCCTACCAGACCAAACTGATGCTGTCTCCAAGGTGATCTTAGAGGATGTCCATCTTTATCCTAATGGGCAATCTGGATTTGCACCCATGAATATTATCTTTCCTGGTAACATGAGGTCCTGATGGCTCCATCTTCATATTATTCTGAGGAGCCCTCCCGTGAGGGTTTCAAGTCATGTATCTTTTGCCATATTGCTCTAGGAGATTCATCATGAAATACTTGGGCTTCTCCATCACGAAGTGCTCCTCAAACTCCAGACTACTTTAAGCCTTTAGATTCCCTTACTTCAAATAATTATCCTCCACCCACTTGCTAAGGGGAAGAGTCCTTTATATTCTTAGTGTTCAAACCTCCAAGTTTTAGTAACCCCTTATGATCCTTCAGTCATCAATAAACCATGCTATTCATTATTAATTATCTTTACCTCTTGAGTTCTTCTGTCATAATGCCCATGACATCTTGTCCTCTCTTTGGTAGGGATAAAGATGCCCAGAATCAGACATCTTCCTCCTAGCCATATTTTCCTGAGGAATAGGGGTATATGTAGAAACTTAAAGATTAAAAAAAAATTTTTTTTTGAGAGAGAGATAGAAAGAAAGAAGGAGACAGAGAGAATTGGACCTCCATGGGCCTCAGCCACTATAATCGAACCCTAGACGCTTGTGCCCCCTAGTGGGCATGTGTGACCTTGTGCTTGCCTCACCTTTGGGTGTCTGGCTTACGTGGGACCTGGAAAGTTGAACATGGGTCCTTAGGTTTTGCAAGCAAGCACCTTAACTGCTAAGCCACCTCTACAGAACAAAGATATTTTTAAATACTGCTAGTTTTATTTTAACCATATTGTAAATATTTTTTAAGTTCTTAGTCTCATTTCTTTTGCTGCGTGAGAGTATTTAAGGTTTTATTTTTAATTAATTTCTTTTTCAAAATTACACATTCTTCATGTGGAATGAATCCATTAAAAATCCAGTGTGTGTAATTAAACAGTCTTAGTGTCCCTAGATTTCTCTGTCATTTCTGGCACCTGGCATCCCTTCCTTGGAGGTTTTCAAATTGTGGACTGTAATACTTTCAGCATAATGAGAATTCAGATTCCACAAATCACCCAAAGCCAAACATCACTTTCTTTGGCCAGTAAAGCATGCCCAGTTAGCTGATGGCTTTCAGAGGGGCTGACAAAAAGCCTTAGATAATGCACAGAGGATGGTACTGTTTAAGGCCATCGCAGTGTGCTGTAATTATTGTGGCAGGCTCCTTCCTGTCTAGAATATCTCCCCGAACAGTCGGTAGTGTGTCTTGGGCTTGACAGGTGGCTAGATTCCCCTCTGTGTTAGTGAGGACATTAGCTGTTGCCAGGAGGGTTTAAAGCAATATACCCAATGTCTTAGCACTTGAACTGTTGTGATTTTTCCCCCCTTCAGCTCTGTGCAATATGCATGTCTTAGGCACATGCAAGAGAAAAAAAAAAACCTCCTTTCTCCTCTTTATCCTGAGCTCCCCACCTCACCAAGGCATTCTCCAATTTGCTGGTTGCCCCCGGGAGCCATCCTTACTGTGTCCCCCGACAGCTCTGTGCCCATGTTTTATGCAAAGATGTGAGCAGCTGGCCACCAAACCCCTGAGAGTAGGGGGGCTTTTGTGTTCCAAAGCCTCTTCTCGGCCTTCTTTTCCCTCCCCTCCTGGCTTCGAGGCCGTGTGATCTTTCCCTCACCACTCCCTGGTGTCAGCATTTGCTGGGTATGCTCTGTGTTATTTTTGCATGCCAGGCATCCGTGCTGAGGAATACTGAACTTTCCTAAAAAAAAAAAAAAAAAAATGTGGCTGATAAACACACGGACTGTGTCAGAGAATGTCTGGTAAGTAACAGGTCCTCTCTGGCTGAGCCTTTGTTCAAACCTTCTAAAGAAATACTGTATTGCTAGGCAGAAAATCTAAAGAGGTTATTACAACACAATGGATAGAAGACAGGGGTCGGAGGCCAGAGCCTATGATGAGGCTTAAATAGATAACGTATGTAAAATTCTAAAATAGTGAGAGCTTCACAGGTGAACTTGGGCCCTGGTATTAGATAAGATTGCATAGGTTATAAACTCCATTCTGTCACTCACTATCTTTGTGACCTTGGGAAAGGTCACATACCTAGATGTTTCATTTGTAAAATAAAAATAAGTATAGTTGCCACCCTGGGCTGGTGATAAAGACCCAAGACATACATAGATATAAAGTACTATAAAAGTTGTTTTGCAGCTAATAAGTGCATGATAATTGTCCAATAGATAGCAGTTAAAATCCTAGTGATAGTAAAATAATATTACACATATTATTGAACACTTCAACAGTTCACAAGTTTTTATATGTAACTTAAATATTTGGGTGATCTTGGCTACCTCCTAGTGTTGCGGGCATAGAAAGAAAACTGAAAGTTCCGGTCTCAGTTCTAGGTCTCACTAAGGTTCCATTCCTCATGAGAGCGATGTTTGGTTTAGCTGGCCATACCCCTTAGCAAAGATGGCCAAGTTTCTTACACAATTTGAACAATGACCCTAGAATTCAAGACAGAATATGGCTAGTACCGGGCATGGCGCTCTCCTTTCTGCTTAGCTAATAGTACATGGGAGCTAGAAGACAGCATTGTGAGGAAAAGGTACTTTTTCCCTTTTGAGTAAGTTTAGCAAAAATTAAAAAAAAAGAAAGAAAGAAAATAAAAAGCTGCTCTGAAAACAAGAAATCCAGCTATTTTTTAAAATTTATTTTATTTATTTGAGAGAGAGATGGGGAGGCAGATAGAAAGAGAGAGATAGAATGGGTGTATCAGGGCCTTCAGCCACTGCAAACAAACTCTGGATGCATGCACCACCTTGTGCATTTGGCTTATGTGGGTCCTGGGGAATCGAACCTAGGTCCTTTGGCTTTGCAGGTAAGAGCCTGTACCATAAACCCATCCCTCCAGCCCCAGAAATCCAGGTTTTAAAATGAAGTTGATATGGGAATTGGGGTTCCTTATCAATGAACCAATATGACTAAAAAATTTTTGGGGTATCCTTAAGAGCACCAGGGACTTTCGTGGCTCTTGGTTGTGCTGTAACCCAAGAGTTAGGGTGCCAGATTGTTATGGTCAACACAAAACTTCCACTGAGTCAGTGGCCTCCAGGTCCTTGTCTTATTAGTTCATGGAACTAAAATATACATGCTAATGGGTAAGTATAGATATATTTTACTACATTATAGATAGAACTTAAGAGAAGGAAAGATGGTAGAGCTCTTGCTCAAGGAGGCAAGAGGGCATTTTGGGAATTTGAAAAGACCACCTAAAGCCCCAGACTGGGGGTCTCTTCTAGGTTCTGGGTGGGGGCTGAGCTAACCAGCCCCAATGCTAGGTTTCTAGTAGGAGATCTGGTTTAATCCTTCTAGGAATCCAGCAAAGGGAACTTGTCTAGGAAGGGGAACAGATTTCTAGGAAGGGACACAGGTTAAACTGAAAGAAAAACAGATGTAGGGAACTCCTTTGGGTTGCAAGAGATAAGGAGAAGTGAGATCCTTCTTTGGCCTCTCGCAAAGTGAAGGCTGCAAGGACAGACTCCACAACAGTCCTTGCCTTTAGTTTCAGGGGGCCCTGTTACCTCTTAACTGCCTCAAAGTGGGGCCAGATTATTACCACGCACTCTAAAGGAAATTGGTCTCCTAAAAGCATCTGAGCACAGTGGTAGGGAAACCTTTGAAATGAAGAGGCTGCTGGAGAGAGTTGCGTAGATAGATGTGGTAGATTTAATGTAAAATGTCCCACATAGCCTCATGTATTTTGGGTTATTGGTCCTCAGATGGTGGCAGTTTGAGAAAGTTGTAGGGCCTTTGGGAAGTGGGGTCTCACCGGAGAAGTTGTGTCATTGAGGACAGGCCTTGTGGTTTATTTGCCCAGCCCCACTGGGTATAGCTAACTTACTCTTGCTGCTGCCCCACAACTGATGTGACTAGATGTGATGTCCCAGCTGTCTGCTCTGTCATGTTTTCCCCGCCTTGATGAAGCATTACCTTAAAACTCTCAGTTAAAATCAGACTTTTCTTTCCATCTGCTGCTTCCGATCATGCGTTTTTGTCCCAGCAAGAATGTAAGTGCTACAATACGTGTTATCAGAAGTCTATGTGGACCCATATATATTTCCCTCCTATACTTTACACAGGGCCATACATGAAGCCAACTTTTTAAATTATTTTAAAAATATGTTTTATTTATTTTTATATATTTGGAAAAGAGGGAGGCATATATTTGTGTGTGTGTGTGTGTGTGTGTGTGTGTGTGTGTGTGTGTTGTGTAGAGAGAGAGAGAGAGGAGGGGAGAGGGAGAGAGAGAGAATGGGTGTGTCAGAGCCTCTAACCACTACAAACTCTAGATGCATGTACATCTGGCTTATGTGGGTCCTGAGGAATTGAACCTGGGTCCTTAGGCTTCACTGGCAAGTGGCTTAACCACTAAGCCATCTCTACATCCTTGAAGCCAACTTGTAACATGTTTCAAGTGTTTATGTTTGTGATATGTATGCATGTGGGTGCATATATGCATGCAGCTTCACATGCACAAGTGTATGCATGTGTGGAGGCCAGCGGTAGACATTGGGTATCTTCCTCAACTTGCTCTCCACTTTATTTAGTTATTTTGTGGTGTGTGTGTGTGTGTTTGCAGTGTAGTACGTATGGTGTATATGTGTGGTATGTGCATAGGCTTGGGCACATGTGTGTGCACAGATTTGGCTGTGTGCAGAGGCAGAGGAGGACATCAGCTGCCCTTCTGTTTCATGATCTGCCTTATTTCCCTGAGACAGTCTTTTCACTAAACCTGGAGCCTGCCAGTTTTTGGTTAAACCAGTGATCCTCCCACCTCTGTTGCTATCATGGCTGGTGTTATAGACACGCGTGGCCATGCCAGCCCTTCATGTGGGTCCCAGAGACTGAGCTCAGGCTCTCATTCTTGCACAGCAAGCAATTTTAACTGTTCTGAGCTACCTCCCCACCCTGCTTAGCTTATTTGTTTTTATTTATTCATTTTTTAAAGATTATATTTATTTATTAGAGACAGAGACAGAGGGAGAGAGAAAGAGAGAGAATAGGCACTCCAGGGCCTCTAACCACTGCAAATGAACTCCAGATGCTTGTGCCACCATGCGCACCTGGCTTATGTGGGACTTGAAGAATTGAGCCTGGGTCCTTAGGCTTCATAGGCATGCACCTTAACTGCTAAGCCATCTCTCCAGCCCCTACTTATATATATATTTTTTTACTTGAGAAAGAGAGAGAGAGAGACAGACAGAGGGAGAAGAGAGAGAGAGAATTGGTACTCCAGGGCCTCGGCCACTCCAGATGTTTGTGCCACCTAGTGGGCATGTGCCACCTTGTGCTTGCCTCACCTTTGTGCGTGTGGCTTACATGGAGAGTCGAAAGAGTAAGAGTCGCCTTAACCGCTAAGCTATCTCTCCAGCCCCTTATTTGTTTTTGAGACAAGCTCCTCACTGAACCTGGAACTTACCAATTAGACTAAACTAGCTAGCTAGCAAGCCCCAGTGATCCTTTTATCTCTACATGTCTGGTGTTGGGTTTTCAGATGAGTGCTACCAATCAACTCTATGTAGCTGCTGGGGATCTGAGCTCGGCTTCTCATCCTTGGGCAGTGGGCATTTTCCCAGTGACTCATCTCCTCGGGCCCTTGCACCTCTTTGCCTTGTGTCCATTTTGGGGACCGTAATCTCGACTGACACTCATTCTGAGAACTGTCCCCATCCATTCATTAGGCAGAGTAACATACTGTAGGCCTGAGTCCTGCACACAGCCAAGGTGGGGTCAAGTCACACTTAGCACCCCTCTTCTCAAACACACCCAGCACTCATCAAGATGGAATTGGCCTCAAAGAAAAGTTTTCATGGCTCAGCTCAAGGACTGGGCTGAGCTTCGAGTTGCCTCCGATTTCATCTGACCCTGAGAGAGAAGATAGAGATGCCTCACTCTCCCCTATTTATCATTCTCAATGGGAACTGTGTGGGCAGCTTCCATTATGCCAAGCCAAATTTAGACGAATGAAAAGGTCGACTAAGTAATTATTGATTTTATATGTGTGCATAAATTAGAGCATGGAGTCCTTTAGTCACTGCTAAAAATAAGCTTGTGGATTGGGTTTGGAGGTACTGAGCCACTGTAGCAAAGATAAAGCAATAACTTGGTGGTAAAATCTGCACTATGGACAATCATTTCCTCATGGTTATCGTGATGGCTCAAAAATTATATAAAAAAAAAATCAGCCCGTGGAGCATTTTGGGTACATGTATGAGGAAAACGCAAGCCATCCTTTCTCTTTAGTAGCAGAAATGATATGGGCCATGATCCTTTTAGCAACAAGCTTCTCTTGTGGAGCAGTGACTTATGAATGCTATTCTGAGGAGAAGCAGTCAATATATTCGTTTTCTTTTAATTATACAGCTGCAGCAGCGAGCCATGCATGAATTTTATGGTGCTTTGAGAATTTGCCATCGGTTCTGGGAAGTAGAGGATTTATTCGTATAGTATGGAGCAATTTGCTCTGCTCAGAAAAGCGAGATCATAGCCTTCTATCTTCTGAAGAGCCCATATTGGAATGGGGAATTCCAAGAATCTAATAGTCAAATCAGCCAAGGCTGTTAATTAAAATTGATGAGCACTAAGCATTTATGTAACACTCTACAATGTTGTACTGCTGGAAAATTACCAATTGCCTGAAGTTTAGAACTGCTAACATGCTTACAAGGGGGAAAGTAATGGGAATGTGGGAAGAAAGCATTTTGTTATCAAACTGCCACACAGGGAGTTTTATATATATATATACATACATATATATATGTGTGTGTGTGTGTGTGTGTGTGTGTGTGTGTGTGGCTTTATGAATTTCAGAAATCTGTCCAGCTAAACTCTAAGACTACCTTAGCTGTGTTTAGGTTTGAGTGGCCCAAAGTCAATTTATGCATTACGCGTGCATCTTTAATTCTAGATTACAGTAATTGCGTCTCATCTTGGTTAGTAGTTCCTGTAATGCTGAGAAGCAAAATGTCTTGTTCAGGCTTAACTTGGTGTTCCTTAGAAGCGGCCTCAAGGGGGAGTCGATTGCTATATTTTGCTGAACTAATGGGCCATGGCAGTTCCCAAATTGAAAAAATGAGGATTGACACATCAAGAAAGTGAAGAAGGGCTGGAGAGATGGCTTAGCGGTTAAGGCATTTGCCAAAGGACCCAGGTTCGATTCTCCAGGACCCACGTAAGCCAGATGCACAAGGTGGTGCATGTGTCTGGAGTTCATTTGCAGCAACTGGAGGCCCTGGAGTGCCCAGTCTCTCTCTCTCAAATAAATAAATTTATTAAATTAAATAATGCAGTTTTTTGTTAAAGTGAGGAAGTTGGGAGAGTGTGGTGGCATAAGGGTGGAAATACTAACCCGCATGCCTGCTGAACTTCCAGATAAAGGGTTAGCCCTGTGCCAGGCTCCATGTCTAATCCTGGTTTTAGATGGAAGATCTGGGGGGTTCTGACATTGGGGCTCAACATTACATGAATCTGGCTACCATTCCCTTGTGAGACTGCACTCCAGCTTTCTTAGACTAAAGATCCCATTTCTACATGGTCTAGTGGCTAGGAACTTGCCCTGGTCCTACACGGAACTGTTTGCTAATTAACTGTTGATCTGATGATCTGTGTGGTGGCTGTGTAGGGGCCGTGTGTGCACCTTCGTGTGCAGATATACTTGTAGGCACACGGAAGCCGTAGAGAGCATCAGACGTCCTTCCTCCACAGCTCACGTGTGTATTTCCTTGAGGTGGTGTCTCTCTCTGAACACAGAGCCCCAGCGATTCTCTAGTCACTGCTCACCCTCTTCCTTTTAGCCTTGCTATCTTCTATGGCCAGTGCCTTTCGCAAAGTCAAGGGGTCCACACCCTTTCCTGTCCCGCTTCTAGATTCTTCATGACGAATGTAGGGATTACAGTTTGTTCTTTTGGGTTGGCCATCTTCTCCTTCCTGGACAAAAAGACATTTCTTGTTACATTTTGTACTGTATATCCAATGTCTAGCGGAATGCCTGGTTCAGAGCAGGCATTCGATACATATCTGACAAATGACTGAACTTATTCTATCTCTAGCCAGAGCTTTCTTCCAGTACTTACTCAAAGTTTATCTTGTCTTGAGTTTTTTTTTTTTTTTTTTTTTTTTAATCTCAGCTCAGCCTAGTTTACACTGGCTGCATGCCCTGGGTAGGCATGAGCTGGGATGGAGCACCAAGCTACATGCATATTAGGTCAGCCCACATTATCAGCAAGACATAGTGTTGATGCCTCTTCCTCTCTCCATAGTGTTTGTTGGTCTATTTTAGTTTTATTTTCTCTATTGCCTCCTAGTTTTCCTCCAGAAACTTCAGGAGAAAGTATATTTTTATTTTATTTATTCATTTGAGAGAGAAATAGAGAGAGAGAGAGAAAATGGGTGCACCAGGGCCTCCAGCCACTGCAAACGAATTCCAGATGCATGCGCCCCACCCCTTGTGCATCTGGCTTACATGGGTCTTAGAGAATCGAACTGGGATCCTTTGGCTTTGTAGGCAAACGCCTTAATGCCTAAGCCATCTCTCCAGCCCTAGGAGAAACCATATTTGATGAAACTAAGTTCATACTAAAGTGCCAATGACTAACAACTTGGGGGCACTTAGCCACTAAATTTCAAGGACCAGTCCTGGGTTATAGGTAGCGGGACAATAGGAAATCCATCTTTTGATATTGCAGGCATTATTTTTAGAAACTAAGGGAATTTATTTACCTTGGTGAAAAACCATTTTGGGCTTGGCATGGTGGTGTACACTTTTAATCCCAGCACTCGGGAGGCAGAAGGTGGAGGATTGCTGTGAGTATGAGGCCAGCCTGAGACTGCATAGTGAGTTCAAGGTCAGCCTGGGCTACAGCAAGACCCTACCTCAAAAAACTGAAAACAACAACAACAACAAAATCATCTTGGGAATATCATAGTGTGTGTCGGGGGGGGGGGGAGTCTGAGAGATTGTGTATTTATCACATACACATGTACATGCCTGTTGCATAAAAGGCCAAATGTCTGTATTTCTTGCAAACAAAGATAGATTATTATCTGCCCCCAGGGGAGTAAGCACTCTGTGGAAGTTGAGCCCTCCGTCCCCTCTGACTCAACCTGCTGTGACTAATGGTGTGCGATCACAGCCTACCAGACACAGGGGACTTGAACTTCCCACCTCTAGGCGGAGTCTAAACCAGGCTGCCCATCACCCAACAGCACTCTTCCTCGGTTGGGCCTTGTCCTTACAATTCTCTTCTGCTGCTGTTTCTCACTTCTGCCATCTAAATGAAGTCTCTCAGGGCTTGTTTCTATGGCAGGTGGAAGGTCCTGCACACATTGTGCATCTGGCTAACACGAGTCCTGGGGAATCGAACCTGGGTCCTTTGGCTTTGCAGGCAAGCGCCTTAACCACTAAGCCATCCCTCCAGCCCTCCAATTCATCTTGAAGTTGGTGTACCATAGTTGGGATGTGTGACTCCACTAGTTTCCTTTTAATCAATACTTGGCTGAGAATAAGGCTGAGTGCCTTGGAGCACCAAATGGGAAGCAGCCTGTCACCCAGGTCCATGCTGAGCATGGGACACACAAGCTGGCTGTGCTCTGCTAGGAAGAGGGGGTTATGGCAACAGCTGATCCCACTCGAACCCCCCCCCCCGCGCAACACCCAAAGAAACATCCTGAGGAAAGAAAGACCCTTTTGCCATCTCAAATCACATAAACAACTGTGACAATCTCTGCTAAGGCTGGCCCGTCTAATGGGGACTATCAAGGAGATAGTGGATTTGAAAGTACACTCTGGGCTGGGGAGATGGATCGCTAGGTAAAAGTGTTTGCCGCATAAGCCCGAGGACTTCAGTTCAGAGCCCCAGAGCCCCAGAGCCCATGTAAAGCCAGAAGCATGCATCTGTAATCCCCATGCTCTTATGGCAAGATGGGAGGCGAACACAAGAGAATCTCTTGAAGCTTGAAGGCCAGAGGTAAGCAGAGGTGAGCTCCAGAGGCCGTGCCACAAACAAGGGAAGTGAGGACTGATACCAGAGGCGGACCACTGTGTGCATGTGGAGGCACACACACACACACACACACACACACACACACACACATGTGCGCACGCGCGCACAGAAAGCGCCTTGTAAATTTGTAGATTATAATATAATGGACACATGAGGTCATCATTACGGGACGTGTTGGGGAGAGACAAAGTTCTAAGTTGGGCCCAAGATAGCAAAAACAGCCACGATGATTTAAGGATGGGCTCAAGACTTATGACTTTGGGCTAGAGAGATGGCTTAGCTGTTAAAGCACTTACTTTCAAAGCCAAAGGACTCAGGTTCGATTCCCCAGGTCCCAGTAAGCCAGATGCACACGGTGCAGTATGCGTCTGGAGTTTGTTTGCAGTGGCTGGAGGCCCTGGTGTGCCTATTCTCTCTTTTTCTATCTATCTGCCTCTTTCTCTCTCTTTCAAATAAATAAATAAATATAAAATTTTTTTAAAAAACAAATCATGGCTTTTCTCATTTGGTGACTCAGGTAAGAACTAATGGGCATTAATGGAGTTTCCTGTTTGACAAGGCAATCAGATGCTCCATCTGCGTTAACAAGGACTACCAGGAAAGGGTGGCCCAGCCCTGGCGTCAGGAGTGGGCTGAAGCGACTGCCTGCTGGTACAGCTTTACACACAGCTCACACTCCCATTGAGCCATGTCACATCTGATAGAGCATAATGCAATGTGACCAATGCAGTCAGATGGGAAGCACACCACGGCAACATGTCAGGTTGGAGACTTCGAAAAGAGAAATAGATTTCTCTCGGAAATGCGGCTCCATTCTTTTTTCTCAACTGGAGGGTTTGTTTTCCTAGCAGAGGGTTTGCTGTGTTGACCTTCTGACCAAAGGGCATGTGTTTGGGAGGGTCTGAGTTTCCCAGAGGTGGTGGCCCTGAGCACATAAACCAAAGCCTTACAAACTGCCCTCTACCTGCCTTCCAGCTCAGCATGCCTCTCTCTTCCCACAACAAGGTGCTCATTCCAGAGGCGTGTGCTGCCGAGCTCTGAGCTCTGATTGCTCAGGAAACAAAAGGCGATCTACCCATTTCCCAAAAGCTAAGGAAAACCATGCTTGAAATGAACAGGCTCCGAGGGAGGAATGTGAAAGACCCAAAGTGAGCCAAGGAAGACCATTTGAGTATCATGCAGTTTTCCAAAATCACAACTAATGGCCATGCAGGTTTTTTTTTTTTTTTGCTATATTTGTTTAGTGATCTGTCAACTTTCCTTATAAGCTTCCTGTACATAAAGGGTGGATGATCTTCATGACCCTGGCTCATTAATAACGATGAGTTACTGGAAAGGATTCTCTGTGGCTTGGTTTAGTGGAGACATCAAGTCTCTTCTGCCCCAGGTGGGCCATCGTGCCGGCTACTCTTTCTTTCTCTCTGTCTCTCCCCTCGTCCCACACATCCCTTCCTCTCCCTCCTTTCTTTCCTGCACGTTGACATTTCTAAGATTGTGTATAAAGGCTCAGGGGTCAGAGAGAAGCTATGAGGCGGTCGTTCAATCAGCCCTAACAACTGCGGCGGTGCCGTCCGTGGTCCACAGAACCTGATAGAATGGAGCTTCTCTCTGTGCTGCGGAGGGTCAGGGGTGTTCCGGGCTCCACTTCTGTCCCCCGCCTCCGCTTCTGTACCCCCCCCAACACACACACCCTGCCTTGCCCCAGCTTGCAAATCACAGGCCCAAGTTCATCTGAAAGGCTCGACTCTCATGGGATCCAATTGTAGAAAAGGAGGCCAGAGAATACCTAGAATGTCCTAGAATGTCCCAAGGTCACTAGGGTGAGCTAGGGCTGGAACATGGCCTTCCCCCCCCCCCATGAGGTGCGACTTACACTGTTTGGGACACTTCTGTCTTCCATAGACCCTTTGAGCCCGTCCGCCAGTGGCCGACTCAGAAGACAGAAGTGCACAGTCAGTTGCTTCGTGGCATCCCCTTCCCTTTCATTTGCTTCCCCCCTCCTCTTTCCGAGGGCACAATCACCCTGATAGAAACTCAATGAACGTGGGGTGAACAAATTCCTTTACGGTTTCGTACAGGAACAAGGGAAGTTTGTGAGTCACTTTTCCCCATCTCCCATTTTAACTTCATTTTTCTCTTTCCCAATGCCCCAGTCCTCTGCCTATTTGCCCCAATTTCTTTGCTGCAAAGGGCTGCAAGTCTCTTTGCAGTCTTTTCGTATCTTAGCCCTTCCCTGACCTCACTTTGACCCTCTTCCCTTCATTAAAAGCCGTCTCGCCCTTGCGCCATTTTACTGGGCCCTGCCCTTTCCTTGGTGATAGCTGGCTAATAGGAGAAACTAATCTACTATAATGCTTTAACGTGTTACCACTCGCTAGCCACTGCTAGCGACTTAATGAGATTTCGAGTCTTACTTGTCTCGTCACAGGTCTTCTATTCAATTATAAGCTCGGCGAGGGGGAAGCTTGCGCCTTTCCCTATTTCTTCTTTAATTTGCAGAGCAGCTGCAGAATGCAGAATGTCCTTAGCAGCGAGTCTGGAGTAAAGGGAGGGTGAAGTAGAAGCCAGGCCTGAGTCCAGAGAAGGTAAAAGAATAGTCGACGAGTTGTTTTCGTAATAAGGAATGCCAGGAAGACAGGTTGGCAAGAGCAACTGGCAAGTCCTTCCTAAAAAGAGGTTTAAAAATAACCAGAGAGGGTAAATGAACTCGACCATCCCTTCAATAAAGGCTGTTCTCACTAAAACAGCAGCCAATAGCCAACCAGTAATAGTAGAAATCAATGACGTGGTAGGAAGTGGTTCTAGAATCCAAAGTTGCTTGTAGGTGTCCCAGCATTTTCTGGGAAGAAGTTTACCTTGAAAAGTCCAAAGCAAAACTGCTTACAAAATACATGTGTCATTAAAGCCCTTGGGTGCTGCAGGAAGGCATTAGCTGTGGGCTTGGTAAATGTAGTTTCTTGCAAGCTGAAATACAGGAAATGGAGCGTCTGGCGTGGCATTACTCAGTAGAACGGCCAGTGCCAGAAATATTTCTAACCCTTCTCTGTCAGGGCCGTAGCTCGTAGCCACAGTAGTTACTGAACATTAGACATGGGGCTGGTATTTAACTGTATTTCATAAAGACAAACAACTTTATACTTAAACAGCCCCATGTTATTGAAGTGTATTTCTTATTTGAAGTGTGAGCCACTGATCAAGAACACAAGGTTTCTGGGGCAGGGGTTATAGCTCATTGCAGAGCATATCAACATGTCAGAGGGCCTTGAGTCTGATATCTGGCACTGCAAAACAAACAAAATCAAAAAAAAATTAGCCAACCAAAATAAAACCATTCTCCTATGATTGCCTTAGTGTTACTAGAAATGCTAATTGTTATAATTAGTTCAAACCAAAATAAAATTATTGTAAAGCAGAATAATAATTGCTATTGAAAATGCGGGATCTGAGCTGGAGAGCTGACTTAGCAGTTAAGGTGCCTGCCTGCTAAGCTTAAGGACCCATGCTCAACTCTCTGGGTCCCACGTAAGCCAGACGCACAAAGTGACACAAGTGTGAAAGATCGCACATGAACACTAGGTGTCTAGAGTTCGATTGTAGTGGCTGGAGGTCCTGATGCACCAATTCTCTCTCTCCCTCTCTTGCTCTTGCTCTCTTTCACATAAAAAAGGCAGCCTGTTGGGCTTAGCTTTAAAAAAAAAAGCCTTTAAAATGCAGAATCTCAGGCTGGGGAGATTGTTCAGTGATTAAAGGCACTTGTTTGCAAAACCTAACAGCCCAGGACTGATTCCCTAGTGTGCAGGTAAAGCCAAACTCAAAAAGCAGTGCATGCACCTGGAATTGGTTTTGTAACAACGAGTGGCCCTGATGTGCCCATTCTCTCTGTCTTTTCCCCTACTTTCTATCCCTTTCTTTCTCTCTCTGCTTGCAAATGAATAAAAAAAAAACATTTAAAAAAAAGAAATGCAGGGCTAGAGAGATGACTTAGTGGTTAAGGTACTTGCCTGAGAAGCCTAAGAATCAAGGTATGATTCTATAGAACCCATGTAAGTCAGATGCACATGGTGGCGCATGCATCTGGAGTTCGCTTTCACTGGCTAGAGGCCCTGGCATGTCCATTCTCGCCCCCACCGTCAAATAAATAAATAAGACATAAGAAATATTAAAAATAGAAATGCAGGGCTGGAAAGATAGCTTAGCAGTTAAGGCGTTTGCCTGCAAAGCCAAAGGACCTTGGTTTGATTCCCCAGGACCCACATAAGCCAGATGCACAAGGTGGCACAAGCATCTGGAGTTTGTTTGCAGTGGCTGGAAGCTCTGGCGTGCCCATTCTCTCTCTCCCTCTCTCTCTCTTTCTCTCTCTCTTTCACTCTCTCAAATAAATATATAAAAACAAAAATAAAACAATAAAAAAGAAATGCAGAATCCCCAGCTCCTTCATATTAAATAGATAAGCAAATAAATAGAGACAAAGATTCACATTACAGCTCAAGCTGGCTTTAACGTTGTGGTGCTCATCCTGCCTCAGCCTCCAGAATGCTGGGATTATAGGTGTAGAGGGCTCTGTTCTGCACTTTAATACGATTCCTAGGTGATTTCCCTCCACACTGAAGTGTGATGAATCCACCTCCAGCTCACTGTGTCTCAACTCTCGCTGTTAGTGTAACCTCAAGAGCTAAGATCCCTCGCACAGTTTAAAATAGTACTGATGACTCCCCTCCCCACCCCTGTTCCACAGGCCACACAAGTATCACCATTAACGCAGCTCTCCATCTGCTCATGGAAGACATCCTTTCTAGAATGGATTTAAGAAATCTAAAACACCCAGCGTGGTGGCATGCTCCTGCAATCCAGCTCCGGAGAAGCAGAGGTAGGAGCATCTCCTGAGCAGCTGGCAGAGGCAGCGAGAGTGAGCTGAGCTCTGGCAAGGGGAAGCTGGGCTTCAGCACCCCAAAACCCAGCAAAACACTTCCTCCAGCAAGGCTCCACCTCCCAAATTGCCACCAATGGGGAACCAAATATTCATAACACTTGTGACTCTGGAGGGCAACTCATTTAGACTATCACAAGTTTAATACATGATCATCAAGAAAATGATATTTTAGTTTTAGTTATTTACTTGAGAAAGAGAGAGAGAGAGAGAAATGGGCACACCAGGGCCTCCAGCCACTGCACACAAGTTACAGACACATGTGCCACCTTGTGCTTCTGGCTTATGTGGGTCCTGGGGAATCGAACCGAGGTCCTTTGGCTTTGTAGGCAAGTGCCTTAACCACTAAGCCATATCTCCAGCCCCAAGAAAATGACATTTTAGAAAACTACAGACAAGTCAATGACTTCGGGGGCCTTGACATAGTTCATGTGACCCTGGGAGAAATTAGTTTTCATATAAGCCACTTGCTCACTTACGTGATCCAGGGCAAACAATTACTTCCTTAGACCCCCACAGATACTCACTAAATAAGAATTCACTGTAGGCAGAAACAAGCCATATTTGGGAAGATAGGAAGGGCTGGGGTGGATGAACATTATTCTTTTTTTTTTTTCAGTTTTCTCCTTTTCTGTTAAGAAAGATATTTCTTTATTATTTGTGTTATAACCATATTTTCTGCTATAGCTAGTTTTGAAAGGAAAAAAAAAAGATTGAGGGCTGGAGAGATGGCTTAGTGGTTAAGGTGTTTGCCTGAAAAAACTAAAATTCTTTAGCTTGTTTCTCCAGAACCCATGTAAGCCAGGTGCGCATGGTGGTGCATGTGTCCGGAGTTTGTTTGCAGTGGCTAGAGGCCCAGGTGTGCCTATTCTCTCTCTCTTTTATCTCACTCACTTTCATTTTCACTCTATCTAATAAATAACATATATATATATATATATATATATCTTTTTTTTAAAGGATTGAGAAGGTTAAAAGCTGGTTTTGTGTGGTCTTGGAATAGGCCTGCTGCCCACGGGGACAAGTTGGCTAGACCAGGTGGATGGAGGTCATGAAAAACATAATTTGTTTAGATAAGGAAGGTCAAAAGGAACATGCAGCTTGATATAGGCTAATTTCAACAATGTTTTATTAAATATTTATAGGGTCCAGATACTGTGTAGATATTAGGGTAAGAAAAAATAGATTCTTTTTTTTAACTCAGGCCCTCATATATTGTATGTAAGGGTCCTACTAATGAGGCAGATACCTAACCCTTAATTTTGTTGTTGTTGAGATAGGATCTTAGGCTGGCTTTACACTTACGATCCCCCCCACACCCCCCGGTCTACTTCTGAGTGCTGGCATTGTGTTCTTTCCTCTGGTTCCCTGGATTTTTCTCTTTTTTAACAAAAATTTTTATTTATTTATTTGAGAGCGACAGACAGAGAAAGAAAGAGGCAGAGAGAGAGAAAGAGAGAGAGAGATTGAGAGAGAGAGAATGGGCACTCTAGGGCTTCCAGCCACTGCAAACCAACTCCAGACGCATGCCCCCACCCTTGTACATCTGGCTAGCATGGGTCCTGGGGAATCAAGCCTTGAACCAGGGTCCTTAGGCTTCACAGGCAAGCACTTAACCGCTAAGCCATCTCTCCAGCCCAGACTTTTCTCTCTCTTTTTTTTTTTTTTAAGCAAGTCCAGGATAGAACATAGGGCCTTGCACATTCTAGACCATCGCTCTGCCATATTCTAATTCCTCCAAAATTCTTATGATTTCTTGCTTCTTACAGAGCAGTCAAAGAGCACAGATATGAGACATACAGATAAATAAATGTGTGTAGTATGGTGAGTAGCTGCAAATTGTGCTAAGGCCTCTCAAGAAAAATTCTAGAAAACAGGGTATCTGGTTCATTTAGGTTGGGCCAGGAAGGATTAGGACACAGGAAAGTGGGTGATGCCTAAGAGTCAGAAATCACACGTGTTTGCACGCAGCAGGAATGATGGCAAGCCTAGCCATGGACGGTTAAAGGGGGAGATGAAGGGTACGCATGCGTGCCGCTTGAGGAAGAATTGACGCTAAAGGCGGCATCAATCTGAGTTGCCTCTCACGATGCAAGCAGAATGTATGCTGAGAAAAGTGTGATAAAGCAGGAAGTGAAAGGACTCCGTCAACAGTGAAGGTCAAGCTCAAGCAAATGCCGTTGGAGAGGATGCATGAGGTACTCTGCAGCCCGACCTGACTAAGGCAGAGGCAAGGTCAACCTCTTACCTTGTGTCTGCCACGCCTGAGCAGGCCGGGAAGATGAATTGGCTGCTGGGCCACTGGACCACATGCTTTCCCCAAGTCTTGAAAATTTCTTCTAGAGAACCAAAATATAGGATCCTGCAATATTGGCGATGCAGGGACTATCATGTGCGTCTATTTCACCTCCTCGACTGGTTTCATGACGGATGCCACGGAAGTTACAGCTAACCTCACACTGTACAGTCTCTAACTGGGGATGACAGTGTCTTTAGTCCTTAAAAAAACCCCACAACCCCATGGGGAATAACTGCAACCCCACTGAGGAGTGTCCCCAAAGGAATGGGGGCAGGGATGAGGGAAAAGAGGGTGCTAACACGTGATGTGTACAGACAAAACATCTTGTTAATAATGATTAACTAATTAATTTTTAAGAATCAAACCCTCTGGCTGGGGAGATAGCTCAGTTGGTAAAATGCTTGCTTTGCAAGCATAAAGATCTGGCTTAAATCCCCAGCACCCACGAGAAAATGCTGGTGTCGTGGTGTGTACCTACATTCCCAGTGCTGAGGAGGTAGAAGTAGGTGGATCCCTGGGGCTCACTGGCCAGCCAGTCTAGCCTGCATGGTGAATTCCAGTTCAATGAGAGACTCTGTCTCTAAAAAGTTGGATAGGGGCTGGAGAGATGGTGTCATGGTTTGATTCTGGTGTCCCCCATAAACGTAGGTGTTCTGAATGCTAGGCGTCCAGCTGATGGAGATTTGGGAATGAATGCCTCCTAGAGGGAGTGTATTCTTGGGGGCGTGCTTATGGGTGTTATAGCCAGTTTCCCCGTGCCAGTGTTTGGCACACTCTCCTGTTGCTGTTGTCCACCTTATGTTGGCCAGTGGGTGATGTCCACCCTCTGCTCATGCCATTGTTTTCCCTGCCATCGTGGAGCTTCCCCTCAAGCCTGTAAGCCAAAATAAACCTCTTTTTATCCACAAGCTACTCTTGTTTGGGTGATTTCTACCAGCAATGCGAACCTGACTGCAACAGATGGCTTAACGGTTAAGGTGCTTGCCTACAAAGCCAAAGGATCCAGGTTCAATTCCCCAGGACCCCCATAAGCTAGATGTGCAAGGTGGCACATGCATCTGGAGTTTGTTTGCAATGGCTGGAGGCCCTGATGTGCCCATTGTCTCTGTTTCTCTCTCTCTCTTTTTCAAATAGGTAAAAATAAAAATATTTTTAAAAAAATTGAATGACATTCCTAAGGATGACCTCTGAATTTGTCCTCTGGCTTCGATATACACACACACTCACACACACACACACACACATATACTCACACACAGAGACACATACACAAGACACACACACTCACACAGACACACACATATACACACCCAATGCACACAGACACACACATATACACACACAATGCACACAGACACATTCACACAGACACACATATACACACAATGCACACAGACACAGACACACACATATACACACAATGCACACAGACACACTCACACGCAGACACATGCACACACACACATGTGCACCCCCACCCATGGACACCCGTGCATGCATTTAATAAAAGTTTAACCCTAGCCTCTGGTGAAGCATCCCTTGGACTTACTCTGCTGGCTTGCAGCCTTCCCACAGCTCTGTGAGAAGGCGACTTCTACTTCCAGGATCTCCTCAGGGCCTTCTCTGATTAGCGCCCTCTGCCCCCCATCCCCTCACCGACTTCCCTCCCATGGCTACAAAATCCTCTGCTTTAGGCAAGCAAATCTGTTCGCAGTTCTGGGAGTATTCATGAATATTCTTGGCTTTTCATTTGTTCAAGACTCTTTTGGCTTCTCTCAGAGAAGACATCCATCCAGGAGAGGCAGATGGAGTTGGAAGAGCACAGGGCCTGAGGTGGGACTCTTGCAGCTGTGGGCTGGGCGGCATAGGGACAGAGCTTGAAAATGTTTCCAGAGGGCCATTGGGCCATTTGGGGATGTTTGGAACACTTTCCTGCAGCTTCCTTCATGTGAAGAAGATATCTGGGTAGCCTAGGATTCTTTCCAGAAGTTACGGGAATCCTTCAGTTCTTGCACTCGGGAGAGTCAATGCCACCTTAAAGGTGGCTATGGTGGGCACGTCTGTGGTGATCTTGCATGCTAGCAGAGGACCAGCCTGGTTGTCCTTTACATTTTTTGAAAAATATTTTATTTAGCTGGACGTGGTGACGCACGCCTTTAATCCCAGCACTCGGGAGGCAGAGGTAGGAGGACCACTGTGACTTCAAGGCCACCCTGAGACTACATAGTGAATTCCAGGTCAACCTGGACTAGAGTGAAACCCTGCCTCGAAAAACATATATATATATATATATATATATATATATATATATATATATATAATTTATGAGAGAGAGAGAGAATAGGCACAACACCAGGGCCTTCAGCCACTGGAAATGGACTCCATGACACATGTACCACCTTTTGCATCTGGCTTATGAGGGCACTGGGGAATCAAACCCGGGTCCTTACGCTTTGCAGGCAAGCGCCTTAACCTCGAGGCCATCTCTCCAGCCTGGCCTTTTACATTTCTGAGGCATCAGTTGGATATCATCCCCATGAATCCCAAAGCTGTTTGGACAGACAGATGAAACTTCTGTAGGGGTGTGTGGATCTTACTGAAGGGTGGACACCCTCCACAATTTCCCTTTCATGAGAAGGTAAGAAACTTTGGCTCTCTTTTAACCATTCGAGTATTTTCTCAGCCTCCTCATTTTTGTTTTTTCCTCATCTGAAGTAGACAATCATCAAAGGATCACAGAATGGTTTTAAGCTTTCTCCAACAAGTGTCGCTTGGTAGTTCAAGCATTACGTAATGTGACATGTATTTGGTGGGACAGCTGGGATGTTGTAAGAGTTTCATAGGTGTCTGCAGACCGGAGGTGATGGCGAATACTCTAAAGATTATTGCTGGTGGCCTCTCTGATCTTCCAGTGGAATTACTGTCTTTGCCACTCAGCACTCAACATGCTTTAAATTGTGATTCGTTTTAGTTAGTATTCAATTACAAAGTGGCCCATCAGTAGATTTTTCCATAAAGGTATTTAAAATATCGCATAGGCTTTGAATCTGTAACGAGGTGCTAGGGGGTCCAGGGAAGTCCTTGAACCCCTAACCCCTAGGTTCATTTGTAATTTAATCAAAAATGAAGACTGATAAGGATAATTATTAAATTATTATGTTTATTGAGGGAAGAACAGAGCCAAGGAAATGCGTCCAAGTGACTAGAGATCCCACATGGAGGGCCTAGAAAGAAAAAAGAAAGGTCAAGGAGCTCCTGCCATGTGGGGAGCTGGAGGGGATAAAGGAGGCCATGTGGAGAGTAAGGGATAGGGGGCCCTCCTGGATGAGCCAGCCCAGGCCCAGCTGAGGGAAAAAATCTCACCCACAGCTAGAAGTTCCCAAGTGGTCAGAGAGCCTGTCCTCCCTTTGCAAAGGTATTTATAACCTTATAGTGGTGGGCTCTTTTCCAGTTCAGGCGAACCAGAGGGACAGCTGGTTGGTGAGGGCTAGGGGCTGTCTCAGGAAGAGGTTAGCCCTGACACCAAGTTCCAGGGGCTGAACTTGACCAATCACCATGTTTAAATCCTACGAAAGACCGCCCTCCCGGGAGGGGTCCTAGTTGTCTGTGGACAAACAGGTCTAGGGAACTAGGCAAGAGATAAGAAGTCAGAACTTCTTTGATTTCTAGCAAGTGCAAATTTTCCTGCCTGTTTTTCATCTTCAGGGGTCCAGTGTCTCTGACTATACCCCAGCTCAAATCAATGTATGTTCTCTAGCAATACCTGAAAATTCGTTACTCTTATAGGAAATTTTGTTATCAAACGTTTTGGTTCGTGATTTCTTCATGTCTCATGTGTTCTGGGTCCTTGAAAATGTATCAAGTATTTGCTATCACCTTGTCATGTTGACCCTGTAGTTTCTTGTTTCTCACACACTACCACATAACTCAGTGCTGTTGGTACTTTAGTCTTCGTTTGTAACCATGAAAGAAAAGTGTCACTTTGAGATTTATTTGGAGAGTGTGGTTTATACTTTTGATTCTCTGCACATCTATTCACTAGAACATTTTGGTATTTTAAGTTCTGATTGGTAAAGGGCTTGGTAGGTGTCACTCCCATCCTTTCAACAACAACAACAAAAATGTTAGAGTAATAAAAGCATCCGTGTTTCTCGTCTTCATCAGAGACTCACTCGGGAGAGATAATCACATCCAGCTGAGTTCTGCTTATCTGGAGCAAAACCCACTGGACCAGAAACTGGTAGGAACACTCCAAGTGGTGTTTCTGAAGAAATGAGGAGGTGGGGTGTGGATCACCCTGACAGTGAGGCACGCCCGGGCACTGCGATATTGAGGGGGCCTGACACTTTCACTAGCATGCTTTCCAGAACCTTGTGGCTCCTGTGGTCTTGTGGTTGTCATCTGAGAAAGATTCCCTTATGGTTCTGGCAGGAAGAAGAATAAATTTATCATTGTGGAAAATTCCAAGTAGTTTCTATAACTAAATTCCGCTCTTCATAGGACTTTCCCAGAGCCTCGTCGCAGCTGAGGAAGGCCGTTCCCTGCTTCCAGTTCCCTCTAGCCTTCTTGCTTCATCAGAGGCACTGGGTGATCAAATAAACATAGTCTACGGAGATTAGGTTTTCATGGAAATAGACTGTGAACATGGTACCCAAAGGCATAGATCTGGTGAGAGAAAAGATACACCACTGGAGAAATGCTTGTGAGTTAATGACCTCAAGACAAAAGCCCACTAACACACTGAGATTAGACAGTCAGGGAACTCTCTCTCTCTCTCTCTCTCCCACACTTTACCAACCACACCAGTAGGGCCCTTGTATAGTAACAATAGAAGTGGAAAGAGCTGCGAGACAGAGATGTGAAGGAGTCCTTAGAGAAGTCCAAAGTCAAGAAGAAAGACAAAAATCAAAGGCACTTGAAGAATTATCTCTGGCACGTTCAGTCAATGAAAATATTAAATGCAGCCCTACTTCCATCCATATGAGTTGAGACCTTCACATTAAAGGTCTGTTGCCTCAGATCTCATTGTTCTATGCCATGTACTGTACCAAGCCCTGCTCCAACAAACAACAACAACAAAGAATAGCATCTTAAAGCAAGGAAAGATAGAATCTAAAAGACAAAACAATCATCAGAATCATACAGGCATGGAAATTATCAGGTGAGCAATTTAAATAAATAATTAAGGGCTTCAAGAAGAAACAACACACACACATACACACACACACATCTCTGTGTGGGTATGTGTGTGTGTAAGCAAAAGATAGAGATTTCAAGAAAGAATCAAAAAGAAATGCTACAAATAAAAACCCAATCAGAGAAAATGTCTTCCATGGACTTGTCAGTAGACTTGATGTAGAATCAGTGAACTTGAATATGGTAAAATGCAAGCAGAAAAAAGGAATGACTATAAAGAAAGTCAGTCACTCGAGAACTGTGGGACAAACCCGTACAGAAGGCATGATACACCGAAGAGAAGAATGGAAGAATGGATTAGAAAGAATATTTGAGGTAATAAGGGCTGAGAACTTTCCAAAAGTTATTGATAGACATGAAGTCACAGATCCATGACGCTCAGAGAAAATAACACTCACAATTTGAAAATAAAAACATAACATACACTGAAACATGTCATAATGGATTTGCATAAGCCCAAAGACAAAGAGAAAATCTTGAAGGAAGAGGAAGAAACACTTTTCCTACAGAGGAAAGATAAGAGATGCAATGGGCTTTGTATTGGAAACCATGAATGCACGAGGGGTGAGGAATCGAGTGTTTAAGGTGTTGAAAGAAATGAACTACTGGGCCGGAGAGATGGCTTAGTGGTTAAGCACTTGCCTGTGAAGCCTAAGGACCCCCGGTTTGAGGCTTGATTCCTCAGGACCCACGTTAGCCAGATGCACAAGGGGGCGCATGCATCTGGAGTTCATTTGCAGTGGCTGGAGGCCCTGGCACACCCATTCTCTCTCTCTATCTGCCTTTCTGTGTCTGTTGCTCTCAAATAAATAAATAAAAATAAACCAGAAATTAAAAAAAAAAAAATGAACTACCAATGTAGAATTCCATGTCCATCAAATTATTCTTCCCAAGTGAAGACTTTTATGGACAAATGAAAACTGAAAGAATTATCACCTGCAGGAAGCCTGACTGGTAAGTGTTAAACACCGTTCCTCAGCAGAGGGAATACGATACAGATGAGAGCCCGTGCCATGAAGAGGAGTGTTGCAAACAGAATGGATGATGCACCTGTCCCCAGGTAAATAGACCACATCTGTCTCTGAGTATAACACACACATACCCGCATCTGTAAATGATGATGTTATTTTTCTCATTCTTTTTAGTATTAAGTCAAAATTTTGCGTGGACACATCATGTGTTGGTATCACTTCCCTCCTTTCTGCTCCCACTCCACTGAGGGTCGGTCCTCCTTAGCGGGATTACTGGTATTCACCACGGGGTTGTGATTATGGGTTATGAGACCAGCAGTCAGTCATTGTGGGAGGGCTATGCCTATTTCTTTTTAATTTTTTGTTCGTTTTTATTGATTTGAGAGTGACAGACAGAGAGAGAGAAAGAGGCAGAGAGAGAGAGAGAGAAAGAGAGAGAGAGAAAGAGAGAGAGACAGAGAGAAAGAGAATGGGCGCACCAGGGCTTCCAGCCCTTGCAAACGAACTCCAGACGCGTGCGCCCCCTTGTGCATCTGGCTAACGTGGGTCCTGGGGAATCGAGCCTCGAACTGGGGTCCTTAGGCTTCGCAGGCAAGTGCTTAACTGCTAAGCTATCTCTCCAGCCCCCTATTTTTTTTTTAAATAAAGCAATGCATACATAGCCTTGTAGTCTTACAGTCCAGTAAAAAATAATTACACAATGAACTTTCATTCTTACAGGTTCCTAAGGAATAAATTGGAAGTTTGGAACTTGTACAAAGATACTGAGTTTGCTTTTTGAGAAATCTGTGACTCCTACCTATGTGAATGCATGTGTACTATACATGCAAATTCATGTATTATTCTAGTAACATAAGTCATGGGATAAGGAACGGATTTACTGGAAAGTGGAATCTAGAAAAGAAAATGCTTGAGTAAACTCTTCTATAAAAATTTCTTGTTATGTAGTACTGCTAAGAAGTTCAACATTATAAATGTTTATATGAGAAACTTAAAAAAATATTTATCATTTACTCAGAGAGAGAGAGAGAGTGAAAGAGTGGGAGAGAGAGGATGGGCACATCAGGGTTTTTTTTACCATTATATATGGACTCCAGATGCATGTGCTACTCTGTGTATTTGGCTTTATGTGGGTACTGGGGAACCAACCCAGGCTATCAGGCTTTGTAGGAAAGTGCTTTCAACCACTGAACCATCACCCCCAGCCCTGTAGAAACTTTAAAATTATTATTATTATTTTGTTTTGTTCATTGGGGGGTAGGGTCTCACTCTGGCCCAGGCTGACCTGTAATTCACTATGTAGTATCAGAGTGACCTCGAACTCACAGTGATCCCCCTACCTCTGCCTCTCCGCTGCCTCCCAAGTGCTGGGATTAAAGATGTGCACCACCATGCCTGGCCTGATTATATTTTTGAGAGAGAAGGTCTAGCTATGTAGTCTTGACTGACTTGAAACTTGCTATGTAGATAGACTAGGCTGGCCTTGAACTTTTGCTGATCCTCTTGAGTGCTACTGTTATGAACATGCACCAGCCCCCACCAAGCACATGGGAAGCTTTTAAAGAGGATAAAATCTCACTGAAAAATATGGTACAGTTGTAATCCACGGGTTTTGAGATCTTTCTCTGTGCTAGGTGACAAGGATGCCGAGATGGCTAAGCCCTGGCAGAGGTGAGGTGCTTCCAGTACGGAGGTGCAAGTCAGCAGTCTTATATCCTAACTGACGGTGCTCTCGATTAACACTTAACCATCCATTACCTGTGGACTTCTAGTAGGATTGCTAGGGCCTACTAAGGTGAAAAGTTTCTTAGTGACAGGACTAAACCACTCATCTAGATAGCTCCATTCTTGGCACAGTGTTGTACACATAGCAAGTAGGTATGTGACACACTTGCTGAATAGAAATTTACAGGGTCGGCAGTTTACTAATTATAGAACAAACCTGGATGATTGGCCAGCTGCAGCCTGTGACCCATTTTGGTAGGACCCTCTAGCTGAGGATGTCTTATACGTTTTTAAGTGACTGAACACACACACACACACAAACACACACACATGCAAACACACACATGTCTATGTGATCGAGACCATAAAATATTTATTACCTAACCATTTGCAGAAATCATTTTCTGACCCTGATTTATTGGGGTGCCCCTTTGAAGGCATTCTCAACTTTTTTTTTGTCTTACAGCAAGGTTTCTCTCTGTGTAATTGTGCCACCCTTTAGCATAAAAGGCATGCAGGGTGTATTTCCATCATGGCCATCCAGTGATTTGGCTCTGTTCCTGTCATAAATGGCTGGCACTCCTAGCTTGGTCCAGAGGTCACTTAACATGACCCTCTTAGCTGGACTGCTTCATTGCTGCCTGAGTCAGCAAAAAAGGAAAAGGGAAAAAAAGGCGGGGGGGGGGGGAAGAAAAGAAAAAGAAACAAAAAGAAAATTGTGTCATTGTCTTTGGCTTCCTTGTTACTTCTTTGCTGTATGGTCAGAGGGCTTTTTTCCTCTGTACAAGCCAGCCATATGTGATTCCAATATCCTTCCGGATGAGGGCCCCGCTCAGAAGATTCCCTTTTGTGTTTTTAACCTTTGCAGATGAGTGTGTGTGTGTGTGTGTGTGTGTGTGTGTGTGTGTGTTTGTAATACAAATGATGTGTGTCCTGATGTGAGTGTAGAGGCAGGAGGACAACCTGGCATACCAGCCTTTAGTTTCCACCTGCTTTGAAGAAGGGTCTCACGTTCAGTGGTGTGTATAGCAGGCTAGCTGACCAGGCAAACTTTTGAGGATTCTCTTATCTCCTCTGGGTCATCCCTTTAGCCCCGTCCTTAATTGCTTTTCTCATGTTATCATTTTTATTTTATTATATTTTTATTTTATTTATTTGAGACAGACGAGAGAGACAGAGAGAGAGAACGGGCTCACCAGAGCCTTCAGTCACTGTAAACGAACTCCAGACACATGCGCCACCTTGTGCATCTGACTTATGTGGGTCCTGGGGAATCAAATCTGGGTCCTTCGTCCTCGCAGACAAATGCCTTAACCACTAAGCCATCTCTCCAGTACATCATTTGTGTTTATATGCTGTAGTTTTTTATTTTTTCCACAAAGCATATGCCTTCCTACACCATATTCAGACTCAACATTCCTGTTAGCAATGTTAGCTCACAGGCTGTGGATATAATTGACTTCCATGAGAGACTACTCCCAATTTCATCAGAAAAATAACAACAGCAACCAACCCTATGCCTCCTATAATAAAGTTTAACAAAGAAAAAATTTTAAAAGCTTCATGGGGGGGGGCACAGGAAATGCAGTATGGAAGCAGAAAAGAGACTATGGTTGCGGGGAGGGAAGGGGAAGTGAGAGAAACAAAAACCAGAGTGTTTGAAATACAACAAAATGAAACCCAAATATTTGTGTGCTAATAAAAATGAATTAATTTAAAATGTTTCATGTAAACTAAAAAACAACAACAACAACAAAAAACACGACATAGCATTGTCCTGTGTGATTTCGTAATGTTTGAGGGCAGTGATCTCTTTTCTGTTCCCCTTTCCCGATTTTACCACATTCTCAATAAATATTGGCTAAGTGAAAAGAAAATGTGTTGGCCAGTGCCTGGAGTTCTTCAAATGAGTGTTACCATTAACTATCAAACCCAGTTAATTCCACGCAGGTGCGTCTAACTTCTGCAAAGGGGGTACCTCCTAGTCAGTCCCAAACATGCCAGCAAATACCGAATGCAGTCATCCGGCAACCTCAAGCCAGAATTCTGGAAGAAAGCACCTGGATATGCGAGTGATGAATATTTAGATTTGAACTTTCCACTCTAGTCAATAGGGGAAAGTTTGCACAGCGGGTGTGTTTCTGAATTTTTATGGGTCCCCCTGGGCATGGCTCATTCAGGGGCTATGCGAGTAACCTCTAACTCTTTTTAGAACTTGCCATTTAGTTCACTTTCATTATTTGTTTTGCTGGGAAGCAAAGGTCAAACTTGTTATATTTCCACCATACATACCACCTATGTGGAGGAAAGTCTGAGAGCGGCAGAGCCCAGGGTCTTGATGTCCCGGCACTTTGCCAAAGCCCCAGGGAGACCAGACAGACTTTATTTGCACAGGGACTTTGGAACTTTCGTTGGGGTTCTGGGAGCGGGAACACACCCCACCGGTTTCTTTTTCACTTGAAGCCCTTACTTTTAAGACCATCTATTAATTTTTTTCTTTTTCTGTTTTTCTTTTTCTCAGACTCCCCAATGCTCTCCACGCCACCAAACAATGTCTTACTGAAGATAAAAGATGTCAATGTGGTGTGAAAAAAGGAGGGACCTCGTTTCTTTCTTTGTCCCCAAAGGCCTTATTTATGGGTTTTGGGATGTTTATATGAACCTTACCCAAACTGCCTGAACCTCCTGGGTCTGCAAATATCAGGCTGCAAATTTCATGAGAACAGAACTTCTTCTTTTTTTTTTTTTTTCCTAGAATGGGGGAAGGGGTGATGGAGATTTCCTGTACTTCCTGTTTTAAAGTCGCTGGAAATGAGACAAAAAAAAAAAAAAATCCTGTATTTCAGGATTTCAGTACCTGGTCCCAGCTGGAATCTTGACATACAGATTTGCACCATGAAGGGATATGTGCGCACATATGGTCACATACACACACAAGCAAATACCACTTATCACTAGGGGCAGAGCATGTGCTCATAAAAAACAAACAAACAAACGAAAAACCCACCGGCGTTTAAAACAGGCACCCAGTACTTTCCATTTCAAATGAAACGGAATCCGATTCCAAAACATTTCATAAGCGCATTTGAAAGTTTCAAAACCAAACCAAACAACCGTCTGATTTAGGGGGAAAGGGTTAGCTCATTATTATTTTATCCAGATTTGCCTGATCTCGCCAGAGGAAAAGAAAGACAGAAACAAAGAAACTCCAAGGGAACCACATACAAATCTGTGACAGCCAGGGGCACGGGTGACATGTGACTTCAAGCACACTGAAGGCCTCTGACCACCTTCTTCTCTTTCTAGCTTGCCCAAATCCATCGTTCCTAAACAGACGAGGGGTCCTCCCCGGAGCAACGTGGTGGCTGGCATCTTTTTCTAGGGCTGAGTCAGGCCACACTGCGTTCTCCGCAGAGAACACAGACACTCTTTGCTCGATGTGATATAGGAGTAAACTTAGAGGGAGGGGCACAGAAGGTGGAGAAAGAATTGGGTAGCAGGCAGACACAAAACGGCCAATTAAGTGATGGTCGGGGTTAGCCTTCAAGTCTCTGTCAGACTGTCAAAGGCTGCCTGTTATGTGACTTTGATCCCAAGCAGGTTCTTGTTCATGTCCAGCGGCACCCCTAAGCACATGCTTCCTCGCAAGGCCTGGCCTTTGTGTAGCCCGCGAGCCAGCAGGTCATTAACTTGTGGTGCAGATATGGGCTGGGCCAGCGGAGCCTGGAGGAGGATACTTGAAAAGGCGAGTCAGAGTTTCCAGTAACCACGTTCAGTTGGCAGCGCTCTGATTGGAACCATGTGACAATTTTAGGCGATGTACCATAGGCAGCCAATTTATTACATATGGCAATATGATTAATGGTATCAAATGCCTTTTTTTTTTTTTTTCTGGTAACATCCAAGAACTCTCCGCCAGCCAACTGCTCAGAGTCCAAGGCACTGAAAATCCATTCCATGAATTTAAAGTCAGGCAGATGAGGTTAAATGAGAGACGGCCAGATGCCAGGGCAATGATTACAAAGTAAGTTGTTTCAAAGAGAGAGAGAGAGAAAGAGAGAGAGAGAGAGAGAAAACACAGAATGTTTTAAATCTGCTCTTGAACAAATCTCATCCAGGCCCCACCTACCCTAACCTATGTTTCTTTTCTCCTTTCCCGTCTCCTTTCTATACTTGAATAGCTGCAGTGTGCAAGACACTTCTGAGACCAGGCTGGCTACATTTGCTCATAATCTTCTTGCAGCCCAGGAGAATCTATATAGGATGGCTACTACATCTTTCTTTCCTTGGGATCTTCGGTGAGTAACTGTAGAGACGAGCTTCACTCTCCCTTTGGTACTGAGAGGCCCAGTCGGCTTTCTGGTTTTTCTTCTCTGCGTGAGTGGGTTTCCCTAGACTTCCAAAGCTATCACACATGTCTAAGAAGAAACTGTCCTTCCAAGGAGAGACCTTCCGAGGGAATGAACTGTGAGGAAAGTTGCTTACCATTTCGAATTTGAAGAATGAGACTAAAAGGACAGAGTTGGGAGACAGTCTCAGGACTCAACTTGTTCCCCCCCAAAAATATCTCCATACAGCATACAGTAGGTGCTTACTACATGAAAATCCACACTCTGATGGGTATTGTTTATGCTCTCAGCCTTGGTCAGATAAGCTAGGTGTTTTTGGCCAAGAATTATAACTGTGTAAATGGTCAAATACTGAAGATAAATATCTGATGAATGCTTGATTATATACAGGGCACGTCCATCATCTCTTCCAGGGCTGTGTAAGATGGGGCAGAAGTGACGTAGGGTTTGGAGGACAGGGAGGAGTGCTACAGTACTCTGTCACCTGGCCACGACAAGGCTATTGCCCTCATGAAGTTGCAGCAGCTGAGGAAATTTGCACATGACCTGCACATCGTGAAGCCAATCAACACTCTCGTATAGAGAGGTCAGTGGCTGGGGAGGCCACTCCCTTTTCTCCTTGGCTAATGACAGTGAACATTTGCTGGAGGGAAGGGCAGTTATTTTCTTCCATGGTGTAGCCCCAGGTAAGTGAGTTGAAGAAGAAGGAGTACAGTAATTCTGAGGGCAATAAAGGAGGGTATTTTGGAACATATATGTTCAGAATACATACAATATATACATAAAAAAAACCCATCAAAACCAATGAAGACTATTCATTTAAAAATATAAGAAATCAGGCTGGAGAGATGGCTTAGCAGTTAAGCGCTTGCCTGTGAAGCCTAAGGACCCCAGTTCGAGGCTCGACTCCCCAGGACCCACGTGAACCAGATGCACAAGGGGGCGCACACTTCTGGAGTTTGTTTGCAGTGGCTGGAAGTCATTCTCTCTCTCTCTCTCTCTCTCTCTGCCTCTCTCTCTCTGTCTGTCGCTCTCAAATAAATAAATAAAAAATAAACAAAAAAATTAAAAAATATATATAAGAAATCAAAATGGCCCCAAACCTGAAAATGTTGAGCACCCCTGTGCTATACCCTAAAACTGTGGCTAACATATGAAAGTGTTAAAAACAGTGCACAGCTATGATCAGCCTGTCGGTACAGGGTGCATAGGAAGCACCAATAAGTTTCACTGGGTCCTATCCCCAAGTTATTTCATTACGTATACATACATATTCTAAAATCCAAAGAAATCTGAATTATTTCTAGTCCCAACCATTTCAGATAAGGGATATTCTCCACCATATTTCTTTAATAAATGGGTGTAATGTACTGCAGTCTGGTCCCATTTTGTCAAAGTTGTGAGTCTTCTTGAAAAGGATTTTTTAAAAAAAGAGAGAAAACAGCAAAACACATTTTGCCTAAGGGCTCATCGCATAGGTGCTGAGGACCCTGATAGGTGGGATTATTTCTTTTTATGGCCTGCAAAATTGGTAGCCCTGTGGTTGTTCAAACATGGCAAATTGATCATCACACTTGTAGCTTTGTGGATTTTCTCTCTCTCTCTCTCTCTCTCTCTCTCGTCTTTGTAATAAGTGAAACTGCTCATCTATTTGGGAATTCATCCTGTCACCTCTGGGATTCCGGTTTTTCAAGTCATCAATTTGCTACGATCTGAAGACAGGGTCTGAGTGTTATGGGTTAGCAATGTGAGTATTATTCCCCTGTAAAAATTAAATCTTGAAGTGAAGAGGATAGATCAACAATGAAAACATGTGGCAGTCAGGTGACAGAAAAGAATAAAAATGTGGCAAAATGAGGGCTGGAGGGATGGCTTAGTGGTTAAGGCATTTGCCTGCAAAGCCAAAGGACCCAGGATCAATTCCCCAGGACCCACGTAAGCCAGATGCACAGGGTGGCGAATGCGTCTGGAGTTCGTTTGCAGTGGCCAGAGGCCCTGGCTCTCACTCTCTCTCTCTCTCTTCTCTCTCTCAAATAAATAAATAAATATAAAATATTTAAAAAGTGGCAAAGTGAGGGAGGCAAAGGGACCTCAGAGCAAGGGATGATGTGTGCCTCCCTTGGGGATGGAGGTGTGTCCTTAGGACAAGATGATGCTCCTCAGCTGGTCCTGTTGAGGAATTCCCAGCATTGTGACATGCTGTCTGTGTGAAGTCTGAGTAATAGATAGGGTTTGACTATATTCTAGTAATTTCCTTTTTTGAACACCCCTGTCTAGTCATTGGAAATAATATAAAAACCAGAATGGAACCTAGACAGACCTAATGCTACTGCTGCCACAGCTCCTCCTGGGACACTGCCCCTAAAGTTTCCTTCTTCCAGAGACAATGAGGAGTTAATTGAATCCAACTAGGTCACCTAACATAGTCTTCCATCTCAAAACTTGTAATCCCAGCTGCAAAGTCGTTTTTTTTTTTTTGCTATGGAAAGTAACATATTCGGCAGAATTTGGGAGTTGGACACCGCTCTCTGAAGAGATGTAATTTTGCTTGCTAAAGCCATCACTGTGCAGGAGAAGGAAGAGAGGGGTGGAGAAAGGGGAGGAGGAAGGGGGAAGAGGAAACCAAACAACATCGGTAGAAGGGCAAGAGGAGAGAGAGGGACAGAATGAGGAAGAGAGGGAGGGGGAAAAGCAGGGGAAGGAGTAGAGAAAAAGAAGGAAGGAGTGAAGGGAGGGAAGGAGGGAAAGGAAGGAGGAACAGAAAGAAGGGAAGAAAGTAGGACAGGGAGGGAAGAGAGAGGGAAGGAGGGAGGGGAGGAAAGAAAGGGAGAGGGATGGAAGAGGGGAGGAAGAAGGGAGAGGGAATGAAAGGAGGAGGAAATAAGGGAGAGGAAAGAGAAGAAAGGAGGGAGGGAGGCACAGGGAGTGAGAAGGAACAGAGGGAGAGGGACATACAAAGGGCAGGAGGGAGAGAGAACTGGAAAATAGTTAACAGGCAAACCAAAAAGCAAAGAAACAACTGGCAAGTCTAAGAATCGGGAAGCTGCCACCTCTTGCCTTCCTCGATGGAACTCTCTACTTGCTTCATTCGTCGCTCAGCTGAAAGAAGCTTATGGAAGGAAAATTAATACTGCTAACCAAGATATTGATCTGTGCCTAACCACTGCTTATTGAATCCTCCCCCAGGGGCAGGTGGGCTTCTCTGAAATGTTCTGATGACCCAAGGAAGATTGGCAAGATTGGGATCCAGTAGCTAGAGTCCCATAAACCTGCATCCTACCCACTGAATTTTCTGCTTCTGCGACCTAATAAAGGGAAGAAGCTAAGGTGGGTGGGGAGGGTGGACAGAATAGGAGGCTGTCAGAGGGCTGACATTGGTCCTCCCCTCTCGTGTAGTAGCCTTGTATCAATACGTAATCTGGAGCTCTCCCTCCTAATTCTGGTGTTTACCCATAATGGCTCTTCTCCAGCCCCAGGATTTCCTTCATTTTGACTGTTGTCCACAATCTGGGTCTAAATGGCTACATGGGCCTCCCCAGGGGGATTAGGGACCTTAGAGAATGTGTCTACCCCTTGGCTAATGGCCAAGTCATCATCAATACTTATAAAAAGTATATATAAAACTATAGAAGTCCAAATCAACAGAATTTCCAAGCGCATAAAGACTCGCCACATATTCATTTATATAATCAAAATGTCCTTCAGCCCTAGATGTGCTAGCACATTAATAATACCAAAAATGAAACGAGATGAAATTCTAAGTGAAAATCAAATAGCCCTGCTACAAACTAAAGTCACCAGGAAAGACAAAACATTTTTCAGATGAAGGGAAGCATGACTTTCATGTAAATCTTACCTAATTTTCATAAACATGTTGTTCTACCATCCAGAGAAGTTCTCATCTTTAAAGGATTTTAAATACAAGAGTCATTACTATGCACTCGCGGACCTCCATAAAGCAGTCACAGTGTATATGGCGTAATAGAATTGACAGATGTCAGACCCTGGTGAGGGAATATGATTGCTGCCAAACCTTCCTGAAAGGAACTTGCGCTGTAAGTGTTGGGTACAAGTAATTCAAGATGTAAAATCTGCAGAGAGCCCCAGAGAGGCACTGGCAGCCTCAGGCCTCATGGCACTTTCTGGGAAGAGAAGGTAGTATTAGTTTTACCTAATTATTAAGGTAAACATTCACTTATTATATTATCAACTCTAACAAACCAAACAAGACTCTCGCAAGCAGAAAACACAGAACAACATCATAACCTGGGGGCAACTTTGCTAGCTCCATAGAAGGCACCCTTGCCTCTGGAGAACCTACAAACATGTGTAGAAAATAAAATTTTACATTTAGAGATCTTGAAGGATCGATTTCATCTATTTATAAAGGTTCATCTTTTGTGGGCTATAAACCCCACAAAAGGTTTTATAACATGAAAGTGCGGCTTTATCAGCTGAAAGTAAATTACCATCAGCCCTGTTGTGGTTCTGATGTAAAAACGTCCCCCATAGACTCCTGTGTTTGAACGCTTGGTGCCCAGCTGGTGGCGCTGTTGGGGAACGTTGTGGAATCTTTAGAAAGTGGAGGCTCCTGGGGGGCAGGACCTAAGGTTGTATAGCCCTGCCCCACTTCCTGTTTATCCCCTCTACTTCCTGTTTATCCCCTCTACTTCCTGTTTATCTCCTCTACTTCCTGTCTGCTGGTGTGACCAGCTTGGCTTCTTGTTCCTGCCGTCATTCCATGTGCACCATGATGGAATGTAGTCCCTGGAACTTTAAGCCGAACTAAACCCCTTTCCTTCATTAAATGGCTTCTTATCTGCTCACAGTGATGAGAAGCAAATAGCAAATGGAGCCTCCATGTTTATTATTAACACTGTCTGGGACACTTGGCAGAAAAAATATTTAGCTTTTCCTCTTCTGTCTCTCCATAATCAAAACAAATTCATGCATAGTGAGATGGATTTTGGTCTTTTTTTTTTTTTTTTTTTTTTTTTTTTTGAGGTAGAGTTTCATTGTAACTCAGACTGACCTGGAATTCACTAGGTAGTCAGTCACAGGCTGGCCTCGAACTCACAGTGATCCTCCTACCTCTGCCTCCCGAGTGCTGGGATTAAAGGCGTGCGCCACCACGCCCGGCTGATTTTGGTCTTTTTTGATGTACCTAGACGCCTCTCTTCTATTGGAGCTTGAAAAATGTGTGTGTGTGTGTGTGTGTGTGTGTGTGTGTGTGTGCGCGCGCGCGTTTGCATTTATGGAAGGAAGTTTTTACTTTCTCTGACCTTACATGCTTATGGAGCAAACAGCCTGTGGCTCATTTCATACTTGGTAGGTTTTGAATTTTTCACTCTACCTACTGGGGATGAAGTAATCTTTTTTTTTTTTTTTTTTTTTTTTTTTTGTAAATGCCAACCCAATAAACATAAATAGGCAACAAATTTTAAAGCAGAGATTTATTTGGACAAGTGAAATTTATAGAGTTATTTCTGGTAAGAGAGAGGGTTCCTGTACTACGTTCCTGCCAGTGTTTAGCCCAATCCTGGAAGAGTTCCCTAACATAAAATTTCCAATGCCCGCACATTGAGTTTGTGCTGGCTGGTTCTGGGCTGGGGAGTTTGTTTTCCTAAGTTCTCTAACAAGGTTCTGAGAGTGTTACTTGGGAATTGGGGTTCCTTTTAGTGGGTTCTTAGTCACATTAACGAAACAATTTAAAAATGGACTCAGAAGAAATCTAGAGGGCAATTTTATTAGTGTTTGAGAGGAAAACAAAAACAACAAAAAAAAAGGTAGGCAAACTGAGGAGAGGAGGGAGATGAATAATAGGAAGAGAGAAAGGTAGGCATTTTGAGTAAGGATGCGATAGGCAGGCAAGCTCAGCAATGAAGGTTGGCAAACCACTGTATTGGGAGTGTGTGTTTGTATGTGTGTGTAGGGGTGGGGGTGGATGTGTGTGTGTGTGTGGGGTGGGTGGGTGGTTGGGGGTTGTATTCACAGAAATCAGTGAGAGAATTCAGTGTCTATGAAAGCATGCTTAGGATTTTGTCCCAGATCCCAATAAGAGTCTGAACAGGAGAAAAGGGAAAGTTATATTCTTTGACTTAGAACCCAGAATAGCCGGTAGGCTTCAAAGTTAGGATCTGCAGGCAGCTACATGAAGTAAGGGCTTCCCTAGGTTTAAATACATTATATCATTAAGGAGATAAATATTCCTCCCAGGTCCTGAGCATGTCTTTAGGTAAGGGGGGGGGGGTGGATCTTGACCAGATGATTAGCAGGTTCAATTGGATTAATTCTTATGGAATGGGACTATGATCTTATGTTTTGGGTTATTTAGAAGGTTATATCACCACTCAGGAGAAAATATACTAATTTTACGTATGTATGTATGTATGTATGTATTTATTTATTTATTTATTTTTAGCCAGGAGAAAGTAGCTTTCCCTAAACCAAGTTCATATCTCCACTCTCCTTCGTTTACTAGAGAAAGAGGAGGTGGAGTTCAAAGTTGACCATGAAAGAGGCCATCCTCAATGGACTCCAAGCCTGCTAATGCCTGTCTACCTCAAGGGTCTGGTCTGAAGCCCTCCCTTGAGAACCCTGTACTACATGAAAATGATGTTTTCTTTAAAGATACTTCTTTAGAGAGATGATAATACAACAGGACCAAGTGTGTGTGGTAAGGCAAGTACTTTTAATTGGATTTGGGGTTAGGAACTGATAGCAAATAGGAGCAAGGTAGCTTTTTCTCTTTTTAGAAATTTTTTTATTTGTGTGTGTGTGTGTGTGAGAGAGAGAGAGAGAGAAAATTGACGTGCCAGGGCCTCAGCCACTGCAATCAAACTCCAGACGCTTGCGCCACCTAGTGGGCATGTGCAGCCTTGCGCTTGCCTCACCTTTGTGCATCTGGCTCACGTGGGATCTGGAGAGTTGAACATGGGTCATTAGGCTTCACAGGCAAAAGCCTTAACTGCTAAGCCATCTCTCCAGGCCAAGGTAGCTTTTTTTTTTTTTTTTTTTAATAGGTAGTCAGCCAAGGACAGAGGTCCAAGTAGAACATGGATATTATCATGCCTGCCCCGGCAGGAGTAGAACCCACGTCTGACCCAGTCTCATCCAAGATCGCTTCAAGCAACAACTCCTCAGCAGCAGCTTCCTGCTTCTTTCTCAGCTTAGCACACCCGTAGCCCTTCCTGAGTCAGCCTCTTGAGCTCACCAACCAACCAGTTCTCTCCCTTCCACACATGAGTCTGATGATGCGGCTCATTCTAATTGGATGTTTGATCCATATAAGTGAGCCTAACCACATGTGTGACAATCTGTCCTGGCCCCTGACTCTCCTTGCCCCTGTTTCTTGGGCTTTCTAGTAAACTCCCTATGTGAGGGGACTATTCTCTGTCTGGTCCTTTCTCCTCCTTCCAAGATAGCCTGGGAGAGAAGTTCTCCACCTTACCAGGCCTGCGGGATAGGGGCAGAATTTCTTTTTTCCCATGGTGTATGTGTGTGTGTGTGTGTGTGTGTGTGTGTGAGAGAGAGAGAGAGAGAGAGAGAGAGAGAGAGAGAGATCTTACTTTGAGCTCTAAGCTGTTACTCTCTTAGTCCTCTCTGACCCCCCCCCACACACACCCGTGCAAGGGGGATCTTTTGTTGTGGGCTCTCCTGCTTTGCTTTCCGTGCATGTGAGCCAGTTCTCCAGACATCTCTCCTCTGAAATGTAGAGGAAACTTTTTCTGCCTCTCCTGATCCTTCTCAGCCAGGCTTCTTTTGGCTTGGGCTTCCTGCTGGCCTTTCCTCTGCATCCTAACTCTTCCTAAGATAAATTACATAATTCATGATGTGCCCTCCTTGGAGTCTGTGTTTGCAGTTGTTTGATAACTTGAACAAGGACCCAAAGTTGTGTCCATGAGCCAGGGATCTCTTGTACCTTTTTTTTTTTTTTAATTATTTATTTGTAAAGAGAGAAAGAAAGAGAAGCGAGAGAAAAAGAGAGAGAGAGAATGAATGGTGCGCCAGGGCCTCTAGCTACTGCAAATGAACTCCAGATGTATACATTACTTTGTGCATCTGGCTTTATGTGGGTACTCGGGAATCTGAGTAATTAGGGAACCTGAGTAATTAGGCATTGCGGGCAAGTGCCTTAACTGGCGAGCCATCTCTCCAGCACTCCTGTTTTTAAATATTTTATTGATTTTTCTCTTGCATCTTGATGGACATCTATTCGCTCCATGGACTTCAAAAATCTCTCGTCAAAACTGTGTGTGTTGCATGTTCTATGTAATCTCAATCCCACCATGGGGGGGCACATGGAAAGGGGTCGGTTAGGCATATTTGTTAGCCCTGTTGCGCGGAAGGAGAAAGAGAGGCAGGTTAAATGACCTCTTGAGGTCACCACCCAGGGGCATTAGGAATAGGGGATGGAGATCCAGTCCCCAAGCCTGCATCCACAGGCCCTGTGAAGACTGACGACTACATGCTCTGTTTCAGAATCCGATGGTGTGTTTCTGTAGTGAAGACTCCTCTGTGGTTTGGGTGGCACGCATGCATGCAAGGGTGAAGCTGGCTGGGTGGGAAGGGTGTGCTGGCGGGTGCTGGGCCTCCCAATGTCTGTGGCTCTGGAGAAACATTTCCATAACAAAGGCGAGTTCTCCTCCCTTCCCAGGAGCCAGCTGGGAGTTGCAAGTGTCTGCCTCTGATGTGATTCACATTTAATGCTTATCTGGGTGAGAGGGAATTTGATTAGAGCAAATACAAAGCCCAATTCAGAGAACAAAACCACTAATTCAAAGGTGGTTTTCCTAGGGATGTAAAATACTTCAAGCCTGTTAAAAGGACTGATGTGAATTCCACAGAGGAGGACCTGAGATTGTGTCTGATTTCTAGGATCCAGAGTGTCACCAAGGTGCAGGGGGGCGTGGGGTGTTTGTGGAGCTAGGGAGCTGGCATTGCCCAGAGTTAATAGGACCCGCAGGTACATCTTGGCCTAACAGGGACACAGGGACACATGGGCACAGGGACAAAGGTGGGAGCCATGGAGGCCTGTGTTCCCCAAACCCCATTTCCCACCCATGACCCACCCTCAGTGGAAGCTTCTCTTAGCAACTGCGGGCTTCCCTGCCTAGAAATACTCAAACATTGCGACGATGCCTTGATCACATTTGTTTTCCTTTTGGCGAATTTTATCAAGGTCTAGGGTCATTATTAGCCAGATCACAAAAGTAAGAGCTCATTAATATGGATCACTTCTGAAGCCTGTGATTTCATCTGTTAATTTGATCTTATTTTTCCTTGTTTGTGGCAATTAAATCGGAGCTTGATAAATCTAAAATAAAACATGGGGACCTCCAGCAAGCACAACTATTATGATTACTCTGTCAGAAAGCCAGGCAGACTCTCTGATAAAATCGTGCCAGGGTTTTCAAGGGCTCCACGATTACCTGCTTAAACAGCATGGAAGAGACCAGCAAAAAAATGTAGCAAATGATTAAAAAAAAAAAAAAAAAAAACAAAGCACACCCCCATTACATCCAAGTATAACAGATGGACAGTTGTACTTTGGGGAATGTTCACGGGGCCTGTTTCCTCCCCTTCAAGCTAGGGAGGGCAGAAGCCACGGGTCCTCCTGGGCATGGAGGAGAGACAGCTTCCCTCCCTCCCTCCCTCCTTGGCTTTCCCCTCATTCTCCTGGTGACTGAGGGGGAATTGCTCAGCAGCCACCAAGGCCCCACTCCAAACCGTGATGGTTCTAAGAAAAGTGCTAAGTATCAGAGGGTGGATAGGTAGGAGGAGGTGCACAGAGCCGGGGCATGACAGTAAGTGACAAGATGGATGTGACCTCTCCTGTCACGGAGGACGCCGAGTGTCACTCTGGTGGGATGCTTGTCACTCTTCTTGGCCTGGCCTTCATTTCAAGATGGGCTCCACCACCTCCTGAATCGTCCCCGGGGCTTTGGAGCCGCCCCCGCCCTGGCTTCTGCAGTTGAAGTTGAATATACTATACTAACAGCTTGCTTTCACAGCTCTCCTGAAGGGACAAGGGCACTCCCCCATTCCACTGTCCCAGGTCATCAATGAACCCTCTCTGGGTTGGCAGGATGTTGGGATTCCTGGGGGCCACTGTGATCAGCAGCTCTGAGGTACTCACTGTAGCACTTGACTTTGGTGGTCACAGCAGGGTCCCTCCCCCCAGCCCCCCCGTCGGGCCCTGACTCTCTAAGTGCCTCAGTGTGTCTGAGAATTAATCGATACCTTAAAAACAACACCGTGCGCTTCGCTTGGCCAGGTTGGTTTTCCGTTGCTTGCAGTTATGAATCCTCACACCCAGAAAGGCAAGCTCTCACTCAAAGAGACAAGCTGGTGTTTGTCCCCGTGCAGATCCCCAGCCGGAGCAGCAACATTCACTTCAACTTCTGTGGCTGTGAGAGCAGGACTTCCATCGACTCTCCTCTCATGCTGCCTCAGGCTCTGTATACCTTTGAAAGGGTCTCAGCTGAGCCTTTGGCGTGGGGGAAACTTTATTTATTTATTTTCTGGGAAAGCTTGCTTTAAAAAAAATCTCTCTGTCTCTCTTGTCTCCGCAGAATCATAGCATTTCCTTAAGCTTCTCTGTAGCGATCTGGCCCCATTTGCCTCTGAGGTCTCTGCAGGGATCCCAGAGCGAGTGCGGGCCAACTTGGCACCTGCAGTCTGCTGGTCCCCTCGCACCTTGGGATGGCTTGTCCCGGTGCCTGCAGGTCTGTTTGTTTGAAGAGCGTCCAGCTCCTCTGATTCCTTTGTAATTCGCCTTTCTTCCCAGCTACGGTCTTCCTGGTAGGCCCATGAACTGGTTAAAAATCTGGTTAAAAATGGAGTTCCTACAGTTTCTTTATTCTGACTTCTCCTGTTTTATTTATTTATTTTTGTGTTTTTCCCTTAAGTATAGATGTCTGAGTTTTCTGATGATTGTTTCCACAATCCTCTTTCCTTCTCCTCTCTGTCTCTCTCTCTCTCTGTCTGTCTGTCTCGAGTTGTAACTGGCTTCTCTCCAGTGTTTGCCTTCCTCTGTTTACTGCAGTAGAAAAATTTCCCCAAATCCTCCAAAAATGGGTTTGAGGGCCTGGGAGGATCGGCTTAGTAGTTCAAAATGCTTGCCGTGAAAGTCTGATGCTTGGAGCTAGGGCTTTTCAGGACCCACACACAAAAGCCTGACACAAGCAGTGCACGTGTGGAAATGTGCAATCCAAACACACTCATGGAGTGGGAGGCGGAGCTAGGAGGATCCCAGAGCTTTCTGGCCAGCTAATCTGGTGGTGTCCGCAGTGGCAAGCAACAAGGGGGACCCTGTCTCAAACAAGGTGCACGGTGAGAATCTACGCTCCAAGGATGTCCTCTTACCGCTCTCTACATGTGCTCCATGTCATACACACCACACGTAGACCCATAGGCAAAGGGGATTTGGTAATTTTGGCTTGCTCGTTCTAAATGATTGAAACTGGAGCACAGTGATACGTCTTTTGGTGCATACATACATCATGTGATAATCAAGTTGGGGTGATTAGCATATTCATCATCTCAAATATTTATCATTTCTTTGTGCTCAAAATCCTCTCCTGGGCTTACTTTGAAATATGCACCAAGTTATTGTTAACTATGCTCTCCCTACTTAATGGATGTCTGGAAAGATGAAACCCTACTATTCCACAATTCTGATCCAAAGGTGCTTTGTGAGGTCACCAAAGAAATTATCATTGAATTCTTAGCTTCGGATTTGCTGCTTTTTGCTGGCATTCACCTTTCTTACAGTGTCGCCTAGATTTTTTTTTTTTTTTTTGAATCCTCAAAAATTTTTGTTCATGTCTGCTGCCAGATGGTCTCCATCAGTTATCTTCCTTGTCTCTTCTGGCCCCTTTCAATGATGTCTGCTTTCTGGCAGAAGCTTGGACCTGCCTTGGTGATGATGTCATCTGACTTTGGAGTTGCCCACCCGTGGCCCGTTAGCGCTGGGCTCAGCTGTGGTCCCCGTGCACCACCACGTCAGGCCTTTAGTGACGCTTCTATGTGCTATGCCCGTGTTGAGCTCTTTAGAAAGTGAGAGGGATCTCTCTCTCTCTTTCTCTTTCTCTCTCTCTTTCAATCCTTTGCCATATGTGGTTCTACAGGAGCCCTGATATGGACATGTTTCAGGTAAAAATATAAATTATAGTTGTAGCTTTTATTTATAGTTTATCCTTTTCTTTAAGTTCTCACTTCTGTCTTCCAGTGTTAGAAGATTGCTGTCAGGAAGAAAAAGCAAAGCAGCATTTCTATCTGACTCCCTCTTCCAGCAACAGGGCTAGGCCCTGGTCCCTTAGGCAAGTCAATTCCTCATGGGCTGTGTAACAAGCCAGTCCTCCCTGCCTGGTCTGGGACAAATGTGGGTGAACCTGGAACCTTTCCTGTGCTATTTGGGTCCACACTTGAGCCATATAATCACTAGAATTTGTTTTTCAATTTGGGCAATTCTGGAAATGAATCGATAGGGACTTAGCCTTTAGACCATGCCCGGTGCATGTTTTTCTACGTGTGTCTCTTCTGGAGCTGATAAGACTCCCCTACCTCTTTTTCCTCTTGTCCCGTCCTAGCTTCTCTGAAAAGACAAAGTCACCTCAGGCAGAAGTTAGTCATGCCTGCTACTGTCCCTGACCTGGACTTGGGAAGACCCTGCTTCCTTTCTCATCCCATTCTGCATTTCTTCTTCTAGTTTTTGGTCACATTCAGCTCCTAAAGTAGCTACTGTGTGCTTCATTATTGAACCCCGTTTCCCCAGGAGGGTGAGCAGGGGAGACCTGTGCCTGCTTGTACGCTTCTGCATTTTGAGTGTACAAGGTTTACCTAGCATTTGACACATAATAGGAGCCCGATAAATATTGCTGAATCATTGTATGGATACTTGAGATCTTATAATTATTATGATGAGCTAAAAACCCTTGTTTTGAGAAAGACAGAGGAGAGTTGATTTTTTTTTTTCCCTTCCTTCTTTTGGCTCCTTAGAGGCAGAAAGAAGATACGAGTCTTTGGGGATAGTTTCTCCATTACATAAAGTCATCTCAGGCTCACTGTACCTGTGTCTATCCAGGCTTATCACTCCCGAAAGAGTTGTACCGGTCGGTGAAAATAATAACAGGAAGCCTATAATCAGGTTCTATTCCCAGGCAAAATTATGAAGTTAGGGATATTTATTTGTGAGAAGTGAAGCTTCCTTGCAATGTGAAACAAGTTCCTAGCCTTGTCTTTAACAATTCATGTCAGCCCCAGCTCTGGAAACTGGGCTTCGTGGATACTGTCATCAGCAGTTTTGGGCACACCACAGTTGGCATTATGCAAACACACAGACCTGTGAAAGAGCAGAGGCAGTTTCTGGGCCATGTGTCTTCAGATCCTTGAATACTTTGCTTTCAGTCACTCCTGCTCCTTCCCCCAGGATAGAATGACCCTACCCCTCCTTTAGGCCTTGGGGGTTGAGGGGGAAGACATTGACTGCTCATCAAATATTCATGTGTTCCTCCACATTCCGCAGTCTTATCACTCCAAAGGAGCTAGAGGGCTGGAGACATGGCTTAGTGGTTAAGGTGCTTACGTGCGAAGTCTAAGGGCCCAGGTTCGATTCCCAGTACCCACATAAGCCAGATGCACGGGATGGCACATGTATCTGGAGTTCGTTTGAAATAGTTAGAGGCCTTGATGCGCCCGTTCCCCTCTCTCTCTCTCTCTCTGTCTCTTTCTCTGCCTCTTTCTCTCTCAAATAAATAAATATAATATTAAAAAAAGAGGGCTGGAGAAATGGCTTAGCGGTTAAGGTGTTTGTCTGTGAAGCCAAAAGACCCAGGTTCGATTCCCCAGGACCCACATAAGCCAGATGCACAAGGAGCACAAGCATCTATAGTTCATTTGCAGTGGCTGTAGGCCCTGGCATGCCCCTTCTCTCTCTGTCTTCTCTCTTCTCTCTCTCTCTCTGCTTGCAAATAAATAAATAAAATAAAATAAAGAAAAAAGGGGGGCTAGAAAACATGACTTCTAGTGGCCCGTGGTCTATGAAAAGAAGTGATAATGTGTCACCTCCCAGCCAAACCACAGGCTGTTCATTTACTCTTCCTGTTGTGGAAGCCATGGAGGCCTCATGTGGATTGTTGGAGCATCCATCAGACTAAGGCTATTTTTTGGGCTGAATGTGAAAGGACCCTCTCAGGCTCAGGTGTTGAACACTTGGTCTCCAGCTTGTGGTGCTACTGTGTGGAAGGTGTTGGAAACTTCTATAGATGGTAGAGCCTACCTGGAGGAAACAGGCTACTAGGGGGCAGAACTTTGAAGACTAACTGTGGTCTTTAGTCTCTTCCTGGCCATCATGAGTTGGAAAACCTTCCCTGCCCTGTGCTCCAACTAACATGATGTTCTGCCTAAGTGAGACAGGACACACGACCGTGAAGCCTCCGCAACCGTGCACCAAAACAGATCTCTCCTTCCTCAAGTTGTTTTGCTGGTCAGGTTATTTTTTTCATAGCAATAAAAATTCTGACTAGCAGAGACACTGAGCTCAGCCAGCTGCTAACCATGTTAGACAAATAGCGCAGGTATAAAATCAACCTGTGTTTCAAGGTGTTTCCATACAGGTTCTGTCAGGATTTCTACTCAGAAGTCCTCCTGAAAGGACACTCGTGTAGGGAACTGTCAGCCATGAACAGGTTGGGAGAACTAACATGAGCCCCTGGAGGCTCGAGATGGACAAGCCTTGACCACCCCTTGACCTCAAGGGACAAGAAGGAGATACTGATGGCCTCAGGGAGAACATAAGAAGTCAAGGAGAGGGAAGCCTTTATCTTTCTGGAATTGTGGTGTCGAATTAATGAGAAATTAGTGAAGCGATACTATGACGTCACCTCTTTCTGCTCACTCGTCCCCTGAGTGTGCCTCCCTAGGAAACCAACCAATAGCTTTGGTGATATAATCTCTAGGAGGGTTCAGTGCAGGTAGGAGTAGAGCATGGTGGCCGGGAGCTAAAAGGATGAGGTGCCCCAGCCCAAGACCTCCCGTCTTTGTCCTGAACTCTTGGAGCATCTATGGTGATGGGTCACCCTCATGAGACTAAGTGTCCCTTCCTCCATTATGGACTCTGAGATGCTTGGCAACAGACATGATGCTACATTCTGTTTGTGTCCCTGGTATTCAGCACCACATTTCAATAGAGTCTCTTTCCTATCAATGAAACAGTATGCGAACATTGTTCTGTTGAAGGGCCTGGCCAGATCCTTTCTATGAGCCAAACCAGGCTGTTGTATCTGAGTGCAATGTCTCAAGATCTGAACAGAAACTAACACAACCAGTGAGATCTTAAGTGTTCCTATTAGTTCTCCAAAGATTTGGTCTTCCAGGAAGCAGGAAATAAAATAAAGCATTATTAATTATGGCCAACGTGGGCACTTTCACTCACGGTTGGTATGTGGGGACAACTGGGAGATGTAGCCCTAAGGCTTAAAAATAAGATTGTCCTCCGATAATTGAAATGGTTCCAATACATAATACATTAAAGAATAAATTAACAAAATCACGTGAAAGAGACAGTGTCTCTGGGGCCAAAAGTGGGGCAGAAGACACCAAAAATTTTAAAAATATATTTTATATATTTATTTGACAGAGAGAAAGAGAGGGAATGGGTGCACCAGGGCCTGTAGCCACTGCAAACAAACTCCAGATGCATGCAGCACCTTGTGCATCTGGTTTATGTGGGTCCTGGGGAATGAAACCTGGGCCCTTAAGCTTCACAGGCAAGTGCCTTAACTGCTCAGCCATCTCATCAGCCTGACACTGAAATTCTTAGAGTAGCTATTTGTCACCCTTTTGTGATTTGTTGTTATCATTTGGGTTTTGACATATACATAAAATTGCCACCAATTCTTTCTTCCATATTCTGTGACAATTGCAATGTTTCCCTTAAACGTTTTTTAAGTTCTCAGGATTTGGGGTTCTCATGGTCACTCCCAGGTCACGGTTTTTACCCTTCCTGGGTGTATTGGTTGGACTTAGAACAACATCCAGAGACCCGTGCGTTGAAGGCTTCGTCCCTATTCTGTGCTCTCTATTGGGAGGTGGTGGTACTTTTAAGAGATTGGGGAAAGTGAAGGAGATGTTGGGAGCAGGGTATGGTAGCAGCACACGCCTTTCATCCCAGCGCTCAGGAGGCAGAGGTAGGAGGATTGCCACGAGTTCACTACCTAGTGAATTCCAGGTCAGCCTGGGCTACAGTGAGACCTTGCCTCAAAAAACCCAAAAAACAAAAACAAAAACAAGAGACACTGGGATCCTACCCACCTTCTCTTGCTCCCTGGTGGCCTCCTGTGCCATGCACTGACTCCTATGATACCCTGCCCCACCAAAGGCCCAGAGGCAACAGGACCAAGTAGCCATGAACAGACATCTTCAAAATCATGAGCCAAAGTGAACTGTCTTCTTTTAAGTTTTTTCTTTCTTTCTCTCCCTCTCTCTCTTCCTTCCTTCTTTTCTCGCTCTCTCGCTCTTTCTTCTTCTTTTTGTCACAGAGACAGAAAGCTGACTTACATTCTGAATTAGCATCCCTGCTCCTCCCTCCAGTTTGGGGTTTCCTGTGGCTCCCGTGACTAAACAGGCCTTTTTGAGTGTCAGGCTTCAAGTTTTTGGGATAAAGGAAAAGCTTTATCTGATGGTATAGGCCCATTTTAAACAAATAACTGATCTATAAATTTTGTACAAGTTGATACTACACCTGTCTGGAAACCAAGGGCTTATATCAGACATAGGTTCAGAGAGATAGAAAATCTTTGAGCCGACATCAACAACAACTTGATATAATGGTTTATTTCTTTTGCCTACAACTTCTTACTTATTCAAGAAGCTAGTTTTAGAAAAATATTTATTCATTTGAGAGAGACAGTAAAGAGAGGAAGAGAGAAAGAGGAATATGGGTGCGCCATGGCCTCCTGCAGATTAACCCTAGACTTATGCAACACTTTATGTCTGGCTTTGCGTGGGTACTGGGGAATGGAACCCGGGACAGCAGGCTTTGCAAGCAAGCATCTTTAACCTCTGAGCCATCTTCCCAGCCCTCAAGAAGATATTCCTGATGGTAAACTTACTTTCTCTTTAAAATCTTCCTTATATCCACAGTAGTGGGTTATAGGGTGCCTCTGTCTAGGACAACATCGAATTCAGGTATTTTTACTGGTCATGAGGCCAGTTCTTAGGGTATGCAATGTCTTCCAGATATTTTGTGAATGACACGAATGAGTAAATTCTTATGGGACTTTTTTTTGTCAGCATACCAGTTGGTCAGATAAAATCTTCTTTTATAAGGCTGTCTGCTTATTGTTTTACAGGTCAAGGCTGCGTTTTCTAAACCCAACAGTCCTTTTACCTTTTTTAAGGGTTAAGTCAGAAAAAATAACAATAAAAAACCCCACCAACTTCACTCATCAGCTCTACCTGCAATATTTACAGTCACAATTTTGAAGGAAATTAGAAAATATTAGTGGATGAGCAGCCATGTGTCCCAGAGAGGAATCCTACGTTATCTTTGCCAGATTTCTATAGCCTGAGGCACCACAAAAAGATTTCATTGCTTATTTTCGTTTTCCAGGTATCAGTGTCAGAAAGAGTTTGCCAAGGAGCCAAAATCTTCATCCATTTATGGCTTCACAGCTGATGAAAAATGTGTGATCATTAGAAGCTAATTACTGGTTTCACGGCAATATTTATCACAAAAGCTAATTTGATCTTCTAGGAGTCACTTCGGTGGGGCGGGGGTGTGGCTAACAGAACCCATTACTAAAAAGTCCTATAAAGTTTTCCCTTTAAAAGTTATGCCGCCACTTCTCTGACAGACCAAAACCAATTGGGGCTGACACTGGATTGGCATGGCCTGACATCTCAATGGTTTCCATCTGGCCTCAGTCAGTTCTGAAACAGTTTGTTTCAAAAGCATTCCTTTCTACTTGGAGGAAGATGTTTCAAAGATTCATATATGGAAAATTCAATTGACTATGCCTTTTTACATATCCTGAAGCATTGATTATTTTAAAATGCAGTTAAATTGCTTACACAAGACATAAAGATGCATTTAAATAGAATCTCGAAGCCTAAATTTCAAACCTTCTGGACTATTTGCTGACCTCTGTGTTTCCTCGCTGTTGCTTTTGTTTTCTTTGCATGTGTGAGTGCATTCTGGGTGAGACGGTATTTGTGTTGGACCCTAGTTGGTGGCTAGCTGCTGAGGTATGAGAGCTATTCTTTTATTTTATTTTTATGAGAGAGATATAGAGAGAGAATTGCTGCTCCAGGGCCTCCAGCAATTGCAATTGAACTCCAGACGTGTGCGCCACCTTGTGCGCATGTGCAACCTTGCATGCTTGCATCACCTTGTGCATCTGGCTTCTGTGAGACCTGGAGAGTCAAACATGGGTGCTTAGGCTTCTCAGGCAAGCATCTTCACCACTAAGCCATCTCTCTGGCAAAGATTTTCTTTCTTGGTGTGTGTGCACAGAATATGTGTGCTATGCTGTGTGATGTGTTGAGTGGTATATGCAAGTGTGCGTGTGCGTGTGTGTGCGTGTGTACCTGCCCATGAGTGCACTTGTGGAGGCCAGAGGAGAAGATCAAGTTCTCTCAGTTCCTTATCTACATAGCTCCTTAGATGGAATTTTTCTCTCAATATGAAATGTCACCTTCCTTCCTTCCTTCCTTCCTTCCTTCCTTCCTTCCTTCCTCCCTTCCATCCTTCCTTTCTTTCTAACAATGCACATAAGTGGCTCTCTGGTCTCCACCTCTCATAGGATGGGGGGGAGGGAGGTTTACAGAAGTGCATGATATGCCTGGATTTTCTTTTTTCAAGGCAGGGTTTCGCTGTAGCCCAGGCTGAGCTGGAATTCACTATGTAGTCTCAGGGTGGTCTTGAGCTCATGGCGATCCTCCTAACTCTGCTTCCTGCATACCGCGATTAAAGACGTGCGCCACCATACCTGGCTCCATGTACGGATTTTTATGTGTGTGTTGGGGAATTGAACTCTGGCAGTATCAGGCCCTCTTAGGCCTTCATGTCTAAGCAGCATGAGCTCCTGTCTGCTGAGCTATATCCCCAGCACCTCTTGCCCCAATTTTTGAATGCATATGTGTGTGTGTATGTACATGGGTGTACATACAAGTACAGAAGCCAGAACACTACCTTCAATGTCATTCCTCAGGGATACTGTCTTTTTTTTTTTTTTTTTAAACAGGTCTCTCCTTGGCCTGGAACTTCCCAATGAGGCCAAGCAGGCTGTGGCCAGAGCCCCCCCCAGGGGTGCTACTGTCTCCTCCTGCCAGGTTTTAGGGTCACAGGCACACATTGACATCAACATACCTTTTTTGTAGAGTCTTTATGCACTTTTATGTAGAGTCTGAGGATCCATCTCAGGTCCTCTTGCTTGAAAGGCAAACACTTTACTGACTGAACTGTCTTCACAGCGTCCACAGGATTTTCCTTTGGGACTTACACTTAGTCTTGAGGACAGGATACTTGAGCAAAGTGACTGGACATGTCAGAACACAAAGGATATCTCTGACTAGTGTCCACATTCAAAAGGAAGATGCTAAAACCAGGCAAAAAGAAAACCACCCTGGATCTGAAGGCAGGAACCCTCTATTCTGAACCTCAATGCCACCATCTGTAAAATGGAACAATAAAACCCACCCTCAGGATAGAGAGATGGCTTAGCGGTTAAGGCGCTTGCCTGCAAAGCCAAAGGACCCAGGTTCAACTTCCCAGGACTCACATAAGCCAGATGCACAAGGCGGCCCATGCATCTGGAGTTCGTTTCGAGCAGCTGGAGGCCCCAGTGCGCCCATTTTCTCTCTCTCTCTTTCTCTCTCTCTATCTGCCTCTCTCTCAAATAAATAAGTAAAAGTAAAATACATAAATACAACCCCTCCCTGATGCTCAGAACTGCTGTGAGGATTTGAAGTTATCTGAGGGAATCTGTGAAGTGCATACAGTATATGCATACCTGTGCTACAGTTTAGTTTACAAACTAGACTCTGGTTTCTGAGAAAATACACTGTTGTCAGTCAGAATGTGTTTTCTGCTCATGTCTTCCACACGTTTGCTGCTTTTTCCATCTTAACTAATTACATTTCATCATGGGAGGGAGAGACGGCTTAGCAGTAAAGGTGTTTGCCTGCGAAGCCTGAGGACCCAGGTACAATTCCCTAGGACCCACGTAAGTCACATGCATAAGGTGGCACATGTGTCTGGAGTTTGTTTGTAGAGGCTAGAGACCCTGGTGCACCCATTCTCCTCTTTCTATCTGTCTCTTTCTCTCTAATAAATAAATAAATAAATAAATAAATAAATAAATAAATAAATAAAGTACATTTCATGTAATCATGGCCCCAACTTTCTTGTTTTCAGATACAACTGCAAAACTTGATGAACTTCTCTTTTCCTTCACAATTTCTTAAGTAGAAGACCCATTCTTACCTCAAATCTTAGCAACCTCAGCATGTAATTTTTTCTCCCACCCCTTAGGAAGTTGAGAACTTCCAACTTTTCACAAAAAGGAAGGGCTTTACAACATCCCTTTGGTCTGTCAGAGTCACCTGAATCACCGCTTTGGGACACTGTAAGCACAGTAAGGGCTTATGACAGTCGTCTGAGGGAAGGCTTCTTAAAGAAAAGGGAGGTGACTGGTGAGTGAAACGCTTCAAAATACAGGGTCAGAGGCAGGCCTAGTTCCTTATGGGTGTTGTTTCATTTCACTATATCTACAAAAAATATTTATATATATGAGTATATATCTAGTAAAGATAACCACAGTGAGACTGCTATAAATCCATTTATTTTTTTTTCCCTAAAAAAGGCCTAGCATTTCCCAAAAGACAAAGCCTAGATTTTCTCAGCTCAGCCTTATGATTTTCTCAAGCTTTCCTTTTGCTTGGTTGCGTCCGCTCATATCAGAGGTAGACCACACAGAACAGGTGTGGGTTGGGAAGCGATGACCTGGGTTCTTGTTTAAGATGTGCCAGCAACCGCCCGTGTGCTCATAGACAGACCACCTGTCTAGTCTCCCTGGGTCTCTTCATTCATGGATATGAGATTAGGGGACTTCCATCTTCTTTTCTGGTGCAAGCTCTCTATCTCTAGTCTTTGTTAAGAATCATTATTTGAGATGAAAGCCATCCTTGGAGAGTTTATTTTAACAAAAGGTACTGAGGTTGCCATGCCCTTCCTCAGACATCAAGGGGTTTTCAATGTTCACAGGTAAAAACCTTAGAGGTCAAGATCCATGTCTTACTATCTTAGACCTCCTGTTGTGCCCAGCGAGATGCCCTGCGCTTAGCAAACATAATGTCTATTGAGGGTTGGATAAAAGAACAACTTTCCCTTTCAAAGGAGGCGCCTTTTCTACAAAGAGAAACGTTTGTATGTCACTTTAGGGAGACTGGTCATTGGGACCAGCTCTCAAGTTAGAGAGCAGCTGTAAAGGTAATGTGCAGTGACTGTAACCCAGCCTGGGTTGTGAAGTACCTTGAGGGCAGTGACCAGACTTCACTCAATTTTGCATACACTGCAGTCTTAGTATGAGGTTTGGCCACATGTGGTGATGGTGCACGCCTTTAATCCCTGCACTCCAGAGCCTGAGGTAGGAGGATCGCTGTGAGTTCAAGGCCAGCCTGAGACTAATTCCAAGTCACCTCACCTTAAAAAAAAATACAAAAACAAAACAAAACAAAACACCCCAATAACCTAGTAGGAGGCTTTGCAAATGGTATGTTCTCAATTAATCTGCATCCAATTTGTATTTAGCTAACTATATAAAAGTCTTTTGCTCGCTTATATCCAACCACTCTCTCCATTTATTCTGTCTTGCAAATGTGTAAACAAAAAAATGAAAAAACAGAAAGTTCTAAACTTCTGTTCCACTTGTCAAAATCATTTGCTAGTATTCACATATCCAGTCACAGCTAATCTTGTATAGATACTCTGTCCTTTCTATATTCTGATCGCAAAAGGGAAAAGAAAACAAGAAGGAAGAAAAAAAAAAATGAAAGGAACAATCATGCTGCAGATCCATCCCTTGAGCCCCATTGTAGTTTTAAGTTGCTATGAAGATGAGCTGGGATGGGTGAAATGAATATCTCTCACAGAGTCTCTAATGCTGTGTTTACACCAAGCATCTATAAGCAATGGATGGATGAAATGCCATTGGCAGAGATGAGCAGAGAAACCAGTATCTTTGCAATCATCATCCTCTCCTATCTCTCTTCCTCCAACCATGTCCCTTCCTGCAAGTCTCATCTCTGTGAGGTGTAGCGGAAGCCAGGTTATCTGCTTTTCCTTCTCAAACCCCACAATTGGTGCAGTCAGTCCCAAGACCCAACTTACTTGTAAATAACTTTGCTTGAGAGTTCCAAATGCTAGCTAGATTCTCAAAGTTCAAAGTCTATGTCTGCAGTCTCTGTGGTGGTTTGAGTCAGACGTCCCCCGTAAACTCATGTGTTCTCAATGCTTGGGCTCCAGCTGGAGGCAATTTGGGAGGTTGAGCCTTACTGGAGGAGGTGTGTTGGTGGGGGGGGGCAGGTTTTGGAGTGTTGTAGCCAGCTCCCACTTGCTAGAGTTCAGCTCACTCTCCTGCTGCTATTTTCCAGCTGCTGTGGCAGAGAGGATGTCCAGCCTCTGCTCATGCCATGCTTATCCCTGCTAGCATGAAGCTTGCCCTTGTGACTGTAAGCCAAAGTAAAACAGCTCCTCCCATCAGCAGCTATTGGTCGGGTGCTTTGTCCCAGCAATGTGAAGACAGCTACAACAGTCTCCTAGCTCTACTTCCAAGTATTCGACAAGGGTCTTGCACATAGATTATAATCTATAAACTGATCAATGCCTTGCGATCATTCAGCAAACTATCGAACCATCCTTGTGTGATCTGGGGATTGATGGTAGTTGGGGGATAGCAATGAGCAAAAATTAATGAGCAGAAATTTAAAGTAAAGAAACTAGAACAGTTTCTTCTTCAGCAAGTTGTATGCATTTTTAATAGAAGAAAGAGTGAGAGAGAGAACAAAAGGAAGAAAGAAAGAAGAAAGAAAGAAAGGAAGAAAGGAAGGAAGGATGAAAGAAAGGAAGGAAGGAAGGGAGGAAGGAAGAAAGAGAGAAAGAAAGAAGGAAGGAAAGGAAGAAAGAAAGAAAGAAACAAAGGAAGAAAGAAAGAAAGAAAGAAAGAAAGAAAGAAAGAAAGAAAGGAAGAAAGAAAACGAGCCAAGCTAATGGTGGCCTGGGATTAGTGTGGAAAATAGAAAGGAAAAACTGCAGCTGAGATAATCCACAGAGAAAACAAACTCTCCAGACCTGCTCACAAAACCCCTAATGCTGAGAAAGAAATAAAACTTCTTTCTTATTTCCATTGCAAATGCTTTTTTTTTTTTTTTACTTTTTCTTTTTTTTTTTTTTTCCATAATCCTTTGCCATTTGGAGAACACTCGTTAATCTGCAAAGCAAGCCCCGTTTCCAGGCCATTAGTGCCAGGACGATGTGAAATAGCAGCCAGCCTGGGCCATTAGAGCCATGGTCATTTAAAACACCAGCCCGTTCAGGTTATTAGCGAGCCAGGGCAATTTGAGTGAGCAACCTGTCCAGGCAATTAATGCCAAGGTAATTTAAAGTACCACACCATTCATGGGCCCTGTCAATTAGCAAGGTGGCTTCCATTTTACAAAAGGGGCATACAACTCATTGGGTATATATTTGGGGACCTTCCTTAAGGGTCGGGGGATGTCTGACCGCTGATCAGCTCTTGCACCTTGTGGGTGGGTGGTTTTTCTGACTGCAGGCAGGTTTCTGGACATCAGACCTGTGGGTGGGTGCAGAGTCACAAATCTTAGCAGTTCTGGCTCTGGTGCCCGGTGGCATCTTGTACAAAGTGTTGGGCACCAGTAAGATCCTTGCCCGTATCATAGAAGCACATATTGTAATGTAGATTGCACTCCCCCCACCCTCCCGAGAGCCAGGGCACCATTCACCAGCTTCTCCGGTGGTCCCAGAGAGTGCCAGAGTGTGCCAGCTGCCGGGGTATCACATACACCAGCCATACTCTTGGCACGCCAGAGGGGGTTGGGTGCCATCTCCCATTTTCTGCAAAATCCAGCCTAGAAGCACAGATGAGCTCTGTGTTCTGGGGTGTTCCTGAAGAGATTAGCACTGTTGTCTGTCACACACATCGTGATTGAATCTGGGGAAGTTTGTGGAAGGCACTAGGGAGGGCCAGTTGGCACTCATGCGCCCCTCTTACCCCCTCTCCCCCCTTGCCTGTCTCTGAGTGCAGTTTTCAGGTGGCTTATCAGGGTTGGCTCCCAGAAACATGACCCTTCCAGGTCGGCCTTGGAATGTGGGGTCAGGACCCATAAACTGCAGTGTGGGATGAGGGCTGTCAGTTTAGCAGAAACAAAAGGCATTAGTCATTTTTATGAGGTGCTTTGACCTTGTGGGAGAGCCAAAACAACTTCACAGACCCTAAAACATTCATAAGGTGCTCATTATCATTCTGATAATTACTCAGCCATGTACAGAGCCCTTCTGCTATACATCCTGCATAGTCTTTTTATTAGCTACCACAACTAATCAATCCCATTCAGCAGTGGACTTTAATTCATTAATTAAAAAAAAAAAAACAATAACAACTTGTCATATAGCACACTAGGAACCACGCAGCTTCAAGTAAGGAAGCAAGCTGTTTGCCTTCAGAACTTTACAGTCTTACTGGATTTCTCTGTCAGATCCTAGTCAGAAGTACAATACATTCTACCTCTTTCAGAAGGAAGGTGTCTAAAAGGGACATCAGCATTCAGGAAGGAATGAGTAGAATTTAAGTCAGAGGATTAGGATAAGAGAGTGAGGTGGGAAAAAAATTCTGCAATGCCTTGAAATATGATCTCCAGCAGATTGAATTGTCCAGGACCTATTGGAAGTCTAGCTCTCGGGGCTCTGATCCCAGATGACCACAGCCATTCTGGAATTTGTTGGTGGGAGGGAGCAAGCTTGGTCCCCACACCCAGAGGACTTCTGGTCAGGAGGCTGAAGCAAGCCAGCAGAAGGTTTGTTTTATGACATTTTTCCATCTAGTACAGGGAGAGCTTTACATTCAGACTCCTTCTAGAACTTTCTGATTCAAATAAGGATTGTGTCCAATTGTTTCATTCTGAAGATAAAGGAGGCCACAGAGATACTGTTCTACAATGCTTCACCTGCTCTATTTGCTAAAATCCTTCAGGGTCAAGATCAAATACCACCTCCTCCAAAACAGCTTCTTAAACTCTTTTCTAGAAACCCATATTATTGTGTGAATTCTTATAGAAATTATTTATTTCTATGTTGTCTTGCCTCTCTGATCTGTGGAATACAAACAGAATAAGTTATTTTTTATTTATTTTTTTTGGTTTTTCGAGGTATGGTCTCATTCTGGCCCAGGCTAACCTGGAATTCGCTATGTAGTCTCAGGGTGGTCTCTATCTCACAGCGATCCTCCTACCTCGGCCTCCCGAGTGCTGGGCTTAAAGGCATGCGCCACCACGCCCGGCTGTCAGATTAAGTTATTTCTTATGGCTTTATCCATAAACCACTGAATCCTAGAAAGATTCCTGTGTTTTCAAGCATCCATATTTCTTTGTTTTTTTTTTTCAGCCAGAAATCTAACAAAAGCTAGTCAAAATGGATCCTGGTTTCCTATCTAGACTATATTTATCTAAGGTTATTTATAAATATGGCTGCAATTTTAATGATAACTTTCATAAGGCCTATGATAGGTGCTTTCCACTTTCATTATCTCACAATATACCTAATATATTGCTACAAAATTGAGTTATTAAGACATTTTTAGTAATATTGAATTAAAACTATTTTCTGCAACTTGTACATTAAGTTCATTCACACTTAGTAGAACCTAGACAGGAAGTGCCTTTAGTTTTCCTCAGACATTACTTTCTAGTGTCTTTGGACAAATAAGGGACAAAAAAGGCTCTTCACAGTGTCTTTGTATGTTTTTGGGTTCAATGTCTTCAAAGTCACTTTGATAGTTAAGATTCAGGTTCAGCTATTACAAAATCCAGTATAATCATATTTATATTTTCAATCTCACATCCAGCTTAAAAACCCGTTTTAGCCGGGCGTGGTGGCACACGCCTTTAATCCCAGCACTTGGGAGGCCGAGGTAGGAGGATCACCATGAGTTCGAGACCACCCTGAGACTACATAGTTAATTCCAGGTCAGCCTGGACCACAGTGAGATCCTATCTCGAAAAACCAAAACCAAAACAAAACAAAACAAAACAAAAACCTCATCTTTTATTCTCTAGGCTCAAGCCTAACCCATGGTTTGGGAACCTGCAAGGTCTTAGGGGAATGTCGGCTTCAATTCTATGACAATCTATGATCCCAATATAAAGACAAGAGGCAATTTGAGCACATAACATAGCGTGTTTGGTTCTATCTGATGAATGCACACAAAAACCAACAGTGAGGTTTCATCTAAACTGCTTTCATCTGATGGCTTCTTCCTGTGTTAATAACGTCCCAGCAGTGGTGGTTGCCTTTAAGACCAGTGAAGCAGGCGTCAAATGCAGGTATGATCGAAGCACGGAGTAGAAGTAGCCTTTGCAGGGAAAAGGCTAATAAAATTTTGCGTTGCATTCTGAATTTAGAATTAGCGTCTGACAATCCCCTTTGGAATTATAACTCTTGCATTGTTACACACTAAATAGCTACACTTGTCTTATTAATAAAATCATAGTAATTGAGTAGTAGCATTTTCATTAAGACAGGAGTGTGGTTCATTTTGCAGACAGATGAAAAGACAACCTGGAGACTCCATAGGAGCTCTGCTCTTCCAGTCAGGTGGCACAGAACCCATATTAGTGGGAAATTGTTTTGAACAAACACAGCAGCAAGCCACATGCCGTTGCCCCCTCTGGGGTCAGCACTCTTATGAGTCTGCTTTGGGGGTTACTGGGTGGTCTTTAGTTTCTGGGTACTTCATTAGCTGTCAGAGTGGCTGTGCACATTTCTTTTAGAGACCTGCTTAGCATTCTCCCAGTATGTAGGACTGCCTCGGGTCTAATAGCATCCGGGAGCAGAGGCGGACACAGAGAGAGCTTCATTAAAGACATTACCCTCCACACTGGACAACTGAGGGAACTGCACGTATATACCAAACAAATCACAGCCAGCAGGAGATCCTTCACGAGTGAATATAAAACTCTGTACACTCCAGATTCCAGGGCTGGACCGGGTTCTCCCTCTCTGAGGGGAAGTAGGACACACAGTCATAGATGTGTTCCTAAGAGCCACTGTCGAACAGTGGTCCAACTATGTGTACATTAGCTGGACACAGGGGGATACACAACATGGAGTCTTAGTGGCTATGTGGCAGGCGATAGATGTCTGAATGCCGGGTGCTTCCTGTCCTGATGGGTGGAGAAGGTTGAGGGAAAAGTGACCACCTTCAAGTCTAAGCAAGATCCCTTATCTATATTTGTATACAACTTAATATAAAATTTCAGCACAGCTAACAGGAAACTAGATGTTGGCCAGTTTGTATTTCAGTGGAGATTAAAATACCATTCCAGATTTCCAATGGCATGTTCCTTTATTATTATTATTATTAACAAGATGTTTTGTATGGGTACATCACGTGTTGGTACCCTCTTTTCCCTCTTCTTTGCTCCCATTCCATTGGAGATGCTCCTCAGTGGGGGTTGCAGGTATTCCCCATGGGGTTGTGGTTTATGCGTTGTGGGAGCAGTAGTCAGTTATTTTTTTTTGGGGGGGGTGGGAATGCCTCTGGGTGTGATGTCTCGACCTACCACTCTTACAATCTTTCCTCCCCCTCTTCCATAAAATTCCCTGAGCCATGGAGGGTGAGTATTGGAGACAGGTTTGCATTGCTGGTAGAAATCACCCAACCAAGAGCAGCTTGTGGGAAAGAAGAGGTTTTTTTTGGCTTTCAGGTTTGAGGGGGAAGCTCCATGATGGCAGGGAAAATGACACCATGAACAGAGGGTGGACATCGCCCATCAACATAAGGTGGACCATAGCAACAGGAGAGTGTGCCAAACACTGGCAAGGGGAAACTGGCTGTAACACCCATAAGCCCTCCCCCAACAATACACTGCCTCCAGGAGGCATTGATTCCCAAATTTCCATCAGTTGGGACCTTAGCATTCAGAACACTTAAGTTTATGGGGGATACCTGACTCAAACCACCGCATTCTACCCTTGGCCCCCATAAGCTGATTACCATCAGTGATTTAAAATGCAATGCATTCATCCAATTTTAAAAATCCCCATAGTTTTTATCAATTCCAATGATGTTCATATATCCCCATAGTCAAAGATTTTTTAACTGAGCCATAATACCAAAAACTCCCCCCCAAAACCCATAATGGCACAGAATAAACATTCACACTGCAAAAGATGACATTGGGCATGGCAAAGAAATATTCAAGGATACAAGATTTAAAACAACCAGGGCAAACATCAAACTCTGTAGCTTTAAGTCCAACAACTCTAGCCAGTGACAAATCTCTAAATCCGATAATTCTAACCAGCAACAAGCCTCTGGTATTCCAATTCCAGCCCTCCAGCTAGGCTAGTCACAGTCCTAGAAAACTTTATCGGGGCCAGCAGCTTTTCTTAGTAGCCATCTCCACCTGGGTCTCCACTGCAATCCACGGTTCATCCTCATGGCCCCATTGGGTCTCCGTGCAGGCATCCAGCAAACCTGCTTCACACTGCCCATGGCCATTTCCAAAACACAAGACCGTGTTGCAAACTCAATGATCCTCTCTTTCCTGCATTTCTTTTATTCCACAATACCAGGTAGGGTGCCAATTTGTTAATCCAGGGGGAAATAAAGCAGATTTTGAAGAACAGGATACTCCTTGAGCACTCAGGCCCCTTCAAAAGAGTCTGCATTCTTCCTGTTTCCCCAGTACAGGTCAGCTGGCCTAATCTCAAAGGTTGTAATTTCTCAGTTGTAGATGAATGGGCAAGAGTTCACCCAAAGATTTTTCTGTGCCATATCCCTCTGCTCACACTAGTTCATTTCTACACAAAGCAACCCTGCACAACTTCTTAGGACATGGGCAAAACAGCAAGCTTTTCACACAGACTGCTAGCCCAGTCCTGGCAAAGCTCTTTCTCACCCTCATAAGCCAGACTTCACAGTTCATAGTTCTTACTTCATTCAGGTCTTTTAACTCTGACCAGAATAGTCCATCAAGCTGTACTTACAGCACTGCAAGATGTCTCTTAGGTCAAGGTTTCAAATCCTCCCACATTCCTCCTGAAAATCAGTTCCAAAAGGCCGAAGCCACACAGTCAAGTGTCTAGAAGCATCCCCACTGCTCGGTATCACTTTACTGTGGCAGTCACGGTTCGCATTGCTGGTAGAAATCACCCAACCAAGAGCAGCTTGTGGGAAAAAGAGGTTGATTTTGGCTTACAGGCTTGAGGGGAAGCTCCATGTTGGCAGGGGAAACAAAGGAATGAGCCGAGGGTGGACATCACCCTGTGGCCAACATAAGGTGGACCACAGCAACAGGAGTGTGTGAGAAACACTGACATGGGGAAACTGGCTATAACACCCTTAAGCCCACCACCAACAATACACCGCCTCCAGGAGGCTTTAATTCCCAAATCTCCATCATCTGGGAACCTAGCATTCAGAACACTTAAGTTTATGGGGGACACCTGACTCAAACCACCACAGTGAGCTTTAAGTCTACTTCAGTGATGAGCTCTTAGGAGCCTCTGGATGTCTGCTTTGTTAAGTGTTGAGTATCCTCAGGGTCTGTCTCCTACACCCTGGCGCTGACCATCAGGTTCTGCATGGAAGCAGCACTTTTCCTTGTTTGCCCATTGCTCTGTGGTTTCAGCAGTGGCTTTGCTGAAGTGCGAGGGGTAGTTTAATTCCTTTGGTCTTACTACCTTCTGACAAAGAAGAACAAATTAAATGGGATAAGCATTATTAATTGAGGGAGAATTTGATGTGTGTAATCCCTCTTTTAGCCAAAGACTAGTGAGAGCTTGACACTGGAGAACATAATCTTTGTCTCCATAGGATTCTGATGTGCGTACCAGTTCCAGATATGGGTTCCTTTACACTGAGCTGATCTCTTAGCCATTCAGAAAGCTATTGGTTACCCACTGAGGCTGTGTGCCACTATTGCACTGGTGTGTACATCCTGTCAGGGTATTTGCTTCTGAGTCGCTTTCTTTAGCCATCTGGGTAGTTGGTGTCATTGTCTGATGGAAGGAATGGAGTATAGCATTAATTACAGGGATTATGTTGCATACAAACATAAGCTCTAGACTTTTGCCCTTCAGGACCTCAAACGTTATCCATTCCTCAAACCATTTCCCTGGCAAGTATTTATTTGGTGTCATCAACCATTGATGCATGGATAGAGGAAGATTGATTGACTAGATGTTACTTTCATGGAGGTTTGGATCAAACAGGCCTGCCCTGGAATTATGATACGGTGGTTGCCATTGCTGGGATTCCTTTGGGTCACTTCCCCCCTCTCTGAATCTCAGCTGTACCTCCAGGATAAGATCCCCCTCTTTTTGAACTTGTGAGGGGGGGGCTCGATGACATCCTGCATGTGAGACACCTGGCTTTGTGCCTGGCACCTGGTAGGTGGACACAGGTCCCATCCAGGAAACAGTCACAACTTGTGAGATTGGTGAACAGATGCATGCTGGGACAGGTTCTCAGAGGGGAAGTAGGACAGCGCCGCAGGAGGAGCTAGTCCACCACACGAGGCTCTGTACTTCCCACGGAGCTCGTTCTGAGCGACCCTTCAGAGATATCTGGTGGCAAAGGGTACTTTGTCTTGTCTTTCTGCCCTGACTTCTCTTCTCCAGAGTGACTTTGTAACTCCAGGTGAGGCAGATTCCTTCAGCTGGAGGACATGCTTGTGGAGAGACACAGTTGTGAATTGCAGGTAGCCCACAAATCTCAGTAGATTCAGCTATACCACAAGGGTGAGGTCCCCCCCTTTTGAACTTGTGCCGCTTAGATGAGATCCAGACGTTGGCTCTGTTTGCCCACATGTGGGCTCTGTGAGGAACGCTCAGCTCACTCAAGGGGTGCAAGGACTCTGAGCTCCTTCTTCACTCCTGTGTGGATGCCTGGAGCTCAGGGAGGAGATGAGACAGGCGCTTATACACTGCTGAACACCAGGTACACGCGTCCTAGAAGCCTCTCAGGCAGAATGGTACAAAGTTCTGGAGGCAGAGGAGGTTTTTGACTGGGGTCTTTCATGGAAAGCTTGATTGATGCCCTTGAGGCCTAAAGTCCAGCAGAGGAAATTTCTTCATCAGGGGAAGCATGCGTTGGGAGTGCCGAGCCACATCACAGGAGAGAGGGCTCCGGAAGGGGGCAGTGTGCTGGTGAGTTCACTTAGTGGAGTCCTTGGTTGTACTTATTAGGAATGAAGGTCCTGGGATTCACCAGACCCTCTGATGTGAGATCTTTGGATAATTCTGAGGCATGTGCAAAGTCTAGGGAGTCCTGATTGTCAGCATCAATCCATCTTAGTCCTATTCTGGTTTAATATTTTTTATTACATTTATTTATTTATTTATTTATTTAGAGGTAGGGTCTTGCTCTAGGTCAGGCTGACCTGGAATTCACTATGTAGTCTCAGGGTGGCCTTGAACGCATGGTCATCCTCACCTCTGCCTTCTGAGTACTGGGATTAAAGGCATGCACCACCATGCCCAGCTTAGTCCTATTGTTTAAACTCAACACAAGACCTGTTTTTTTTTTTGCACTGGGCGTGGTGGTACAGACCTTTATTAGAGAGAGAACAAAAGAGAGAAAGAGAGAATTGGTGCTCCAGGGCCTCAGCCATTGCAATCGAACTCCAGATGCATGCACCATCTTGTGCCTGTGTACAACCTTGCACACTTGCATCACCTTGTGCATCTGGCTTATGCGGGACCTGGAGAGTGGAACATGGATCCTTAGGCTTTGCAGGCAAGTGCCTTAACTGCTAAGCCATCTCTCCAGCCCAAGACAAGACCTTTTAAATGAACTTGCCAAGCAGTGGTAAAAATCAAGATGCTGCACTCGGATATAGCAACACAGTCGATTTTTTTTTTTTTTTTTGTCACTGGGGGCACCTGATCTAATGGGGGCCAGAAATGTAGACAAATCATGTGGAGCAAAGATTGACAATTCTGTTCCATGGGCGGATGGCTTTGAAACCGTGCAGAGCTGAGTTATAACATACTAGTTTCCTAGCAGTGTGGTTTGGCCAAGATCCAGACCAAAAGTGGGAGATTAACTCTCATTAACAGAAGCATCTTCTAGCCCTCTTGTATGGAAGGAAAGACTATTTCTAAATTCTCTTGGCCTCACTTGTAAGTACTAAAACATAAGGATGTTGAAACTTTTAAAAGACAAAAATTACATAGCTCAGAATCCCATCGTCCTACCCTAAAAGGCACTTAGCTTCCCCCCCCCTTGTTTTTGGTTCCCCTTATTTTGTAGAACCAACTAAGGCCCAGCTTCTTATACCATGGGTCCCACACCATATGGGTTTACAGAACTGGATGCGGGAGTTGCAACAAAGTCTGGCACCAGTGAGAGCTTTCTAAACATGCGACCACGAAAAACTCATTCAAAATCAAAAGCATAATGAAGGAGCCGGGTGTGGTGGCGCACGCCTTTAATCCCAGCACTCGGGAGGCAGGGGTAGCAGGATTACCATGAGTTCAAGGCCACCCTGAGACTACATAGGGAATTCCAAGTCAGCCTGAGCTAGAGTGAGACCCTACCTCATACAAACAAACAAACAAGCAAACAAACAAGCAAAAAAGTGAAAAGGCATAATGAAGGGCTCAGGAGATAACTAAGTTGGTAAAATGCTTGCTTTGCGAACATGAGGGACTAAATTTGATGCCCAGGACCCACACAGAAATGCCAGGCGTGGTGGCACATCCCTGTAATTCCCACAGTGGGGAGAGGATCCGTGGAGGTTGCTGACTAGCCTGATTAGCAGAATCCAGGCCAGTGGGGAGACCCTGTTGCAAAGGACACAGATGACATTCCAGAGGATGACACTTGAGGTTGTCCTGTGACCTTCACACATGGACACATATACACATGCACTTGCATACACAGGCACCTGCACACACGTATGTACTGTACACACACACACACACACGCACACACACACGCACACAAAAAATCATCAATTAAAGGTGTTTCTGGCACTGTTGCTCCCATGTTGGGTGGTGGAACATCACTGCAACCTTGTTTTTATGTTTTATTTTTATTTTTTGGTTTTTCGAGGTAGGGTCTCACTCCAGCCCAGGCTGCCCTGGAATTCACTATGGAGTCTCAGGGTGGCCTCGAACTCATAGCGATCCTCCTACCTCTGCCTCCCGAGTGCTGGGATTAAAGGGCGTGTGCCACCGTGCCCGGCCTGCAACCTTGGTTTTGAACACACACTATGCACACTTTGGAACCGCGCACCAATTCTCTCTGTCTTGCGCCTCAAAAAAAAAAAAAAAAAGAAAGAAAGAGAAGCCGGGCGTGGTGGCGCACATCTTTAATCCCAGCACTCGGGAGGCAGAGGTAGGAGGATCGCCATGAGTTCAAGGCCACCCTGAGAGTACATAGTGAATTCCAGGTCAGCCTGGACCAGAGTGAGACCCTACCTTGGAAAAAAAAAAAAAAGGAAAAAAAAGAAAGAAGGAAGGAAGGAAAGCAAGCAAGCCTAACTCAAACAAGGTGGAAAATGAAGACCCACCCCAAAATTGTTCTCTAAACTTCCACTTGTACACAGAGAGAGACACAAAGAAAATTTAAAAAGCAATTCTTTGGAGCTGGAGAGATGGCTCAGAGGTAAAAGGCACTTGCTTTCAAAGCCTGACAGCCTGGGTTTGATTCCCAAGTACCCACATCAAGCCAGATGGACAAAGTGGCACATGCATCTGGAGTTCATTTGCAGTGGCAGGAGGCCCTGGCATGACCATACTCTCTCTCTCCTTCTCTCTCAAATAAATAAAAATATTTTTTAAAATGAATAAATAGGGCTAGAGAGGTTCCTTAGTGGTTAAGGCCCTTGCCTGCAAAGCCTAAGGACCCAGATTTGGTTCCTCAGAACCCATTTACGCCACATACACAAGGTGGCACATACGTCTAACGTTCATCTGCAGTGCCTGGAGGCCCTGGTGTGCCCATTCTCTCTAGTAAATAAACAAAAAGCAATTCTTTGGCCTACATACCTTTTATTAAGGATGAAACCAAGTATGCATACTAAAGAGATGGATGTGCTATTTATTTTTTACATAAAGAATTAAATCTTGACTGAGTATTTGGTACTGCAGGACAAATCTTTTGAGTTGATTGACATTTGATTTTATAATCCTCAATGCAGGGAGCGTAGGCACTCACACATACAGAGTACAAAATGGCTGAAGTATGCTTGGGGGTCCCTTCAGAAAATGTTGAAAATTCTGTCCTAATTCCAAGGAAAATTCATTTAATACATTTTTATGAAACACAAGACAGAAAGTCAAAGATCAGCACTTAAAATCAAACATTTTCAACATCATACAATTCAAAGATAAACCACTTTGATACTTATCTGAAATGATGGTAGGAAAAAATAGAAAGTCTTTGTTTTCCATAGCTAAATTTTATATTTCTGTAAAAGCAGAAAATTTGTGTGTATGTACGGTTGAAACACAGCAATTCACGGCACACGATGATCTTGAATTTGAGCCCAGTCTTTCAGGCATTTGTTGGTGTTACATAGTGTCATGCGACCGTTCCAAAGTGTGCATAGCGTGTGTTCAAAAGCAAGGTTGCGGGCTGGGCGTGGTGGTACATGCCTTCAATACCAGCACTTGGGAGGCAGAGGTAGGAGGATCACTGTGAGTTCGAGGCCACCCTGAGACTCCATAGTAAATTCCAGGTCAGCCTGGGCTAGAGTGAGACCCTACCTCAAAACAACAACAACAACAAAATGTTTGATTTGTATACCTATTTTAGATACCTATATGCCCAGGGTTATGTAAAACTTTCTTGGGTGAAAAGGAGTCATGACTAGCAAAGCATTCAAAAAGCCCTGATATAAAGAATACATGCATGAATGGTCCAACAACTTCCCTAAGACTGCTTGATCTTCTTCTCTTCTCCTTGGTGGGACTCAGGGCCACTCATGGACAGTTCACCATGGCCATTGTGGCCATCATAGATGCTTCCAGAGCTGTGGATCTCTGTCTTCCCAATGAGACTCTGGGACCAGTCCTATTCAGGACGAGAAAGGAGGTGCGAGGGGAAACAGTGAACAGGCAAGTGGCATTGGCAGTCGGGTTGACAGAGCACTGGACACAAAGCTCTACAAAGAGCTCTTTGGAAACCAGAAGTCAAGATTGGTTAGATGAAGTCTCAGCTTGCCCAGCTAATTAATGAAAGAGCCAGGATTAAAAGATGCATCTGGAGACTGGTGGGGGGCTGAATTGTTTTTCTTCTTGTCATTCATTCTATCAATTCTGTTTATTTTTTTTTAATTTTGAGGCAAATCCAACAGACTGGCCTTTTTTTTACATGAGAGAGCAAGAGTGTGTGTGTGTGTGTGAGAGGGAGAGACACACACACACAGAGAATTGGTACACCAGGGCCTCCAGGCACTGTAATCAGACTCCAGATGTTTGCAGCACCTTGTGTACATGTGCGACCTTGTGCATGTGTGTCACCTTGTGCATCTGGAGAGCAGAACGTGGGTCCTTAGGCTTCACAGGCAAGCACCTTATCCGCTAAGCCATCTCTCCAGCCCTCTGTCCAATTCTTTAGAGGTATGGACCTCAGCCAGAAAGGTCACAAAGAGGAGGGCAGAGCACAGCTTGCTACTCTCTCTGGGTCACACTCTGTCCTTTGGACCCGAGCAATCTGCTGTGTTCACAATTTCAATCTTCTGCATGTAACTCCTGCTATTATCTGAACCAATTCTTAAAACTCTGTTTCAAGCTCTCCTACAACTAAGCATAGGAGCCCAAACCTGCTCTAAGGGCAGTAGCGAATAGGACTGGATCAATGTCCTTCTCTCCCCACAGCTAAAGTGCATTTCCAGAAGCAGAAGTCTCCCTCGACACCATTATCTGCCCTGTTCTCCCATTCCTTGCAGCAACAGCATCTTGGAACATCTTTATTTCAGTAGAATCTTTTGCCTGGCTTTCGTTTTGCTAAAACGTCCATTGAGGCACTTTACGATCAACCATATGGATGGCCTGCCGAAAGGGAGACTCATGACTCCATCTCCAGTGAATCCGAAAGCTTCTCAGACTTAAATAACAGACTCTCTGGTTTCTGTCATCCTTATCAGGATTTATGGTATTCTGGAGCTAGTTCAGATCTCACAGAACCTGTTCTTCTGCTCCTCACAACTGCCCAGGGAGAAATTTCTCTCTAATGTCCAGGAGCTTGGAGTATAACAAGAGGGTGACAGCCACAGTGGAAAGTCCTGCCTCTCTATCACAAGGAACATTAAGGATCAACCCTGTATTATTGGCACAGATATATAGGTAGGAGTAAACAGAAAAAAAAAAAAAGTTCATTAAGTTATGGGAGAATTTATTCCTGGGAACTCTGTAAGTAAAGATAATTATAAAAACTAACATTTGGGGCTGGGGAGATAGTTCCTCCAATCAAGTACTTGCTTTACAAGCCTAAGGAACCGAGTTTGAGCCCCCAGACCTACATAAAGAGCAACCTGGGCATGGTAGTGCATGCTTATGATCCGAGCACAGAGGAGGCAGAGACAGGAGGATCTCTGAGGCTTGATGGCCAGCTGGTCTAGCCTACTTGGAGAGTACTGGGCCAGTGAGAGACCTTGTCTCAAAAAGAAAAAACAAAAATCACTACAGATGTTATCTGAAGAATGCCCCTCAAAGTTGTCCTCTGGCCTCCACATACATGTGAGAACATATCTACATACGTGTGTGCCTGTACACTTACACAAACCTACACAAATAGGCAAAACAAAAGCTAGTGTTTGCTGAACATTTACTATGAACAAAGATAGTTTTAATAGAGGATTAAATAAGATAATGGATTATTTTGTTAATCTAACCTCAAAATTATGAGATAGGCACTATCGTATTTAGCCGCCTCCCCATAGTATGTAAACATGGAACATAGGGACCCTGCCCATCTTGTTTCCAGTTATATTACAGTAAGTAAGAGAAGAACCTGGCACATAGATAGCTGGGATGGTCTGACTGTTTGCCTCCAGTGCAGATGGTGAACCCTGACCCACAAGGCGATGATACTGTGATGTGAGACTTTGGGTTGTGATTAGGTCAGGAGACTAGAGACCTCACCAACGGGATGAGTGCCCTTATAAAATAGACCCCAGGGAACTAGCTCACTCCTTCCATCTTGTGAGGAGACAACAAGAAGTGGCCATATATGAAGGAGAAAGCAACCCTTCCCCAGGCTTCCAGCACCATGATCTTGGACTTCCCAATCTCCAGCACTGTGGGAAACAAATGCTTACTGTTTATATACTAACCAGGTCTAGGGTATTTTTTGAGAACAGCCTGAACAGTAAGATAATACCCAAGTGGTATTTGTTAACCAAGTAAAGGTCCAACAAGACCTTCCAGATGGGGACCTTGTGCTGGAAGATTTAAGTGATATCAGCTCAAGCGGCCTGCCTAGGAGCCACTCCCTAAACTGTTCTACAAGTTCCTGAGATTGGCCACTGAGCAGAGGCTGAGATCTGTGCGCTCAAGCTGGTAGGGAGGGATGGCAGAGAAATACAATGGCTGCTTTCGGTGGGAAAGTGCAGCTGACATTGACATCTCTGCTAACTAGCCAGACACACAAGGTGACGCAAGCGCACAAGGTGGCACACACATCTGGATTCAATTGCAGTGACTGGATGCCCTGGAGTCCCAATTCTCTTCCTCCCTCTCTCTCTCTCTCTCTCTTTCATAAAAAAATTAGGGCTGGAGAGATGGCTTAGTGGTTGAGCACTTGCCTGTGAAGCCTAAGGACCCCAGTTCGAGGCTCAATTCCCCAGGACCCACGCAAGCCAGATGCACAAGGGGGCGCACGCATCTGGAGTTCGTTTGCAGTGGCTGGAGGCCCTGGCGCGCCCATTCTCTCTCTGTCTGCCTCTTTTTCTCTATGTCCGTCGCTCTCAAATAAATAAAATAAACAAAAAAATTAAAAAGAAAATTTAAAAAAATTACAAAAGAAAAGAAAAAATTGAAGCCAGGTGTGGTGGCGCACGCCTTTAATCCCAGCACTCGGGAGGCAGAGGTAGGAGGATCGCCATGAGGTAGAGGCCACCCTGAGACTACATAGTGAATTCCAGGTCAGCCTGAGCCAGAATGAGACCCTACCTCGGAAAGCGAACAAAAAAAAAAAAAAAAAAGAAAGAAATTTGAGAGAGAGAGAGGCAGATAGAAATAGAACGAGTATAGGTACTCTGGAGCCTCCAGCTACTGCAAAGGAACACCAGACATATGCCCCACTTGTGTCAGACACATCTTTTAGTCTTCAGTCTTCTGCTGATTGTGCCATGCCAGCTGAGACCTCACCACCCCAACGTTATCCTCTTCTTTCCACAGAGTTCTGTGAGGAAGTCTGTTGTCCATCGCTCAGTCACCTTAGCCACCAACACCCTGTGTCTGTCTGTCCACTGCTTCCCCTCACATCCCTCTCCCTCCTCCTCACCCTGTGCATACTTGCACCCCAGATTCCCTCTTCTTGGGCTAGTCGGCCCAATTCTGAAACTTTTTGCTTCTCATTTATCACATCTTGACATATTCCTAGTCTTTAAAACTTTGAAGTAATTTACTTATTTGTGTGTGGGTAGGTATCTCTTGCTTCTGCAAATGAACACCAGCTTATGTGGGTAGTTTGGGAATTGAACCCCAGCTGGCAGGATTTGCAAACAAGTGCCTCTAACCTCTCAGCCATCTCCTACGGTCCTTGGCATATTTCTTCCAGAGCTTTGGTTGAAGGTTTTGTATCTACTCCCCAGAGGGATGGTTCTTCATTCTGTTTGTACCTGTCTCTCACCCACACTTTCTTGACTTTAGTTGTTTCCTTGTTTGCCTTATCTTCCTCTACATGTCTGATTCCTTACCTTTTTTAAACAAAAATTATTCAAAGAGAGAGAGAGAGAGAGAGAGAAAAAGAGAGAGAGAGAGAGAGAGAGAGAGAGAGAGAGAGAATTATCATGTCAGGGCCTTAGCCACTGCAATCAAATTCCAGACACTTGTGTCACCTAGTGGGCATGTGTGACCTTGTGCTTGCCTCACCTTTGTGCATCTGGTTTACGTGGGATCTGAAGAATCAAACATGGATCCTTTTTTTTTTTGGTTTTTCGGTTTTTCGAGGTAATGTCTCACTCTAGCCCAGGCTGACCTGGAATTCACTATGGAGTCTCAGGGTGGCCTCAAACTCACGGCGATCCTCCTACCTCTGCCTCCCGAGTGCTGGGATTAAAGGCATGCGCCACCACGCCCGGCCAAACATAAGCTTCACACACAAGCACCTTAACCACTAAGCCATCTCTCTAGCTTTCTTTACTCTTTTAAAAAATATTGTATTTATTTATTAATTTATTTTTGGAGAGCGAATGGGTGAGAATGGGAGAGAGAATTAGCATGCCAGGGACTCCAGCCACTGCAGGTGAGCTCCAGACACATGCACCCCTTGTGCATCTGGCTTACGTGGGTCCTGGGGAATTGAACCTGGGTCCTTAGGCTTCACAAGCAAGTGCCATGATCACTAAGCCATCCCTCCAGCCCCTTTCCCTTTTTTTCCTGAGTAAAAGTCTGTAAGAGCTTGCTGGATGGCTTTTGACTTGGGGTCAAAAGGCTTGAGCTTGTTGGAACGAAGAAGCTGTTCAGCTTTTTAATCCTTATTTTGTTCATCTGCTAAGTGGGATAACTCACACATCTATCCACATAAGCCTTCGTTAGCCTTTGAAGTTATCATGAGATTAAGTATGGCGAGCTTTGTGAAGCTTTACAGATACAAGGCATGTTATACACATTAGCTATCATCAGTACTTTCTACCCTTGTTCTTTCTTAGGTTTTTCTCAAAAAGCATGCTTAGAGATACGAGGTAAACACAGTAAGATAGGAAAGGAAATAGAAAGTTCATCAGGAAAAACAAAACCAGAAAAACAATAAACAAATAAACAACCACTTAGGGTCTCAGTAGGTCCAGCTCACTGGAGAGCTGAGCTGGAGTAAGACTCCTTGAGAAACTGGGTCAAGCTATGCACGTTTATTTATGTAGCATATCTTTATACATTTATTTATACTCAGGAGCCCATTGCGTCCCTCATATTTTAAAATATTAATTCAGTTGAGTTCATAATTCCTCTTGGGAGATGAGAGAGGGACATGAGAAAGGCAAGAGGAAGGAAGGAGAATGAGTGGAGGAAAAGAGGGTCATGGACAATTGAGCACAGGCCAAGAGGAGAGGGGGAAGAGTGAAGAGAAAAGAGATGCATGGAAGCGACCGGTAGGGTTTACAGTCAGTGATTAAAACCAAGGTCTCAGAAGCTTAGTAAGTAAGTGTCGCCCAGAGGCATTTAAGTTTGTGAAATAGGTTGGATATTTGGAAAGCAAAGAGCACCAGTCCCTCAAGTCTAGATTTAAATCACCTTGAGGTCATATTTTCTTTCAGGTGACCAAGAACTGAGCTGAGGAAGACGGCCACAGTTCTCTCTTTTCTAGCAGTGCCCAAGCGCTGAGGCCGTTGGCACCTGTGTTAGTTACTTTCCTTGTTGCCGGGACAAAATACCTGACAGAAGTAGTTCAGAAGAGGAAAGACTTATTGCGGCTCACGGTCTCGGAGGGAACATTCCATTGCGGTGGCGACGGCAGGGCGGAACAGCTCCATGATGGAGGAAGCCAGTGGAGATGTTCCTCGCAGGGCAGCGGGACCAGGAAGCAGACAGTTAGGCTGGAACTGGAAGCGAGCAGACCGTTCAAGAGTGACATCTCGTGGCTAGGCCACACAACCTGAAGATCCCACGACCTCCCAAACACAGCGCCACCAGCTGGGGACCAATAGTCCCAGCAAGCCTTAGGAACCCTCTTGTCTCCACGTCTCCAGTACTGAGATTATAGGTGTGTTCTATCTACCTTGCCCAGCCTTTGCCTGGGTGCTAGAGATGCAAACTCAGTGACACAATACCAGACCAAAGCAACTTAAGGAGAGTGTTATTTGTTTTAAAGCTCACAGTTTGAGAGTCTATCAGGGTGGGGAAGACATAGCAGTGGGCGCTTGAGACAGCTTATCACTGCATCCACAATATGGAAGCAGAGAGAGAGAGAGAGAGAGAAGAGAGAGAGAGAGAGAGAGAGAGGAAATGAATAGATGAGTGAGGATGCGCTACACACTTTTTCCATTTTATTCAGTCCAGAAGCCTAACCCACGTGCTGCGTGGGATGGTGCCATGCACATTCAGGGTGGGTGTTCCCTTTCAGGAAGCACAGTCATAGACACACCCAGTGATGTATCGCCATGGTGATTCTGAATCCTGTCATGTTGACAATAAGGCTGAACCATCACAGAGAGTTAAGCACCAGGAGCCTTGTGATATCCAGATACGGGTTTGTTGCCCTAGCCGTTGAGCCATTACCTAGACCTGGTTACTCCTAATCTCTCGTGTGTCTCTTCCTGTCTCTATATTGCAATGGCTTAGAAAATTTTTTTTCTGAGACAAAGCTTGTGTGTCATAAAATCTACCCATCTAAAGTGCATAATTCAGTGACTTCCTTTAGCACGTGCACACAGCTGCATGATTACTACCACTCTTGGCTTCTAAAATACTTTCATACCTGTCACCCAGTCACCCGCCTCTTCTTTCTTGCCCCTGGACACCATCAGTCTACTTCCTGTCTCTGTGGACTTGCCTATTTTGAATGTTTCAGACAAATGGAGTACTAAAGACATATGGTCTTCTGTGTCTTACTTCTTTGAATTGGCCTAACGTTTACAAAGCCTCGCTCACAGCGCAGCACGGAACAGGGCTCCAGTGTTTTTCCACAGTCTAACCATGTTCCGTGGTATGGATATACCACGTGTGGTTTACCCAGTCATCAGCAGATGCACATCCGGTTATTCCTCCTTTGTAGCTATTACGTGTAATGCTTCAGTGAAGGATATGTTTCAGCGTGGATATGTTTTCATTTCTTTTGAGCATTCGCCTAGGTATACACTTGCCGGCTCCCTGTGTCCTGCATTTTGTAGGTGCCTTTCTATACTTCGCTTTGGCTCACTGTTCGCTCTTCAGTTGGAGCAGTTTGCATTCATTTTGATGCAGAGGTAAGGATCCCAGTCACCAGCTGACTGTGTCTTGCTTTGTGTGTGTGTGTGGGCTGTCAACTGTGCCCACGGACTCACTGAACGATGGGAGCTTCCATCTATAGCAGCCACTGGCTGCAGCTAGGGCTATTCCTAAGTAGTGGGAACAACACAGACAGGACCAGCCATTGCATTCCCTACTGCTCGCTGTGCTACCTCATTGGTTTCCAGCGAGTCTCCGAAGAAACCCTCTTCCAGATGCTTCAGTGAGGCACGGCTCCTTGGTGAGAAGCTCGTGCGCTGCCTCACTCCACAGCGTAAGGCTGGAGACGTTCACTTTTGCACTGCTAAGGGGTGCCCCGGAAGCTCCAGTGTTCTTTCTCATCAGACCAGCAATGGGAGGAAGTCAGGGTTAGGTGTACCTGGGCAGGCTGACCATCAGAATACTTCTTGGCTGTCAGCAAATCCAATTTGCACGGGGGGGGAATGATGATGTCTGATGTCCAGATAAAAGGTTCCAATCAATGAGAGGAGGCTTGCCATGCGATGGAAAGCTTTTCACCGTGTCTGACAGAGACAGGAGTGCAAAGCCATAAAGGAAAAATAAAATTCTTCTGCCAATTCCCTGAAAGGGTCCTTTTAAGCCTTGAGATGCTTGGAGCTGGTAAGGGGAGGCAGATCTCAGACGTCTTCAGGAAGGTTATTAATGTTTCAAAAATTGCAGAATCATAAAAGTTAAGTCAGGGGAGTCGCTTTTAAGTCTTCTAATTCATCAACTGCAAAGGTCCACCTCTTCCTTTCTTTTTTGTCTCTACCCATTCGGGTAGCTCTGTCAGATCTGGTTTGAAACAAATGACTGGGCTTCCTCATTTGCTGCGAGTGTCTCTGGTGAGATTTGACAGGAAGTTGGCCAGGGCGTTCCTAAATCAGCAACATGAGAGGTGGAAGTGAGGGTGTTCTGGTGTGAAGCTCCTAGCCAGGCAGTACCTGCTGGGGGCAGAGCAGCTGGAGTCCACAGCTTCAAAGACATTGTTAGCAGCAGGACATGAGGTGCAGTGTCTTTTATTTAGTTTGGAGCTGGGCCTGTTCTTGCATGGTCATAACTGTAGGTGTCCTCCCCCCCTCCTCCCCTGGTTTGATGTGAAATGTGCCTAGTGGCCCTCTTTGTCCTCTCTAGCTTGGGTATGACTATGAAAAGCTCAAAGCAATTCTTTCGTTGGGTTGAGATATGATTCCCCTATTAGAGTAAAAATACTCTCTGGGGGGCGGGGAGGGATTGCTATGCACGGCCATATATGTTTATGCATCAGATTTTTTTTTTCCAGCAGGGCTCCTGAAGACACATTTTGATGGGACTGTGGTGAGAGCGGGGTGGTAAATAGAAAAAGCTAGCTACACGGCAGAGCTCGTTCTCTCTAGTGCTCATATCTCTGGGTACTTGCTGGGATGGAGGCTCAGCCGCCAGGAAGGGCAAGTTCATGCTCACCTTTAGCGTGTATCCACTCTGCCCAGTTCTGTAGCCAGTTATTGCAGCCGCCCCCCCCCCCCCGACACACGCACTTCATGCCCGCTATGCCAAGGCTGACGCTGCATCCTGTTCTCCTGACCTGCTACCCTCTGCCTGTGAGAAACAGAACACCTACATCATAAAACAATGTGGGGGCAGGAGAGATGGCTTAGTGGTTAAGGCACTTGCCTGCGAAGCCTAACGACCCATGTTCAACTGTCTAGATCCCATGTAAGCCAGACTCACAAAGGTGATGCAAGTGCAAAGTCGCATGGGCCCACTAGGTGGCGCAAGCATCTGGACTTCGATTTCAGTGGCTGAGGCCCTGGCACACCAATTCTCTCGCTGTCTCTGTCTTTCTCTCTCTCTAAAATAAAAATAAAATAAAACAATGTGGCACCTCCATTTCATTTGGGATCCTGAGTGAATTTCTAAGAACTTCACACAGCTGAACATGCAAGAGCATGGCTAGTCCAGCTGCAGTGGGGCTTGTTATCCACACGTGTGTGTGTGGGGGGGGTGGTGGAAACAACAACGTAGCCCACAGCCCGCCTGTGTGCTCCTCCCTAGGACCTGAACAGTTATTTTACAGGCAAGAGACACGGGGGAGATGCTTTGAAGGGCATCCTCTGTTACTAGGTAGGCTCTGTGGAATCACAGAAGAGAAGATTTCCCATTTCTGTCCAAAAAGAGGAACAATGAGGGACGAGGAGACAGAGACAGTTGGTGGTTCTGGCTTTGGAGAGGGGGGTGGGGGGTGGGCCGTGAAGCAGGCAAAGCAAGAAAAAAGAAAGAAAAGGATTCTCCCCCAGAGCTTCCAGAAAGGAACGCAGCCCCGCTGACATCCCGATTTTAGCTCAGTGAGACCCATATTGGATTTCTGACCTAGAGAATTGTAAGACAATACATCTGTGTTGCCTTAAGCTGCTAAGCATGTGATGGTGAGTTACTGTAGCCATAGGAAAAATAACACTGGGAAGATGAGAAAACGTTCATCCTCCAGGCTTCAGCCACTCACCCTGGCCCTCCTTGGTCACTTTCAAAATCAACAGTCTTGCCATCTCCTCCCAGACATCTATACCTGTAGGTCACTGCCAGGCACAGGCTGGAGCCTTCAGGAGATGGGCCTGAGCTGCCAGGCATGGCTAAGTACCCTCCCCCTGGGCTACAGGTGGCCACTCTCTCTCCAAGCCCGGCACACCTGAACTTAGGCTTTGTCCCGCGACCTTTGGCCAGTTGCCTAGGAAACTCTTTATCAGCCAGCAGCCTTCACAAAGCCCATCACCCTGTGACCCTCTTCCCACCACTATGTAGATCCCTTAAATCTCTCCCTGCGTGCTGGAATGAACGTCCCTAGACTAGCAAACTTTGAACCCACCAATCCCCTTAGGACCCTCTTCCCGCTCTCAACTGCTTATAAACCCATTTCCCTGGCTGATAAAGCGAGCTGCTCACTGAAACTGCCTATCAAAAGTATTTATTTATTTATTTATTTATTTATTTATTTATTTATTTATTTGTCACATTCAGGGCAGCTCAAGACCCTGCTCTCCACGGTTGCCTTTGGGGAACTGCAGTCCTGAGGATTCAGGGACCCACATATTCCCAGTTACCCTCCACCACACCTCCCTGGATTCACTCACCAAAAACATCTCTAGTCCCCTGTTTTGAACCTGTTTCCATCAATAATAAGAGATGACATGCTTCAAAGAGTTACTTTCATACACTACCTTACATACTTCTCGTACATTATAAAGCACTTGGGTTTACCATGTATGGAAATTAAGGTTGAGGGAGGTAAAGTGACTTTTCCAAGGCCATCCGGCAGAGTGTGCTGGGTGGGATGTCTGCTGCAGGTCCACACCACTGTTCCTGGTCTCCCTATTGCTGCTGTAGCGGCAGTTTAAAGGAAGGAAGGGTCTATTTTAGCTTAAGGGTATAATCCCTCAAGGAAGGGAGGCTATTATGGCAAGAGCAGGAGACCAGCTGCTCACATTGTACCCACAGTCAGGCAGCAGAGAGGGAAGAGGAAGAGAGACCACTCCCCGTCCCCAGTGACCCACTTCCTTCAGCAAGGCTCCACCTCCTGAAGGTTCTACAACCTTCCCACACAGTACCACCAGCCGGAAACCAACTGTTCAGACCCAGAGACCTGTGCGGAACATCTCACATTCAAACCACGACGTGATGTTTCCTCTCAGGACATGCCTTACGTTACAGCTCCGTGTGGTATAATGTGCATCGGACAGAGGGAGCGTTCTGAGATTTGTTGCCTACTTCTAATTTCCTATTTTCTGGTTGCTGTCAGCTGTGGCCCAGATCACTCTTGGGCTTCCGTACCTGCTGTCCACTAAGGGACATCTTTGTCTTTTCAGCAATCTTCCTGCTTCATACCCCTGGGACTTCTGTCCACATCGCACACATAACCTTCTCAAGGCATATCCATGTCTGAAATTCTAGCCTCCAGCCCTCTATCTAGCCTTCTTGCCTCTTCCAGCTCCTTTCAGGTTCATCATTTGCTCCTCTTGAAAGCCTTCCAGCTCTCACATGTTACACTCGTCTCTTTCACTCCAAAACTGCTGAACACAGAAGCTCAGCCTGGGGTGGCCACTGGCTTCAGAACCTCCCCAGGGGATGCCCGGGCTCAGCTAAGCTTAAGAGGCGTGCTTCACAGCTTGCTGTGTGGACACTGGTGGGAGGGAGTTCCTTCTTCCCTGCAGCTCTGTCCTTACTGCTTTCTTTTATTTATTTATTTTTTGTTTGTTTATTTTTATTTATTTATTTGAGAGTGCGAGAGAGAGGGAGAGAGAGAGAGAGAGAGAGAGAGAGAGAGAGAGAGAGAGAGAGAGAATGGGTGCGCCAGGTCTTCCAGCCACTGCAAATGAACTCCAGACACGTGCGCCCCCTTGTGCATCTGGCTAACGTGGGTCCTGGGGAATCGAGCCTGGAACCGGGGACCTTAGGCTTCACAGGCAAACGCTTAACCACTAAGCCATCTCTCCAGCCCTGTACTGCTTTCTTGTGCTCTTACTGTTGTGGTTGCCTCCTCACTGCTGGGATAAAACACCCAACCACACGCAGCTGATGGGAGGACACATCTTATTTGGCTTAGTCTCGAGGGGAAGTTTCATGATGGCAGGGGCAGTCATGGGATGAGCTGGAGGCTGGGCATCACATGTCCCACAGCAGGTGGTACAAAGCAACAGAAGAGGGCACCAAGCTCCAGCAAGGGGGAGCTGGCTATAATACTTCTAAGCCTGTCCCCAACAGTACACCTCCTCCAGCAAGGCTCCACCTCCCAAACTGCCACCAACTGGGGACCAAGCATTCAAAATACTTGAGTGTATGGGGCAACGTCGGATTCAAACCACCACGATGACCCTTGTACTGCGTGTGTATGTCAGCTTTCCATTGCTCATAAAAATACCTGAGGTCAACTAAAGAAAGGAAGGAAGTTTCATTTGGACTTGTAGCATCTCAGGTTTTAGTCCATAGTTGTTTGGCTCCTTTGGTTTTGGGTCTGTGGTGAGGAAGAACACTCTGACAGGAGTATGTATGGGGAGAGAACTTATTGTATGGCAGCCAGGAAGTGATATAAGGACAGGAAGGCATCAGTGGTCCAGTATCTCCTTCAACTCCAACAACCTAACTTTATCCCACTATGTCCCACCTCCTCACGGTTCCACCACCTCCACATAGTGCTAGAAGCTAGTGACTGAGCCTTCAACATATGGACCATTGAGAGACATTTCAGACCCAAACTGTAACACTGCTGAACCCCGATAATGTCCCCAATGTGGGTAAATCCAACAATCTGTCTTCAACACGACCAATCACAGGAAGCTTTCCAGTCAGGCATGGTGGCTCACACTGTAATCTAAGCACTTGGACTTTGGGGGCCAAGGCCAGAGAATTCCTATGAGTTCAAGTCCAACCTTGGCTATGTATTGAGTCCAGGCCATCCTAAACTACAGAGTAAGATCCTGTCTCAGGAAACTAACCAACCAACCAAACACAAGAAATTAGGAATACTGCATTTGTATTATTTGTTGCTTCATTTTCTTTTTGAGGTAAGTTCTCACATGGCCTCAAATCTTCCATGTAGCTGAGGCTAACCTTGAACTCCTGATCCTAATACTTCCACCTTCCCCATGCTCTGATTATAGGTACAGCTTCAGGAATCTTTTTGAACTAAAAAATACAAGGGATCTCTGCTGACAGAATTCCCCATTATGTAACCCAAGAAAGTTTTAGGCAAAACTTCTAATAGGAAAGTGGCAGGGACCATCTTGACAGGAGTAGAATGGTAGCTTGGTATCTCCTCGGTCTCATCCTTTCCATTCACTTCCATGCTTTTGCTTGGTTGCATTTCTTCCTGCTTTTTGTCATATACATTGTCTTTATGAGTATGTCGTGTGCTTGTGTGTGTAAACATGCTGGCATGCTGATGGGTACACGTGTATGTGTGGGTGAAATACACTTGTGTAAATGCAGAGACAAGAGCTTGACATCTGGTATTTTCCTTAATTGCTCTACAACTTCTTTTTGGAGACAGGGTCTCTCACTGAACCTGGAGCTCACTCCTGCAGGCAAACAAGCTAGTCAGCCAGCCCCAGGGATCCTCTTGGTCTCCATATACCTCCAAACCCTGGGAATATAGGTGTGAGTTATCATGCCTAGCTTTTATGTGGGTGCTGGATCTGAACCTAAGTCCTCATGCTAATTTACCATCTTGGAGAGAGTGGGTTGAGGTGAGAACTTTCAGATCCAATTTAAACTCCTGGGGGAGGAATTCTGATAGACCCACTACTGGACCAGGTTCTCCGGCAGCTCCCCAGCCCCAGAATCATCACATGTGGCCCTCTACAGATGCCAAAGGCATGGCTTCTCCAGTCATAATGCCTGTGACGGCTGTGATCCTCAGAAAACTGGTGATGGGAGCCCAAATAACAACAGGCTGTTGAGTATCATGGAAGGATTCTATTCAAAGATGAGGAATGGTACCCTTGCAAATTTGTCTTATGGTATCCTCTGTTCTGGACAGAGTTCAATGAGGTTTTTATTCATCTCATCTGTGATTTATCAGTCACGTCAGCTGGTCTTGAACCTTCTTCCTATAATCTTTCCATCACATGCTACTTGACAGGAGAGGCAGAAACCAGTGGGCACAGACCCTTCAACTCTCAGTTCTTCTATCCCAGAAACCTACCTACACTCCCACTTCAGTCTCATATACTTTCTGGTTTCCTTTCTTGCCTACTAACCATCCCTCCATGATGCATGCTGACGTGTGTGTGTGTGTGTGTGTGTGTTTCTGTGTCTGACAGTCAACCCCAGGGCTTCATATGAGCATGAAAGGCAAGCACTGTACCACTGAGTCTCACTGGCTTTTGCTACAACCTCTTACTCCTCCACTTAGAACTAATCAACCACACTGCGGTTCCTCCTTTCTATCGATTCTCCTAGCTCCTTCCTCCTCTCTTCACAGTCATACTTCTGCCTTGACATACTCACTTTGTACTTAACACTCAGTTCAGATTCTCCCCGCCACACCCCTCCATCCACCAATTTCTGCCTACCCCTCCAGCAGAGATGACCAATGACCTCCTGAATGTCAAACCCAATGAGTGTTCTCCAGCTTTTACCTTCAATGAACCTCTCTTCTCTATTTGACACGATCTTCTGAATGTATCTCAAATCACTGCTTTTCTTCTTGCCCTTAAGACCCTGTCAGGCCCCCTTGAAATATCTTATAAACCTTTATTTATTTATTTATTTATTTATTTATTTATTTTTTAGAGAGAGCAAGTGAGAGAGGGAGAGAGAGAGGAGAGAATTGGTGTGCCAGGGCCTCAGCCACTGAAGTTAAACTCCAGACACTTGCACCACCTAGTGGGCATGTGAAACCTTGCGCTTGCCTCACCTTTGTGTGTCAGGCTACGGTGGAATCTGAAGAGTAGGACCTGGGTCCTTAGGATTCTCAGGCAAGCTCCTTAACCACTAGGCTATTTCTCCAAGCCCTGAACTGTTTTAATGCTGCCCTTAATGACTTTTCTGCCTTTTTTTTTTTTTTTTTAAAAAAACTTACTTCTTCCTACTGCTGTTGAGCTTACTTTTCTAAGACAAAATGAAACCAAGCCATTCTCTAGTTTAAAATGCTTCCATTGCTGTCCTTAGCTGCCTAGCTGAACTCAAAATATTTAGAATGTACCCTCCCCCCACCAACCGCCCAGCCCACCAGGGCCTTCTATGCCACGGGTCCCTCTCTCAGTCCTGTCTTGTCTCCTACGTCTTTCTTTGGCTTCTGCTTCCATTTGTACCTTAGTGCTTGTAGCTCATTGGTACAAACCACTGCTTTACATGTCCACTGCAAGATCCCCCCTTAGTGAAGCTTTAATGCCTGTTCCTGCCACAGTCACATGTTCCTCTTCCTCATTCCCCTGCCTCTAATGTTTCACAGTTGGCCATCTCACATTGTGTACTTATGAATTCTTCATACACCGGCTTTGCCCAAGAGATCCCAGCCCCACCCCCCAACCCCACCACCCTGCAAGGGCAAGGGAATAGTTTAATCATTCTTAGTCAATAGATAGATGCTAAATGAATGAATAATTGGTAAGAAGGCTTCCATGGAGATGCTGGAAAACACCCACATTCATAAACTCAGATTATGCTACAAAATTCTGAACAGCCTGGGCTAAGTGGACTTGACCTTCCTCAGTGACATTTGCCCTTTTTGCTTCTTTTGCATATTCCCTGATTCAGGAAAACGACACTCCCATTATTTATTTTCGAGAGAGAGAGAGACAGAGAGAGAGAGAGACAGAGACAGAGAGAGAGGAGAGGCAGGTGGAGAAAAAGAGAATGGGCATTCCCGGGGGCCTCCAAGCCACTGCAAATTAACTCCAGGACTCATGTACCACCTTGTGCATCTGGCTTACATGGGTCCTGGGGAATCAAACCTGGGTCCTTAGACTTTCTTTGCAGGCAAGCGCCTTAACCACTAAGCCATCTCTTCAGCCCCAACACTCCCTTTATACGTTCATGTTTTCTCTGATAGATTATACAACTGCCTTTTTTCTTCTTCTTCCAATTTTGAGAAACAAGTTGAGGAATTCACCTGCTGAAAGATCTTCATTGATTTCAGTTGCCTTCCTTATTTATTAATAGGACCACTTTCTCCTTGATATTTCTTTTTCTTTGATGTATTTGTGCAAGCTCTATCCCTTCCTTTTAACCTGATGTGTGAGACTAACTGAGCCTTTGGGCTTCTTTCTCTTACCTTGTCATTTCTCTCCACTACAGCCCTAGTGAACAGACATTTATGTCCTTTTCCCTAAGGCCTCCTGCTCAGCAAAGCTTTCAGATAAGCTTCAGTCTTCATGTTGATCCTAGAAGAAATCAAACTGTTGGCTTCTTTTTTTTTCTTCGACTTTTCCAGGTAGGGTCTTGCTCTAGCCCAGGCTGATGTGGAATTCACTATGGAGTCTCTGGGTGGCCTCGAACTCAAGGCAATCCTCCTACCTCTGCCTCCCAAGTGCTAGGATTAAAGGCGTGCGCCACCACGCCCGGCTTGGCTTCTTTTTAAAAATATTTTTATTATTTATTTATTTGAGAGCGGCAAATGTAGTAAACACACACACACACACACAAAGAGAGAGAAAGAGAGAGAGGAGAGAAAGACATAGAGAATGGGTACACCAGGGCCTCTAGGCACTGCAAACAAACTCCCGATGCATGCACCACTTTGTGCATTTGGCTTACGTGGGTAGTAGGGAATTGAACCTGGGTCCTTAGGCTTCACAGTCAAGTGCCTTAACCATTAAGCAATGTCTCCAGCCTCTGTTGGGGCGGGGGGGGGTTCTTAACTAGAACATTTAAATTACCTTGGTTATAGTCGTTAAAAATGTGATCATGAAGCCAGACCGCTGGGATCCAAATCTCAGTTCTCTCGCTTACTGACAAAACAACTTTGTTTAAACTTCCTCAGCTCCTGCGCGAGAGGGTCACAGAATTAAGCCTGTCAACATTCCATCATTGAAGGGGACGGAACTCCTGTGGCCCCCACCCCTCCCCCAGATGTATAGGTAGCTACTGTTGCTGGAGTGTAGCCAATGTTCAGTCACCCATGCTCCAGTAAGTAACCCCCCAACCATACTTATGCAAATAACCCTAATTCAACCCAATGTGTCCCCCACCACACAGGCAAAAGACACGAAAGTAGCAGAGGGCCTAGTTAACAAGAGGTTCCTGGGAGTGGGAAGGAGTTGGAATAGGGTAATTGGGGGTGGATATTACTCAAATGCGTTCTGTCTGTATAAAATTTTTCAAAAAATAAATTAAAACATTGGGCTGGAGAGATGACTTAGCGGTTAAGCGCTTGCCTGTGAAGCCTAAGGACCCCGGTTCGAGGCTCGGATCCCCAGGACCCACGTTAGCCAGATGCACAAGGAGGCGCACGCGTCTGGAGTTCCTTTGCAGTGGCTGGAGGCCCTGGCGCGCCCATTCTCTCTCTCTGCCTCTTTCTCTCTCTGTCTGTCGCTCTCAAATAAATAAAAATGAACAAAAAAATAAAAAAATAAATAAATTAAAACAAACAAAAATTTCGGGAATACATGGAACTCTTTTTGTTTTAGCTTCCCCTACTGAGAAAATGGGCTACATATTACCTACCTCCTTGATCCTAAACTCTGATGATCAAGTTTACTGAACGCTGCTAACATGCTGGAAGAATGTCTGGCACAGAGTAGCCCTTCCCCCCACCATGGGCATCGACCAGTTTTTTCTACTGTCTTACGTTCATCTCCTTCCCTCACCTTCCTTCTGCTCCAAGAATGAGTCTGCTGGTTGGAACTCATCAGGCACTTGGCCATCAACAGCTCTGGGAAGACTATTTTCCTAGGCAGTATGTGTATGATGATGACCAGAGAATGAACATAACTACAAACAAAAGCCAGACCCTGATTACAATGGCCCTTGGGGATGATAACAAAGGAGAAATGAAAGGGACTTTTCACCCCCCTGCTCACGGGGCCAGACAGCGTGACAGGTGCTTTATATAGTTTATGATGCAGCATGTATTTCTCACAGCAGCCCCTGAAGGGCAAGGCCATACCTCCACATTTTATTACATGGGAAGAAATGGAGATTCAGTAAAGTCAAAGGGTTTTTTTTTTGCCTAACATCTCACCACCAATAAGTAACAGTGCTGGGACTGGAACTGAGGTTGGCTCAACTGCGTAACACTTAACCACATGAGGATATTCTATCTTAAGTAAAAATGTTTACTTTATTCTGCCCTTGGGGGTAAGATCATTTCAAGAAGGAATTGGAGCCAGGAATGCCATTGTTTTTGCTTAAATGAGAGCTGAGGAGGGGGCTGTGAACTGGTTGACTATAAGATGGAGATAACATGGGGGGGGGGACTGAGAGTAAGTCTTCCATCTCCCCATGACTGGGGGCTGACACGCAGCAAAACAAAACAAAACAAACAAACAACCAAAAATTTCCACCCAGCATAAGGCCCTGCAAGTACGCAGTGGCTTGGTAGCTGTTTCCTTGGTGAATATCTGAATTCAAAAAAATATGGCTGGGAGCCGGGCGTGGTGGTGCACGCCTTTAATCCCAGCACTTGGGAGGCAGAGGTAGGAGGATGGCCATGAGTTCGAGGCCACCCTGAGACTACATAGTGAATTCCAGGTCAGCCTGAGCTAGAGCGAGACCCTAAGCTCTCTTTGGGTGGACTATGGGTAGGGAAGCAAGGCAGTAGGTCAAAGAGAAAGTAGGTCCTCGGGTTCAGGCCATATGTAGGAAAGAGTGACAATGAGGTCATTGAGAGAGTTTAGGAGCTCTAGGGCTAGACACATAAGGAAGGCCAGGGGGACTAGCCAAGGGCTGCCTGCTGTGACTGGCTCCTCAGGAGGATCTGAGTCAAGTGAGGCCACCCCCTCCACTTCCTTCCTCAGTGATGCAGCCCCGGGAGACTCTTCACCCTCCCTCACATTTGCAACATGAGCTCTGAAGAGAGTGCTCAGGGGCAATTGGCTTACCTCAGCCACCCCTTCTGCAAGAACACATCTGACTCTCCCCACAAATTAAGAGTCACTCATGATTCATTTTGGGCCTCACTGCTAACAAGAGTGGCTGGGGTGGGAGGGGCACTAATTTGGCTGAATGTGAAAGATCTCCCATAGGCTAATGTGATCGAACTCTTGAGCTGGTACTGCTGTTTGGAAAGGTTGTGAAAACTTTTAGGAGGGCTCTGGGCTGTTATAGCCCAGCCCCACTTCCGGTCTGCTTTCTGCTTTCTGACTGTGAGTAACCTCTTCATGTCCCTGCTGCCATGCCTTACTCACCATCATAGATTGAATCGCCTCCAACCATAAGCCCAAATAGACTGTTCTGTTCTGTTGCTTCTTGTCTGGGATTTGGTCACAGTAATGAGAGGGTAGCTAATACAGAGCCCTTCTAGAATCTGTACTCTAGCTGTGGCCTGCGGACACTGAGGGGCTCTGACGATCTCTGTTTATTCCTCTGCTGTTTGCTCCTTCTCGTGGCCTTTCCTCTGTCCCCAGGCAAAGAGGCCAGTCTTCATCCTTGCTGTTCTGTCTGCCTAAAATTATCTTCTCCAGCTCCTTGGAGGGCAGGCTCCTTTGTTCCTTCCTAAGCTCAGTTCCCGTGTTTCCTCACCAGGAAGACACCTGCCTTGTACCAGTCTTGATCCTAGCACCCTGTTCCATACTCTGCCTGGCTTTTTTACTCTTATCTTGTAGTGCCTGATTGGTTTGTTTACTTACCTAATCTGTCTCTCCCTGTGGTAGTTTGAACGTAGACATGCAAACTATTTTGAAAGGAGGTGACTGAAAGTATGAACCCTGCTCTTCAAGGTCATGGTTTATTTACCCCCGGATTAAAAATGGCTATGTCCCTACACACCTGGTATTGAGTTTGGCAGCATTAAAAATGTATGGAAGTGGGTCATGAAGTATACACGGTTCCAGGAGCCACTGCTGAAATGTGTATGGAATGGGGCACGATGTCCCTGTTAAATAGTGAGACAATTATAAGATAGACCATGGTTTGCAGTGGAGACTCGAAAATGTTTTGGATATACCAGGACTGTACAAGGGCTACCATAGAGAGCTGTTGGCTCAGGATGGAAGTTTTTCCCCTGGCTACTCAGCCAAGCTGGAGGGTAGGAAATTGGAAGTCCAAGAACTATGGTCACTGGTTATGGATGTCAGACTTGGACTGCAGACATTTGATTGTGTACCTGATGGTTATTGATTTTTCATTGTTCTAGTCTCTCCTTATTATGCCTTATAATAATGGAAGTGTTTGTGCCATTTTATGTTGGAAGTATGTAACTTGTATTGATCTTATAGGATTCATAGTTAAGAGACAGTCTTGAATCTCAGGTGAGACTTGGGACTTAGAACAATCTTAAAGTTGGTAAAGACCATGGGGATCTTTGAAGATGGACTGAATATAGTTTGCAATGTGAGATGGTCATAAGTCTGTTGGGGACCAGGACCCAGTATGGTAGTTTCAATGTATGTCCCCCATAGACTCAGGTGTTTCATTAAAGCTTGTCACTTGGATCTCCAGCCACCTGGTGGGAGGAGGTATCATTGGGGGTGGACCCTGGAGCCCAGCCCAGAGGTATGCAGAGAAATCTGAGCTCTGCTAGGGTCCCTGCTACTGTTGCTTTTTGTTGGCTGTTTGTTTGGTTGTTGTGTTCCTCTGCTTAGAGGTATGGAAGTAGCTTCTTCTGCCATTAATGGAATTTCCCCCTGGATCTGTAAGCTTGAAATAAATCCCTTCCTCCCATAAACTGTGTCTGGTTTGGATGTTCATGCCAGCATTGTGGAGCTATCTACTATATTTCACCATGAGTTTAGGCTTTACAGATATAGAAACTTTATCTAGTGTGTTTATTGTTATGGCCTTGGTTGTTAGAAAAGTACCTACCATGTAATAGGCGTTAAATAAATAACTTAGAAACAAATGAATGGATTTGGTCACACTCTCTATGCATGAAACTCAGCTTTACATGAACATGTCAGTAGTTTCTGTTACTGAAAGATTTCCCTGGTTTCTGGTTTGAAATTTAAGACCCAAGTTTTATAAATATGAAACAGTGGGGTTTAGCTGAATATAATGTCACAAGTAGAGCTGGGTTTTCATGAGGCCACAAAAGAGAAAATGAGTCATATAATTTAAAGTGAAAAGGCATATTATAGTGCAGCATTTTTATAAATGTTATATCGTTTTCATTCCTCTGTTTTATAAAGAAAAAAAGGCACCTGATGTTTGGTTTTGGTTCTACACTTAAGTTCTCTTAAGGGAAAAACTGAGAATCAGGGATCGCTTTCATTCTGCCTATTCATTTGTATTTCTTTGGAAAATTTCCTATTCATGTTTTTAGTTCTTTTTCTAAAGCAGTCTTTCTTTCTTTCTTCCTTCCTTCCTTTCTTTCTTTCTTTCTTTCTTTCTTTCTTTCTTTCTTTCTTTCTTTCTTTCTTTCTTTCTCTTCTTCTCTGTCTCTCTCTCTCTCTCTCTCTCTCTCTCTCTCTCTCCTTGCTTTAAAGACACAAAATGAACACAGACAGTGTCCCTGAAATGTCTCCATTGAGTAGCTATCCCCAAAAAGACCCATTTGTCCTCATGGTGTTAGGCATCAACCTGCTATAAAGTGATTTCATCTCTGTTGCTCTGACAAACTCATTCTTTTTCTAATTCCGTCTTTTGTTTCTTGCTTTCAGAAGTGTCCTTGGTTGGATATTTTGCCTGCAAGTGGAAATTCAGCATACCATAATAGCCACAATCTAACACTTAGAATCAACAACCCTTTTCCAAGTCACACATTATCTTCAGAAGTTCTGCCAATTACTTATGTCCTAAATATGCTCTAAGATCGCTTCTCACACCCTTCTTTTCTACTGAGAATGATCTGTGAATAATGCCAAAGGCATTCTGTCTTTGGTTGGGTGGTAGAGTCGCCCAGGACCTCCATTTTTCCTGGGCAGAAGGTCTCAAGTGGGTCTGTGGGTATTTGTGTGACCTCAGTGCCATCTTTGGTTGTATTGTGTCAGAAACCTTTATCCCTTGCAGTGCCAGGATGCAGGGTCCAGTGGGAGGTGCTTGGGTGACAATGGTGGACTGCTTATGAATAGATTAATGCTTCTTTCTGAATGGACCTATGCTGTTATGGGACTGAATGAGTTACCAGGAGAGCCAGTGGCTCTAAAGGGAAGTGCCCCTTGCTTTTGATCTCTTCCTGATGCCTCCTCTGACCCCTTCTACAAGGTGAAGCTGTATGTGACCCTCACTGGGCACAGCTGCTCGATCTTTGACTTCTAGACCTCCAGAACCATGAGGCAAACTCAGCTGCTTCCCTTTACAAATTATCCAGTCTCGGGCATTTTGTTAAAGCATTAGAAAACAGCTTGAGACAGAGCTTTTTAGCACATGCCCCTCTCACCCACAGCCCGTTGCGTTGGACTCTGTGCAGGGTTGCCCAATGAGAATATTTCTGGTGCTTAAACTATTCCACCAGTAGCGTCACTCTGCCTAGCAGAAGAGTCGTCATTTTGCCTCCCAAAGTGGCAGATTTGCCATTCATGGGGTAGCAGGCCTTAAGACTTCCCAGCGGGCCTTCTCCCCAACCCTCACGTGCCCTGATTCCAGAGTTGGTGCTGTCAGCTTTCCTAGATCTGCACTTTTCTGAAGATGGTCAAAGCCAGATATGGACTTCAAGCTGATAACTTCCAAAACAGTTTGCCTATAACAACAGTCCTTACAAAGTCCTTTAAAATAAGCCATCTTTCACTACTAATATTCAGAACAAGGTTAGTCAGTCTTTTTCATCTCAAAAACAATCATGTATTAAAAATCTGAGCTCAATGGAATGGAGTCCATACAGATGCAAAACCTGTAGCTTCTTGTCATTTTGTTCCCCCATTTTTTTTGCCGTATAGTGTGTATGTGTGTCCTTATATGCATGCATATTTGTGTGTGTGTGCACTCATTTGGAAGCCATTGGTTGGTGTTGGGCGTCTTTCTCAATTGCTGTCATTTCCTCAGACAAGATCAATTGCTGAACCCAGAGTTTACCTGTTCAGCTAGAGAAGCTAGCTTGTGTGGCAAGTAGGTCTTGCAGTGGCATCACAACCCTGCATTTCTACATGCATCCTGGGGATTTAATCTCAGTTCCTCATGCTTGTGAGGCAAATCCTGGAGCTTCTCCTGTCTCCAGCAGTGGCATTACAGTGCTACAACAACGCTGCATTTCTACACGGGTTCTGGGGATCCAATCGCAGGTCCCCAGTCTTCTCTCCAGCCTCAAGACCTGCAATCTGAAAACTGGAGTGGATTAAGGAAGTAAAGGAAGTGAGAGCAAAGAGTTTGTGAGCCAGGTGAAGGAGATGGCATGAAAAGGCTTGTGAAGAGAGGTGAGCTCACGCTTAATAGTGGACTTCAGTGCCGGGACTGTTGTCTTGAGCAGAATTAACATGTCAGTGAAAGTGGCAGGGAGATTTGAGGGGAGTCTCCACACAGGGTCAAGGAGATTTTTAGCCCATAGTTGTATTTAAACAAGGGAGTGATCAATCCAATTACAAATTAAGAACATCAATTATGTTTGGGGTCCTTTACATAAATCCACTGGAGAAATACCTGAACTGTTACACCTGATGACCTCACTCAGCTCAAAGAAGCCAGAATGATAATCACCCCAATTCCCTTAAGGCAGGGTAACTTCTTCCGATGGGGTAATTGAGAGTTTTTTTAGGGGTAACAAGGACCCCCTCAAAAGTAAAATTTAGGAATGTTCTTGAGCCTGCCCTTGAAGTGTCCACTTCCCTAGAGGTCAGAAAAAAAATCTGACCTCTCCTTTAAGGAGTTATCTAGATCTATTTTGCCTTAAATTTAACTTGAGTCCCTCCCCAGAAAGGAATTCTACTTTTCTAGAATTAGGATTCCTGGAAGGATTAAACCCTAATCTGGTATTCTGGTTGGCTAACTCAACCCCTATCCAGAAACTACAGAAGACCCTTATCTAGGGTTTTAGGTGAGTTTTTATCCCACTTCTGCCTTCTCATGGGCCAGGGCTTTCTCTCCTACTTCCTCCATCTCTTAAGTGATTTAAGTTCTATCTACAATCTACTGAAATGTCTCCAAACCTTGAAAAATAACAAAGACAGTTCTGGAATAAAGAGTATGGTGTGAAGTCAGAGTTATACAATCATTGGAGGTCTCTTCGAGTGTGGGGATCTGGTCAAGGTAGAGGGACCTGCATTGATTAAGAGACATGCTGCAGATGATCATGTGGGGCTCCAGTGTTAGACTAAGTGCACAGGGAGAGGCAAAGTCAAACCAAGTCTTCAATGCCTGTTGAGTCCATGGTTGGACACAGATGCTCTTTATTGAATCAGAGGTGGGGAATGCAATGGTTCAGATATGGTATGACTCTATGTCCCGCCCCCAAAGTTCCATATACTGGAAGCTTGCTCCCTTGTGTAGTGGTGATAAAGCGGTGGAAACCTTACGTGTCGGCAAGGTGTCAGTCAGCTTTCCACTGCTGTGACAAAATAGCTGACACAATGATGTAACAGACTTATACGGAGGAGAAGTTTGTCTTGTCTTTCAGTTTCAGAGGTTTCGGTGCATAATGTAGAACATTATGGCACCTCATACTGGCCAGGGGAAAAGAGAGAGAGAGAGAAAGAGAAAGGGAGAGACATAGAGAGAAAGAGGATAAAAGGAGGAAGAGGAAGAGGAAAAGAAGAAGAAGAATCAGCAACAGTAGCAGCCAGTATCCTAATAGTCCCTTCATGTCCATTCAAGGGAATGTCCCCATTGATCTTTCTTCCACTAGGCTCCACCTGCTACAAGTCCTGTCATTTCCCAATAGTAATTAAGCCCTCGACCCATGAACCTTTGGAAGATACTTTGGGATCCTTGCAGGTGATTAGATCATCGGGAACACCACTATAGGATTAATGCTGTCCTTGTAGAATCAGTCAGTTAAAACACAGAGCAAATCTGATCTTTGAATCTCTCTAAGCTTCCTGTCTTACCATATGATATCTCCTTTTCACACCTCTTCTCACCATGACACCTCCTGTAATGTGGTGACCCAGCCCAAAGGGGCTTTTACCATAGGCTGAACAAATGTGGCTGCCTGATCTTAGACTTTTTGGTCCTCCAAAACTCTTGAGTTAAATGAATCGCATTTCTTTATTTAAAAAAAAATACCCAACATGAAATGGACAAATACAGGGTGGAAGAGTTTTTATTTTGGTGGAAGGTGAAGATCAAGAGCTGAATTTGGGGCAGGTTGGAATTAAGACATCTTTGGTTTACTATGAAGGAGTGGAAAGGAAATCCCATATTTGGGAGCGTTAACATCAATATGGCATTTAAACCCATATGCACAAACCACACACAAGAACAGTAACAAAAAGTTCAGCACATGCTCCAGCATGGATGGGTCCTGTCAAGTAAAATTGCTTCTCAAAAAGTCAGATATCATGCTGGGAGATAATGGCTCAGTGGTAAAGGCTTATAAAGCCTGTTAGCCTGGGTTTAATTCCCCAGTACTGATGTAGGACCAGACGTATAGTGGCACATGCATCTGGAGTTCTTTTGCTGTGGCAAGAGGCCCTGGCATGCCCATACACACACACTCTCTCTCTCAGATAAATAAATAATAAATAAATAAGTAGTAATTTTAAAAAGAACTCAAAGGTTTACAGGGGGAAATCAGGACTTAGGTAGTTCAAAACAATTGGCTCTCTTGGGCATGTTACTTTTTTGAAGACAAACACTCTGGGATTTTACTTTATGAACACTCCTGCGCAGCTACATCAATGGAAACTGAGAGGACAAAGGTAACTAGGAGAGGAGGCTGGATTATGTGGAAGGTGTGCTTCCTGCTTCAGAGCATGAGAGCCTTTTCTGTGAGATGATAAAGCTTTGGAGCTGGATTGTATATCGCACAGCAGCGTGAACAAACCTAACATCATCGAACCAGACACGTGGTAAATTATATGACTAAAAGTATAAGTGCGTGAATAAAGGATTGAAATTCAAAGAAAAAAATATCTATGGGAAGAGATGTGACTACCTGGAAAGAGAGTAAAGATGATCCCAGGCATATAGTTTGTCCTTATCTATACATTGTGACGAAATTGAAAAACTTTGTCAGTATCATCAGTTTCTTGACAGGAATTGCCTGTTACCTTCTTGCTCGTCTGGTAGCCCTAGGAACTTCTAATGTCGACGTGGCACATAAAATCACATTTTCCTGTCTCTTCTTTGCAGTCATTTCCCCTATTAACACAGGGAAAGAGAACTGTTACCTCTTCCCTTCTTGTGCATGTGACGCTAGAATACAGATGCTGCCCTCAGACTCTAAAGTATACAGAGGAGCCGTTGAAAGACAGACCAGCAGCCAGATGGAAGGCAGTGAAGAGAAGTGGAGAATACAAGGAAGGTCCTGATACCAGCTCTTAGAAAGTCTCAGAACGGAAAGGTTTCTTGGACTAGGCAGATAGATCAGTCAGAGAAGTGTTGGCCTCACAAGCATGAGGCCCTGAGTTCAATCCCCAGAGCCTATGCTAAAAAGCTGGGTGTGTGGGCTGGAGAGATGGCGTAGTGGTTAAGGTGCTTGCCTATGAAGCCTAAGGATCCAGGTTCGATTTCCCAGGACCCACGTAAGCCAGATGCACATGGTGACACATGCGTCTGGAGTTTGTTTGCAGTGGCTGGAGGCCCTGGCAGGCACATATTCTCTCTCTCTTTCATAAATAAATAAATAAATAAATAAATAAATAAATAAATAAATAAAATAGGGCTGGAGAGATGGCTTAGTGGTTAAGTACTTGCCTGTGAAGTCTAAGGACCCAATTGAAGGCTTAATTCCCCAGGATCCACATTAGCCAGATGCACAAGGGGGCGCATGCATCTGGAGTTCATTTGCAGTAGCTGGAGGCCCTGGCATGCCCATTCTCTCTCTCTCTCTCTGTATCTTTCTCTCTGTCTGTTGCTTTTAAATAAATAAAAAATAAAAATAAACAAAAAATTAAAAATATATAAATAAAATAATAAAAAGCTGGATTTGCTGGCACGTGCCTCAAACCCAGCAGAGCTAGAAGGATCCCTGAGGCTCACTGGCCTGTCTAGCCTCCTTGGTGAGTTCCAGGACACTGAGTGACACTGTGTCTAAATAAGTAAATAAATAATAAACAAACAAATAATTGAATGGACGGTGCCTGAAAAATGACATCCAAAGTTGTCCTTTGGCAGTCACACACGTGCATCTGCAACCACATGCACAAACACATATAAAGAGAAAATACTTCTTTTTAGCCTCAGACTCTTGTTTCTCAGAAGTATGCATCTGTATTTCTTTCTCTCTGGGTCTGGTAGAATCACACCAATATATCATATTGGTGGGAGATTCCCCACATCTGTAGCTGTAGGAAGGCAAAACATTGGGTTTGGTTATAAAACCCTGCCAACTAGAAGGCTACCCTGACTTCATTTTTTTGGGGGGGGGTTCGAGATAGGGTCTCACTCTAGCCCAGACTGACCTGGAATTCACTACGTAGCCTCAGGGTGGTCTCGAGCTCACGGTGATCCTCCTACCTCTGCCTCCCAAGTGCTGGGATTAAAGGCGTGCGCCACCACGCCCCGCTCCTGACTTCACTTTTACCAGAAAGATACTTCTAGAAAGAATTGGTTTGGAGAAATCTAACTCATTCAGTGGGAAACAAGAGAGAGAGAGAGAGATTGTGAGAAAGCTAGAGCAACAGCAAGGTTACTACCCCAAATCTGTTGTCACTGAAAAGTTAATCCTTGTGACTCACTGTTTTGTCACAAACTATTAAAAAAAAAAAAAAAGCAAAATGACTGCTTTATGAATGATAACCCCAGAGGAAGTGTGACACATTAGGGGATATTTGGCTACACAACAGAAGGAAACAAGATCTGAGCTGGCAGGAAGGAAGTAGAAGAAGGCAGAACCCTCACAAAATTGAAGGCACAATTAAGGTGACGCTTAAAGTATTGATACCACCGGAAACATATAGCAAGAAGCACAGGAGGCAGCAGAGAGAAAGCTGGACATATAAAGGGAAACTCAATGAGGACTTGAAAGAGATGGATGGTGGAGGATGGGAGACAGGAAATGGTAATCTACAAATCCTAGAGCTGGAGTCTTTAAAGGCCAAAACTCAAACAGTGAAAAAAGTTTAAAAATTGAAAACCTACACAAAACAAGATGGCAGAGTGAAAACTACTGCTCCAATCCACGTAGATGATATTAATGTGCCAGATTCAAAATGGTTCACCTTTACTTCAAAGGGAAATCTTGCTGCAGCAACAAGACAAGCCTGAAAATGAATCAAGAAGGTTGGAAATAAACAAGCCAGGTGCTGGCAACAAAGACAAGGCAGAAGGGTTTGAGAGGGGAGCATTAGCTGCTGCAGTCAGGTTCGCATTGCTGGTAGAAATCACCCGACCAAGAGCAGCTTTTGGGAATAAAAGGGTTTATTTTGGGCTTATAGACTGGAGGGGAAGCTTCATGATGGCAGGGGAAAATGATGGCATGAGCAGAGGGTTGGCATCACCCCTTGGCCAATGTAAGGTGGACAGTAGCAACAGGAGAGTGTGTCAAACACTGGCAAGGGGACACTGACTATAACACCCATAAGCCCACCCCCAATATACCAATGGCTGCCCCACCATGACAGCCCATCCCACAGCAACTATTAACTGTTAATAGTTCCCCTGGGAGAGGTGAGGGGGGGTCTCGTGACCCTTCCTTTTCATGATGGAATATTGCCATGCTCACTCTTGTGCAGGAAATTACAGCTGCTGTGAGTTCATAAGCGTGAAAGCTATGTTGTTTCCAGAAGACAGTGTTCCATCGCATTCCTCCTCACCCTCCCACTCTTACATTCTTTCCATCTCTTTCTCCACAGCATTTTCTGAGTCTCAGAGAGAATGATACAACTTTCCTGTTTAGGACTGAGCACACAACAGTCACTTATTCTCAGCACTTTGTACAGATATGTAACTCTGCATTAACCTCTGCAAAAAGAAACCTTTCTGATTGAGGCTGGGAATGGCACTAATCTATGGGTAGAAACATAAATATTGAGAAGGCAATTTGACAACTTGCCCATTTAGACTTTTTTTTCAGTGCCTATGACCTCCTAACACCATGTATGGGCTTTTGACTGGGTTTATAGTACCAGGCATGAAATCCATCCTGTAGAGAAGGCCTTCAAGTCCAATCAGAAAAGGTTTGGTTACCTCATAACAGTCGTGTCATTATTGCTCCAATGGACACGTCTTGTCTGGCAGTCAGTTGTGTAGCACACTGAGTCTACAGCTGGGTAAGACTATTGATGACATTTCTTCCCCAGCAGTCTGCATAGCACCTTCTGTCACTTGAAAGCTAGCCAGCAGGGGAGAAAGCTTCCAGCTCATTTCCAGCTTGATTGGCATTGCTATTGGTTGCCTACCAAAACTATATGGCAAGTCCCTCTTGCTAAAGACATTGTAAGCTTCAGTTGTAGGAAATGTAAAGGGTTCTTTTTTTTTAATTAAAAAAATTATTAGAGAGAGAGAGAGGGAGAGAGAGGACCTCAGCCACTGCAATCGAACTCCAGATGCTTGCGCCACCTAGAGGGCATGTGCGACCTCTCACTTGCTGCACCTTTGTGTGTCTGGCTAATGTGGGATCTGGAGAGTCAAACATGGACCTCAGACTTTGCAAGCAAGCACCTTAACCACTAAGCCATCTCTCCAGCCCTAAAGGTTTTTACCAGGGCCTCCAGCCATGCAAAAGAACTCCAGACATGTGCCACTGTGTATCTGGCTTTATGTGGGTACTGGGGAATTGAACCCAGGTCATTGGGCTTTATAGGGAAGCATCTGAAAACCACTGAGCCATCTCTCCAGCCCTGTAAGGGTTTTTTGATTGGATGAATATTACAAAGGGAAGAAAGATAGAGCCTGTGGCCTCATGGTGTACAAGCCGTGATCTTGCACTGATTACACAGAAACCGGAAAATGGGCAAACCTGCTCCATGGACACACCTCAGTCCAGGCCCTGTGTGTGGTCTGTCTTGTGAATTGGAGACACAGATTTAAGACAAATATCAATAAGTAAAGCTTGCACTTAATTTTCTTTTTTAAAAAAGAATCTACCATTGAAAGTTTAAATATGTGGTCCTTAACCCCTCTTATGTGAATGAGGAAACGAAAACCAGAGTTCGAAAACATTGTCCTTGAACGTGGGCAGAAAGAGAATGGTATTTTCTTCAGTAAGGTTTGTTGCGCCAGGCACTGCAGCCCTTGAAGTGGTTCCAGGTGAGCTGTGGGTGGGTTTCACTGTTAGGAAGAGAGGCATTGGGCTAGGACCTTTCGCTGCCTCTTTTGCCCCTGTTAGAGGCCCCACTTTGAGGTCAGTGTTGAAGGTCTCAAGGTGTGTGCAGATATCATCCATCTTTTAACAGACTATTCCAGTTTAACAGGCTATACGTGAAACTATGAGTATTTGGTTGTGGTTCTATGATTTCTCTTTCTTTTCCTTGGTTGCTGCGTCCTCTGAATGAACATATTGCAAACTACTGTTGGATTACTTAGAACGTAATGTTCATTCAATATTCTGTCATGTTAAGCAAAATTAGCCAAGCTCAGGAAAACAAATAATCACATCATCTCTTCACATGTGGAATTAAGATAGAAATTTTTATACATACACACACTTATATGTAGAACATAGAAATGGAGGACTGTGAGTATGGAGGAAGAGATATAAAGGGAAGAGAAGAGGGAAACAAGAGAGGGCAGTAGAATATATATGTCATGAAGGTAGAAGGAAGAAATATTTGGGGGGGGGGGGAAGAAAGGGACTAGCAAGAAGAGAAGGGCAGCATGGGGGAGAATAACAACTAGATGATATATATGTGCATAAAAATGTCACAGGGTAACCTATTTCTTTGTATATAAACAACAACAACAACAAAAACAAAAACCCTAGCACAACCATAAATAAAAATTCTACCATGGTGATAGGTCCTGAAGTTTTACTATTTCATTTTGTTTCTATTTAGCCATGACACATCTTTCTAAACTTAATATGGAATGTCCAGAAAGTTTTCAGAATATACAAATTTGTACACCATTCCTACTTTTTCTTCCTTGCTTTTAGCACACTTAAATCACACCTGCGGTTTGCTTGGTATAGAATACATATCCCTGCTGAACAAAAGAAAATCCTATTGAATCCCCAAGCACCTGGGCAAGTCCCCAAACCATTCAACCTATGTGAGTTTCTCTTCCTTCCTAATCTAGTTGCCACTGACCCAGGTTTATATGTTTTATCCATTTACCTCTTCCAGCTCATTGATATATATATATATATATATATATATATATATATATATATATATATATATGTATATATATATATATTTTTTTTTTTTTCCATAGAGGCCAAAGGGCCTCATTTGCCAATGCCCTGAGTAGGCCCAACCATTATGACTCAGCAAAAGGTCTGGCCTCCTTTGTTTATGAGCTGTCTATGCCTGCCAGGGAGGTCACAACTTTAGAAATTTTTTTTCCCTGGTCTGAATGGTGTGTGGAATTCATCCAGTCTTTGGCACTGAGGCACGGCAAAGCACATTGACAATGTTGTGTCTTTGAGACACAATGTTCCCTGGAGGCCTAGGGGTGAGGCTCTTGCTTGCCTCCTGGGCTGGGGGGGGTGGGGGTGGGGACATCTTCTGATGGGGCCACTGCGTGGTAGGAGCTGAATTCAAGAGGAGCAGAAGTGATGTCATCACGCTGATGTGAGATGCAAGAATATTTGCCACTGGTGAGCTGTTTGTAATTAATTTATGCTCCGTGGTTTTCATCTTTCTTTAATCTGTTAAGCTATAAAACTTTACAGCGCAATTTCAAAATCAAGGGGAAAAAAATAAAACAAAACAAAATTGCATAGCAGTTTCCTCAAAGTTAACATATTTCCCAGGATCAAAACGGCCAGGGTAGCGTCTACAGAGCCTCTTCTTGTGCCAGTCCATTATCCTTTCTTGGTAGCCTTGTTTTGTCCCCTACCTAGAAGTCACTGGAAATAAGAGAACTGCCTCTCAGAAGAAAATAAACAATATAGTACTTGCCATATAAAATGAAGGGAGGGAAAGAACATCTTAGGTAAATACCAGACTACTTATTTTATGATTTTTAAATGTCATTTTTGCTCCAATATTGACTTTTTTTTTATGGAGGATGAATTATAGATCCTCAGCACCGGGGAGGCCTGGGTTTCCTTTCTTCGACACAGCTGGTCAAGTTAAGAATTGAAGTCATGGTAATTAGTTACGAGTTTCTTAGCGTGGCAAGACCAGACCATGGAGAACACTGCGAGGTGACCCCTCCGGGGAAGACAATACACCCGGGACAGAACCGAGTGGCAGAGCAGAGAGGAGCAAAAAAACAACCCAATCTTGTTGCAACAACCAGACGTTGCCGCGGGCAGTCACTTGCAAGAACGAAATACGATACAATCCCTCATTTGTCTGACCAGCTTCTCTCTCCAAGAATTGGTTTTGAGGCAAATTATTTCAGGGTTGCACTAGCTGGTAAAAGGCGGTGGAAACTGGAGGCTCCCGTCGCCCTTGGCGACCTAAGGTCTCAGAAATGATGCTGTGAGAAGTGAAAGGGGTTGAGCAGGGGTCAGGGGGAGACCTGGAGCCAGAAACCAGGTCACAAGGAAGGAGGGGCCAGGACCAGCCAGACTTCCAAGATGAGAATTCTTCAAGCTAGCTAGAGGGAGCGGGTGTGCACTGAGATTCCTGGAGGGAGGTCATGAGAGGCTAAGGAGGAGAGAAAGAGAAAACAGTTAGTGCCTCCTCTGCCCTCCTCAGATTTCCATTGTTCACTCTGGCACACAAAGAAATGCGGATTTAAAGCCATGCAGACTGAAAGAGGTAAATTCAATTTATAGAAACAAAAGGAAATTAATTCAGACCAAAGGAGTTAAGATGATGGGATGGGGAAAATACTTTTGTTTCGTTTGAAAAACATTTTTAATTTTTATGAGCTGAGTTGCTTGAACTAACTTACCATGTTTTCCAGCTTGCTTGTAGAGACCTTTGTCTGCAATACGTTTTTGAAAAAAATACTTTTATTTATTTATTTGCAAGCAGGGGGAGACAGACAGACAGATAGACAGCCACAGAATGGGCACACAGAGAGAATGGGCGCAACAGGGCATGTAGCTGCAAATGAACTCCAGGTGCATGTGCCACATTGTGATCTGGCATTTTGTGGGTACTGAGGAATCGAACCAGGATCATCAGGCTTTGGAGGCAAGTGTCTTAACCCCTGAGTCATCTGTCTAGCCCTGTCTGTGATACTTTCATGATTTGTTTTGCTAGAAAACATATTGTCCTTTGAGAATTTAAAACAAATACTGTTATGAATGTATAATTAGTTAACTTTTGAACTTATCCATCTAGCTTTGTGGAGACAAGTAATATTGCTGGGATTAGGTAAAATATATATGGAAACATATTTTGGTCCTATGTTGTAGCAATAATGTGCATCGATGTCTATATAAGTATGTCTAAGAAATACATCTGTACAGGCCTGTGTATGCTAGGTGTCAGGTACACTGTAAGAGCCTTGAATATGTTAAATCATTGGATCCCACATATTAAACATGTGATATAGGAATTATTATTACCTTCTGTTTACATAGGAAGAAACCAGGGATTAGTGAAGATACACAGTTTGTCCCGGAGCTATGAAAGCAGTGAATGACAGGAACCAGTTTTGGGGGCCAGACTGTGATTTCATTGTTTGCTCTCCTACCGGTAACACTAATTTCATTTCATGCTAATTTCATGCCCTTTCAAGTAGGTATTGTCATTGTTTCCAGTTTATATTTTTAAAAGTCCGAGCTTGAGAGATTTAAATAAACAAAGATCGCCTAGTGGGGAAGAAGTCAGGACTCAGTGACAAACTTACTGATAGTGTACCTTAGCTAGGAGGGAAGGGGAAGCCCTAGCTAGGTTGCTTGACATGTGCTTTTCTTGAACTTGAATGTGCACACGAATTGCCTGAGCATCTTGTTAAGAATGGCTTCTCAGTCTGTAGGGCTAGAATGAAACCCAAGACTGTATTTCTAACAAGTCCTCATGTTCCCATGTCAGTAGCCTGTTGCCTCATCAGCTCTGCTCCTTGATTACAAAAGTTCAAGCCTGGGTGTTGAGCGCTACATGCTCCCAGCTGCCCATCACCCAGCTGTCAAAAAGTCCCAACCAGGGTTGGGGTGCTTAAGATGGGCTTGACCCTCCTCAAATGCCATGTCAATACTCTGGGTGACCTGGAGCTCATTATAATCTCATTAGAATGATAAAAAACACACCTGCCAGCACCATTGGAGATTCAGCCGTGCCCAAATTAGGAAAGAAAAGGGTCGGCAACCCTGATCCCTGGAAATCTCCTCCCTTTCTGTGAGAAGCTTTGGTGTCATCAAACATGCCATACCCTGTCAGAAACCAGTCCTAGAAAACAACTCAGGCTCCAGGCCTGCTCAGGCAGAAGCACCCTTGAAAGTGTGCACTCCCTCGCTCAGCTCATTGGCTAGTTGAAAAGATTTTCTTGCCTGCATCCGGCACTGACTGGTTATTGGCGAACCACATTGAACAAGAATAGCGTGTGCAAATTTGGAATCCCTAATACAGATTTTGTGGAATCGTGCTTTCTGAAGGTTGTAGAGACAGGGGCAGTGAAAAACAAAACAAAGTATTTCTGGGCTTTGCCCCTAACTTCTCTGTTAAGAGTCCATGGAGAAGGTGTGTCTTTGGAAACAGTAAGTAGCCTGGAGGTGACAAATTTAACTTGGGATTCTGCAACTTAGAGCTAAATCAGTGTTTTCTTTCATGACGTAACTTACAGACCTCTTGAAATTCAGGCAGTTTCTTTCACAAGTACAACCGTTTATATTCTTTTTAATTTACTGAATTTCATATCAAGTTCATTCTAAGTGGCATCACATTCTCCATAAAAGATCTCTTTAAATTTCTTTTACTTACGTTCCTTCTTGATTTGTTCAAATCTAGCTAACATACTCAAAATGATCATAAGCTAAAACCTCATAAGACATATCAGGTGTAATACTTCATTCTGATAGATCCTTAATTAATTACTTTTAAACTCTGTATGGAAGCCCATTTTGTCCATTTCTTTTCAAGCAGAAGATCTTCCATCTAGTTCATTATCTTCATCACTATTCTTATCCTCCAACTTTGTTCTTTCATTCTGTTCTCCTCACACGCATATCACAACTAGATTTTTGAACCTCAAATCTGTATGTCAACTGTGGCTTACCGGACCCCCAAGAATGCGATAGAACAATATTCTGGAACTCATGATTTATGCCAAGCCTCCTTCATCAGCCTTGCGTCCACTGCCAACAGAGCTGAAAATTGAAATGCTGCCTCCGTCTTGGGCTCTGCCTCTGTGCCTCTGTTGTGTTAACAAATTCATTACTAACCCTAGCTTGAGTGTTTGGCTTACCCCAAAGCACCTCACATTACAGAATTTAAATTTCACATACAATCCTTTGATTTCTTTCCCTCACTGATCAAACTTGTATGCAGGGCCTCAGTACCTATGGATATTAACACTCCCCCGCATTTCCTGGTCTCCTCAGCCAGGCCTCACAGACACACTGCAATCCTTCATTAACTGAAAGCATTCAAAGCATGTGAGTCCTTCCAATAGAGAAAGCAACGCCAAAGCCAGATGAGGTAAATTGCATTTCTTGACCCACCCTGGAACAGTTTAAGGAGTGTTACAGATTAAACACATGGCCAAGTCACAAGATGATGGGAAGGTCCCCACCAGATCCCAAAGCAGTCACTGAAGGAGGAGTCTACTCTGATCTAAAATAGGTGCGGTCTTGCTAATAACAACTGGCGTACCTGTACAAACAGCCACCTTCCCCCCCCCACCCCGCAAAGCATTGTTCAGAGAAGGGGATGGCAAGTTAGATCAACCAGGATCACCATAACCAAGCACCTCTCAACTAGCAGTGAATTAATACTTTCACAATCTTTGTGCGGAACCAACCATCTCACCCGCAATCACTCCCAGCATAGGTATAACCATTCGGGATGACTCCTCTTGCTCTTCTGTGCGTCTCATCTTAGTCTGTCACCTACACATGGAGTCCCAGTACGTTTGAGTTATAGTTATTCTAAAGAGTTTCCTTTGCCGGATGTGGAATCCCAGCACTCGGGAGACAGAGGTAGGAGGATCGCCATGAGTTCGAGGCCACCCTGAGACTATATAGTGAATTCCAGGTCAGCCTGACCTAGAGTGAGATCCTACCTCGAACCCCCCCCCCAAGAAAAAGTTTCCTTTGGTTATGCTGAGTGGATCATTAGTACCTTAAGGTGGGTGAAGATGGGGTTGGAGAGATGGCTCAGCAGTTAAAAAGGCGCTAACCTGCAAAGCCTAACAACCCAGGTTCGATTCCCCAGCACCCACGTAAAGCTAGACGACACAACGTGGCACATGCATCTGGAGTTCCTTTGCAGTGGCTGGAGGCCCTGGTGTGCCCATTCTCTGCATCTCTTCTCTCCATCTCTCTTTGCTTTCAGATAAATAAATAAAAATATTTAGGACAAAGATAGGCGAAGAGCCACAAGTTTTACATCCATCCATGGTGTGGTGGTCTCTCAGTCATGGCTTTGTTTCCTGTTTCAGTTATTCATGCTCAACCACAATCTGAAAATAGTCTATGAAAATTCTATCAGACAACAATTGCTAAGTTGTACCTGTGTGACTGTTCTGGGTAGCATGACGAAACCTTATGCTGTTCTTTTTCCATTTGTACTGGGTTGTGTGTATGCAGAATGTCCCTGATGTACAGAATAGATGTCTGCTAGCCATCTTGAGCAGTGAGCTTGACTGTCATAGTATCCAGTTACCTGTGTCCAGGTAACTCTTAGTTTACATGCAATGGCCTCAAAGCACAAGAGTGGCACTATGAAGGAAGAATTTAGGCTACCAAGTACAAAAGGGGAGAATAACTTTCCAGTACCATGTGGTCAGTGCTGCAAGAAACAGAGAATATATTGAGGTTCTATAGTACCTGTGGCTCCAGACATCCACTGATATTCTTGGAACATGTTACTCACAGCTAAGGGGGTCTAAGAAAGGCATTCATAGAACAACTTTGAGTTACCCTGTGCCTCTCCATGGCCTCCCATAGCTAGGAAGTCATCCATTCCTGGCTCAGTTTTTCCTCTGGACTTTGGATTTCACAACTGTTCTGCCCTTTACTGGAATCTCTCAAAACTAGCGGCCCACCTCACTGTCCAAGCGACTGATTTGTAAGGATTGCACAGCAAATGTGAACACATAGCCCTTGTTAACAAAACACCAACATGTTATACCTCACATGTTTGCTTTTGGCAGGTGCAGCAAAACATATGAGGTGTAACATGTTGATTATTTATAACATTGAAAGCACCCCTCTCCCTAGACTTTAAGGTTCTATAATATCAACTCACCCTCATTTAAGAAATGCCTAAGTGGTCTGTCCGTGTTAAGGCTAATCTTGTTTGCCTGTTTGTGACCTTCAGGAGTTGTCAGAATGACCCCCCACCCCCCACCCAGCACTGACCTCTGACCTTCTGAGTAACTGATTCACACCACTGTTCGGCACTTCTGAATATTTATACCACAGAAAGGACTCCAAACATCAGGACCTATGAAACCCATTAAATGCCTTCATGGGGTCAGGGAAGAGTAGCCAAGGTTAATACGTTCCTGTCCCTGCTATCTTTGCACATGTCTCCTCTCCACTGCGCTGTGAGCATCCTGTCTACAGGACGGTGTTGTGACAGGAATACACAATTCAGCTTCCCCAGCACGTAGCCAACAAATGTTATTCAGTCAATAGTCCAGAAGAATGCCAGCCAATAGCTCTTCAATTATCACCACCAGTGTGGTTCTCCCACCAGTACAAGGTCGTATTAATGGCATCCGTGAAACTTCAAGAAATCCCCTCTGCAGTGGTCTCACACAGGTCATGGGGACCCCGCCCCCCCCCCAAAAAAAGCCCTGTGTCTTTCCATCAGAGCCTGTTAACTTCTCCATGAGTCTTATTTGGGCAGTGAAAGTAGTGCTGTATCTCTGCCATGCCCTCTCATTTGATTGTGGTCCCCGCCCTGAGACAGCTTGCTGGAAGATGATGTCTTTACCAAGACGGGTGACAATGGTTAAACCCACACGTGGGCTTGTAAGACAGCATTCCTCACTGGGGAGGCATATATGCAAACACATTAATGTATATGTTTAATTGGGTTATAATCTATTGACCATAGATACTAAGGCACCAAGCAAGCAATTAACAAAACATCTTTGACTAAATATAGTTAGCACTAAATATAGTTGGTTAATTGGTATTTAATATGCTTATTAAATGTCAATTAAGTATCTTTAGCAATGAATTGGTACCTAATTAACTTACTATAGCTATCCTGTTACTTGACATTTGAACAGCTAAATATTCTCTACAAGTTTAATGTTTTAATAAGAAACAAATTATCCATGTATTGCTCATGAATTTTTCAGTAAGTTTAATGGGATTTAAATGTATCTCCCAACTCAGATATGTGTTTTTCTTATAATCAACTGGTATTTTACATTTCACATCTCTTCTAAACTTGGAGAGCCCATTACGGGAGAGGTAAAAAGCTATAGAGGTAGTTTTGAAGAAATACTCCCAACTTGGTTCTACCACTGGACACACTATGGTGTCACACACATATTCTTTTACTGGTCTGTAAGACATAATAAAGTACTCACATGAGTAAACTATCTTCTTAAAAATAATAATAGCCAGGAATGGTGGCATACACCTTTAATCCCAACACTTGGGAGGAAGAGGTGGGGAGGGTTATCATTGTGAGTTTGAGGCCAGCCTGAGACTCCATAGTGAATTCAGTGTCATTCTGGGCTAAAGTGAGCCCCTACCATGAAAAAACAAAAATTAAAAATAGAAAAAAAGCAACCCCCACACCCCCAAAAAGGAGTGCTTAAAAAATCATAGGAAGGTTTAGTGTGTCATTATGTTCTCTGACTCTTTATAGGTGATCCTTACTGTGTCAGTCAGTTTGCTTGTTCCTGTTAACAGCAACTGAGACAAACAACTTAAAAGGAGGGATTATTTATCTTGGTTCAGAGTTTCTGAGATTTCGGTCCTAGTCCTTGGCTATGTTGATTCTCAATGGGTAGTAGGGCAGCACATCATGGCGGCAGGATCATGCAGAAGAGACTGTTCACCTCACGGTGGATAGGAAGCACAGTGAGGAACGGGCTATGGACCAGCTAAAACTTTCGAGGGCACATCCCCAGTGAGCCACTTCCTCTAACTAGGTTACACCCTCCACGGTGTGCCCAAATGGTGCCATCAGCTGAGTACCAGGTATTCAGTACACGAGCTTGTGCAGAACATTCCTGATATAAAAACCCTTTAAGATTAAGAAAAATTGTTCCTAAATAACATAAACTTGGTTTCATTAAATCCCTGGTTGAGCGAGACATCTTAGTTTTAGGATACCTGGGCCCCTCTTCCAAACAAACCCCGCCTTTCTCTCTGTTTCTTTATGCACTTTCTGCCCGGGGTTCTATTGACCTCAAGAAGCTGACCTTGTAAGCAAAGTGTTGTTTCATCTTGAAATTGTTGGTTTGTGACTATGGCCCTGTCTCAATGTATGCTGTCTCAACAATTTTTATTTACTTAGCTTCTGGTTTTCACCGCTGTGTGTTAATCCCTCTATTCACTTCCTTTTGAAGACTTGGTGGTTCACCATCCTAGCAGCTTTCTCACATCTGTTGGCGGCACAGAACAGGGAAAGCATTGTGTCTCCATTTCTGTTCACTTGTTTTACATCTTCCGCACTTCATAAACAAGGGTTCCTCTATTAAACATTCGCAATAATTCTCGTACCAATTACCCTGTCTTGGCTCGCTACACGAGAGCCTTCACGCTCATCAAATATTTGCTTTACTTAACACTATAAAATGTGACACATTAAGCAGAAAAGAGGTACTTGGTGTGTCTCTCTCAGAATTTGTTGTTGGACCATTTATAAATGATTTCATACCCTGCATTTATTCTCTTTTTTTTTTTTTCAAAATTTTTATGGTTTCAAACTATGGCCATTATTACTGACTAATTTATAGAGGTTGCAGTCAGCCCTGTCGTAGTGGCTTAACTCGGTTTTGTTTCCAGGGGCAATATACATTGTTGAAGTTAATTGTTCCCTAACCGCTTTTTTCCATATGGCAGAGTGAACCTCTCCGTAATAGCTTTGGAATGATTTATCCAACATTTGTCATTATCCCTTGGATATTTCTTGTGAAGTCTCATGGATCTTTTTTTTTTTCTTTTTTCTTTTTGGTTGGGGTGTAAGTATTTTGAAACTGCCACCCTCAACTCACCCGGCACCTTCATTTCATTGTATGCGTTGAAATTAGTTTATATGATGTTCTCCACAAGTGAAGTAGATTCTATTCCCCTTATTACCATGGTCGATGGTACTGTTACAGAGGTGCAGAGATATTCCTACTTCTGCTACTTATAAATCTTCCCCTCCAGACCTACTAATGGTTAGTGCTCTATTAATCATCTATGGATATATCTGGAATTTTTCTTGCATGCTGGAAACTACTGCTGTTTTCAGAGAAGTCGATGAGGTAGGGCATTGCATGCAACCTTAATAGGTTTAGACAGTATGGTACACAGACTAACGGCAGATTCAAAGCAGGGAGATAGAGTTTCTCAGGCTCACTCCGCGAATGGCGGGATCCTGGAAAGTGACTCTCAGCTTCGATGCCTGCTTCTGTAGGTAGGAGCAAAGAAGTGTAGCATTTGCCACGTAGGGCTGGTGAGGGTATGAGGACAGTGTGTTTAAAGGTTTAGGTGTGATAGTTTGCCAATGACATGGTTTCAAAAGTAGGTTGGAATTACTGAAGGTATGACTTCCTAAGGTTTGGCAGCAACCGTGAGTTTGTCAAACAAGTAGAAACCCAAGTTTTACCAGTTTACTGTGGTTTTATTAGCATCCAAGCAAGAAGATAAGAAACCACAACAAGGCCACGTTCTGAGTGTGCAGGGCTCCAAATGCTGGCCTTCGGAGCACCTGGCCATTTATTGATGCTTCTCAAATCAACTGCAGAAAAGTAAAAGACAGAAAAAAAAATTCCCAGGAAATCAGTCTACTACCTGTTTCTGGATAGTGGACTGTCTTGGCTACATTGCTTGAAACGCAGTGAAGAGAGTTAGATCTTTGTAAAATACACTGTGTGTTGAAAACGTGTGTGTGTGTATGTGTGTGTGTGTGTGTGTGTGTGTGTAATTCTAACCTAAGTATACTTGGCCACTAGGACAGAGACATTCCTATTTCTATGTCAAGTAATAACTGGGTTATTTAGATGTCAGAATTACAAAATATGCCTTAAACTGCTGTGGTGGTTTGATTCAGGTGTCCCCCATAAACTTAGGTTTTCTGAATGCTAGGTTCCCAGCTGATAGAGATTTGGAAATTAATGCCTCCTGGAGGCAGTGTATCGATGGGGGCGGGCTTATGGATATTACAGCCAGTTTCCCCTTGCTAGTATCTGGCACACTCTCCTGTTACTATGGGCCACCTTATGTGGGCCAAGGGGGTGATGTCCACCCTATGCTCATGCCATCATTGTCCCCTGCCATTGTGGAGCTTCCCTCAAGTCTGTAAGCCAAAATAAACTTATTTTTTTTTTCCTACAAGCTGCTCTTGGTTGGGTGATTTCTACCAGCAATACAAACCTGACTGCAACAACTGCATTCTGCCTTCACATAATGTAATCCTGTATGGAAGATGTGTACATAGCAGTTGTGTATGAGACAAACGCAGTAGCAATGATACGTACCAGAGCAATGGAGCAAGGCAAGTGCTTGTGAATCAGACACTCAAATTCAGAGGCAGCCGGGCTCGCCAGAGCTGACTGCTAGCACACAGCCTTTAAGATGTACCTTGCTTGCATGTATTAATTCTTTCATGGAGGCGTTTTTATATTGAAAAAGAGAATAACTTTATGAAACAGATCATCAAGTACAATCTACATCTTATCATTGCTTTTCACTCTGAATTTATAGCAATAACACACACACACACACACACACAAGCATGCATGCACCTTAAAGTAATTCAGTCACTGAGCATCGAGAATCTTCTGTGGCCAGGCAGGCACTGTGCTAGGCTCTGGGGAGACAGAGATGAAGAAGACAAGGTACTTAAGATCTAGTGATGGAAACAGATGCTTGTTCATATTCCTTCTACGGTAAAATATGTGGACTACCAACAAAGGGCTATTGGAGCCCAGAGGAGGTGGTTGGTAATTCTGTCAGGCAGTTGAGATAAGGGATACACACACACACACACACACACACACACACACACACACATATAAAGAGACTCATATTGGAAAAGAAATATACAGTTCATTTTTTTTTGAAACTTAATGACATTTATACTTTATAATCAATGGAATTTCAAGGTTAAAATGTTGGGATTGCAGCTCTTGTGTTAACATATCTCCAAAAGTAACTGTCAGATACAGCCAAGACTAAAATAGAACAGAAACAAATTTGACGACATCCCCAACTTCTGATTGGTTGTGAAGTCAAAAATGACTGGTTATTTTATATGAGATGAAGAAAGGTACTTACAACTGACAGAATTCTTTGGTAGCACACTCTTGTTATAACATTTACTGATTTCTCACAGTTGCCCAGAAAACTTAACATTGTCACATCCTGACAAGCCCTGCTCCTAGATGTCATCATGATGTTTGTTATTTAAAGAGTGGCCTCCCGGGGACCGTCCAGGACAGTGCTCCTGAGTGCGTAAAGCTCACACAGGGCCTGGACTGTTCCAGCAGCGGGGCTGTCCACGTGCCGTTTGCACACGGATCTCTTCACGCCCATTCACCACGTATCCTTGTAAGTCTAAACAGCATGTCCATCTATAGCACTTCCATTTCTGGAAAACCTCTGTGACCCCCCACTAGTTGAATAAAACCTAGATTGCCATTGGTGGCAATTAATGTTTTGATATCAACCCAACTCTCCTGTCTTACACCCCACCAGCTACTTCATGAACTTGGAACCCTGAAGTGATCTTGCTACTCCAGGCAACCTTGGTTCTTTCTCCTTCTTCTTTTTCCTCTTCCTCTTTTCCTTCTTCCCCTTCTTCCCCTTTCCCTTCCTCTTCTTCTTCCTCTTCTTCTTCTCCTCTTCCTCCTCCTTCTTCTTCTTTTTGTTTTGTTTTGTTTGAGGTAGGGTCTGACCTGGAATTCATTATGTAGTATCAGGCTGGCCTTGAACTCAGGGTGATCCTCCTACCTCTGACTCCTTAGTGCTGGGATTAAAGGCAAGCGACACTACGCCCAGCTTCCAAGCACCCTTAGCTATTGCGTCACTTCCGTTCTTGTTGGGACAAAGTATCCAGCCACAGCTGTGTGAGGAAGGAAAGGGTTTACTTGGGCTTACAATTTCAGGGAGAAGTTTCATCGTGACAGGGCAATCATGGCAGGAGCAGACAGCCGGCATCACGTCTTTGTGTCACCAGGGAGGAGATCCACAGAAAGCCTGAACGCCCAGTGTGGCTGGACCAACACCACCTCAAGACTTCCTCCCATGAGACTCTGCCTCCTAAAGGTTCTATTCATTTCCCAAGCAGCGCCCACAAATGGGGATTCAATTTTGAAACATACAGTGCTCTAGTGTCCGTTTTACATTGAAACCACCATATTAACATGCCTTAAAAAAAAAAAAACACCCAAAGCCTTCTCGTGTAAACTTTAAGACTCAGCTTGTCACCTTTATGACTTTTTTTTTTCCTGATTTTCACTTTCAAAAGCTAATATCTCCATGGGAGCCCATGCCCATGTTTCTCTTGAAGCAGTGAGTCCTTTACTGCGTTGCTGTAGCCATTTATGATCACGTCTTTCTCCCCTTTGTGACAATCAGCATAGGCATTTCAAGAAGGATGATGTGATTCTTTTTTTTTTTTTAATGCCCAGAAATTATCAAAGGGCTTCTTCCACAGAAGCAATATGTAGTCGTTTCATCACATTCATTTTACAAAAGAAGGATCTGATGTTCAGAGAAATTGGCAAACAGAGCTGGGGTCATTGAAGTCACAGTGGAAGAGTTGATGCTAGGACCCCTAGCCGTACTTTATAGTATAAACTGTTCAGTATGGTTTCTGGTTGTCTATAGTCATCACTTATTAGCTGATTAACTTTTTCCTCTTAAGATAAAATTATAGACACTCTTAGATTTTTTTAGATTCTTATTTTATTTTATTTGAGAGAGAAAGAGGCAATGAGAGAGAAGAAGAAGGAGGAGGAAGAGGAGAGAAGGGAGGGGAGGGGATGGAAGGGAAGGGAAGGGGAGGAAAGGGGAAAGGAAGAGCAGAGGAGAGGAGTAAAGAAGAAAAGAGAAGGGAAGGGAAGAGGATGGGCATGGAAGGACCTCCAGCCACTGCAAATGAACTCCAGATACATGTGCCACCTTGTGCATCTGTCTTATGTGGGTACTAGGGAATTAAACCTGGGTCCTTAGGCTTTCCAGCAAGCACCTTAACCGCTAAGGCATCTCCCTAGCCCAACTATCTTAATAGGGCCCCTATAACAAAAAAACCATATATTGGGTGGCTTCAGTGAAATGTCCATATTTCCTCACAGTTCTGGAGGCTGGAAGTCCAAGATTAAGATGTTAGCAGCATTTGTTCCCTCTGAGGACTTTCTTCCTGGCTTGTATAAGGTCACCTACTACCTTTGTCTTCATTGGATATTCCCTTGGTGTGTGACTACATCCTATTCTCTTCTTATACAGATATAGGTCATATTGAATTAGAGATTAGCTTAATGGCTTCCTTTGAACTCCATTGTATCTTTGAAGGCTTTATCTCCGAATATAACCATCGTTCCTTATTCTAGGGGCATTCGCTTCAAGATACATTGTACATACCAAAGTTTGCTCATGTTCAAGTTCTTTTCATTTATTTGCAAAGGAGAGAGAGAGGAGATAGATAGATAGATAGATAGATAGATAGATAGATAGATAGAATATGGATGAATATGGGCACACAAAGGCCTCTAGCCAGTGCAAAGGAACACCAGATGCATGTGTCACTTCCTACATCTGGCTTTATGTGGGTACCGAGGAATCGAACCTGGGTCATTCAGCTTTCGTGGGCAAGTTACTTAACTGCTGAGCCATTTCTCTGGCCCTTCCCCTGCAAGTTCTTCATCTAAGATGGCAGAGAGCTTCAGTAGAACTGATGTATATAATTATATCATCTCCAGATTGCTTATCACACCCAATATGATATAAATCACACAGGAAGTATTGTTATACCGGTTGTTTAGAGAATGACAAGGGGAAAAAGAAGTCTGTCAGTATAGATGAAATTTGTTTCCAGTATTTCTTAGCTGTGGTTGGTTGAATCTGTGGATGTGGAACCTGTGGATACAATGAACCAACTTGTACACTGTACATGCTCTGGGGGACTAGGACTTAGGGTATTAACATGTGAATTTTGGGGTGATGCGACACTTAGCAGGTACCTGATATATGACAGGTGCCACAGCAAGTGCTCAGACAGGTAAACTTTAAGGCTGATCGTTTTGAGGATCATAAAGCTGGTGACTCATTACACACTGCCATTGCCATTGACTTGAAGTCTTCATGGTTGAAGAGGGGGCCTGGGCGACACTCCTAGCTGTCCTTTGGATGTTTCATTTGCTATAAGAGGTCATGTGTTCAATTCATTTCTTTTTTTTAAATTTATTGTTATTTATTTATTTGAGAGAGAGAGAAAGAGAGAGACAGAAAGAGGCAGATAGAGAATGGGTGCTCAGGGCCTCCAGCCACTGCAAACAAACTCCAAACACATGCGCCCCCTTGTGCATCTGGCTCACCTGGATCCTGGGGAGTCAAACCTGGGTCCTTTGGCTTTGCTAAGCCATCTCTCCAGCCCCCAAAATGTGGAATGCCTCATGAATTTGCATGTCATCCTTGCACAGGGGCCATGCTCATCTTCTCTGTATCATTCCAATTTTGGTATATGTGCTGCCAAAGTGAGCACTAATTCATTTCTTTGTGGCATGAGTGGCACATCCACCTGCCTTTCAGTGTTTTACTTCAGGGAAATCAAACCTGTCTGAATGCCAGGGGCCCTGTTTGGTCAATCCTCTGCATCAGAGGGTCCTGCATTGGCAAATTCAACCGTAGAAAATTGAAAATATTTTTTAAATTAAATTAAACTTATTTATTTGCAAGCAGAGAGAGAAAGAGAAAGAAGAGAGACATAGAGGAGAGAGAATGGGCATGCCAGAGCCTCCAGGCACTGCAAACAAACTCCAGACACATGCGTCCCCTTGTGCATGTGGCTTACATGGGTCTTGGGGAATCAACCTGGGTCCTTTGGCTTTGCAGGCAAATGCCTTCACCGCTAAGCCATCCCTGAAACCCTGAAAATATTTTTTTAGTTGTGCCTGACATTGTAGCAATGATCAGTGGTGAAAGCACATGCTATATGGGCATTAGGACCTGACTTTAGAGCCCAGAGCCCATGTGAAGCTGGACACTGTTAGCCCCTGTGTGTTATCCCAGCATTCTTACGGTAAGATGGGAGGCAAAGACAGGAGAATCCCAGGGAGCTCATGGGCCAGCAAGCCCGGTATACACGGCCGTGAACAAGAGACCCTATCTCAAGCAATGTGGAAGGCAAGGACTAACACCTGAGCTTGTCCTCTGACCTCTTGCATGTCTACACAAAATCATACGCAGACGCACGTCATACAGAACAACTAACTACATGCATGCACTTACTTGCACTTGGTATTTTGAGCCACTTCGAAATGAAATTAGGGTGTGTAGTTTCTATGCAAACACTATGGCACACACACACACACACACACACACACACACATGGGGCTTGAGCATCCACAGATTTTGGCATCTATGGGGGATCCTAGAACAAATTCCCTATGGATTGACGATTAGAATCTTTTGCCTAATACTTCTACAAATGTGCTTACCACTTCATTATTCACTAATATCCTCATAATTCATGCTTGAGCTAGAAATGGTTACTATTCTAAAATTAGTGAAACAAGAAAACTCACCAAGTAAGTGAACAGGAATTAGAAACCCCCATGCCTTAAATACTCCAGTCCTTCTCCTACTGCTGAAAATCAGGGATGGGAGATTATAGGTAAGGAAAAGCTTGGAAAGTTTTTCTCTTCACAGTCAAAAGGAGCCAACATTTCTCATGCTTTTCTGAAGGAAACATAGCCTCTAAATGATGACAATATCAGTCACAGCCTTAATGCCCACATAAAAGAGCAATTGTGAGACAGTCACCTTCCTCCAGTCGTGTCTTCGGGTCCCTGGCGTGCCTCGACCACTTTTAAACCACCACACTCTTTCTTCTCCACGGCAGCGGTGAGCCCAGAAGGCCCAACATCTAAAACACCCTCTCCCCAGGGCTGCTTCTAACTCAATAAGAAAGTTTAAAACTCCTGACAAAGTCTCCTATCTTTCTCTCCCTTTGTGTTCCCTCCAGCGTCTTCTTTTTCTGTTTCCCTCTGTGATGTGAAGTATTACAGCTTCAAAAACACAATGTTCTAGGAATCCTGAGAACTCAAAGACCAAAAAGACAATGAGCAAACACACCTCGCACTATGGGAAACGTTGGGGCGCTGGATGAGGGTGTGAGTTATGACCTAGCCCAGCGGGTGCTGGGTCTGAAAGACTAAGCACAGGGAACTTGTATCAGGGGACCCAGGCTCCAATAAGGCCCCATAGAGCTGTGGAAATAGCCAGCCGTGTTTTCTGCATGCTGGATTTCCCAGTTCATGACCGTCTCCGTACACTTCTTTCCCTTGCCTCGTTTTGTATGCTTACAGCTTATGTCAAATCACCCTGCTTTTTCAAAACTATTTTATTTATTAAACCACTTATTTATTTGAGAGGAAGAGAGAAAGAGCGACACAGAGAGAAAGAGTCAGATAGAGAAAGAATGGACATGCCAAGGCCTCTAGCCGCTGCAAGTGAGCCCCAGACCCACGTGCCACCTTGTGCATCTGGCTTTCTGTGGGGATTAGGGAATCAAACTTGAGTCCTTCGGCTTTGCTGGCAAGCATCTTAATCACTAAGCCATCTCTCTAGCCCAAAACAGTCTGCGTTTAACCAAGGAATACTTAATAAAGTCAGGCCTCTCTCCTTTCCTTTTTTCCCTCTCTGTATACCTTCCCTCCTGTCTATTTTCCCCACCCACTCCCTCTCTCTCTCTCCTTTCTTTCTGTGCTGGGAATAAAAACAAGACCTTCTCAATGCTAAGTATATGACCACTGATACACCTTTAGGCCTTAAAACACACACACATGCGTGCATATGCACACACACACACACACACATGTACATGTATAATGTGTGTATGTGTGTGGGTGCATTGTGTGTGTGTGTGTGTGTGTGTGTGCTTGCACATGTGCATGTGGAAGTCAGAGGACACCATTGACAACTTGGAGTGCCCTCAAGAATGTTGTCCATCTTTTTATTCTATTTCATTATTTGGCTTGGAGCTTGACAAATAGTCCAGGATGGGCTGGAGACCCTGGGATCCACCTGTCTCCAGCCTGTGGCACCAATCCCAGAATTTCATGTGGATACTGGGGATCGAATCCAGTCTTCATGCTTGCAAAACATGCACTTGATCCACTGAGCTATATCTTCAACCCCAAATATTATACTTTTAAGCAGATTAGGCCACTTTTGGTTATTTTAACGAATCCTTGCATGTCCTCTGCTTTCATATACTTGCTATATTAGTTAGGACTATAGTTCTTCCCTTTTTGTGGTGAGGTCACATCCTGGAAACTGCATTACTGGCTATTTGGCCTTTTAATATTAGAATAAGATACTGCTGAGCTGGGGAAAGGGCTCAGTGGTTAAAAGTGCTTGCTTGCAAAGTCTAGTGGCCCAGGTTTGATACTCCAGTGCCCATGTAAAGCCAGGTACAAAAAGTGGTGTTTACATCTGGAGTTCTCTTGTAGTGGCAAGAGGGCCTGGAGTGCCCATACTCACTTACTCTCTGTCCTTGAGAATAAATAAATTTAAAAAATATACCATTGATGAGGGGCAAGGGTAAAAATAGAGCTGGTACCCTGAGGAGGGATGCTAGCAGGAGGCTGACCCTTACAGGGTCACATACATGTATTTATTTCCTTAAGGATTTCAGTATTGTGAAAACTAATAAAGGTAACTAATATGGAGAGTACTCTGTAAAGGAAACCAAAACTCAGTGTTGATAATCATTCTGATAGTCTCTCTCCCAGCTTTTTCCTAGATAGGAAGCTTTCTACTTCCCTCTGCCCAGCTGGAGAAATGCCTCAAGTGGGGGTGTGTGGGGACTGCCACCATGTTCAGAGGCCATGGGCACTTTGCCCAGTGCCATGTGGGCCAGAAGCAGGGCTATCTCATGAGAGGAGAAGTTCAGTGAAAGGCTGAAGGTCTTGGGGATGAAGAAAGGGTTCCTAAGAGGAACAAAACCTGCTCTGAGGAACTTCCCTGCCTGGAGCTTGTCTATGTAGAAATTTCCAGAAAGTCTGGGGCCAAAGCTCCTATATTGTGATGGGGCATAAAAATTGGTTTGATCGGTGTCACCTCCAAATGGTCGCACCTCCCAATCTCTGTTTTGTCTGGTGTGGTTGTCACTGAAAACCCCAAGTTATAAACTTCTAGTGTCTTCTCCGCAGTTCTGATCCCAGCTGTGTGACAAACTAAATGGCTGACCTTGGACAAGTGCTTATTGCCTGTTAAGAATCTAATTTTTGGGCTGGAGAGATGGCTTAGCGGTTAAGCGCTAAGGACCCCAGTTCGAGGCTCGACTCCCCAGGACCCACGTTAGCCAGATGCACAAGGGGGCGCACGCGTCTGGAATTCGTTTGCAGTGGCTGGAGGCCCTGGCGAGCCCATTCTCTCTCTCTCTCTCTCTCTCTCTGCCTCTTTCTCTCACTGTCTGTTGCTCTCAAATAAATAAATAAATTAATTAATTTAAAAAAAAGAATCTAATTTTCTAATGTGTAAAACTGTGACGATGAAGCCTTTGCAACTTTGTTGTGAGGATTGAACTGGGCAGGAAAGGGTCCACTAGTTTGTCCAGTGCACAGGGAGTACTCCATGGCGCCAGGTATCAAGGGTGGGCATGGTTTCCTCTCAATGCCTCAGGCATGGTGGTTGGTCTCTACATCCAGCTGGCCCTCAACAAATATTAAATAAAACAGGTGGCCAAATTACATCTTTGAGGAGCCACTTAGCTCCATGCACGGACTATGAGACATGACTGCTGAATTTGATGGACACCTTTCCCTCCAGCCACTCAGGGGACAACAATCTGAACCTGGCTGTGGCTTCTCTGTTTGTTTTGTGCTGCTCCCTCTGCCTGCTACGGACTTTTTTCTGTGTCAATTCCATAATCTTAAAAAGCCAGCTTCTCTGTCCATTTCACTTGGACTTTAAAAATTAGTTTTTATATTATAATAATTTACTTATTTTTTATTAAGTATATACTCTGTATGGACATATCATGTATTGGTACCATCCTTTCCCTCCTCCTTGCCTCCATTCTGCTGAGGGCCCTCCTTAGTGGGATTGCTGGTATTCCCCATCGGATTGTGGACTGTGAGTTGTAAAAACAGCAGTCAGTCATTGTAGGGGGGAGGGGCAATGCCTCTGGATATGCCCTTCCTAACCTGTGGCACTTACAATCTTTCAGCCCCCTCTTCTGCAAAATTCCCTGAGCTGTGATGGGTGAGTTTTAAGTCTACTTCAGTGATGAGCTCTAAGGAGCTTCTGGATCTCTGATTTGGTAGGTGTTGAGTCTCCTCAGTGTCTGTCTCCTTCACCCTGGTGCTTGTTGTCAGGTTCGCCATGGAGCAGCACCCGTGCTCACCTCACCAATTCCTCTGTGGTTTCACCTGGGCCCTGGCTGATGTGCCAGGGGTTGTTTATCTCCTCCATTCTTGCTACCATCTGAAAAAGAAAAACAGATTCTCTAGCAGAGAATGTGGTCAGCATAGGTTAACTAGGATAAGCATTGCTAATTTAGAGAGATTTTGATGGCTGTGGCCCCTCTTTGGGCCAAAGACTAGTGGGATCTTCTCACTGGACTCCAGAGTCTTTGTCTCCATAGGAATCTGCATTGGTTTCCAGTTCCAGCTATGGGTTCCTTTCCATTGCACACATCTCTTAGCCAATCAGAAAGCCACTGGTTACCCCCACCAAGGCTGCGTGCCACCAATGTACAGGTGTGTACTCCCTGGATATTTTTCACCCATTTAAAATGTCCATCTTGGGGTGGAGAAATGGCTTAGCACTTAAGCGCTTGCCTGTGAAGCCTAAGGACCCCAGTTCGAGGCTCGATTCCCCAGGACCCACATTAGCCAGATGCACAAGGGGGCACATGTGTCTGGAGTTCGTTTGCAGTGGCTGGAGGCCCTGGTGCACCCACTTTCTCTCTGTCTCCCTCTCTCTCTGCCTTTCTCTCTCTGTCTGTCATTCTCAAATAAGTAAAAAAGGAACAAAAAAAGTTTTAAAATGCCAACTTGTGTGCTGCCACAGCAGAAATGACACCCTGGTCCCCTGGTCAAAGTAATTGTATTTCTGACCCTTTAGTCCCATTTACCCCCTGTGCACTATTAAATGTAAGTTCCCAGAGTTTGGCCATGATCCAGCATAGAAAGACTGCTCAGCTAAGTGCCAGGGGTAATGCTGTACGGATGGACATGAGAATGTGGCTCTTCATTTTACTTTATTTTTAAAAAATATTCATTCATTTACTTGAGAGAGGGAAGGAGAGAGAGGGGGAGGGAAAGGAATAGGCAGATAGAGAGGAAATGGGCATGCCAGGGCCTTCCAGCCACTGCAAATGAATTCCGGACATATGTGCCACCTTGTGCATCTGGTTTATGTGGGTCCTAGAGAATCAAACCTGGGTCCTTAAGCTTCACAGGCAAGTGCCTTAACTGCTAAGTCATCCCTCCAGCCCTTTCACTTTTTATTGATTTATTTATTTTGTGTGTATGTTGCTGGGATCCAACCCAGGGCTCTGCCCGTACAAGTCAAACACTCAACCACTGACCTAGTTCTCCAGGCAGGGTAGCTATTTAGTAGCATGGTGTTTGGGGCATAAGCCATCTCCAAATCCCACTGGCTCTGGAGGGCCCAAGGTCCATGTCCACAGGAAGGTGGAGAAGTTCCTGGAAATGCATTCCCCTTCTGCTTCTTCTTGAAAATAGGTGTCATGACAGAGTTGTACAGAGAGAGAGAGAGAGAAAAAAGTTCAACATCTTACAAGTAGGAAAATCCTATAGGAAGAATGGTCTCACTTCTACCCTATTCTGCCTCCCTTAGCATTATTTGGGCCAATAATGGATGTGACAGTGTCAGAGTCAGACAGATGGGTCCCCAGGGGATGCGCCAACCTGGCTGTGGGTTTGCAAATCCCTCCCTACTGAGAACTGTCCAGGGCATACCTAGCTCACAGGAGTTGCTGCAAATAGAACGCGGCTGTTATGATAATCAATTAATAATCAGTTAGGTTAGTAATCTTCCCTGGTAGAAAACCTGCTTAAACAATGATGAATTGTATAGATGCACACAGGACTGAGAGTGATGTAAGGTGCGTGGGGACGGGGAAGAAGAGAAATAGAGAAGAAACATGGAAGTAAGAGAAAAGAAAAGAAACAGGGAGAAAGAAAGAAGAAGGAAGGAAGGAAGGAGAGGAAGAATAAGGTAGAGAGAGAAAGAGAAAAGGAAGGAATGAGTGAAGAAAGGAAGAAAATCAGAAGAAAGAAAGAAAGAAAGAAAGAAAGAAAGAAAGAAAGAAAGAAAGAAAGAAAGAAAGAGAACTTAGAAAGCAAATTCCCAAGCTTGCTGGCTCTGGCAAATGAATTCCACAGGCACTGACTCCAAGATGTTTTATGGAATGTGCAAGCGGACTTGTAGGCAAAGCTTTGTCTTCAGGGTCATTAAAAGGAACCCAGATAGCTGAGCCCATGTAGCTTCTGAGAAGTGTGCACCCCTCACACTTGTCCTTCCAAACAATCTATGGTTATTGTTAGACGAGCGCTTCTCCACACGCTGCCTGGACTGCACGGCGGTCTCTTTGTCCTTTATTTAGATGTGGGCTAAGGAGGCTTCCAGCACAGCAAGATGACAGCCAGGCCTCCCCACTCAGAGCAGCCCCACAGCCCAAGCGCAGACAGCGCAGGAAAGGTCTTTGTTCCTCACGCGATACCCATCTTTTGTCATTCAGCCCAAGAAGCTTAGTTACATACATGCAGACCATTTAAAAAAAAATCATCAAGAATTTCTGAAAGACACAGATCCTGTGATAAGTGGTGATATCGGAGTTTTATCATCAGCTGGTGTGGGTGCCACACACTGGAGGCATTTAGGACTGTGCCTAGGGACAAAATATATATATGTATATATATATATATATCTCCATGCAGTTCGTGATTCATTGAACACAAATGGTCATTACAGGGAGTTTAGGTGACAGCTTTCTTTGAGACACTGCTTGGGGTGGGGGAGTCTGGCAAAAATTCTGCCTTTTCTGTAAAAGATGCCGGCCAAGAAACTCTCTGGGGAATGCCCCACGGAGGTTTCTTAGCCTCCTGGGAGGGACCTTTGGGCATTCTGTGCTCAGAATGCTTAAATGTGAGAGCAAGATCTCACTTTAATTTTTTGGCAGAGAAGACAACGAACGCTGATCGTTGATGATTTGCCCGAATGGAAGCCAAGAGAGTGACCAAACTTATTGATCTCATAGAAACCTTCCCCCCCCCACCCCCCGGGTAATGTCTGATTACATCTTAATGTTTTCTCTAATGTCTCTCAAGAATTACAGCAGTGGGCATTGCTTGACAGAGAAACCAAGCGAAGACATCCTGGATTGGAATGTGTGTGATCTGTGTCCCCTGGAACTTCATCTTCTGGTCCACGAGGAGGGGAGCCAGTCTTTTAAGACTCAGAGAGAGTCTTGAGTCACGCCTTTTCTTTTGTATCTTCTTTCTTTCTTACACGCTCCTGTCTGCCCACTGTGGTGGGTAGACATGAGTGACAGTGAGCTAAAAGAACTCCAAGAATGGTCTTTTCCATTCTTCTCATGAGCGATTGCATTCACCTTCTACCCCAAAGAATTTTTTTCCCTCATTTTTAGCATACCAATGACAACAGTTGAACTTCATAATAAATGCTCACCTACGGGCACGTTTGAAGGATTCTTTTTTTTTTTTTTTTTTTTTTTTCCCCAGCATGAAATCATCATTATTTTTTTTTTCCAGTCACCTATTTCTGGTGACACTTAAACCAACAACTCTATGGGAGGGACCAGCAGATGTCACTGTAGCGCTGCTCATTCATCTTTACTCTTGACGGGAATTCGAGTTCTATCCTTCTGGGCTCGGGCGATCACATTTCTTATTTAATCAAAGCATAATGCATCATAACATTTGTAATTCGTGTTGTTGTTATTCTTTCATTGTGTGTGGAATTGGATACATATCTTTGCAAACAGCGACGCAAGCTAAAAAGTAGCCCTGACACCCCCAGCGAGGTGTGGAAATCAAAGGCCCTGCTGGAGAACCCCGATAAGACACAGAGACAAAAGAGCATGGAAGGGCACACGCATGCTGACTCCCAGCTCTGACGGACAACCTCAGGATTAAAGACGGACACATTCCTCCCATTCTTGTGGAGGGCTTTCAGGCAATGTCAGCTGGGGAAGGTCATATGTCCCAAGATGGCAAGAAGACCCACTCGTTAGATAGGAAGGAGGGCAGGACTTGCAGATATGGGCAGTCTATAGGGATGAAGTCTCAAGGGTCTAGCATTCTCTGCACTAAAAAAAGTAAACATAAAATAAAAAATAATAAAAAAAACCAACAACAACACTGCCATCTTGGGGTAAAAAAGAACTTGAATGTGTTAACTTTAGTTTTAGATTGGTAGGATACAGTTGCTGAGAAGATCATTGTTTGGGGAAAGGGAGCTGACCACAAAAGAAAGAAAGGAAAACTCTGCAGGTCTTTGCCCTCCATGTTGGCCATTGACAGAAGGAAAGTGAATGCTGGGGGTTAAAAAAAGAGCTTGTTTTAGATGCAAATGCACTGATCTTATAGGGAAGAGACATCTTTGTGGTACCTCGTAAGTTTGTGTGCAACTTAAGTGAGCAAATAGAAGGGCCATCAATATGTCACTCATCCATAGACTGGACATCTGCAAAGATCACCACAAGGAGGTTGTAATTGGAACCCCAGAGCTTGTGGCTTAAGTGACTCAAGCTAAGTTAATGATCTATTGTGAATGGAAGTGACTATGCCCCCTGCTACTGCCAAATCACTCAGTACCCTACTAGCAGGAGCTGAATTTTTATAGCCTGATTTTTTTTTTTTTTGTGGTAAGATACATTTGAGGGAAAACTGTATCTGGGGTGAAGTGTCCCAATTCAGTCCATCAGCCTGCATCCTCGTACACTTACACAGCTCACAGCGGCTGAAGAAAGACTCGGTACAATAGCATGACCAGTCCTACTTCTCCCTCCAACTGGCCATTGTGGCTCGATTTTTCATCCCCAAAGTTCAAACCAATGTCATCTTTGTGAAAGACATCTTGTCAGCAAGGCATTTTTTTTTTCTTCCCTGTCCTCTTCTTCATTCCTTCCAGGGTAGCAGCCAACATTCAAGATGGCACCTAGTGAATGCCAATGTTTCTGTGGGCTGCCCTCCTGCAAACTGTCTGAATTGGTGTGCCTGACCAGCAGGATCTGGTAGAGATGAGGGCATGAATTTCCTTCCTCTTGGTTCATCTGTTTTGGGGGAAGCCACCTTTCAGGTCGTGAGACAGGTTACAGAGAGGTGCATGTGGAGGAGAACCAAGGCCTCCTACCAACAACCGTCACTCACTTGCCGGCTATGTGCGTGGGCTACCAGGCAAGTGCTTCCCCGGCCCCTTCAGCCGATGGCTGCACTGGCTGGCATCTCCACGGTGACTTCATGAGAGACTCAAACTGCAACCATCCACTTGAGCTGCTCCCAGGCTGCAGACCCTTCGAGACTGGGAGTGATCATATTTTTGTTGTTTTCGAGAGCAGTGCCAGGAGGAGACAGCCAGGCTCCTAAGGCACATTTAAGGAATCAGTTATACTCCAGGTCGTGACTGTGAAGGGTTGATAGCTTCGTTTTTGCCCCGAACCCCCCCTTTTTTTTTCTGAAGTCATTGACTCCTGGAGTAATTTGTTACTCAGCCAAAGCAAACTAACACTGTGTTCTTCTCTTTGTCCCTCATCTTTCCCCCTTCCCTTTTGTTGTGTTGAAATTGCCGAGACACATCTAGAATTTTGTCAGGCATTTCTACCTGGGCTTCCCTGTTAGAAGCTGTGCTGTAACTAACCTTTTAGAGGATCCCCCACCCCACGCACCCCCATTTGATTTAGAGTCCAACAGTGTGTTCCATTGCACTAGCCAATGAATTTAGAAAACAAAAGAACCACGATCAGGATGCATTTACTAGTGCACTGTCGATACAGGTGTTCATGGTGTCTTTCTCAGATGCTATCCTATCAACGAGATATGAAAGCTTCTTTCTTTCAATTTTTTATTCATTTTTTTATTATTCGATATGGACATATTTTGTATGTAAACAACACGTGTTGGTACCGTCCTTTCCCTCCTCCCTGCCCCTTTTATGAAGAGGCCTTCCTCGTTGGGGGTGCAGGTCATCCCCATGGGGATTGTGGGTCGTGCATTATGGGGGCAGCAGCCCGTTATGGGGGAGAGGCAATGTCTCTGTGCAAAATGTCCCAACTCGTGGCTCTAACAATCTTTCTGCCCCCTCTTCTGCAAAATTCCCTGAGCCATGTTGAGTGCACTTTTAAGTCTACTTCAGTGGTGGGCACTTAGGAGCCTCTGGGTCTCTGGTTTGGTAGGTATTGAGTGTCCTCAGGGTCTGTCTCCTTCACCCTTGTGCCAACATCCTTCCTTACCACGAGTTCTGACAGTGGAAGCCATTTTTCCTAAAGTAAAAGAAAAAAATGGGGTGTGGTTTATGACACAGCCCGGGGCCCACAGGGGGGATGAAGTAAATTAATAGCTAATGTTAATGTAGGTCAGTGAGAAGCACAGGCAAAAGGTGGGGTGTCTGAAGAGAAAGGCGTGAGGGAAGAGGGAGGTCGGGGATGCGCATTGAATTCAAAACCATAGGGTGGTGGTTTAAAACACTTGTTCTAACTGAACAGAGGGTGATACACGCCACTGTGAGACTAACGTTTTCTGATCACATCAGGGTATGATCAAGACACTCACCACCACCGTCCCTAGTGTTTAGATTTCTGCCATTCTAACCTTGGGTGACGTTCACCCAAGGGCGAAATCACCTCACGTTACATTCTCACAGTGTGCCCCCATTGTTAAGGGACTGGCGACTATAATTAGATAATAATAGGAGTGGTCAGTGGTAGTATATTGGTCTCCTTAAATGTATACAGTTCTTTAGATAATGAGGAAAAAATTTATTTCCGCTCATGGCTTCAGAGGTTTCTATCCACGGTTGCTTGGCTCTGTTGCTTTTGGGCCTGTGGTGACACAGAACATTCTAGAAGGAACACATAGCAGAGGTAGTCTGCTCACCTCGTGGTTGGCAAGGAAAAAAGAGAAAGAAGAAGGACTAGATTTCTAATATCCCTTTCAAGGGTATTCCCTCAATAATTTCTTCTCATATGGCCCAACCAGAACTTCCCCAGTAGCAAGACAGGGTGGTCACTCCATCTTTAACATATGGGCTTTTGAAACCATAAGACACCTCCTCTGTGCCTCTTTGGATTTCAGAAATATTGAGGATATAGAATTGTACATAAAAGCCAGGCTGGTTATTTGATTCGTTTATCTCTTGGAAAGTTTGAACTTTTCTCTCTTTTATAAAGATCATACTTCCACTAAACCCCTCACCATATGTTCACCAGGTATTCCATGTTTATTTACACTTCCAAGGTGCAGATGTCATAAAAACCTTACTCAGACCATTGGCTACTTAGCCCATGGAGAGCACGACGTTCTTTCTTAACTCAGATGTGCTCAGATGGGCTGACTGTCGATGAAAGTAAAATGAAGGGGACTGCTGGTCGTTTCCTTTTTTTTAAAATAATTTATTTTGTTTTTATTTATTTTGAGAGTGACAGAGAGAAGGAGGCAGAGAGAGAGAGAGAATGGGTGCGCCAGAGCTTCCAGCTTCTGTAAACGAACTCCAGATGCGTGCGCCCCCTTGTGCATCTGGCTAATGTGGGTCCTGGGAAATTGAGCCTCGAACCGGGGTCCTTAGGCTTCACAGGCAAGTGCTTTACTGCTAAGCCATCTCTCCAGCCCTGGTCATTTCCTTTTTGTTGCTTGGACAAACATCTGACCAGAAGCAACTTAGGGCTCATTTCAGGCATTCAGAATCCAGAGGAAGTTTTCCATCTTGGTGGAAGAAGTTGGCTCACTCCAGCATGCTTCCACAGCCGAGAGAGAAAACCCAACAGGCGCCGGGTGTGGTGGCACAGGCCTTTAATCCCAGCACTCGGGAGGCAGAGGTAGGAGGATTGCCATGAGTTCGAGGCCACCCTGAGACTACAGAGTGAATTCCAGGTCAGCCTGAACCAGAGTGAGACCCTACCTCGAAAAACAAAAACAAAAACAAAACAAACAAACAAAAAAAAACCCAACAGGCAGTGAGCACGGAGGTCCAACTGGTGCTTCCCACGCCTTAGACCAAAAGATCCATGCCCAGTGACACCTCCTCTAGCAGTCTGGAGACATACGTTGCAAACTTGATCGAAAACGCCTCAGATTATGGGGGACATAGGTTCACATTCAAGTCACCATAGGGACCAACATAGTTTTCGTCTTCTGGAAATGATATCTCTGGTGCATCCACTCCCAAGACAAAGTAAATTCCTGGCAAACATTGAAAGGAAGGAGTATTTTATTGCAGTAATAAGTAGCAATAGTAATAAGAAGGAGAAGGAGGGCTGGAGAAATGGCTTAGCAGTTAAGCGCTTGCCTGTGAAGCCTAAGGACCCCACTTCGAGGCTTGATTCCCCAGGACCCACGTTAGCCAGATGCACAAGGGGGCATATGTGTCTGGTGTTCGTTTGCAGTGGCTGGAGGCCCTGGTGTACCCATTCCTCTCTCTCTATCTGACTCTTTCTCTCTCTGTCTGTTGCTCTCAAATAAATAAATAAATGAAAAATTAAAAAAAAGGAGAAGGAGGAGGAGTGGAGGATAAAGAGGAACATCAAGAGGGACAACAGCTTCATTGAATATCTGTCCAGCATCATCTGTCAAACATTGTCTTTTCTGCTTCACCGATATTATCTTATTTAATCCTCACAAGAATCCATGGTCATCAGTACAATACAAGAGGAATACAATACAGAATTTAAATAGTCATGTATCACACAGCCACACTGCAGTCAACCATGGACTGCCTAGATGATGGTGGCCCTATAAAATTATAATTATAACTGAAAAGAAATCTTGTGACCTAATCACACGGGAGCCATGGCGTCATGAATTACATGCACATTTGAAGGGATGTTGGCCTAGCCCGACCTACCGTTTCGACAGTCATATGAAAATATGGCATATATATAATTATGTACACTACTTGTATGATAATGATAATAAATGGTATTGGTTCGTGTATTTACTATACTGTATGCTTCTTATTGTTATTCTAGAGTGAACTCCTAGGTGCATAAGAAATGTTCATTGTAAAGCAGTATGCTGTGGTAGCTGGTGGCAGCCTCATATATCTCCTGTTTGCTGGGTTGATTATATCAAGAAGCACATTGGTTTGTTTTCCTATACCTCTAGACTCGTGTAAGTATACTCTCTGATGTTCACCCAATGATATCATCACCTCGTGATTTCTCAAAATGTGTCCCCATCGTTAAGGGACTTGTGACTAATTAGACAATGTGGGACTAGTAAGTGGTAGTTTCAGGGAATGTTTGTGATGGTTCGGTTCTTGTTTCCACTTGATTGGCACAGAAATCAAGAAAGAGATATGCTTCTTGGGCAGGTGTATGGGGTCACTTTCAGAAAGGATTCACTGGGGGGGGGGGAGAGACCTTCTCCCAGAGTAGGTCCAGTAGCTGCAGCCTATGTAGAAAGAGATTCCAGGAACAAGCAGTTTCTTTTGCCTGGTTGTCCTACGCTGTTGCATCTATCCTTCACTGACGTGGGAAGCCAGCTCCCTTGGCTTTCCAATGTGTGATAAAGACCTACATCTCTCCAGAATCCTCCAGGCCTTCAATGTCAGATTGGAACTGCCGAGGCATCCAGCTCATGGGCGGAGCAAGTACCTGGTTCTCAGACTCCCCAGTGCGCACACAGTCAGTTTTTTGGACTGCCTCATGCTCTTCTATAAACCCTGACTAATTCATGCTGTGTGTTGGTTGATCTCCTTAAGTGATTTACTATTGCCCCTTTGTACTATCGTTCCTGAAGTTCATCATTTTAATTTGTTTAGTTATTTTGGAATTGGACATCAAACCTAGGGCCTCACTCATCTTAAGCATGTGCTCTACCCCTTGAACCACACCACCAACCCAGATGCTCACCCGTAGAACTGATGCACAGCTCAGGGGCTTGCAGCAGCCATGGCTGCAGAGGGAAAAGTCGGGGAGGGAGGAGATGCCAAAGGGCCCTTGCTCAGGCTAGGCTGAGAGCCAACAACTCCACAAAACTGTGTGGAGTAGCTTTAACTAACAGGGGGCAGATAGCTTAGGGAACTTGATAGTTAGCAGCAGAAAAAAGGCTGGTTTGTCATTAGGGATACCTTTGAGTGTGGAAGGGACACAATTAATGCTCACTGACACCCATGGCAGCAGCCACCAGCTAAAACGAAGCCTCAGATGTGACAAAGAGCGTGAGCAAAAGGACATCCTTTACTATCTCCCTGTACTTGAACAACGACTTCAGAATCTGCGCCCTGTCTCTCAAGTATATTCCAGACACTTTGAGGGACTGTGGAGTAGGAACACAGGTTGCAGTATCAGTGCCCATTCAAATAGATGAATCTGATATTTGACCAGCAAGCATGGTTTTGTAGTCCCAGCCAATGAGCCATAACGAATGTAAGAGATGAGCAGGGCTTCTAGTCCCTAGCCAGATTGGTGTCAGAAAGGCCTGGGTTTCAGTCCCGGTTCTGATGCTTCCTGGCTGTGTAGGTGCAGAAATCACCGAACCATTGTAGACCTCAGTGGCCTTAGTTATAAACAAGAGGGTTGGGCCTGGGGAAATGGCTCAGTGGGTAAAGTGCTCACTTACATAAGCCACGAGACCTGACTTTGTACCCCCAGCACCCAGTATGATCCAGTACATGGGAGGCAGAGGCAGGAGGATTCCCAGGGGCTTGTGGGATAGTCAGTCTATTCAATTCAGTGAGCTCTGGATTCAGGTGGAGACCCTGTCTCAAAAGGAAAGATGCAGGGCTGAGAGATGGCTTAGTGGTTAAGGCGTTTGCCTGCAAAGCCAAAGGACCTTGGTTTGATTCCCCAGACCCATGTAAGCCAGCTAGATACACAAGGGAGCACATGTGTCTGGAGTTTGTTTGCAGTAGCTGGAGGCCACTATTCTCTCTCTCCCTCTTGCTGACTCTTTCTCTGTCTCTCAAGTAAATAAATAAAAATAAATTTAAAAAAAACACAAAAGATGCAGAGCCACTAAGGAAGACACTTGAAATCTACCGCTGGCCTTTATACGGGTGCACACATACCCACACCCATGTGAGCCACCTATCCACATATGCATCCACACAAAAATGAAATAAATATATAAAATGAAATAAATATATATAAATGAAATAAAAATATAATAAATATATATAAATATATATAAATGAAATAAAAATATAAAACATATGAAAATATGAAATATTTTATACATAGAAATTTATATATGTTTATATAATTTATATAAAATATAAATATAAAAATAAATTAAGTTAAAATAAAAATTAAAAGAATAGTATAGTAGCCTCTCCTATCCTAGGGATATGTACATTGGATCTCTCATTTTTTTTTTTTATTTTAAGGAGACTGAGAGAGAGAGAGACAGAGAGAGAATTGCACGCCAGGGCCTCAGCCCATGCAATCGAACTGCAAACGCTTGCGCCACCTAGTGGGCATGTGCAACCTTGCCCTTGCCTCACCTTTGTGCATCTGGCTGAGGTGGGATCTGGAGAGTTGAACATGGGTCCTTAGGTTTCGCAGGCAAGTGCCTTAACCGCTAAGCCATCCCTCCAGCCGAATCTATGGGTCTTGCTGAACTCCGTACTTGTCCCTACAGCTCCTGCCAAGTTTCCACATAACACCAGGGTTAGTGTCGCTTGTCATGAGTGGTACCCTGTTGCCTTCTTGGATCCCTCTACTGGGTGAAAGGATGGTTCTTATCTCAGGTGGGGCAGCAGAGCGGTGAGAGGTTTCATCACTCTACTTATAGCAGTAATACAATTGAAAACTTATGAACTGTTTATTTCTGGAATTTCACATTTAATATTTTCAAACTGTGGTTTGCCACAAGCAACTGAAACCGCAGAAAGAGAAGCCATGGAAAAGGAGGGGCTACGGTGTTTAACCTGTGTGGGGGTTTTGCAAAGAGTAAGTGAAAAATTATAAAACACATAGGACAATTCCTGGCAAGCAGCAAGTTCTGTGTAAGTGGTCACTAGTGAACTTAACTCACGGAGGCCTTTAAAGCTATGGCAAAACACCGTGCACAGTGTAAATGCTCAATAAATGGTTACAGTTGTGTATTCCAGTGCGCACTGTGAACGTTAGCTAGAAGGAGGGGGCTTGGCTCATATTAAGGGAGAATGAATAGCAAACTGTTATGCCGTTGAAGCTTGAATAATGCAATTGTCTGCTTTCTGTGACACTGAACATTAAAGTGCCTGCTTATCGGGGGATGTTCGAATTTCCTTTAGCATCCGATAGTTCTCTGGGCTAATGCCGCATATTGATTTATCAGTGGTGATTATGTTGGAGATGACCAGGGTCAGACGTCAGCCCTGGCCCAAATATCCTCTCATAAGCTTTATGGCTTATATTTCTGGGATGTTAGTGATAGTTATCTGGGACAGACTCTTCCTTAAAGGCACGCAAGCTTATTTTATTGTGCCCATTTTTTTTCCTCAGAAGCAATTTTGTCCTCCGGAGCCAATGCTGCTAGAAATACTGAAGAATCAACATGGTCGGACAACCTTAGACCTTACACAGGAGGCCACAGGGCCGAGACTTTATCTCTCCTGCCTTATGCTGGCAGAAGCAGAAACCAGCTCTCCATTCTCGGCGGACTGGCTGGGCCAGGGCTTGTTCTCGATGCAAACCTCTTTTTCTGCTCTTGTCTATCAGAAGCGTTCGCCTCTGGTTGCTTGTCAGGTGCAGGTTCTTGGCAACCTGGAGCCGGGCTCAGCGGAAGTGCGTGTTTCCAACCGCAGCGTAGCCATTGACAGCGAGCGCTGGCTTGTATCACCTGTCAGCAGCCGACCAGGTGATTGCCTCTCCAAAGCGAGGAACAGGTGCGTCCCCTAGGTCTCCACTGCGTCTATTTCTTCCAGTCACGCTGTTTGGTGGGCTGCCCTTTCATTAAGTCCACGTAGGTGGCACCTGGCAGGCATTTATGTCACCTAGCTGGTCTCTGCATCATGAACAGAACATGGGACAAACCGCTCGTTGGCCTAAACAGGCTTTGCTGCTGCGTTAGGGACTTTTCTCATTGCTGTGACAAAACACCTGGCAAAAAGACAACAGGAACAAGGAAGGATCTCTTTTGGATCACTGTTGGAGGCTACATTCCGTCATGGAGGGAACAGTGTGGTAATGAGTGGCTCTTCTGTGGTGACAAGACCATGAAGCAGTCGGATCACATCGTGTCCACAGTTAGGAAACAGAGACACATCACAACTCGCTTTCTCCTCTTGATTCACTATGGTATGGCATCCCCCACGTTCCGGATGGGTCCTCTCAGTTAAGCCTATCTGGAAACGTTCTTACAGACGCAGTCGGAAGTACATTTCCTAGCTGGTTCAAGTTGACAAGGAAGATTTCGCTATCACACTTTCCTTTAAGCTAGTCCACGAAATGTAGAGGATTTAAAAAATTATGTTTAAAATGTGTTCAAAAACACAGTTTCTTTTGGAAAAAAGAAATCTTTAACCCTCTTTTTGTTTTTTTCAGTCATGGGTGTCTTTATGGAAGTAAGCTTATCTGGGTTGAGAGTGTGAGTGCCTGGTGTCACTTAGCAGTACTTGACTCTTTCTACCTAAGCATCCATTGAGGAAGCTTATAGGAGGACACATGCCTGGGGAGAATCGTGCCCTCATGTCTCAGGGCCACCAGAGTGCAGATCCCAGGGAGAAAATTGCTCCTAGATCACCCAAGGTGGCAAGCACGGCCTCTGCTCCAATCACGGAAAGGGGACCCTTGTGGGCCTCGCTCAAAGGGGAGCCAGAAGGTGAGGGGGACGACCTAGGCTCACTCCCTGGAAAACCATATAGGTGGTGGGGGGTGACTGGGATCCATGCTTGTAAGAACTGTGTGAAATCAGAGACTTTTACGGGGTCCCCACAGTGTGACCACTGCGTGAGGGGCAGAAGATCATTGCGAAGGAAGGGGTCTTAAAGCTCACTGCCTGGGTTCGTGTGGCAGGAGGATTCTGCAAAGTCTGGTCCCATTCTGCTGCTTGGCTTATGTGCTGGGCATCTCTGGGGTCAATGCACAGTGGCAAGAAATGGTGAAGCGGACCATGGAGAGAGGAGGATGGGTGGCGATCACAAGAGAGGCACATTGCAGGCTGGGTGCCCTGGACAATGTCTCCTCTGCTTCCTTTAGCTCCATACTACGGTCAATTTTGCTCTGGGTACCCAACATTTCCGGGGGGGGGGTGACCTCACTGTAGACATGGAAGATGCATATGATTGTACACTCACATGATTGCAACAGTCCATGTGTAAGTCTAGGTGTTTCTGAAAGATAAGGCCCTGACAGCAGTCTCTTTCTTTCCCAAGGATATTTGCATTTTTAAAACATTTGGTGATTACAGGAAATGTTATGCTGGTGGATATGGCATTGGTGGGGTGATAATTCAGGGATCTGCTTAAATGTCTGCGGAGGGACTCTCTTGTCTGCAGAGGGATTGCGTAAGAAGAGGAGAGAGAGCTGGGCAGGTTGAGATGGATCCTTTCTCCGGGAAGACAAAATTCAGCCTGACACAAAGCCATTGCATTGAGTTTTTCCCACTTCCAGCCAATGTATGTTGTTAAGTGGCCTTCCTAAGTGCCTTCGCACCGTATCGCAGAGGCACCTGTCTCTTATCTATAAGGTCAGCCTTGTCTACAGCCGGGCCGACCATGAAAAAAAAAACTAAACACCCTTGTCAGCCAGTAAATTCCATTAAGGTGGGACGTTTTCTCATCCTTGAGCATAAATTCTGTATGTTTAGTTCGGAGCTCTGCACCTCACGGCCACTTAATAAATATTTGCTGACTCGTTGACACGCTACTCAGGAAAGGATGTGACCATGAACGTAAGTGTGCACACCATTTATCTGGGTGACCTTGGGCTCATGGGCTAGTCTTTTTGGATTACTGTTTCCTCACCTGTAAAAAAAAAAAAAAAAACTACAAGGCTTAACATTTATTGAGTGCTAACGCTGAAGCAGGCATTGAGTTTAGAACATTAAAGTCATGATCTCATTGAATTCTTAGAACATAACTATAGAACATGAATTTATTATGTCACAGATGAAAAGGCTTGGGTGTAAAGGAGTGATAACGTGAAAACAACCATCTTGCTCGGGAACCATACAGGAATAACCAACTCACCTGTAAGTAACTTGTTATGTGCTGGGCATAAAACCTCTGGGGAGTAGATTTGTCGTTATTAACCCTAATGCCGAGAAGCGAGTTCTCCAGAAGAGAGCTGCGCACTTGCGTTAGGATCGCTTTTGGCTGCAAGTCCCAGACCATCCTCTTAACAGCGCTGGCAAGAAGGAGGCTTTCTGGGAAGAACGTTCTCTCCATCTTGTCTTTCCCTCGGGACATAGCCACCATCACACTCTGGTTGAAAGGCCTGTACTTTCTTGGGTCTTTTCTGAGGCAGCACCAAGATGAATGCAAAGCAAGAAGCGTGACGCTCTTGGCCTCAACAAGGGCTTCCGATGCTGATGGAATCCACGTTGCTGCTGCCCAGGGAAGGGCCTTTCTCCTCCCTCGACTGCCGCGTGAGAAGCCTCCCCGTGGCGGGGGGGGGGGGAAACAGACACCTCTGGGTGGTAGCGTAGCAATAGTTGCTCCTCTAATAATCGCTTCTCATTTCCTAGAATGCCTGAAGCCCATCTCTGTGAAACCAGGCCATGAGTAACTAACTAGAAGAGCAATGATTTGAGATTTAAAGAAAAAAATGACTATTAGTGCAGCCCCCCTGATGGTTCCCTTCATTAGTTAAAATTAACTTTTTTCCTTCTTCTTCTTCTTCTTCTTCTTCTTCTTCAGGTCAGCACTTGGAACAGAGCCCCGTATGAAATATGGGCTCTGTGTTTTCACCACGGCTTCTATTGTGTTCTGTTCAAGACTTCCTTGAAAAGAGGTTACCACGCTTCATAGTTATCCTGCATAGCTCATGTTCATGGCCAGTGGTGATGTTCTCACTGGGGTCCCCATCGCCCCATGGACGCTGCAGTCACCTCCCAGTTTGTCTGCCTCGAATCTCTTCTGCTCCAATTTAGTCTTTCGGAAACTGCTGCTCTCCTTAAGTCACTCTTCTGCTCACGATCTGCCAGTGGCTCCTCTCTTCCCAGTGAATCAACTCCAGACTGTCCAGCCAGGCATTCTGATCCCCACCCCACCCCCAGGCCCTTTCTCCGTTTTCATTACCCAACTCCTCCCTCCCATGAAGCAGCCCTGCTCCCCTGAATTTCCTAGGCTTCTCTTCTCTTTGCTTGGAGTCAGTCCTCTGTTCTTACCGTAGCTCTCCTGCCCAGCCTGTTGTTGAAAGCACGAATGGAACAGGTAGAATGTCCTGGGACTCTGGCCTTCCTCAGCGTTCTTGCTTCTCTGTTCCCAGTTACTCTGTAGCCGCGGTTTTCCTGAGATATTTTCACTGCTATTGATGACTGAGAAAACGGAGGGGAGCTTGTATTGGATTTTGCCCATTCCGTCTGTTTGCTGCCCCCAAGGAAGAATTGGTGTGACGTAGTGTTATGAACAACTTCGGGGGTGGGGTTGTTATTTGCCTCTTCAGCATCCCCCTTCTTTGCTGAGGGACTCTGACTTCAGTCAGTACAGAACTGCACCCACCCCGAGTGGCTGAATCTTAATTATAAACTAACTGCACTGCTCATGCACCCATTTCCCAGATTCTCTTGCAGCCGGGGTTGGCTCTGCAACCTTGTCTGCCGGGGACTCTGAGAAGGGCTCTGCTTCCTAATGAAAGACACAGCACGTCAGGTTGGAGAGACGGCTCAGTGGGTAAAGCGACTGTCACGCAAGCATGAGGTCCCGAGTTCAGATCTCCAGTACCCGTATGGGGGTGCATACGCCTGTCATTCCAGAGCTGAGGAGGCAGATAGCTAGTTGAGATGAATCAGTGAGCTCTCCATTCTGTCTTAAAAAGTAGGGTGGAGAGTCATTGAGAAAGCCACCCAACATTTAACCTTTGACCTCCACATGCACACAGGTGCAAGTGCGCCTAGACACATACAAACACGCACACCCACATGCATGTATACCACACATGCACATGCAGACAAAATGAAGGGCTAGAGAGAGGGCTTAGCAGTTAAGGCGTTTGCCTGCGAAGCCCAAGGACCCAGGTTCCATTCCCCAGTATCCACATGAGCCAGACACACATAGTGGTGCACATGTCTGGAGTTCTTTTGCAGTAGCCAGAGACACTGGATTAAAGGAAAAAAATTGTAAACATTTCAAAACAAATGTGTGAAGAGAGAACTTACCCATGCAAGACCTGGCTGGTTAGGATGTTCTCCAACCAGACAGATGATGTCGCGTCCTTGAGACAACAAGTCTACACATGAAATATGGTAAAGAGACGAGTCACGAGCCCAATGTAGTGGCAGATGCTGAAATCCCAACCCTCGGGAAGTGCATGCAGGAGGATCATGAGTTCAAGGCTAACTTGAGCAATGCAGGAAGATGTCTCAGAAAGGAAAGAAAGTCAGAAGTCAGGAAGATCCTGGGTGCTTGGTATCTGTGTTGTAGTACTTGGTCAACATGTAACCTCTTGTCAACTTCCTGCGTGTGAGGTAATTAGTTGTTTGTTTGTTTGTTTGTTTCTAATTAAGGCAGTGTTGGTTAGATAATTTGTTCCTTGCAGCTGAAAGCATTCCTTACTTGTATAAACAACTTCATATCTCTAGGGTTTTCAATACTTAATGACTATCATGTAACTAGTCCAGTATTTTGAAGCAATATAGATGGTCTGATAGTTCATCAAAATGAACTCTCAGGAAATTGGTAACATGCATTTGGGTACAGAGTACTTCATTTATAATATCAATAAATAATTTCAATGATAAGCTAAAATGTTATCCGTAACCATAAAAATCAATTAAATAATATCAATCAAGTAAGAGAAAACCAAGGTAATAGTTGAGCAATTGCCTCAATCACACTAACTGGGGATTAAAAGTACTTTGGCTTACCTTTTGTAAAAAAATTATTTATTTGCAAGCAGAGAGAGAGAGAAGTGAGAAAGACAGAGAGAATGTCTTTCTCATACACCATACACCAGCATGTGCATCTGGCTTACATGGGTACTCAGAAATGGAACCTGGGTCCTTAGGCTTCACAGGCAAGCATCTTAACCTCTAAGCCACCTCTCGACGTCTGGGTTACCTTTTCTTTTTAAAGGTATTATGTATTTACTTATTTGAGAGAGAGAAGGAGAAAGAGAGAGAGAGAGAGAGAATATGGGTGTGTCAGGACCTCTAGCTGCTGCAGACGAACTCCAGATGCATGCAGCCCCTTGTGCATATGGCTTATGTGGGTCCTGGAGTATCAAACAGGGGTCCTTTGGCTTTGCAGGCAAATGTCTTAACTGCTAAGCCATCTCTCCAGCCTCCTTGGCTTACCTTTCCAGACAACCAGATTTTAACTCTAAATAAAACCATAGTGATATTGACTCGTTCATTTTATTTTAATATTTTAAAGGACACCTCCATCCCCTTGGCTTTGTGTTTCCCTAAAAGGGCTTCTGCCAAAATGGCATTTCAGACCAGTTCTCATTCCTGCTTCTCTGTCTACTCTTCCTCTCCATGGGGTGAGTTACCTGACCGATCATTTGAGGCGCACTCTCTCCAGCCTCTCCCTGGCTTCTGTCTCTGGCATAGCACCTTTACCTCTGGGTCTACTCATCTCTGCTCCTCCATGCTGCAAAGTTACATGATGCAGTAAACACCTGCCCCTGCACAGGTGAGTCTAGGAGCTTGAACGGACAAATTCAAATCCAAGGGGATAGATCAGGAACCCTAGTTGTGGCCATTAGTCAAGCATGGCTCCCCAGTTCGGCTGGATGAGTAATTAAGTTGATAGTTTGAACTTCATCAGTGTCTCTCCTGTGTCTATTTCTTAACTATTTTCAAGCATGGGAAGAGAAATAAAATGTATTATGAATTAGTGACCCAGAATACTAACAGACTTCGGGTCATAAGTGTGGAGTTTCCAGGGGTGGTTCTGACTTTCCTGCCAGAAACGCCAACCTTCTTTTGCAACAATAATACTATATTCATTCACTTAGTCAATGAAAAGCTATTATCTATTACACATGCTGTATGTCAAGTATACAGGATTCAGCAAGAATAGACATGACTCTTCCAAAAAACAAATATTCTTAAGGGCCACCAAAAAGAGGCTCAAAAGGGTAGTTTCCCTGAAAACAGACAAGGAGTTTTGATGTGATTATGGAAATCAAGCCAAGTGTCCCGAGGAAGCCATAATCAATTTAGTTGGGATGGCAGGAAAGGACTGTCATAGGCTCTTGGCCAGAACAAGAAAGAATATTCTAGACACATGTGAAGGTTCTGTGATGGAGGGAGCACCAAGCACAAAAGATTCGAAGCAACTCACAGCGGATCAGGGAGAAGAGAGGAAAGTGATACTGGCGGTGTGGCTGGAGAGGTAGGGAGGAGTTAAGTCATGTAGACCCTTGAAGACCGCACAAAGTGCATAGTGCACCCCTTGTCTTAGCACAGTGGGAAAGCAGTGGGTTCAGCCAGAGGCCAGATGGCCGTGGTTTGACCTAGAATGGCAGAGATTGGGAGAAAGAAGGAGACACTGACAGAAATATGTAGAAGAGAATGGACAGAACTGAGTCTTGGGGCATCGGAGGGTGCGAGTGTGCAAGAATGGTAACCGGGCTTTAGCTTGTACGACGACATGGATGGAGAAGAAACCCATGGAGACAACCATGGTTCAGTTTTGGACCCGGTGAGCCTTTCAGGCAGAGAAAACAAGATCTAGTGGGTAGTTGACTAGAGAATCTTGATTACAGATAGGTGGTCTGAGTAAAGAGAAAGAAAGAGACAGTGAGAAAAAGAGTGTGTGTGACATATGAGGAAATAGGTTCTGCATACATGGTAGTTAAGAGTGTAAGAGTGTGAGATGGCTCAGCTGTTCAGCATGCTTCTTGCACAAGCATGAGGGCACAAGGCAGGGGGATCTGAGACAGCCCAAGTTCAAATCTCTGGATCCCATGTAAAAGAATCATCTGGGCATGGCCATAGGTGCCTATAACCCCAGCTCCACACGGAAGCAGAGACCAGAGAAACTTCTTTGGAAGCACTTGAAGCTCTAAATCAAAAGAGAACTGGGTTTAAAATAAAAAATGAGCAGATGGAAGAGCAATGGAGTGAGACACCCAATGTGCTCCACCACGCCCAATGCAGGCAGGCGTAAGGGGCACCCCGAGGGCACACACACATGCATGCACCACACATGCCAACTACACATCACACACCAAACACACACCTCTGTAAGACTGAATGAGATCATTGGGGAAAAATCATGGAGAATAGAGCTGAAGACCAAGACCTGTAGAACTGTAGTATTTAATGGTCTGATAGAGAAGAATTCATCTAGAAAGGAGAAAGACAATGAGAAAATAGAGAGATGGAAGGCTGTGTCACTCCCATTCTCCCCCTCCCTCTCTCTCACTCCCTCTTTCTGCCTCTCTCTCTCTCTCAAATAAATAAAATAATTTTTTTTAATTAACAAAAAGAAATTAGAGGGATGGGAGGCAAACGGAGTCTCCAGATGCACATGCCACCTTGGGCATCTGGCTCACGTGGGTCCTGGGGAATCGAACCTGGGTCTTTAGGCTTTGTAAACAAGCACCTTAGCCACTAAGCCATCTCTCCAGCCCCAGAAAGCATAATTTCTGAAGGTCAGGAGGTTTGTACATGACAGATATTCAAGGTAAACCCAGTGTTGTCTGAGTACTAAGGCTATTTCTTAATATGGGGAAACAGATCTTAAATCTTTGACTTTCACACCTTCTCTGTCTGCAAAATGGGCAGAATAGTATTTATTCCCCCAATAGTATTTATTCTTTTTTATCTTTTAAAATTTAATTTAGTTATTTATTTGAGAGAAAAAGAGGGAGAGAGAGAGAGAGAGAGAGAGAGAGAGAGAGAGAGAGAATGGGTACGCCAGGGCCTGTAGCCATTGGAAATGAACTCCAGACGCATGCGTCCCCTTGTGCATCTGGCTTCCGTGGGTCCTGGAGAATCAAACCAGGATCCTTTGGCTTTGCAGGCAAATGCCTTAACTGCTAATCCATCTCTCCAGCACCCCAATAGTATTTATGCTTAGCCTCATAGTGCAGTAGAGTAAATGAATGAAGCAGGATCTTAAGTTATTGAGAGATTTGGGGGGAAAGAGAATTGATTTGTATTAGAGTGGTATCACTTGTTTTGCCACTATAAATACCAGGCTGGCTGCCCTGTAAGTTTTGGGATTCTCCTGAATCTATCTCACCTAACAATAGGCACACTGCACCGTGCTTGTTGTGAATTCTGGGGGTCTGAACTCTGGTTGATAGGCTTGCATAGCAATCACTTTTTTTTTTCTTTATTAGTTACTTTTGTATTCATCAAACACAGTCAGTTCGGTACCATTATTAGGCTCATCCGTGACCTACCCCCTCCCCTTGGTCCCTCCTTGTTGAGGTATATGGGTCATGCATTGTGGAGTTAGCCCACAGTTATGGGTAAGCTAAATGTCTCTCTGCATATCATGACCCAACTTGTGGCTCTGACATTCTTTCCGCCCCCTCTTCCTGAGCCATGTTGGGTTCATGTTTGGTCTGCTTCAGTGATGAGGTGTTGGGGGCCTCTGAGGCTCTGGCTCCCTGATTTGGTAGGAGTTGATTTCTCTCTGTGCTGATCTCCTTTTAACCACTGAGCCAGTTCTCTACCCCAGAAAGGCGGTTTTCTTATGAAAGAATAAATGTCCCCAGTTGTTAGGCAAGCAAATGAAGATAAGCAGTGAGGCAGGTGTTTCATTACTGGGGAGTAAAGGTGAGAGAGAGGCACCCCACGTTTCAAATGACACAACATTACGTTTCCTCTTTCCCTAAAGGACATCAGATATTCTTTGATTTCTTCTTCCCTCTCCGTGACTACAAAGTGTTAAATAAAAAAAAAAAAAGTGAGGATTTTCAGGGTCCCTGGACCCTTCAGACATTAATATTGCCACAAAAAGTCTTTTACCTAGGGGTCACAGGTTCAAATCCAGGCTGAGTCAGTAGTGACCGAAAGTGTAATGACTTGCCATCTGTTGGCTCTTCCGTGGCTTATGTGAAATGAATAGATGGTCTCAGCTCACTCCCCAGGCCACATCAGAATGGGCATTGCCAGACACTGGTTGGCATTCTCACTGCAGAGGGCAGGACCTCAATTGGAAGCTTTAACTTTATCTCAGGGGCATTGCAATTGCCTTCCACAGGATGCAAACATGAGGTGAAGCCAAAGGGCCGGAGGTGACCCGGGGACGGAGAAAGCCATTGTCTCATGTTGCCCAAATTCTTGACAGAAAGAAGATCGAGGCGCGATGTCACCCATCTGTAATCCAAGCACTGACTGGAGACTGAGACAGGATTATGAGCGAGTTTGAAGCTAGCTCAGATCCAGTGAGTCATGTCTGAAAACCACAACAAAATAACCTTTCAAACCGAGGAAAGAGGTGAATTTCCTGATCTGTCATTCATTTTTGCAACTTCTCTCAGCAGAAGAGAGGAGACCATATCTGGCACCGATGCAGGAAATGTTGTGTCAAGGAAATTGTTCTTTCTAACTAAAGACAGCCAGACTTGGGAGCAGCTAGGAAGGGTCAGTGCTGGGCCTGGTTGTAGACAATTATGACAGCAAGGGGCAGGTGTCCAGTCCTTTCTCTTCACCTTGGCTCCCCACTTGGTGCTCATAAGCTCCCATAGGAAGGCCTGGTCTTTATACCATTGTTCTGGTTATCGCTCTTGGGCCTCTGTCAAGGACAGGCAAGGACATTGGCATTCTCCACTGCTACCAGACTAGTTGAGGTTTGAGAAGCAGCTGAAATGCCTCTGCCCTCCATCATAGGGCCAGGTGATTTTTTTATTTTATTTTTTTGCAGTTACAACACTGTTCTAATTTATTATTTTCTTTTAAGATAGGAGCTCATGTACCCTAGGCTAGCCTTTAACTTGCTATGTAGCCAAGGATGACCTTAAACCAACCCTCCCCTTGCATGGAACACAATGTCTATTTAAAAAATATAATATATATATATATATATATATATATATATATATATATATATACACATATATATATACACATACACACACAGAGAGAGAGAGAGAGAGAGAGAGAGAGGGCACGCATATGAGGGCACCAGAGCCTCATGCCACTGCAAATGAACTCCACATGCATGCACTACTTTATCTATCCATCTGACTTTACATGGGTACTGGGGAATCGAACTGGGGTCATCAGGCTTTGCAGGCAAGTGCCTTAACCACAGGTCCATCTCTCCAGCCCCACCATGTCTACTTTTATGTAGGATCAAACTCAGGACTTCCTGCTGCTAGGCAGGCACTGTATCAACTGAGCTGTTTCCCTAGCCCTATTTACTGAAGTCTGTGCATCAACCTGAGGGCCTACTCTGACCTTTTGCTCTCTCTCTCTCTCTCTCTCTTTCTCTCTCTCTCTCTCTCTGTGTGTGTATGTATGATATGCATGAGGGTGTACACATGTGTTTGTAGGTATGTGCACATGTGTGCATGCAGAAGCCAGAGATTCAAGTCGGGCATTCACTCAGTTGCCTTCAACGTTACTCTCTGTGACAGAGTCTTCCTCACTGGACTCAGAACTCAACAACCGGGTTGACATACTGACCAGTCAAAGCCCTGCAGACGCTGCTGTCTCCGCCTCCCCAGCCCAGGACGACAAGCCCATGCCACCACACCCAACACTTTACATAGGCACTAGGACCCGAGAGCACCACACTTGCCTTATTTTGATTATGATTTTTTTCTTTTTTTTGTCACAGGCTTATCAGAGTTGGCCCTTTTTAAAAAGCTTTGAGAACTGTGAGCCAAATAAACTTCTACTGATTCTAAAGTACCCAGTCTTCGGTACTCTGTTATAGCGGCACAAAACTGGGTAAGAAAGCGCCCTGTTTTCTTTGCAAGGTGCAAGGCAAGGGCATTTGTGGAGAGGTGGTTGGGATCCCAAGGACTATGCCTGTGATTTGTGGGTGAAGGGGAAGGAAGCATGGAGGGAACAGAAGTGAAGGGCTGCTGGTAGGGTTGCATTCAGATGGGCTTGCGTCCTTGCTCCATCTAGTGATATTATTTTTTAAAGATTTTATTTTTTTATTGACAACTTCCATAATTGTAAGCAATATCCCATGGTAATTCCCTCCCTCCGCCCCCCACTTTACCCTTTGCAACTCTACTCTCCATCATATCGCCTCCCCCTCTCAATCATTCTCTCTTTAGTTTTGATGTCACCATCTTTTCCCTCTATTATGATGGTCTTGAGTAGGTAGTGTCAGGCACTGTGAAGTCGTGGATATCCAGGCCATTTTGTGTCTGGAGGAGCACGTTGTAAGGAGTCCTACCCTTCCTTTGTCTCTTACATTCTTTCCGCCACCTCTTCCACATTAGACCCTGAGCCTTGGAAGGTGTGATAGAGATATTTCAGAGCTGAGCACTCCTCTGTCACTTCTCAGCATCATGATGCCTTCTGAGTCATCCCAAGGTCACTGCCATCTGAAAAGAGAGAAGCTTCTCTAACCAAAAGTGAGAGTAGCACTAATACATGGGTATGAACATTAAGAGAAGTGCTTACTGGGCAGTTTGGGGAGCATAGTATATACATCTAGCCAGACTAGTAATATCTTTAAAAGCCATCTACCATGGCTTGGCTTCTAGTCATGTAGTGATCATCACTGCTTTGTATTACATAAGGAGGTTTGACATGAGGAGAAAAGACAGATTAGAAAACTCTGCCCAGCCTATGCATGGAATGGAGGAAAAAAAATCCAACAAATGGGGCTGTCAAAAAGTTTTCAAAGAACTTCACACAGAAAAACTTTTCTCTTATTTAAGTCAAAACAGCATGGAAAATAATATTATGGCATTCAAACTCCATTCTCTCTGTTGGGGGTGATTCTTGAAGAAAAAGAAAAGTGTATTCTGTGGTTAGTCATATTTTAATTGGTCACAATATGAAGCAAAAGTTCAAAACTAAATGCTAGAAATATCTCCCCTCTGGAACAGTCAATTAAAATCTGGGGTCGGGGAAGAGAGTCTCCAAATGACACCCAGAGAGTAACCACAGTAATAAGAGTCACTGTCAACGGAGACTGCAGGTAGGCAGGTGACATTAAAATGAGTCAAGTGTGTGCATGTTTGGGGCCTTGAAAGACTAAAGTGGTTATCTCTGACACTCTTAGTTGAAAGTTTTCCCATTGCATTATTCACCCTTAAAGGGTGGTTTGCTCTGATCCCAGGTGCGATATGGATAGACTTCATCTTTGGCACCTGAGGCCCTACCTTTCCATGCCATTTCTTACCCTTAGTGTTCTCTCTTTCCAACCCATATGAGTATCTCGTGTGTGTCAGAGTCTTCAGCTATTAAGAACTTGACATACATTTACACTAAGGTTAAAAAAAATAATGGAGGCTAGGAAAGACCACTTATCTCAAACATGGTAACATTCAAAATATATTTATTTATTTATTTATTTATTTATGAGAGAGAGAGAGAGAGAAGCATGCATAGATAGAGAGAATGGGCATGCCAGGGCCTCCAACCACTGCAAACAAACTCCAGACACATGTGCCACCTTGTGCATCTGGCCTACGTGGGTCCTGGGGAATCGAACCTGGGTCCTTAGGCTTTGCAGGCAAGTGCCTTAACCACTAAGCCATCTCTCCAGCCCCCATGTTAACGTTTTAAATAGGCAGGTCTCTGGCATGCTGACCCGTGACAGAATCACACAGGTAGGTGTCTAATCTACTTGTTTCAACGAGCCATTTTGAGACCATTATAGCCACCCAGAAGCCTGGGTGTAACAGAGAACCCTGAGAATTATTCGGGGGCTAGAAGAGAGCTTAGAAGTTTTAACATATTGTGTTGATTAATATGATGTAAGAAACACAGTCATCAACATTCCGGGTTACAATTTTGTCTGTAGCATTCTGTCTTAGCATCTCACTTGTTTAGCAACCAATTTGGACTTTTATATACTGTTTAACATTTTGGTGGGTTTTTTTTTTTTTTTTGCCTCAAAGGAGAAAATACATATCTTGTAGGTGGACCATTTTGGGTACATGTATGTGCATGAGCACCCAGAAGTTTGGTGAGATGATAGTTCAACAAATTTACCACCTGTGAAGAGTTTGTCCTTGTCACTTAATTTACTTTGCCCCGACAGGCACCCCATGGAGTTACAGAAAAGTAAGCCGAGGCAGAGCCCAAGTGACTTGTTCCTGTCATTTAGGTATGGTCCTCTGCACTCCAGCATTTCACAAACTGCCTTTGAGAAGTTGAGATAGACTTCATGGGAGGCTGGCTTCTAACTGGCTATTAAAGGATGTGTTTTATTGAATATTATATGTCTCCTCCTCTTATTTTCTAACTGCCCCCCTGCCTTTACTTTCTAAAGAGTCATGGCTTTGCTCATGTTAAAGTGGTCCCGCAGCTGTGGGGTTCGATCACGTAGACTCCTGAGTGGTATGCTATCGAGTTTGGATTTGGTTGGGTGGGAGAACATGTTTAATGACTATAATTGTTTGGGAAAAAAAGGCAAGAGAAGCAGGAAAACCTTTCTTCATGATACTAAAGGACTTGGTTTTACAAGTACATGCCTGTGCTCCCAGATCCTCAGGAGGCTGAGGTGGGAGGATTACAAGCTCAAGACTTGGCTGAGCTACAGAGTGAGTTGAAGGCTAACCCGAGTAACTGAGCAAGACCCTGTCTCAACATAGAAACAGCGGCTGTGGCTAGGGCTCAGCATCAGAGTGCTGGCCTAGCATAAAGCGTCAACCCCCAGGACTTCAGCAGGAAAAAAAATACAGAATTTGACTTTAGGACTCCTGTGAAAGTTAAAGGCCATGAGTCTAGGCCATGTAGTAATATGCACAATAAATACTGCGTCCTCGATTTCTCTTTTCACTGTCCTGTTTCTCTTTCACTTCTTGCTGTCCCGCTTTCTTCCAATTTTTTTTAAACATTTTATTTATTTATTTGGGAGCGAGAGAGAGAGAGAGAGAGGAAGAGGCAGAGAGAAAGAGAGAATGGACGCGCCAGGGTCTCCAGCCACTGCAAACTCCAGATGCATGTGCACCCTTGTGCATCTGGCTTGTGTGGGTCCTGGGGAATCGAACCGGGTCCTTAGGCTCTGCAAGCAAATGCCTTAACCGCTAAGCCATTTCCCCAGCCCTCTTCCAATTTCTCTTTTGCCCTCCTCTTTTCTCTTCCTCACCTTGTCAGCACCATTGGAGACCAGTTTCCACAAGTGAGTGGCCCCTGTGAGCTTGCACGGGATCAATCCCAAGTTAAGGATAGTGAGATCACCTGAGAGCCGGACTCCATGGAGGCCTTAAGACCATCTGGAGGTCGAGAGGCCATTTCTGCTCCCTGGACCCCATGCCTCTCGTTTGCAGAGCTCAGTGACTGTAGCTGAAGGCCAGTGCGTCGTAGCAGGTTCATTCGGCTTGCACGTGGCCGTTTGGAAAGGAAAACGCACACAAGTGAGACTGAGAGCCTGCGTTTCAGTGATCCCAGCTGGGATTCTAGACGGGGTCATGTAACTGTAACCAGTACAGATATCACACAGGCTGGAGTCTCGTATTAATACCTCATCCGCGCAGTATCACACGTCGGCGTCGCGCATCAAACACGGCGTGCTTTTGAAGCTGACTCCAAATGATGTTCCCACGCTTGATTACGTTTCCTTTGTTCTAGAGCAGTAGAAAAGAAACGAGTGAAACATCCCTGGCCATATTATGTCTGGAGTTATCATCAGCAATTCAGACAGTGAGTTAGTCAAGGGCTAGAGAATGATTCTTTTTCTTTGTCTATCAAGCACCATCAATACACCAGAGATGAGGAATCCAGTAAGAGAACCCTTCCAACAACGCTACGTGTAGGCATCGTCACGCCTATTGTACAGATGCCCAGAGATTCAAGAATGGTGGTTGGGGGAGGATGGCTCAGTGGGTAGGAGCACTTGCTGCACAGGCATGAGGACCTGGGTTCAAAGCTGTGCATGCCTGTCAACTCAGCTATGAGGGAGGTCAGAGACAGAAGGATGACGGAGGCTCACTGGTCAACCAGTCCAACAGAAAAACAGTGAGCTCCAAGTTTGGTGACAAACTCTCTCTTGAGGAAAGAAAGTGGAAGAGCAATAGGGGAGGACACTTGATGGCCTTCCCTGGCCTCTGCACGTGTGAGCCTGGAGTGTGCCTATCTTCACACAAACATGGACACACCATACCATATATAGAACATGCATACCATAATACTACAAACACACTACAATGTGAATACATCACACCAAGCATACTATATACATACCATACATGCTACATACACACACACACACACACACACACACACACACACACACAGAATTGTGATTTCTCCAATGGAAGCTCTGGAGCCGAAATTCAACTGCAACTATTTTACAAAGTACAGTCACAGTTTTACAAATATTGTCACCCTACGTCGTCACAAGCAAACATTCATCTGTAACCTCACAGTGACCGGTCAGAGTCACTCTGGATCCGTAATGGCAGACAGCAGGAAGGACACCAACACCATGAACAAAAAAATGCCAAGAGCAAAGCTGTGACGTTCCAAACCATCGGCTGCCGTTGGAATCCCGGCGGGATCTGGATTCTACTTGTTAGTGTGTATAAAGCAAAAGAAATGTGCGGTGGCCAAGACTGGAAAGAGAAGCAGGGAACGAAAATCAGTGGGGAAGTGATGAGGAGTCTTGAGATGAGGCGGGATGAATCGACATTAATGAATAGTGTCAGTGACAAGTGAATTTCTTCGTTCTTCTAGTCTGGAAGGGCCACGATGCCTCTCTGTTCCCCACATGTTTCTCTGCCTTTAGCAAGCCTGGCACGGAGTGAGTTTCAGTCAGCACTTGTTCGATAACCAGATGAGTATATGCAGGAACTTGGGCACACACACGCAACGAATAAGGCAAGTTCACAGTCGTCTTTTGGACAGTGCTATCTGAGCCCTAGAACCATGAGTCTCTCTTCTTAATGCATTTTCCAATTCCAGAGAAAAGATGGTTGGGAAGGATTAGGTAATGTCAAGTGAAGTTAAAGAATAAAGCAGAAGCATAGAAGGGAAGTACATGAATGGTACAAGCAAGAGACTGAAGTGCCCAGGCTGATGACTGGGCATTGGAAAGCCCTCCTCTGGCTTTGGTCCTGAAGGACTCAGTTTGTGACTTTGGGAAGGCAAGGACACTGCATGCACTGAGCCAGTCCAGTCCCTGTGGTTGTCATCAGGAGAGGTGTTGATTCCCTATGACTTCATTGGCCAGACATGCATTGCACCATCTGACTGCTGACGGCACTTGGACGGACTCTGTTGTACGTTGAGGCAGAAACACAGTAAGTACTAGAAAGGGATACAAACCCAGGGCTTTCTGGATGACCAAATTACCCCCTTTCAGGGAACTTGATCTGTTGTAAGGTATAATCAAGTCAACGGCTGGATTCTGAAAATGATGGCCAGAGCCGGTGTTCATGGACATGGAATGTTTCTGCATCAATCCACTACTTGTTATTTCGGAACAAGAAAAAAAAATGTGTTTGGTCAACATAGGTGAATAAATGATTAACTACTTACTGTCTTCTTTCCACCTGCAGAAAGTAGAAATGCCAGCATATCACACAGGAATGGTGGTGACCATGCCCTTCCACCGGTGTGCCTCACAGTGGACACTCCTCCTCCTGCTCTTCCTACCTCGTGTGCCCTCCTGTTGTTTGACTTCCTGCTGATTTGCGCCGTGATTATTTTAAAACTTCTCTAACCATCTTTCCTCTCTACCTCTGATTGGAAGCCACACACACACACACACACATCATAAATATCAAATAAACCCCTTTTCGCTATGGGGACAAAACACCCAATCAGAAGTAGTTGATGGAAGGAAAGGTTTTGTTTTCACTTACGGTCTCTAGTGGGGAAGTCCCATCATGGCGGGAGATGCATGGCATGAGCAGAGGCAGGGCATCGCCTCCTGTCACATCAGCAAGAGTAAGCTAGCTCGGAACACCCAGTAGGGCTGGAAGAATAAACCTCAAGGTCTACTCCCAGTGACACACCTTCTCTAGCAAGGCTCCAGCTCCTCAAGTCTCCACTACCTGGGGTTTGGTATGAGGCTTAATCACAAGCACATGAGGCTATGGGGGACATTTCACACAGAAACCAACCACAACCCAACACAAACAAATTCAACTATTACTGCCCTGCTAAGAGAGAACAAGAGGAATCAGAGAGAAATTCATTTAAGTTCTTGCCAGTAGACCTACAAGACAACCTACCTCAGTCTACACTTCACCTTCTGGCTTCCTGTCTTGTCGAAGGGTTATTCCTGTGGATCAATAGCTCCATGGACACTTCATCTCATCGTTTCTTCCACTGAGAACTCTATACCACCACCTGTCATGTTTATCCACTTACTCTCTTCTCAAAACTCTCCCCTCTCCTTCTCTCTCGACCACTCTGGTGTTATCGCTACCTCACCAGTCAACCCAAACTTTCCCTCCAAACCACTGGTAATTCACACTTATCTATAGTCAGTTGGCACCATTCAGTAGCATCCAACTTATTTGACCATTTCTCCCTCTCTTCCTTCCTCCCTACATTTCTTCCTTCATTCCTTATTTGAAAACATACCTTCCTGAGTCCTAATGCTGGTCCTCCCCATATTCTTCCTAAATTCTCTGCCCAATCCTCATTCACTTTGACCAATTTTTCTTCCAATTTTGAGATTTTATTCTATCTTTAAAAGTATTTCATTTATATGTAAAAAGAAAGAGACAGAGAAAATGGGCACGCCAGGGGCTTCCAGCAAACAGACTCGAAATACATGCTCCAGTTTATGCATCCAGCTGTAGTGGGTACTGGGGAATTGAAGTCAAGTCGTTAGAGCTTGCAGGCAAGCACATTAGCCACTAAGCCATCTCTCTAGCCTGATTATATTTTATTTTTTAAATGAAGTTCTTTACCCACTTCTCCCCACCTCCACCATGACTTTAGTTGCAAGCATCAGTCACCTCATCTTTAGTCCAGTCATTCTTCTGAACACAGCGGGCATGGCTGCCTTTCCCATATGTGCCCCTCAGTGAAATAATTCCCCCATGTGAACTCCTTTCATGATTTCCCAGTATGCGAAGTGAAAAGCTGCTGTCAGTGGTCCTTGGCATGGCCTGGCAGGTTCCACATGTCTCCACAGCCTCCCTCTTTAGCTTCCTCTCAGATCTCTCTACCACTCTGCTCTCGGCTATAGACATACTGACTTCTTTTGATTGGTCTCTTAAATGATCATGTTTCTTTCAATGCCAAGGTTTTCGAGTGAGCTTACGTCTTTGTTGAAATCTTCCTGCCCTATCCTTTGCTCAACTTTGCCTTATAACCCTTGGTAGTTCCAAAGTCGAGCAGGACTTAGTCATCCCTGTCTATTTTATCACCAAGTTCCACACAGCTCAGCTAGGACATTGCCTGGGTCTTGTTGACTAAAACCATGACTTCCAAAGTGAATCTTCAAGGCTGTTGTATGTAGTAGCCCTGAGCTCCTGATGTTTGATCTCAACCTTCTGCCTTGCTTGATGCTTTCCCTCCCTCAACTCTCCTTTTGAACTGAGTTTGAGAATCAACTGTCACCACTGCCTTTATGCATCTTGCTGTGAACATGACTCCCTCCTGAGACCTCTCGAGTCTCCTCTTCCCCATTTCTTGTTGTTATTTACTTCTTCAATGGCAAAGCCAAAGAAGTTAAAAAAAATAGGAATTGAGTTCTTTTTCAATGATACAAATAATATATATTATGTGTAATAAAATATAGACCAGGTACTTAAAATTTTTTGTTTATTTTTATTTATTTACTTGAGAGTGACAGACAGACAGGGAGAGAAAGAGGCAGATAGAGAGAGAGAGAGAGAGAGAGAATGGGCACGCCAGGGCCTCCAGCCACTGCAAACGAACTCCAGATGCATGCGCCCCCTTGTGCATCTCGATAACGTGGGTCCTGGGGAGTTGAACCTGGGTCCTTTGGCTTTGCAGGCAAACGCCTTAACAGCTAAGCTATCCCTCCAGCCCTTCTTTCCCTTTTAAATGAACATTTCTATTATTAGTGTTTTCAAAGTGGAATTAGTTTTTCAACACTTTGTCAGTCTTATTTTATTAAATTCCCTTACTATTTTTTAGCATTGTTAAACAAATCCAAAAGTTTAAGAAATTTCACCTTATGAGACTTCAGTTCAGTGTGGATCTCTGACACAGACTTCTCAAGATTTTTAAAGCCTTATTATTACAGTTAACGGGTGCAGCTTGCTCCTATTTCATCTAGTACTTAGCTCACATTTGGTTTCTCTCTCTCTCAAAAGTGTCCTTTTAGTTTGCTTGTTTGAATTAGAATCCAAAAATGCTACATTGTATTTGATTTATATATTCGGATTTTTAAAAATTAGGAACATATTGTGCAATCTGTTTATAATCTGCCTTTTCAATTTAACATATTATACACATTTTCTCAGATGCTAAAGACTTTCTTTGGCAATTCTAGTGTCTTTGCATGATTCCATACGTTTTACATCCAGTATCTTATGATTGGGAATAGAACTTGTTTTCAGTTATATTGCTCATGAGTAAGCTTTTGATGTACACAGCTAGGCAAGAGACTTTGGCCCAGGGTGAATAAGCAGAGTTCTTAGCTTTTATATTGCCAAATTGCTCTTTAGATGAGATATGCCAGATAATCTTCCCATGAGAACACTCATTACTGTCACTGAAAAATTCTCATTATCTTTATCCAAGTCAATAAGCAAACTTATCTTGTTATTATTTTTTATTTATATTCTTCATTTTGGTTACATGTGACTTCATATGTTCAAGAGCCATGTAGATATTCTCTGAAAGTTGCATGGTCATATGTTTATTCATTGTTTTAATATTTTTCACTTTGTTATTGGTTTGTAAGGGCTTGGTACTTTATTCAAGATAGGCTAGGAATGTCATATTTTTATATCTCTTTAATTGTCATCAAGTCTAGAAGTGTGTATTTCCCCCTCCCTCTCATAGTGCTAGCACACCTTAATTTTTAACCACCTAAGATTTTGTTTTTTCACAATTGCTATATATATATATATATATAATATACATATATATATAATATACATATATATATAATATACATATATATATAATATATATATAGAATATATATATGCACACACATGTATGTATGTATGTACATAGTGCATGTGGAGATCGGGGGACAAGCTTGGGTATCATTCCTGGTATATTTTAATTATTATTATTATTATTTGAGACAGGATCTCTCACTGGCTGGAGTTCACCAAGTTGTCTAGACTAGCTGACTAGCTAGCCCCAGGGATCTGCCTGTCTGTTTCCACCTCCTCTGCACTGTACTTCAAGCACGCCATCATGCACAGCATTTTTTCAGAGCCTCATACTTGCACTGCATTTTACCAACTGAGCTATACTCCACACAATTTCTTAACCATGTCCTCCTGATGTCACAGTGCTGTGACTCTAACTGAACTTCCTGACATTCCCTCCTTCTGGTTGATATATATTTTTTAATCTCCAGTCTCTTTAGTCATCGTCCATTGTGAAGGGCGCTGTTTAATGAATTACTTCAATGATTACCTTCGTAATATTGCTTCTGCATTTAGGACTTGACAATAGCCTTACAATGCATTAGATGAAATCTAAACTCATCTGGCCAGGATTTAATAATACCCACAGTTTGACTTAAACGTCTCTTTACTAATCTTATTTCTCTTCCTTTTAAAAGTTATTATTTATTTATATGCAAGGAGAGAGAAAGAAAGTAAGAGAGAATGGGCGTGCTAGCGTGTCTAGCCACTGTAAATGCACTCTAGATGCATGTGCCACTTTGTGCATTTGGCTTTAAGTAGGTACTGGGGAACTGAACCCAGGCCATCAAGCTTTGCTAACAAATACCTTAACTGCTGAGCCATCTATCCAGCCCTGCATGTTGGTTTTTGTTTTGTTCACTAGTGTACCCTAAGTGCTTAGAGAGATGTCTGGAAGTTAGTAGGACCCTGATAAATACTTGTTTAGTTATCCATAAATTCTCGGTTCTGTGGTTGAATGGATATGTGTGTACATGTGCATGTGGTTGGAGGAGAAAGTCATGTTTACTATTCATGGTTTGAAGGTGAAATGTCCCCCTGTGAGCGCATGTGTTTGAACACTTGGTCCCCAGCTGGTCACATTGTTTTGGAAGACTGTGGAGCCTTTAGAAGGTAGAGCCTCCCCTGGAGGGGGTGGGTCACCATGGGCATGTCCTGAGGTTTTTACAGGCTAGCTGTATGCTCTCTCTACTCTCTGCTTCCTGACTGTGCATGCAGTAATACCAGTGGCCTCACACTTCCGCTGCCAGGTCTTCCCTGCTAAGTTGGTGTGTGTTCCTTCTTAAACTTCCTCAACTTCCTTTGGTCAGGCATATTTTGTCTCAGCAATGAGAAAGGCTAAAGCACACATTCCTTGTGCTGTAAGGTCCCAAGTAATAAACGACAACACAGTGATGCGCATGGTGGGTTTTGAATGCATGAAGACCTTCCATAATTCTTTCATCTCCTTGATCCTTTTAGGTGCCCATAATGAACCAAGCACTCCGATGGAAACCATGAGTATGTGCAGTCTTAGTGCCAGCCTGACGGTGTTTACAATCCAGGTGGGCAAAATAAGCAAATAAATGTATGAAACACTGGCAACCAAGCATTGAGGAAGGATAGTGTGGTGGTTTGACTCAGGTGTCCCCCAGAAACTTAGGTGCTCTGAATGCTAGGTTCCCAGCTGACGTAAATTTGGGAATTAACATCTCCTAGAGGGAGTGTATTGTTGGGGGCAGGCTTATGGGTATTATAGCCAGTGTCCCCTTGCCAGTGTTTGGCATACTCTCCTGTTGCTATTGTCTACCTTATGTTGGCCAGGGGGGTGATGTCCACCCTCTGCTCACGCCATCATTTTCCCCTACCATCGTGGAGCTTCCCCCTCAAGCCTGTAAGCCAAAATAAACGTCTTTTTCCCCACAAGCTGCTCTCGGTTGGGTGATTTCTACCAGCAGTGCGAACTTGACTGCAACAGACAGGTAGCCTCAGTTGTAGGGTATCAGAGATGATAACCTCAATGGGGAGCTGCTGAGGTACAGAGTAAAGGTGGGACTGGTCTGGCTGAGAAGGAAAGAGTGGTTGTGTCTGCTCTTCCCTCTAAGGAGGATCCTTCTCTGCTCTGACCTCTGCAGCCCTTGATCCTTCCCCATAACCAGTGACCGGTGAGGCCCACTTTGGTAAAGGTCGATGGCCTCAAGTAGTTTCTGGGGGTGTCCTTGCTGACTCACAGCTCCCCGGTTGGCAAGTGAAGACTTGGCATTGTACCTCAGTTGTGTTTGTTTCTACCTCTGCCCCCATGGCTTTCCCAATGCCCCGTTCCAGTAGTTGTGGACTTCAGGACTCCACTACAGATTCACGGGCACTACCTTTGGTACCCCCCCCATTCCACAGACTCTTGGGTCACTTTTGCTGCCATAACTTCTTCAAATAAGTCACTTGCTCCCCTGTCCAGCCTCCTGAGTGGATGCAAGCAGCAGGGTGTCTCCAGGGAGACCCTCATTTCTTCCTGTTTCTGGAAGGATGGGGAGAATAGTGTACCATGTTCATTCATCCGCAGATGCAGGGCCCAGAGCTCTTTCTTGGTTTCCCTTTCATCAAGGGTCACTTGGGGGCTGTGTACTCTGGATGCTGTGCGTCAGGAGGAACAGCTCCGTGGGTGATGATGCTTTACTGGCTCTAGAGTCAAGGGAGTATGACGGGGGCCATGATTGTGCGAACACAGTGCCTGCTATATGGCAGGGACACGTCCACAATGATCAGCAATGCTGTTAACAACCCTGCAGAGTAACTACTGGTATCACGTGAGGAAATAAAAAAAAAGAGTCTCAGAGACGTTCAATTAAGTGCTTAGAACTGTACTTAGTTACATACTTGGTATTCAAATTATGACATATATAGCTGTGAGGCTAGGGTTTTTCTAGAATGTCATGTGACTCCTCACCTACCACCCTACAGTGATCTTTAAAATATTTTTTATGTTTATTTATTTATGAGAGAGGAGAGGGAGGGAGGGAAAGAGGGAGAGAATGGGTATGCCAAGGCTTTTAGCCACTGCAAACTAACTCCAGATGCATGTGCCACCTTGTGTATCTAGCTTACATGGGTACTGGGAAATCAAACCCCAGTCCTTAGGCTTTTTGGGCAAGCCATCTTTCCAACCCTTATGGTACTCTTAATACTTTATTTCCTAAGCAGTCTTGTAATGGAAAATAATCAAGCTCTTTATACTACCCATTTTTGGTTTGTAAAGGCAGAGAAATTTCTATACCCTTCTGACCCACAGTACAAGTAACATTTTTTTTTGTTTGTTTTTTTGAGGCAGGGTCTGGCTCTAGCTCAGCCTGACCTGGAATTTATCATGTAGTCTCAGGGTGGCCTTGAACATATGGCGATCCTCCTGCCTCTGCCTCCTGAGTGCTGGGATTAAAGGCGTGCACCACCACGCGTGGAACAAATAACTCTTGGTTTCATGGATACAATGCCACGGTTCGATGGAACCTCTTCTTCTACTCCTAACTGCAAGAAAAAGTGACAAACTCTATATTTGTAATGTCGTCAACCTATAGGGTTATTATGTTATTGCTAAAATATAGCAGGTGGGGGAAAAAAAAGTAAGAAATAAATTCTACCCTTGCCCAGTAAGAGAGCCAGGCTCATGGTCCAATGGCACTACATTGGGTACATGTAATCTCATTGTTCTGGGGGCAGAGGTAGGAGGATTATAAACATAAGGCCACATAGGAAAACCCTGCTGGAAAAAATGCAGTGTAGCACAGAAAACACAACAGCAGGACTAAGTATCAGGGGCAGTATGAGTGGGAGGCAAGGTCAAGTCACCTGCCGGGGGAAGTCAGCAGAGAGAGGTGACCGTGAAGCAGGAACAGAGTCCTGGGAAGAAAGAAATAAAGAAGAAGACATCAGAGGCAGAGGGAGTTAAGAGTCGATCTCAGAGTCCTGTCCTGGTTCACCCAACATTACTTGTAAGTACAAAGAAGACGCTTGGCCCCCTTGGCTCCCTGGTTCCCTTTTACTGAGAAAACACACGACAGTGGCTCCAAGTGGAAATGTACTAACATCTTTTCTTGCTTGGAATGTCTGATGTTTTAGCACAAAAACCCGGGCCGGTTTTCTTATTTCTTAGGATATCCATGAGACTCCTTGGGCTGCGTGTTCTCTGTAGTGGGAAGGGCATGCAGCCTTCCTGGTTTCTAGAAGGAGCTATGCCTTGGGATTGGGTCACAGCTTGTAGCTGTCTTTAGCTTAGCTCTCCTAGAGACAGTCTTGCAACAGACTACTGGGGGCCAATTTAGGAAAGAGGGGCTAATGGCCTTCCCTTTTCTTTTTATCCTCTGGGTTTGGCAATTCCCATAATGTTGAATGTGAGAAGTGCAGGACTCAAAAGAAAGTTACAGTTTAATGTTTTAGAGTAGCATTTCTACATCTGATAGCAAATGTTACAGGTACCTATGGAAGAAAAGAATGAAACATAGCACGGAAAAAAAAATCATCTGTCAGTTCTTTTCTAAGAGAAAAGTATGTCAATATTCTGTCCTCCACACAAGCATTTTAGAAAAAGTATAGAGACAATAAGCTGTGTGATGTCAACCATTGGCAACGTTTCATTTAATGGCTAGTGTGAGCATCTACATCCAAAATGTCCTATGATCTGAAACTTTCTCGTCATCCGTATGATGCCACAAATTTCATTCCTTGGGGCTGAGGAGATGGCTCTGCACTTGCTAGTAAGCCTGATGACATGAGTTTGATTGTCCTCAGCATGCATGTAATGCTGGATGCAAAGTGGCCCTTGTGTCTGTCATCCCAGCCTGTGCCTACGGCAATGGGAGGAGAAGCGGGGGTGGGGGGGGGACTCTGGAAATGTACAAGCAGTGGCAGCCACACAGCAAGAGCAAGAGTCTTAAAAGAAGGTGGTGAAGAGGAGCACCCCAAGGTGTCCTGTCACCTCCACGCATGTGTCACCCCCATACACACATCATATAAACACATACACACACACAAATAAAACATTCTGCATCTGATCTGATACGTCACAGTGAAATAAAAACACAGTGCCACTGAAAATATTGTATGAAATTACCTTCAAGGTATGTGCATAGGTATCTATGCAAGTATTTTGAGGTATACGAAACATAAATGAATTTCATATTTGTATTTGAGTTCCACCTCCAAGATATCTCGTTTCATATTAAAAATACCTTTGGTCCCAAGCACTTTGGACAAGAACTAGTTTCGCCTGTAAGTGAAAACATTATGTCACTGTTAGTCTTTTTATAATGTGTGTGAGGACGTTTTGCATATGTAGGTGCATATCTCCGTATGTACGCATGTGAAGGCCAGAGGACAGCCTTCAGTGTTCTTCCTCGGGAATCCATCCACCTTTTTTTTTTTTTTTTTTTTTTTTTGACAATGGCCTGGGGCTCACCAATTAGGCTAGGCTAGTTGTCCAGAGAGCCCTTTGAATCTGCCTGTCTCAGCCTCCCCAGCGCTTGGGGTTCTGAGCACGTACCTCTGCATCTGACGTGTTTATGTGGGCACTGGGGATTGAACATGCTTCCTAGACAAGCACTTGGCTGACTGAGCCACCTTCTCAGCCCACTAGCACTCTTCCGATGCACTATCTGTAGTGGTTTCCACAGTGGTCCTACATATTGTATACTTTACCCGTGAATTGTTTAGCCAGTCTTCCGGGTCTTCCGGGTGGTGTTTGGGCTCATCCCAGTCACACGCAATACCGTGATGGACATCTTGGAGCTAACTCTTCGGGCACATAGATCATCACCGTAAGCCCGGATGGTATTCATCTGGCAAATTGGATTCAGAAATAAGCCTTCTGTGCGGCTGCATGCATAGCAGCTTTGCTTCGAGAGTTATTTTCCCTGGTTGCGTGTGCTGGGGCTGGTCGGGCCAACCCGAGACCCATGGCACACCCTGCTGAGCCGTGTCAACACTGCCACCTGGCACCTCCCCATATCCTCTGAAACCTGCCGCAGGGCTGAAAAACCTCCCGGTTGAGTGAGAAGCCTTTCAGGGTGGGGAGGTACCATGGGGAGAATGAGGAAGAGAGCCCTCAGCAATTTTTTTATGACACCAGGCTTCTGTTCAGTGCTTTGGATAATTAAAAATAGACCCCCACCCAGGCTGCATCTTCAGTCTGAAATGTACTGCGTGTGGATTTTGGAATTGGCTCCTGAGGGACAGGGTGGAAGTGCGGTCCTCTGGGACATTTCCAATAGCTGGAGAAAGTGCTCCAAACGCACTGTGTGGAGATGAGGCCTCCGCAGGCACAAATGACCTCATAGGTCCTTCCCATCTGTAGCTCCTGTGATGATGGGAACAGATTTGAGGCTGTGACCAGACTTTGAACGCGAGCATTTAAAAAATAAAACAACCCCCGTGCAGTTACGGACAGATCTCCTCTCCCTACATTTTCTGCCGAAAACAAAAACAAAAGGTCTGTTCTGCCTGATATTTAGGGACGGCGACATTGCTTCCTTTGCTCCGTGGCTGAAGGGGGTCTCTGTCTTTTTGGATGAAGGCAGAAGAACATTCCAGAACCCACTCTTTCTGGTGCTGGAGTCACAGATAGCCCCCCCCCCCCCGTGGTAGTCCTGGAACCACGTGGAAGGATCAGATGAACCTGTACCCCACCACTGCCATCTTATGTGAGGTACCTCCTGTTATGATTGGGATGGTTGGCGTGGGGTCACTTATGTCCTACTTTTCCCCCCTTGGGGACTTAATAGGTTGTCTTGCCCCTTGGAGTGGAAACCACCGGCCACAAGAGGAACACCCATGTGGCTGTGAGATGGCAACGAAGCCACAGTCCTGTTGCTATCGGCCTGGCTGGCATTGTGTCCACATCCCACGTGTGCAACTTACAGTTACTACAAACGGGAGATGGATATCTGTTTATCAGTAAAGTCTTTGAAGGCAAGAATGCTTATCTAATAGGTTTCCTTTCATATCTCAAAGCCTATGATATGTCTCAATAGGTATTTGAGGAATGAATGAATGAATGAATGAAGCCTCTTCTATGGTAAGCCATGGCGCTAGGTGTATCACCACAGCTAGGGAGGATGTGGTGATATCACCAAAACCCTGTGGGTACACACAGCGAGCCCTCACCAGCCTCCTTACAGGAATTCCAAACCACGTGTTTCTCCCCGAGGGTTGAGCCAGGGATCGGGAGATGCTGGAGAAGGAAAGGTTGGCTGTTCAGGGCTTCTGTTGTCCCTGCCTTGCATCGAGGTGGAGGAAACTGGCTGTGGCTACACCAAAGCCCTCCATCTCTTTTTTTTTCAGGTCGTACACCTGGAGCTGGGAGCAGGGAAGAATCTGCTCCGGTGGCAGCTGGTTCATTTTCTAAGCAACATCCCAGATGCCTGGGGAACTAAGAAAAGAGGGAGGAGGCTTGCTTCCCTCTCTGTGCAGAGCCGAGTGGAGCCTTCATGGCTGCTCTGCACACTGGAATACCGACTTGGCAATTGCTGTGTTCCTCGTAGCCATGCTCTGCATAAAACCACATGAGTCCAACTTATGGTACACCGGAGTTTGATTATATTTAAAAGTCAAACGTGGAAGATATCCATTGTCCACCTCAGGGAAGGGGGATAAACAGGCCATGAGTCACTATTCTTTACGTTCTTACATGGCCCCTCCAACTAACTGCTCATTTGCTTAAATAAAAGACTCCACATCGAGCATGGGTCATTAGCAAAGCAAGCTGATGACATTTCCTAGGAATGTCTGAGCTACCTAAGCCTTGGATTTCATACCAGAAACCTTAGCCGAAATATTTTCATGTGGTAACACTTTCGATAGGGGCAAAATAATTTAAACAAATAATTAGCCTTGAGAATAAAAGTGTACACAAAAGCACAATTAATGAATTTACTAATTGTTCTTCCCTGCTGTGGACATTGCTCAAAGTTGAATTTTAAGCTCTCGAATAAAACTAAAGTACTGTACCAAGCCGCAACACTGGGTGACTCACTATGAGTCATTAACACTGCCTGAAAAACAAACTCCAGCTCTCGGAGAAAAGACCTGCATCTAGACAGACGTTATTTTGAAAATAAAGCAAGTCTTACATGATAAACTGTTCTTTGAGTCTTTGGGAAAACATATACACACAAGAGATTTGTGGGTTTTAATGCCCTATGTAAATATCAGACAGGCACCATTTCTCTTATTTGAAAGTCTCCATTAGCTGAATAGGAATGAATTTGGTCGGTCTTAACCACGTGGTCCCTTCCCGCCCCATCCCATTCCCTGCTTAAAAAAAAAAAAAAAAAAAAAAAAAGGAATCAAAATAGGAGCCGAAGTGCTTTGCATATCTAATATTTTCTCCACCTGATGGGGAGAGAGAGCTTCCTCCTTCTCTTTGTTTCCCTTACTTCTTCCTCCTTTAATTCCTTTCAAAGCAGTGCTGTTTGAATTTGTCCAAAGAGCTACCAACTGTAAAGTATAAATGAGTTCCATGTTTTTTTTGTTTTTTTTTTTTTCCTGGACTGGAAACACAAGAGGGATATTTCAGTCAGAGGGGTTCCTGGCAGAATCTGGGGGGAGTGTTTCCTCAAACAGCAAGCGTAGTTCCCTGAGTACTTCCTGTACTCTGATGGTGGTGTTTTAAAAATATGGTCTCCAATGATGATTATTTCTAACTTTTAGATTTCATGCAAAGAGGCCATGAACAAACACTCATTTGTGACATGCTGCAAAGCAAACCTACCCATAGGAAGAATTGCTCATTTTTGGCAGAGAGAGAAAGAAAGAGGGAGGGAGAGAGAGAGAGAATGGGCACACCAGGGCCTTTCAGCCACTGTGAACAAACTCCAGACTTGTGTGCCTCCTTGTGGGCATGCGTGACATTGCACACTTGCATCACTTGCATCTGGCTACGTGGGATCTGGAGGATTTGAACCCAAGTCCTTAGGCTTTGCAGGCAAGCACCTTAACCGCTAAGTCATCTCTCCAGCCCAGAACTGCTCATTTGTATCTGTTCTTTGACAAATTCATACACACACACACACACACACACTCAGATCATATTTTGAACATGTAGATCCTCCATTACCCTCTCTTATCTCCCTCCCCTCCCCTTGAATCCTTCCTTCTTCCTATGACCTAGCAATGGTAGAAACACCACTGAAGAAAAGGACTCCCCTTCTGAATCATTAACTCCCAGTAGTTCCTCACGGAGGGGTGGGATCTCCCAAGTCCCTCCTCCGTCCATGACTGAATGTTAACCGGCTCAGTCTTGGGCAGGTAACCACAGTGGCTCAGGCTTCATAAATGCAATGATCATGTGACGGCCAGAGGAGAGTTCCACGGCCCTCCTCCTCACCTTCCAGCTCTTCCATTCTTTCTCTCTGCCGTGGTGTTCACGGAACAGTAATCGCTTCTGTGTAAGGACTCTGGCTTGGCAAGACTGTAGGTGAGTGAATACGGATCCCCCGTGTGGAGCATTTGGACACCCATGTCATTGTGAGCCGTTCTTTCATCTACACTTTCTAAGACCCTGGATTGAACACTAGCTCATGACCCACCCTTAGCCCCAGAAAGCTGCATATAAAGAGAGGCCCTAGGATCTCAGAAATGACCTGGGTGTCAATGATGGCAAGATTCCCTAGAGGAGATGGACGGCGGTCTGAAAGGGGACTCACCTACTGAACGTTATTTGTCAACATTGTTGGTGAGTGATATTCCCCAGAGAGGGGACCTTGGAATGGAAGGTAAAGGCCCCGAGCAGTCAGGGCAGGGTCGGGACACTAATGGTACAATTTCAAGGGCCTCTCTTTCCACCGACCAAAGGTTTATATTAGAAAAGTTTGTTTGTCCTCCTCTCCTCCGACCCTGCTTCAGGCTCACCCACCGGGAGCCCAAAAGATGAGGAGGTGGGTGGAAGGCAAAGGGGAAGAGATGGAACGAACGAGAGCTCCTCCCCTCCCTCCTCTCCTGTAGAGCTCCTCCCCTCCCTCCTCTCCTGTAGCTATTGACTAGTAACAGCCACCACGAGGTCATGAGTTCTTCAATTTCATTTGTATCCAGATAGCACATTTCTCATGATTTGTGTAATTTCTGCAGAAAAGCGGGGCCCTGTGCCCCACCTTGCAACGGTACAGATGGGGAAGGGGAAGGAGAACGGGATGGGAGCTGGTTCTGAGGGGACAAAGGACACAGCAAGGAGATGGGAGAGGCAGGCAAGCCGAGGTATTTTTCCATCTTTACACTTTGCTCGGGGCCATCCAAGTCCACCAGCTCCAGCTCCCCTGAGATTTCCTGGAGAGAGCACTTTTTTTTTTTTTTTTTTTTTTTTTTTTTTTACCCACAGAAAAATCTCAGCCGCCAGGGCTCTCTGTTCAGCCTCGGAGGTGCAGGCTGCAACTCCAGTGGGAGAAGGAGGTTTGGGGGGAATTTTAAAAAAGCCACCCCCAAAGCAGGACCAGGGGGCTGGGCTGGCTCCTCTGGGAAGATGCTTTTCAGAGAAATCCTAAGCTCAGGATACAGGGAGACAAAGAGCTTTGGATCCTGGCCCTGCCATCTCCTACCTGTGTGACCTTGGGGAAGTTATTTGACCTTCTCGTTCTCAGTTTCTAGCTCTTTGAAGTGGAGTGAGTCACAGGACCTTACTTTATGGCCCTTCTATGGAGACAAAAGGGGTGAATCCGTAGAAGTCACTAGAAGAACGTGTGAGGCATCATCAGTCTGAAGTCCCAGTTGCTTCCTCTTCTCAACAGAGCAGAATTTGCCCTAGTATCCAAGTGGGGGAGGATTCAGACTGCTTGGAGTTTTTTTTTTTTTTTTTTTTTCTCTCTCTCTTTCTTTCCTGGAATGGGTTCCAGAATGATTTGGCTTCTGGAGAGGGAGTTATGAGGCGGCTGAACTTCTCCGGTTCCGTCTTCCCCTCATTACCGCACAGGAGTAACACAGGTTAATCGCATAGCTAATTAAGAGATAACATTAATGGAATCTGAGTTGGTGCCCTGATAAAGCCGCAGTCCTGGCAGATAAATGTTGAGGTGGAGCCAAGCCATTTATTTGAGGAGCAGCGGGGCTCCCTATCAGGGCACCGGCTCTGCTTCCATTAAAGTTATTGATACTACACCCCAACCTACAACTGTAAGAAAATCCAACGCGTCTGTTTTGCTCTCGGTAATACAAATTGAACACATACAACTTCAGCTAGGTGACACATTTACAAGAGCTCTGGTCACGGAACACAAGCATGAGCTCAGAGATGAATGAATGAATGAATGAACGAATGAATAAATGCATGGGAAAGACACTCATTCACAGCAAACATGACTGTAATTCATACGTTGTTGTCCACAGGGATACTGAAAGGCTTGTAGCAGAGCACATCCCTCTCTGGATTGATCGGGGTTTTCTTTCTTTTTTTATTTTATTTTATTTTTTTCAATTTTTTTCCCCCAGGGTTTTGCCTCCAAACAAATCAATGAAGGACCTGTAGGACTGTTTCTGTATTTCTCTCTGTCTCCTTCCAGTTAACCTGATGAGAAGGTTTTTTCTTTTCTTTCTTTCTTTCTTTTTTTTTTTACTTCCTCCCCTTATTTTGCTATCATAAATTCTCTTACGGCTTCTTTAATTGTTGTTGTTGTTTTTTTAACCTTTCTCAGGGAATAATGACCAATTATCGCATTATAGCCCGTTGATGGCTGACAAATTCTATTTGACATAATGCAGCCGTGATTTCAAGGAAGAGAGTCCATGCTCGCCACAAAGCAGCTTCACGGGGAACAATGAATTATATTGTGAAGGTATGGGCATCTGCAATTAGCCAAGTGCATTTCGCTGAGAGCCAGCGACAACCTAAAAGATGCCAGCTCACGATACTGTCATTGCTGGTCATTGTTCAGTAACATCTTCACCAGCTGCTGTTCCACAATGCCTCACTCACAGCTCGTTCTTACCCCTTGTCTCTGCTCCCTGAAACCCCCCCACCCCACCCCCACACATGGGCAGATTCCCTTCAGAGTCAACTAAGCTTTCACAAAGGCCTTTGCCAGGGTGAGGGGAACCTGACACACTGGAGCAGTGAGACTCCACTTGGCATTCTTGTGCTGAGAATGTTAAATACCAATTCCATAATGAGAAGTAAACACCGGGGCTGCCTGCGAATCGCAGATCAGCAGAGCACAGCCTCCCCCACTGAGCAGCCACACATGCCAGTCAGAGTTGTTCACATGCCCACTGCGCCGCTCTTAGAAATTGTGAACTCGGGAGCCTGGGAGCTATCGCAGTCAGCAGAATGCTTACCTGGTATGGACGGAGCCATAGGTTTAAACCATAGCGCTGGGCGTGGTGATCCAAGCCTATCATCCCAGCAACTCAGGAGACAGAGGCAGGAAGATCAAAACGTCAAGTCATCCTCAGCTGAGGCCAGCCTGGACTACCATGAGACTGTGTAGCAGTCAGCTTCACATTACTGGGGTGAACTTCCCAACCAGAAACAATTGATGGGAGGAAGGGATATATTGAAGCTTGTAGATCCAGGGGAAGTTCCTTCACGGCAGAAGAAACTGGCCTCCCTGTCACAGATCCACGCAGAGAGAAAAACCAGCCACCAGCATCCCAAGCAAGCACACTCCAGGAACCCAGGAAGAGCTTAAGCACTCTGCATATCTTTTGATTAGAATTCCATATCTGGCCCCAGTAACAAACACCCGAGGGCTGGACCCCAGGATCCGCCCAGTGACCCCTCCTCCAGCAGGTAGCTGGAAATCCAAGAAGCTTTAATAAAACTCATGAATCTATTGGAGGACTATCCATTCAAACTACCATACTCTATCTCAGAATTACAAAGGAAAAGAAGGAGAAAAATCTTTGAACTCAGGGAGAGAGCATGAGAGAATGTGCTGGAAGGCTACACTTCGTAGACATGAGCACTGATGGGTTCCCTTGGTTGTTGGGAGGTCCTATCTAATTGCCTCATAAGCCAGGCTTCTGTGAAACCAAATCCAGTTTCCAAAATGGGGAGCAAAGGAACTATCCCATCGCAGCTATTTTTGCTGCTATTAATTTAGAGACAGGGTCTCGCTGTATAGCCCAGGCTGGCCCTAAAATGAGCTACTCTTGCCTCAGTTGCTAGAGTGCTGGAATGGTAGGAGTGAGCCACCACAGCTGGCTTCCATCATAACTATTAACTCAGCATATAGGAAAGTTCATTCTAGTTGGTTCCATTTTAATGGTCTATATTCTGATTCCGAGTGAGAGTAAATTTCAATTCAAGGGAGGATCTGTCCTTTTTAACTATATAAATTAAAAATAAGCTGAAAACCGAACATCCACACCCTTGTGTGAGCTTCGAAATTTCCATTTATTGAGTCTCTAAGTCGATAGATTCCTTTCAGCAATTTGCCTGATAAATCTTAAAACACCAGGGACACTAAAACTCTAGAGAAAAATTCTTCTTCTCCTGAAAATTTCAGTAGAGATTTTGCAATAAGATTAGATGTCATAATTGCGCCATTATATATGAAGGTCTATAATTAAGCCTTATAAACACATGATTACACTATTTACTTTAATTGCCTCTTTAACAAGTAACTCCTAAGTATGTAAATAAGTGACAAAAATAGTCTGTGAAGAGTACATGCAAAAAGGTCCTCCCATTAGGAGAAGGAACTTGCAGAGTAAAGAAACTCACAATTAAGAATCAAATCTCTAAAATCTACACAAAAAGCAAACCAGGGTTTTATGGAGATGGTGACCTACCGTGCCTATGTACAAAAGAGTAAATTCTATTCGGTTCAGTCCTTGATAAATACACACAATTTCTATGTCGAGCTAACTCTAATTACGGGCAATGTCAATATGAGGTACGTGCCCAGGAACACTGAATAGCTACTGAGCATGAAGATGGTCCTGATTCTCCCTCACCCCAGGGGACGGAACTTAAGTTCCTAAACCCAAAAGAGGGTAGTGCACTCTCTCTCTCTCTCCATCTCTCTGTCTCTTTTCATCTCATTTCATTTAGAGTTACAGCAAGACGCTATGTAAGAATGGCTCTGTGGCAAATAGGAACATCCGACTTCCCCAGAACGTGCAGAGTATGTCAGGATCTTGGTAAGAAACTTGCTACCTGACCCAGCCCATCTTGCTATTTGGAATCTCCTTTTTACTTTCTGTTGTTCTCTGAGGCCTTTATTATAGCCAGATTTGTCTCTGTCTCCGGCTTCGGTTCAACTCTCTTTTTCACACCTTAGCTTCAACAATATGTTACCCACCATCTGTATTCTTTTCACCTAATTCTTTGTGATTCCTTTCAACCTACTTTTTATTTACTTCACGAGGGCCAAAACAGTTCCATTTATTCCCCCCTATTCCCTTAGCCAGATGCACAGTCTCTAGCATATAGGTATTTCTAAATGTGTTTATTGCATTGAATTATTGAATGTGATCCTCTGATATCACTTCTCATCCTGGTTGTGTGTATGTATGACAGAGAGGAGAGAGAGAGAGAGAGAGCGACCTTTCCTTGACTGTGAAAGAAAACCTGAGATAATGAACTTTAAAAGGAATAAAGGCGAAGAATTTTGGCTGACGTTTTAGAGATTTTAGTCACTTGGCTCTGTTCTTTTGAGCCACAGTAGCCTACCCACCATGGTGGGAGTCTGTGGTAGAGGAGTCCAGTTCACCACATGGTGCCCAGGAAATAAAGAGCAAGAAGGGGCTGGGGTTCCAATATCCCTTCAAGGACACACTATCCCTCATGACCCAGTTTTCTCCAACTAGGTCCCACCTCTTAAGGTTTCATGACCTCCCAAAGCACCATGGGTGGAACATCATGACTTCAGTACTTGGGCCTGTGGGGACATTCAGGTTGGAAACACATGTGTGTGTGTGTGTGTGTGTCTGTGTGTATGTGAATTATTCCTTGGTGAGATGGCCCTTAGTCATTACCCTTTTCAAAAACACACTGTCACTTCACCATAAGTTATTTTTAATTTTTATTTACTTATTTGAGAGCAACAGAGAGAAAGAGGGAGAGAGAGAGAGAGAGAGAGAGAGAGAGAGAATGGCTGTGCCAGGGCCTCCAGCCACTGCAAACGAACTCCAGACGCTGTGCGCCCCCTTGTGCATCTGGCTAACGTGGGTCCTGGGGAATCGAGCCTCGAACCAGGGTCCTTAGGCTTCACAGGCAAGCGCTTAACCGCTAAGCCATCTCTCCAGCCTGCTTCACCATAAGTTTTAAGTGTTCCGTGTCCAACTTCTACTCCCCTGGGCTTTGAACAATATTCTCAGCTCCTGGTGTGTGTGTGGGTTCCTTGTAAAAAACTTTTTTTCTCTGCCTTTCCTCACAGGGACCTTATCTCTGTTTCTTATTCTCATCATCTTACTGAGTGGCTTCCGGACCCACCTTGCTTTCCCCTGAGCCCACCACGAACATCCAACCATGACACACTGAAACCCCCAATCAGCGGTGCTCGCAGGATTTTCATAGCCATCCATTCACAGGAAAACCCAGAGTCTCCATTGAGGGTTGCGTCTTCAGCCTTGGATCTTGTTAGAAGTTGTTTCTCCCACACCGGAGCCAGGCAGTTTCATCTTGTCTAGAGCAGAGGCGAATGTGCAAACCATCTACAAAGAGGAAAGAAACTATCGTCTAGTGAGGAGGAACTTGCAGCAGCTATTATAAGGAGCATTAGCGCAAAACAAATGCTCTTTGGCAACAAATTAGTGGAGTCCCTGTCTGTTTCTCTTAACTTGAAAAGTCACATAGACTGACTAATCAATTTCTGCAAATAGCAAGGGTGCTCCTATCAGCCTGAATCCAGTGAGAGAAGTAGAGTCTCCCCTTTAGGTCAATAGAGAGAATTTGATATGGGATACTGGTTACAATGCTGTCTATAGAATAAAAAAAATAAATAAATAAAACCAACCCCAGAACAGGTAGCAAGAATGCAAAGCAGAGATTTATGATAGCTGAAAACCTCCAGGACTTGAGAGCTATTTTCCAGAACACAGATGTTGTCTTGGGACAACTGGAATCCCAGAAGGTCAAGGGTCTGGGACTACAAAGTGCCTAGCAGACTTGTCACCTGAAACCCAGAAAGAAGGAAGAGAAACCCTGGGATTCCATCCTCCCACCCTAAATCACAGAGCCAGAAAAAACCCGGATTTTGAAGTCATTTTTTGAAGCGTTCTGGAAGCACCTAGAAAATGCAAGAAGCAACTAAGTCTCTGTCAAACCTGAACAAAGACCACAGACGTGTACGTGAGAAGTTTCTTTTGGTCTTGTGAGCCACTCCTCTGAGGAAGACTACATAGACCCTGGTAACAGGGGCCCGAGACAGTCTCAGCTGCAGCTTTTTTTTTTTTTTTTTTGCGTGTGACTAGATTTTACGGTGGACTGGGCACAGTGCTCAATGCAAGGCACGCTCAGTCAGTTCACAACAGGTTCAGTGATTGTCTTCATGTCGTCTAACATTGCATTCTGCCAGGTATCACGACAGATAGGAGTGAGGACAGGGTCGTGGTCCCTTTCTGACCCTTACAGGAATTATACTGGCATCCACCTTAGACAAAGATGGCACGGGCTTTATTACGTTTATTTTGACTGGAAAGCTACAGTGCTCCACCATCACAGACAGGGCCAAATGGTGGCACAGCTCGCCTTTGATATTTGGTTCCGTTAGACAAGAAAAGTAGAATAGTTGTCTCATCACTCCAGGACTAGAGTGATGGCTTAGTGGTTAAGACGCTTGCCTGCAAAACTTAAGGACTCAGGTTCAGTTCCCCAGTACCTAGGAAAATCCAGACGCACAAGATGGCACATGTGTCTAGAGTTTGCTTGCAGTGGCTGGAGGCTCTGGCATGCCCATTCTCTCTCTCTCTCTAACAAATAAATAAATAAAACCATACTCTACCTTCTACCAAGCTATGTGCCACTAAAATGTTCTCCTAGAGAGAGTAGCTTAGCTCTCCTTCTAGTTCCCCTCTTCCCTTTTCTCAGTTTTTCCTCCTCTTCCTTGAACATGTCATAAAAAGAAAATTCTCTTTATGACCAAGTACCCCAGTATTTGCTTTTCTTTTTTATTAAAAAAAAAAAAAACTTTTACTTACTTGAGAGAGAAACAGACACTGTGTGTACATGCGTGAGAGAGAGAGAGAGAGAGAGAGAGTGAGAAAGGAGAATGGGTGCACCCAGGCCTCTAGCCACTTCAAACAAACTCCAGACACATGCGCCATCTTGCGCAGCTGGCTTTTCGTAGGTACTGGGGAATCAAACCTGGGTCCTTAGGCTTTGTAAGCAAGTGCCTTCACAGCTGAGCCATCTCTCCAGTCCAGTATTTGCTTTTCTTATATGTGAACTCTGTAGTTTGGATCTGAAATTTCCCTCAAAGGCCCCTGTATCAAAGGCTTAGCTCTGGCTTGGTGTTATTGGGAGGGAGTGTAATCTGTAAGACTTTGGGGATGGCTGGAAGTCTAGTAACCACTGGAGGCATGCCTTAGGAGGATATAGTGGCCCCCAGGCTACTTCTCTCTCTCTCTCTCTCTCTCTCTCTCTTTGCTTCCCAGCCATCATGAGGTGAGCAGCCTGCTCTGCCACGTGCTCCAACAATGATGTACTTACTGCCTCACCGCTGGCACCAAAACAATGGGGTCAGCCAACCAGAGGCGGAAACAGCCAAAAGTTTGAGTCAAAGCAAACCTTTACTTTTTATTCAATTGATTTGCCTCAGGTATTTTATTACAGTTACAGAGAGCTAATGCATCAACTTTTTTTTTTTTTAATTTTACTGCTTTCCTTCTGAAAACTTCCTTTTCTTCTTTTCACTAATCAATCAGAAGGTATGTGCTCCCTTAACTGTCTGTACCAAGCCTACTGTTCCATTTAGAGCTCTGGCCCCTGGCTGTCTGCACTCTGTCCTGTTTCCCCTTTTCCCTCCAGGTCCCTCCTCAATCGTCTCCACTCAGCTCTGTTCCATGACCTTCAGCCAAGGGCATCTGTGAAACTGTCTGTGGTCCCCTGGCTCTCTCTCTGATGCAGAACTTCCTCCTCCTTCCATGACCCAAATGACCTCCTGCCTCCAGCCCCAATCTTCAGCCCTCACAAGTTCTTGAAACTCACTCTCTTCATAGCAGAGAGGGAACAGTTACCATCCTCAGAAGTGGCTCAGGAGTGTGTGTGTGTGGGGGGGGGAACAACCCCCCCCAATTCCTATCTTCAAACCCAACATGTTCATTCTGTTCAATATTTGGAATAAGCAACCCTGGGGGCTTTATCTCAACCCACATTTAATTTCATAAAACAGCACGTGCTTCGTGACCTCTCCTTCTCTCCTGGCCCCCAGATAAGTCTCTTCCCCAAAGTAGGAATCAGGGCAGCGAATCCAGGTTAAACCAGCTCTGAGGCATTCCGGACCTCCAACTCCTCCACACCCCAAACCTGCTAGCCAAGGAAGGGGAACGTGGCCAATCAATTCCAGGGTGGGGACCCTCTGTGGGGATTTCTCAGGCTCCTTGCCTAATGAGTTTAACTCCAGAGATGGGCAGTGGAAAACATCCCCGCTGAGCATAATTACCAAGACAGGGCACCTGGGGAGAGATTGTCATAGAGATAACTGGGTCTCAGGCTATTTAGCGCTTTACAGATGAGAGTAAGGTGGTGACTTGGAAAAATGAGGTCTGAATGGGAGAGGAAGAACGGCTATGGTTCATTTTCCTCCCTCCTGTAGAAACATAAACCGTTGTGGTCTTAATTGGTGTGCGTGAGCCCCAAGCACAAAGTGGACTCACGAGAGAAATCACAGGATCTCAACCCTGGGTGGGATGGAGGGGTCATCCTGTCTACCCCTCTGCCTGCAGGCAGGATCTCTTGCAAATGGTCTTGGCCAGATGATTTTCATGGGCATAAAACATAGCCCAGAGCTGCCTGGGTAGGGATGTGCCCTGTGCAGGACGTTCTGCGTGTGTTGATTCTGGCTCTCCTCCACTTAAAAGCCACATTCAGGGTCAGGGTCAGGTCCGTAACGCAGGCAGCTCAGAACAGCACGCAGGGATGTCAAAGACTCCACCGGCAGCGTGAATATACTAAAGAGCACACAAGAAGATATATTGAACCGTCTTGTGCAAATTCACACTTCACCGAGGAGCTGAATGAGGAGTGCGACCCGGCCATGGCCTTCAAACTCTTCCTGCGAGTGTAGCAGACGGGGCGGGGTTTCTTATCTCCCCCCACCACACCAAAAGCCCATACAGGGACCAGTGAGAGACCGGCTGGACAGGTGGTCCTGAGGTCATTTAGAGCAGACATTCGGGCCCCTTCAGGAAGCAAACCGTGGGGGCTGGGAGAAGGCTCTAGTTCCTTTGTTGCCCACGTGAATGTCACAGCACTGAGAGATCCGGTGTGAGACCTGATGCATGCCAATGGGAGTGTGCCCCAGGAAGCGTCAGAAAGAACTGTCTCATGGTACTATCCAGGTGAGAGGACACCCTCCAAAAGCCCTGCGCATGCTCTCACTGGAGAACACTGGGCGTTCGTAAGGGGAAACTTTCTTGATTGTAGGTACCTAAAGCCCATAAGCCAAATCCGACCTAAGGCCTATGTTTGTGCAGGTTACAAAATAGGAATGCCTTTCTCTTTTGTTGTTTTTTTTTTAAATTTTATTTTTGCTATGTATTTATTTATTATAGGGCGGGGGGCAGAGAATGGGTGCGCCAGGGCCTCCAGCCACAGAAAGTGAACTCCAGATTCATGTGCCATCACACACACCTGCTTTACATGAGTACTGGGGAATCGAACCTGGGTCTTTAGGATTCACAGGCAAACATTTCCACTGCTAAGCCATCTTTCCATCCCATAGTTTTCATCTTTTTAGAGGGTCAGTAAAGAGCTGGGGAGTTGGCTCAGTGGGTAAAGTGCTTGCAGTGAAATCATGAGGAGTTGAATGTGTCTCCCCAGCACCCACGTAGTGATCTGCATAGTGGTCCTTCCAGTGCTGGGGAGGCAGAGGCGGGAGGATTCCCAGGACTTTCTTGACAGCTGGGCTTACATGAAAGCGATTCTAATTGAATCAGTGATCCCTAGGCTTAGTGTGAGACCCTGTGTCAAAGAATGAAAGCGGACACAGAGATTGAGGAAGGCTCCCAACATCTACTCCTGGCTTCCACACCGGTGCACGCTTACTCACATGCACATACGTAAGCCCACCACACACAGATGAACACTCATACATGCACACGTACCACACACATTCACATGCCAAAAAAAAAAAATTAAACTAAGAAAGGGGTCAGAAAAGAAAGAAGAGGATGCCACTCAGACAATATTAGACCCACAAAGCCTAAATTATTTCCTACTTGTTATAGAGACAGGTTGCCAACCTCTGCTCTAGGTCACCGATTTACAAATTTCCAGACTTAAGAACACCATGACGGGTACTTTTTAAGTAGGCAGACTAGCTCTCCAGACAGCTGACTTAGTAGACCTTTGACTGGACTCCAGGTATCTGCCCACTAACCGCCACCAAAGGTAATTCTAATGTATTTGGAGCCCAAGATGATCTCACAAGTATCCCTTTGTAATTAACCAATAAGTATGAATTTGGAAATTTTTCTGTGGCCAGCACTCCGCCGAGTGCAGTGGTAGATGCAATTTGTGGAAAATCACCCTCCTGCTCCATCTAAGAATATTTGCAAAATAGTTGAGAGAAGAAAAATTTTCAAACAATCATCCTAGAGAGACCTCAGAGCCAAATGGCTTCAGCTGATTTCTCTTGGGCTTAAATAAAGCCACCAGGGACGGGTGCTGGCGCCTCGACTGGGGTTCATATGGAAAGGAGCATATGAGGAAGATAGGCAAGGTTTGTGGCATAAAAAAGTACTGCAGGGCTGGAGGGATAGCTTAGCGGTTAAGGCATTTGCCTGCAAAAGCCCAAGGACCCAGATTCTATTCCCCAGGTCCCATGTTAGCCAGATGCACAAGGGGGAGTACGTGTCTAGAGTTCATTTGCAATTGCTAGAGGCCCTGGCTTGTCCATTCTCTCTCTCTCTCCCTCTTTCTCTGTCAAATAAATAAATAACTAATAAAAATAAAATATTGAAGGTACTGCAGACACTTGCAAGGGCACAGAATTGGAAGAGACTTTTGGCATGGAAGTGGTGGAGATGTGGGCAGAAAACAGAAAGCCTGAGC